>OX344795.1:46132201-46777201 GCA_947034925.1 Eudemis profundana | reverse complement strand
CCTAACATGTTTGACCTTGTTAGTATAGGCTGTTACATTTGGCTAGACCCCCGCCCCTCCCCCATAGGTGTGACGTACTATGGATGACCCCTAGCCCGTAAACGCTATGAGTTTAGCGCTCGCGGGTTCCCGGTATTGCAAGTGTTAAATGGGTAATTTTTTTTAAAAGTTGTACACTAACTTTTTTAGATCTGAGAAATTTTACATCATTTCTACTCAGTATCACGCGTACTATCGTCTATGGTAGAAGAAAAAGTGTCCTAAATTTTTTCCTATTCCGTTCTTTTTACATACACACTTGTATCTAACGGAACGAAAGAGCGATATTTGTATAACAAGTTTGGGACACTTTTTTCTTCTATCAGAGGCGTACGCGTGATTCTGAGTATAAAATAATGTAAAATTTCTCAGATCTAAAAAAAGTTAGTGTACAATTTAAAAAAAAATGGCCCAAATACCCAAAAGACCAGACTATAAAGATATGTATTGATATCTACCAATAAGACGGAGTGGAGGGCAATGAACCGTGAGTTGATCGTTCCCATTTCTCCCATTGACGCGAAACGGAGATTTAGAGTACTGATTGGTCAACTCACGATCCGTTCGATTCTGCACCCTCGGGCTGTTCTTCCACCAATGACGATATCGTCGACCGTAGGCTGAATTAGCGTAAGGGACATTGTTTTGCCTGTCCCTTACCGTAATTCAGCCTACGGTCGACGATATATATGATATCCAGAAATAAGAATCGTTTATTTCCATAAGGAAGTGGAAGCTAGCTCACCGGGTAGCTCCCTCGCCTGCCTGCTGAAATAGCAGCCTGAAAGTTGATTTCAATTTTCAAGATTTTCACTCATTATTATAACAAACTGAAAATTGGAAACTCCCCGTAGTTTAGAATAGAGAATATGCATCATATTTTTTATTTAATTTAATACAACCTCATTCATATAAAAAACAGTAGGAAAAAAATATTTTTCGAATAACTATAAAAATAACCAAGATATAACACAACAAAGATTTATCTGTATCTCTTTCTCGCAAAACAGAATATAGTATGGAAATTGTATGGTGGCCGTGTACTATGACGTCATAGTCCATATCGGATCTCTCTCTCTAATCGCTGTCTGATTACTGCTTTAAAATGTTTATATCTTCCGTATTTCTCGGTCGATTTCAATTTTATTTTCACTGTATGTTATCTTTTTTACGGTATTTTCAAATTGTATTACGAAATATATTAAAAAAATTCATGCATAATGAAATGAAATGAAATGAAATGAAATGAAATGAAATAATTTATTTCTGTAAGTAGGCCTCAAGGGCTCTTTCACATGTCTGATTCTTTCTTTTGGCGCTTCGGCAAATGACATTCTGGTGAGAAGAAGCGCCGGAAGAAACTCACCAGTTTCTCTTTTAAAATAAACATTGAGCATTACAATAATTGTGAAAATGCAATTTCAATAAGTGTATTACTTACTAATCAAACAAGTGCTTAACTAATAGCTATACATTTCAATAAACATAAAACTAAATTTTTCAGAGATGTAAAGGGTCTCTAGGGGTCAAAACAAGACACTATTCACCGGACTAATCTTCAGCTAACGTCGAAGTACCAACGCGAGACAGACAGACAGTCAGCAGTATTTAAGTTTTTGTATCGAGCTTTAGAAACGAGACTTCTCCAAAAGGGGCATTTCACGAAAACGTCTACTTTGTCGGGCACGTGACGGCTATGGCAGCTACCTTAAAAACAAATAAAAAGTCCTAAATGACATTATCAATTCAGAAACCAAGTTATAAAATATTGACATACCAAAAATGTACTTCCTAACTTTGATAGAAGTATGAAAAAAATGGCGTCACGTGCCCGACATTCTGGTGGAATGCCCCAAAATATTGTGAGTTTTGTGGTCGCATCGAGTGTCAGCCCTAATAATAAATAACAATCACCGGATGTCGCTTTGTTATTGAAATGGTCTAAGACTTTTTATTTTGAATTTCACTTCGCGAAATTATCTGTCAGGACTGTCTGTTTTTCGGCTGGATCCTTTCGAGATGGGTCCGAAAACGTCCGAAATATCCAAATATACATACGTAAATCATATTTTCACATAAATTGAGTTGCATTTTGTTATAATAATGTATTTGAAATTTATTTCTCGTAATTAAAGTACTATTTTCTCATGAAGTTATCGTGAGGAACACGTGCAAACTTGTGACCTGCTTCACGAAGCTACAAGTTACTAAACTAGTAACATTCTCAAGTAGCACACAAGCTGTATAAAAGCTTATACAGCTATTATACCTCCAGTTTGGGCGCTATAAGAGCTGTATAAGCTGTTTACAGCCTGTGTGCATCTTGGGTTGGCGCAGTAACAACAGTAGTTTTTCTTCCTACAAGGTACATCGCGCGCTTGTATGTGTGCGCGCCGTGTACGAACGCACTACAAGCAAAGTTTTACGATTGCGTAAGCCCCAGTACGGATCGCATTGTCTGCGCCTTGACCTTGCACGTACCGCGCGCTCTTAAACGGCGGAAGTTTGACTACTTGTCTGTCTTTATAGGGAACGGGCACGACTACGGTGCTGCCAACTGGTGCCGCCAAACTAAATCTAAGTTCGATACCTTAATTTTGTAACCCTGTAATTTGTCTTATTTTGTGCAATAAAGTGTTTACATACATACATACATATAAATCAGGTACCCTCTCATGCTGGGGCCACTTTGACGAAAATGCCGTTATTTTATCGCGATGAAGGACGATTAACGTCAGTGTAGCTACGACTTACTATATTTGACATTGACACTTAGATATTGTCATTGACATTGACAGCTTGATTTGACAGGGGCGATAGTTTCCTTTATTGTCCACCCGTGTCTCTTTCGTCGTTTAGTGCTGCCACCTATAGTTCGTGCAAGTTCCCTATACTTTGACATTAGTCAAACCAACCAGTGGTGTTATTTTTGGCCATTGTTGCTAGTTTAGATTTGTAAAATTGTAACTTATAGCTTCGTTAAACGGTCATTGATTCCAGAAATAAATTTCGATTGCCTCAGTTGGCGGTTTTCGATGCGCTAGGTGGGAAAATGCTGCAGTTTGCACCCGGTACATATGATGTCGCATACGGACGAGGTGCAAACTAGGTTAACCGGGTCATGTAACGATATGTCGTTTGTACAAATCTATTATTTTTGTTTTAAGGATTTTTGGACTCGCTTTATGAGTGATTAATTAAATAATTACCTAATTTGTTGTGGTCTCATTCCCTCCTTGTCTATCTCGGCTTTACTTCTAAATTGACTTTAAAATTAACCGTTTAAAATTGGCAGTGCAAAAGCTAGCTGTAACAAACAAATTTACAAAATGGCTACCTGGGTCAATTATAAAAGATACCCGTAGTTAAGGGATTAATTTAGGCACACAATAGAGTATACAAACCAAAACAATATTATAATATACAAATACATGTTGCAAGTTATCTGGTTAACTGACTGGCATTATTGTACGATATGTATCTTTTGTGCAATGAGGTTGAAATAAATAACAAACAATCAATCAATTTGTTTATTTGTAAAAACAAGAGTGTACAAGATCTTTATATATTACTATTGGTCTTTTTTTATAAATTTGGTCTATACTTGTTTTACAATAATGCACCTTAGGGCAACGCGGACTTCATAGCCGTAGCCAGACGCCAAACAACCTGACCAAATTGGCCAAGTGGTCGTTGACAATGTGTTGGCTCATTTGTTAGAGTCTGTGCGGAAAGAGAATAGGCGTGGCGAAAAACGGAACTAACCTAACCAGTATGGCATTTTATTATTTTTTTTGCAAATACGGTATAAAAGCATCACAGCGCCCCCCCATCTAAATCCTATTCTCTTTCCGTCCAGACTATGTATTATTACGTAAGGGGGCGTTACCACAGAATAAGAATTAGTACCTACTACGTATGTACAGTCTCTGTTCCTAACAAAACTGCCGTTCGCGTCGGATGAGCGGACGGGGTTGACCCGCATCCGACCTCTGGGTCGCATAACGCGTACATATGTCTGCGTTTCCACCTGGGTTGCGTAGCGAGGGACGTGTTTGTGGTAACCAATGGAAACACTGTTTACCGGCGCTTCTTCTCACCAGAAGGTCAATTACCCGAAGCGCCAAAAGAAAAGAATTAGAGATGAGACATGTAAAAGAGCCCTTGAGGGCCTACTTACAGAAATAAATTATTTTATTTTTATTTTATCCTCGCTCCGCTGAGCTGTTTCCATTGGTTACCACAAACATCCCTCGCTACGCATCCCTGGTGGAAACGTAGCCTAACGCGTGCTCATTTTTCCTATTCCATGCGGCAAGATTTACCGCGCAACCAAATCGCGGAGTGAGCAGTCCCGCCGTTGCGCAGATCCCCCCCGCAAAAAAGGGCAGTGCCAAAGCACTGCCCTTGCAGTGCTTTGTATCAGAAAAACGTTCTGATACAAATATCAGAACGTTTTTCTGATACAAAACACTGCCGTTTTTTATCTTGGGCTATGGCGACTTCCTTCCGTGTTGCTCTGAGGGCCACGCGTCGAGGCGTCACGGAGTCGTGAGGCGCAGCAGCTGCGTGAGCGTGGAGCGGGTCTCCAGCGTCTGCTTCCAGCGGTTCTCTTCTTCATCCTTAACCGTTCGCCTGCAGGTGATAACATCACAAACCACGTCATTTAAATAATCGCTAGTGACGTCTCCTTCCCTCTGTGTCAAAAGATTCCAATGGGTCGATTTCAGAGTATTTCCCGGATTTTTTCATTCCTGTTCAAGTCATTGACGGGAAAATTCAAGAGACAATAATGAAGTAAAAAAAATCGTCTGAAATCGACCCCAGTAAGAATGTATCTTCCCGTGTGTAAACAGTAAAAAAAATATCCCATCAAAACATTACATGTAAAAAGAAGATGCAAGTCTCGCAATGCAGTTAAATCTTCTACAGCAAAAAAGTTTTGAGATGTAATGTTAAACCAAGTCAGTACCGGGGGGGTGTCCACAGAACTCGATTTCCACCGACTTGCCTTGCTATTTAACCGTGGAGGAACACCACGGTTAAATAATAGGCAAGTCGGTGGAAATCGAGTTCTGTAATGTCCCTCCACTCCACATAGCGCGCTCAAGGGCCATATGGGCTGCATGGTACCACAAGCATTTTTTATGGTGTCAGACCATCTTGTCGGGATTCGTCCTCTGGCGCGTCGGCCCTCAACTTGGCCTAGAACAATGCATCTCTCAAGGCAGTGCTGATTAGAACGCATTATATGCCCAAAGAATTTGAGGATCCTCTCATTACAAATAGCTGACAGGGTGAACTACGATGGACTAAATGACATGCGTTTGCACCAAAGACCTTAAAATAAGAGCCGGACGTAGCCTCGAAGTTATCAGTTAGCAAGGCTATGTCGGCCATTTATTTTAAGGTCCTTGGTTGGTACTTACTGCGCGACGCGCGCCGTGACGAGCGTGGCCAGATGCAACACGTCGAGGTTGCGGTGCTCTTTTGCCACGCGGCAGAACTCCTCGACGAACAATGAGCCTTTCTCTCTCTTCCACGATACATAACCTGGAAGGACGTGCAGAATTAGAATGTGTCATTACGACGTTCACTCCAACTTTAAACAAAATAAAAAAAAAAGTAAGTTAGTCGAGTCCAACCAGGAGTGGCTCACTCCGCGATTTCGCCGCGCAGTAGCCACAGTGTAATAGCAGTATTTTTTTTCCTACAAAAGGTACATAGCGCGCTTGAATGTGTGCGCGCCGTGTACGAAGGCACTACAAGCAAAGATTTAAGAATTTGTAAGAAAATCGTCCTAGGCTGGGGAGAGGTGGTCGAGGCGGATCTGCGTAAGCTTCAAGCCGAGAACTGACAAGAAACTGCGCAGGAGCGGGTTAAGTGGCGTGCTCTCGTTTCCCTTTTTGGGCCATTGAGCTACAATCAATAGTTAGTATACCCTCGACAGTGGCGAAGAGCAGCAGGGTGTCGATGTGCGAGGGCAGCGCGGAGCCGGCGCCGCCGTCCTGGCAGAGCCCGGCGTCGCAGTAGTGCCCGCGGCACGCTTGCACGATCACCAGCTTCGGCTTGCCCACCTGCACCAACGGGTTCGGTTCAGCCACAGAATAACTGTTAGTATTTACTAGGTACTTAAACGACGAGGTTATACGAATAATGAATTAGGTATCATGTATGCATGCAACATATGCTAAATGGATGGATGGACTCGCCCACCGGGATGGACTGGCCCAAGATAAACTGTATTGAGAGACAAACTTTACTTTGCTGTTGGAAAACTGTTTTCCCTGTTATTTTAGTAACTGACAATAGTAGATTGTGTCACAAGGGAGCAAAATGATATATTTACGGTGAGGGCGTACATTGAATCCGGAGCGTAGTGAGGGATTCAAGTGGTAACGCCCGTGGTCAAAATAATTTTGCTCCCTTGTGACACATACTGCTTTTCACACCGACTATGAGGAAAATTCAAATACAAACGCTACCTACCAAAATAACGAAATATATAGTTAATCAAAGAGCATCACACATTTTTAATAAAATGAAATGTTAAATTGTTAAATTTATAGTCTCTTATTATTTTATAAAACTATTATTATTTTTTACGGACGGGACGAATATCACGAAAATACCACTTCCATATTATATTTATGGCCCTCGCCTGCGGCTCGGACCGCAAACACCTGTGAACTGGGCCATTTCTTATTATACCGCCCTCTGTGGGTAATATACTAATAAAGCTGTCTATGGTATGGCATATTCTAAGTAGGTTCAAACTAAAAATACCCTGTTATCCTTGAACAGAAAAGTACCACTTTGATCCCTCTTATGAGGGAGCAAAATACTTTTTTCTGAATAGGAGGTGTGAAAAATAAATTTATGTTACGATTTTTGCGAATTTCTAACAAAACTATACTTACGAGGGCTGATTGATAAGTATCCGGAATGAAGAGGAGAAAAAAGAGATATTTGTATAAATTTAATTTATTTTTCTACATATGTTCCTCCTAGCTCAATACACTTAGACCAACGCTTCTCCAGGGCCATTATTCCATTTTTATAAAAAAAACTGTCAAGTCCTTCAAAATAGCCGTTAACGGCGTCAATCACTTCAGTGTTGGACGAAAATTTCTGCCCTCCTAGCCATTTTTTCAAATTTGGAAACAGATGGAAGTCGCAGGGGGCCAAATCTGGCGAATATGGCGGGTGGGGCAGTAATTCGAGGCGTAACTCTTTAATTTTTGCCATCGCAACTTTTGCAGTGTGGACCGGTGCATTATCGTGGTGGAACAATATTTTTTTCCTATTCAAATGGGGTCTTTCTTGTTTCACTACGTCACTCAACTTTTGCAACAAGTTTGCATAGTATGGGCCATTTATTGTTTTCCCCTTTTCAAGGTAATCCACATAGATGACACCTCTAGCATCCCAAAATACGGTTGCCATAACCTTGCCTGCCGATAATGTCGTCTTCGCCTTCTTTGGTGCGGGTTCGCCGCTTTTAGTCCACTGTTTAGACTGCTCTTTGGTCTCCGGCGTGTAGTGGTGGATCCAGGTCTCATTAACTGTTATAAATCGACGAAGAAATTCATTGGGATTCCGTCTAAAAAGTTCCAAACACTCCTTTGAAACATTCACTCTTTGTTTCTTTTGCTCGTTGTTCAAAAGCCGCGGCACCCATCTGGCACAAAGCTTTTTCATAAACAAATGCTCATGTACTATGTTCAAAACGCGTTCAGATGAGATGTTCATAATTTGGGCTATCTCCCTGAGTTTTAATCGACGGTCTTCTAATACGATATTTTTTATTTTACTGACCATTTCTGGGGTAGTTACCTCATTTGCTCTTCCGCTACGGGGAGCGTCATTGCAGCTCGTTCGTCCTCGTTTGAATTCTGCCACCCAAGAGTGGATGGTGCTAAATGAAGGTGAAGAATTCCCTAACACACTATTCAATTTAGTTTGAATCTGGGTCGCCGATTTCCCTTTTAAAACATAGAACTTTATGACGGCACGAACCTCCGTTTTCTCCATTTTCATGAAAATGAAAACTGTCTCACTATAAAGCTGAATATTTTTTAAACAAACAATTATTATTTCCTAAAATTACATGTATTGAGATCGTAAAAGACTGCAAATGACGTTTCTAGTAAAATTTTGTTTTATTTCTGTTTTTTTTATTTTCGTTTCGGATTCTTTTCAACCAGCCCTCGTACATACTAACTATACTTGCGGCCTTTATTTTGCAACCCTGTACTTTGTTTTATTGTGTGCTATAAAGTGTTTACATACATATAAGTTAGGAAAACCGTTATTAATAATCGGTAATTATTAGGTACACATTTTTCTGTTTAGTAGGTAACCTCGTTTAAAGGTACCTAATAGGGGAAAACATTTTTTTTTTCATTTCAAATCGATAGTATATAGCAGTAGGTACTTCCTCCTTCCTGGTAGGGTTTTTAGTAAGGTAAGGTGAGTGGTAAGTAAAAATTGTTACGTCTCTCCCAGGCCAGGAAGTGGGATTTTACCGCAAATGTAACTAGCCACTTTATGGACAGGTGTGACGTAATAGTACATTATACGACTAGGGTGGTAAAGCGAGGGGCGTAAATATGCGATCGAGGGCTTTCTTTGTTACCTCCCGTGTTGTGAACATTATTTTATGTCTACACTTGGCCAGAATGCGGCTTTTCCCGTACGCGTAGCGTGGCATAAATAAATAAACAGTTGCAAGCTTACCAAATTAGGTGCGGAATGCAGTATATTCAGCAGGTCTGCCAGCGGGTAGGGGCGGTCGGCGGCGCACAGTTCACCCCCGGCGCTGCCGTGTGTGAGCACACAGACGCACACGCACGAGGTAGAGCTGTCAGCCTTCTTACACACTGGAACAGTCCAATGAACACAAGAGGCTTTTGAAAATGTGTTATGAACTTATGATTTAATTAGTTACGGCTAGTACGGGTTGTTCGATTAACTCAGCGGCGTAGCGTGAGTTTGCCTCTTGATTAGAAATTCGCGGGCGTGATTTGAAAAATTATTTGCTTATTACCTATATAACCACAAAATTTTAATAATTAAATATCCTACTTTCAAAAAAACTATGTTGTAATAAGAAAAACACGAGTAACTATGAACAATACGCACAACGCTATATTATTTGAAGAGTTCCCCCGATTTCTCCAAGATCCCATAAACAGATGTTGTTGATCGCGTAACACACATAAGTATAAATTAAGAGCCGTCCTTTTTTGTGGAAGTCGGTTAATAAAGGACATCAAATGAAGCTATTCGTTAAGAAATGCACGAGATGCTATGAAAAATACCAAAATCGCCATATGTGTGTCTATACTACTTGAAGAGTTCCCTCGATTTCTCCAAGATCCCGTCATCAGATCCTGATTTGGTTGCAATAGGACCACCTTACAAACAAAAAAAAAAGAATTTTCTAAATCGGTCCAGCCGTCTTTGAGTAAGTAATCGGTGAACGAACATACAAAAAAATTATAATAATAAAAAACACAACACGACAGACGAATTGAGAACCGTCCTTCTTTTGAAAGTCGGTTAAAAAATCTTGCACTCGCTGCTCCTTTTCATTTGCCGCCCAGAGCCTCAGCCGTCTCCCGTATCTCCTACTGATGGACCAACTCGTAGGACCCCAAACTGTTTCGAGAAACGGCTTCAGAAAAAAGCGCTCATCTATTCTGCTACTTATTCTGCTGCTCTTGAAAATCAGTAAGCCGTGTCTCCTTAGGCTTGTCCAAACATAAGCCCTGCTGTACTCACCGTCTTGGAGGGTGTCCAGGATCTGTTGATGCTCGAAGTCGTCATGCTGGGCGATGGAGAAGCCCACGGGGGAGAAGGTGGCCTTAATAGCCTTCGCGTCCTGGTCAGTGCCCTCCCGTCGTTCCTGCGTCTTTCTGGGTACGTTTTAGGTAGTAGATTGTGTTACAAGGGAGCAAAATGATGAATCCTGAACGAAGCGAAGGATTTTACAATAAAATCCCGAGCGTAGCGAGGGATTCTAAAGTATAATCCGGAGCGTAGTGAGGGATTCAAGTGTTAACGCCCGTGGTGAAAATTAATTTGCTACCTTGTGACACATACTGCTTTTCACACCGACTATGAGGAAAAGTCAAATACAAACGCTACCTACCAAAATAACGAAATATATAGTTAATGAAAGAGCATCACACATTATTACTAAAAATTAAATGTTAAATTGTTAAATGTACAATCGAAGACACTGCTAACTGACCACTTGTCACCCTTATTACAATGTATTAAGGTCTACTGATGGTCACTTAACTGTGTCTTCGTTTGTACCTATAATCTATTATTATTTTATAAAACGATTATTATTTTTTTACGGACGGGACGAAAATACCATTTCCATGTTATATTTATGGCCCTCGCCTGCGACTCGGACCGCAAACACCTGTGATCTGGGCCATTTCTTATTATACCGCCCTCTGTGTTTAATAAAGCTGTCTATGGTATGGCGTATTCTAAGTGGCGGTTCAAACTAAAGATACCCTGTTGTACTTGAACAGAAAAGTACCACTTTGATCCCTCTTATGAGGTATGAATAGGAAAAATAAATAAAAGTTGTTCGGTTAAGTAGTAAAATATGGAGTAAATAAATAAAAACATTTAATTTCTCCACCCCAATGTACAGGTTCAATAGGTAGGTATAGTCTTATAAATATTTTTACTAGTCTAGATCCTCAGATAAGTACCTATCTATGGCTACAGATATCGTGACGTGAATTAACTATTAGGCGTGAGTTTTGCGCATTTAAGCGCGGTTATTTCTTCACGGTTGTAAGAGACGCGCTGGGCTGAAACCGGTGGAAGCAGATCATCCGCGTCAGGTGCAACCCTGGTGCTGACCACGATCCTCAGACATGAGGACCCCCCAGAGAGAGAGAGAGATGTTAGTCAGTAGTTTTGTTTTAGTGTTACCTCAAGTTAGATTAAATATAATAAGTTTAAATATAACTTATGATTATATTTGATTATTTGCGTGTAACGGGTGGAAAAATCAATGGTAGGGGGGCAACTATCCTAAATCCTTAAGATAGCTCATTTGGCTTCAAGGCAACATTCTTTTAATTTTCCCAAGATAAAAAACTGTAAGTACACAGATTTTGTGAAAATCTTAAGTACCTGAACCGAGAATCGACACAACTAAAAGTGCATAAAATAAACTGAAATAGATAGACAAAAACCACTTAAGAGGCTGACAAGACCTACTTTTGTTGAAATTGATGTTATTTAAGCAGTTTTTTAAGAAAAACCATTTGTTCTAGCACATCAAAAAAAATATATGTTAATATTCATCATATTTCGAAGACCGTGGACGGACGCGATACATAATTTCACGAAATCGGCTCGATAGAAAAAATTGCAAAGATTGGTCTTAAAATCATCATTAAACGGTTCTATGTCTTTATTTTTTTAACGTATGGGTCTGCAAATAAAAACATGAAGTCAACATATTCATACCTAAACCGCTAACGAGTCACATTTCACAAATAGTCCACACTTTTTTTTATTTCAATTTTTATTTATTATTATCTTCTAAGACCCGGCTGCCCAGAAACAGTGACAGTAGGCTCTCGTTTACTCCGATACAAATAGACAGTGTGCGCTGACGCGCCGTGCTAGACGGACCTATGCTTCTCGTTTGCGCATCGAAAACATCGCAAAAATTTGTTTAACCTTGTGTTAAAAATCTAAAATACTGTATACGTACTTATATAAATCAAAGTTATAATATAAGAAGTGTAAATATTTAGTTAAGTGTGTTAAATGTATGATCACCGCAATAGCCACTGGCCTGTCCAAATGAATACTCATTCAGTTTTACACCTTCATAGCGTTGAAATGTGGACCTTATGTCACTAGAAATAAGGTCCACATTTCAACGCTTCTTCAGATGCGGTTTTGGCTACGCCCATCGAGAAACGTTTTGTTTGCATAGATCTATAAAGTTTTGGAGTCGACGGTAATAGTTATGTATTATGGGAGGCATCAATACACGAGTGTGGTTTTAGGAAACGAGCCGAAGCAGGCATGTCTCACTCCGCGATATTATTTTGACGTAATTATTATTCTTCCTTGCCTAATGCATTATGTATGTATGTACGTATGTATGTATGTACGTATGTATGTATGGATGTATGTATGTATGTATTAATGTATGTATGTATGTATGTATATATGTATGTATGTATGTATGTATGTATGTATGTATGTATGTATGTATGTATGTATGTATGTATGTATGTATGTATGTATGTATGTATGTATGTATGTATGTATGTATGTATGTATGTATGTATGTATGTATGTATGTATGTATGTATGTATGTATGTATGTATGTATGTATGTATGTATGTATGTATGTATGTATGTATGTATGTATGTATGTATGTATGTATGTATGTATGTATGTATGTATGTATGTATGTATGTATGTATGTATGTATGTATGTATGTATGTATGTATGTATGTATGTATGTATGTATGTATGTATGTATGTATGTATGGATATATGTATGTATGTATTATCATACACCGCACTCCAGGGTAATTTTGCGGGCACGTCAGTTAGTAAGGTTTACAAATAAACCAATCAATTTTCGATTTGACAGTATAAGGTATTTGTACTAAGTATTTATTATATTGTATATTATATTCAATCTCATTTAATTTAATTACCTACGTAACATACATTATCATTAGCTACTAAAGGTACTCGGAGTTGCATGGTACATATCTGGGGGCACGGCAGTGGCCCCGCCAAGTCGAGCGCGAAGCAAACACTGCCGTACCATCCTTTACTGGAACCATTTCGCCGCATTTTCAGGCCCCTATTTGAGAACCTCTAGATAAGACCAGAACGCAGAAATTTTCGTCATCCAGTAAGCTATAATCACATACTTAAAATCCAAAATTTCAAGTCTGTAGGTCATTTAGTTCCGAAGTTAAGCGAAAGCAAAGTTTCGCATTTACGACAGACACTCACTGACTCATGATCATCAGAATAGAACTAGTACTTCCCATAAACTCAGAGAGCTGAAATTTTAAACATAGTTAGTTTTTAGCCTATCAAGTCCTAAAAAACCTCCAAATATTGCAACTGCACACATAAGTTTGTAATCCTATACAAATACATGCGATTACAAAGTTTCTTTGTTGACTTGTACCTACTATAACGAATAAAGAATGTTCAACGGCCAAGTCACACAACATTAAGTATAATAATAAAGAAATCGCAGTAAGGTACCTTAAACTTGACACGATTTTGTCTAGATTTCATTACTTTTTAGAGATAAACAAGCAGCTCCATCGAGACTTGGCTAGTTTTTTACAGAATGTTTTTGATGGGATACCAGGTTACGGATACTAAGTATAAATACCTACTGTCAAATCGAAAATCGATTGATTTATTTGTAAACCTTACCTTACCTTTATGTTTTTCTCGATGACCTTACATTGCAGGTCATCAACAAAAACATAAAGGAAGTGCTGTATATTTTAATTCAATATAATCGTATTACTACTTACAAAAATACTGTATTTTTTTCTAATAAATCTTAACTACTTATATTACATATCCAAAATTCATTAAATGTGTTTGAAAGTTTTCATTACTTATTTACGTATTACATATCCAAATTTCATTCTATCTGTTCACGCTTTAATTATGAAAATAAATTAAAAACCAACTATGTATATTATTTTAACGACGCCCTGTCTATTTTATTCTGCGCTCTATGGGAAACCTACAGGAGTTTAACGCCATCTACCGGCAGGCGTGTTTATTTCGATCGCGATCGCAAGACGAATGCAAACAGTTACGCTTCTCGCCGCTCACTTGTGAATAGCGCTGGGAGCAATTAGGCGGCGCTAGGGGATGGGCCAAAATCCTGAATCCTCAAGGGCATTTTGCTGTTGACAGCGTCTGATAGTTATCAAGATTATGTGTCGACAAGCCCCGACGCGGCGCGGCCTTGAACGACGTTCCACAGAATATATTAATTAAAATATTATTTGTCCTTATACCTAACACAGCCTTATAACTTTTAAAACAGCGATGGTCGTATTTGATTTTTCAATGTGCTCGCCGTCTTAGGCTGCGTTTCCGCCGGAGCTGTGCGAGGTAGCGGAGCGGTGTGCGATGAAAAATCCTTCACATAAGGACAGGTTGATCCGCTTCATCCTTCCCGCTGGTCCGCTGCTCACTCTGAGCAATCAGCGAAAAGTCAAAGGTGGCCCTGGCCATCGTCCTGGTTCGACCCCAGGCGAACAGGCCCCCACCTAGTCCGACACCTATCGTGGTAGGCCGGGACAGGTGACCTGGTTCGACTCCAGGCACCCCCCGGCACATACCCAGCCCGATGTGCGTGCTGACTGTGTGTACGGCACACGGTCGGACGCCCTTGGGTGGTCTGGCCAGCGACCTAGTTCGAGCCCAGGGACCGCAACGGCCAACCACCCGGCCCGACAATCACCATGCCCGGTTATGGGTTGTGAGTTTGTCAGGTTTAAAAAAAAAAAAAAAGAAAAAATCCCACCAATCAACGTGCCTAGCCTCGCTCAGCGCGGCCCGGCATTGGTGATTTTTTCCCTCGTAAACCGCTCCGCTACCTCGCACAGCTCTGGTGGAAACGCAGCCTTACTCACAGTATTGCTTACTTATAAAACTCCCGTACTTGCCGTCCGTATCAATAATTATAATTCATCATCTAACGGTTACAATCTAAACCCTAATCTCCTTACCTTAATGCATTGTTACTGTTTATGTCTGTGCGTGTGCAGTAGTAGTTTAATGGACGAAACGTATTTTTTAATTCACGCATTTGTATTCATTGTGGAAAATGGAAATCTCGTTGTCGCCACGCCAGCGTAGGTCGCAATGGCACATGGCTAATTTTTGTAGTATTCTTACCGCGGCTTTTTTGTCATTAAGTACAATCAAATCCTCCAACTTTGCCCACCGTCCAATCTTTCTTTGCCCACCAATATTACGGGATTTTTTCAAGTAAATATTCCTGAAGTATTTCCTTCTTGGGCAAAGATTGAGCAATCCTTTGCCCAGTAGATATTCCTGAAGTATAGAAATATTTTTGTAATATTGGCGGGTAAAGATTGGACGGTGGGCAAAGTTGGACGATTTGACGCTAGAGTCTGTGCGGAAAGAAAACAGGATTTAGATGAGGGGGGGGGGGGGGCTATAATGCTTTTCTACCGTATTTGCAAAAAAAATGCCATACTGGTTAGATTATTTCCATTTTTCGCCACGCCTATTCTCTTTCCCCACAGACTCTACCAATATTAAACAAATATCCAATAACAATAAACAAATATGGTTTGGGTATGGTGTGATCAGAGTAGAGTTTAGAATGGAACCAAGTCGGTATTGCGGCCGAATCGTTATTGCATCAATAGTGGTTGCCACTCGTCATTCCCTGCTGCTTACCTTGTTGCATAAGATGCTTTCAAATTAGATGCCAATACCCAAAGAGACGTTAACTTACATGAAAATAATTAACTTTTTTTTAATCCATAATTCATAGTTTCATTGCATAATAATCATGTGGTACAGGTAGGTTATTACATTAAGGTTGTTTCACACAATACATGAACCCTTTAGGGCACAGCAAGTATTAAATTTCTTAAAGCTACAACTAGAAGGTACAGTCCCATACATAGATTAATACAATCGGACTCTGCAACTTATGTTCAGGCATAAGATCAGAAACGTACTATACTTTTTATGTTTTAAATTATTAGGTCCGGAAATACGCCGTCGCAAAAATTAGTAATGTTAAGCGGGGTCACCTACTCAGTAGTGCATAACTTAATCAGTACCTACCGATGGAGTATCATTTAATCCAGAGCTAGTTCTATTTTTCATTTCCCGAATTAGAGTAATATTTTCACGCTCGGTTATTTGGCTAATTACTATTGTGTTTAATGTGGGTAAGACGACGGGGCAGCTGGCCGCCTGCGGCTGCGCCGGCGCGCTCCCGCGGGCGCTGCTTCCTGTTAGTGATGACTCACGTACCGAATACCGATGCAAAGTACTCGTATTCGTTGAGAGTCTTAGCTATTTGCATGGGCGTTTCTACAACTCGAGCCCCGATTTATTCAGGTTTTTATGATTGGAAATTTTATTTTGGGATACAATACAATACAAGTATACTTTATTGCACACCAGAAAAACACATTACAAGAGGTACTTACTTACTTAGGTGTAGTGTTTTTAACGATATTACATGGTTTTAATTTTATTATTTGATTTTTTCATTAGTTTTATAAAATTTGACTTTTTAGATGAATGCACGCATTTTTTTAATATTTTCTCGTATTTCGCAATTTTTAACCCGACAGTCAACCATGGCATTTTTTGTTTTTATTTTAATCCGTTTCTGAGGGATATATTTATTGAGTAGTTCTTGTATTTTATAATGAAAGTTGTTGTAGTTTTGGTTTATATACCTACGTAATATTAGGCGAATCCAAAGCCACACCGATTCTTGTACAAGTACATATCTCCAAAAGCTAACTACCGAGTACTACTCGGTAGTGAGCGTAGCACAGATTACTCACTTTGGAAAGCAACTAAAAACTTAAAACGTCCCATGAATCATATTCCGCCAATTCGACTTGGAACCGGAAGCTGGGCAGTTACTAATGAACAAAAAGCAAAACAATTTGCTGAATACCTAGAGGGTATATTTAGACCAAACGATTCCCAACCAAATGTCGAACCAATTGACGACTACTTACTCGTATGTGAAGATCAATTCGAACTAAAACTGGTATCACCTAGAGAAGTTCAACGAGAAATAAAACAACATATCAATCCTAGGAAATGTCCAGGTTTTGATCTTATAACAGGAGAAATACTACACAATCTTCCAAGGAAAGCTATAGTTAAGCTGACAACCCTTATTAATGCTGCGTTAAGGCTAAAGTATGTACAGATTCATGGAAAGTCGCTGAGGTAATAATGATACCTAAACCTGGAAAGCCACCTTCCGACACCACGTCGTATAGGCCAATTTCCCTGCTGCCTGTCATGTCAAAACTGTTTGAAAAACTCTTACTCAAAAGACTAAAACCTATTATAGAAGATAAAAAACTTATCCCTGAACATCAGTTTGGCTTTAGAGAAAGTCATTCGACAATAGACCAAGTACACAGAATCACAAATATAGTTGAAAATACCCTTGAAAACAAGAAAGTCTGCTCTACGGTTTTCTTAGATGTGGCGCAGGCTTTTGATAAAGTCTGGCATGAAGGCCTCATAATTAAATTAAAAAGATTGTTACCCAAGTCGATTACAGACATACTGCATTCCTACATAACAGGTAGAGTCTTCCGAATAAGGCAAGAAAATGCCTACTCAGAAATCAAAGAAATAAAAGCTGGAGTACCACAGGGCAGCGTACTAGGCCCGGTCCTGTACCTACTGTACACAAGTGATATTCCAGAATTAGACAACAACACTATTGCGACCTTTGCCGACGATACCGCTATAATGGCGGTTGGAAGTACCCATGCAGAAGCAGCGGAAAAGGTTCAAGTAGCTGTCAACAAAGTCCATAACTGGATAAAGAAATGGCGAATTAAGTTAAATGAGTCTAAATCCATTCATGTCAACTTTACAAATAAACAAGATCAGTACTGCCCAGTTTATATAAATCAACAACGCATACCATACGAAAATATAGCCAAGTACTTAGGTATGACGCTTGACGCGAAGCTTCGCTGGAAAGCTCACGTTAAAAAGAAAAGAGACGAACTTGAAATACGGTTCAAGAAGATGTACTGGCTACTGGGACGACACTCCTCACTGTCAGTACATAACAAACTACTTCTCTATAAACAAGTCCTTATGCCAGTATGGACTTATGGAATACAGCTGTGGGGCTGTACCAAACAAACAAACATGCACATTATACAAAGATTTCAAAATAAAGTACTTAGGGTCATTGTGAATGCACCCTGGTATATAAGAAATGACGACCTACACCGGGACCTCAACATACAGTTCGTCGATAAAGTTGTAAAAAGATACGCCGAAGCCCACGAAAAAAGGCTGCTTCATCATGTGAACGTCGAGGCAATCCAGCTCCTCGATCACACGGACATCGTGCGACGGCTCAAGAGAACGAAACCTTTTGAGTTAGTGTAAAGTGATAAATAAAAAGTGCTGTGAAAGTATTAACTATAGGCACATGAACAAAGTGACTTCCCCTTAAATAGAGACTATAAGAAAAGTGCCGATGGACACAATCTTATATATCATAACTTTATAAAACTAGGTCAAATTTATATTACTCATTAGTCTGTATTTAGGCTAGATTGTAATTGTATACGTATTTAATAAGTTATTATTTTATACGCTAAATAAAAAAAAAAAAAAACGTAATATTACGTAATCCCAAATGACGTTACTTAGTCTTTCTTTAAAATTTTGCATATTTTTCGTACTAAAAATTCGTTTATAAGTATAGCGTAATTTGCTTACTTCCTGTAAGTTTTGAGTTTGGTAACTATATATTACGCTTTTATGGTCAGAGATACCATTTTCTTCGACCTGCACTAAATGGTCCGTTTTATTAGTGAATACGAGGTCTAAGCAAGTGGATGACATGTCCTTCACTCGGGTCGCTTTTTTAACAATTTGTTTTAAATTTGATTCTAGCATATTGTTTAAAAGCTTTTCCGAAGATGTTGAGTTTATCAAATTATTTATATTAAAATCTCCCCCAATTATTATACGCATTTTTTGTTTAAATTTAAGTTTTAGTAATATATTACTTAATACAGAAAAGAAGCTATCAATGTCCCTGTCGGCTCTATATACATTAATTATACACATATTATATTGCGGGATTTCAACCGCACAACATTCAACAATATATTCGATGGATAATTCTGCGATGTCTGTCCGTTCAATATAATCGATGCCATCCTGTAGCAGAATCGCCACTCCTCCGCCCGCCGGGTCGCTCGCGTCGATAATATGCCGCAGCAAATTCGTGACCCTCGATCTGGATTACATCCTTTTGTTGCTCCGATATCCAAGTTTCAGTTAAACATAGTACTTTTAAATAATGATATACTAGTGTTTAATAGAACTGACGTGAGAGACTACATCTTGTTCTCAATTGAAGTTAACGTTTTTTTCTTATAGCTTGAACGCATAGAGTCCGTTTTTATACATAATTTAACTTTGAATCTTAGAGACCATATACATCTCTGAGGAATGTAGATTATGCTATATTAAAATTCTTCTTTGTACTTGCCAATGTTTGGACGCTTAGAGACCACATACATCTCTAAGAAAAAATGTTTTAATTTTAGTTTTTAAGTTATATTATGCGAGTCACAGATTTTTTTAATTTCTGTAAGTTTGTTTTTTTGTAAAGCATGTAAATTTAATGATAGTTTAGTAGTTTATTTCTCGTTTCCCATTTTGTATTTTGACGTTTGGAGATCCTTTACACCTCCTAAACATGTTTTGACGACGGAGACCCCTTACATCTCCATTAATTTTAGTGTATGTCTCTCTATTTCCCATATTTCTTTTTAATTTATCTTGTTTTGACCCCTAGAGACCCTTTACATCTCTGAAAAATTTAGTTTTATGTTTATTGAAATGTATAGCTATTAGTTAAGCACTTGTTTGATTAGTACGTAATACACTTATTGAAATTGCATTTTCACAATTATTGTAATGCTCAATGTTTATTTTAAAAGAGAAACTGGTGAGTTTCTTCCGGCGCTTCTTCTCACCAGAATGTCATTTGCCGAAGCGCCAAAAGAAAGAATCAGACATGTGAAAGAGCCCTTGAGGCCTACTTACAGAAATAAATTATTTCATTTCATTTCATTTCATTTCATTTCATTTCATTTCACTTGATAGTCTTTTTTAGTTAGATAGGATTCTAGTATGTGTGTTTTGTTTTTTAGACTCTGCATATTTTGAAATAGAATATTAATTGTGTTGTATTTTGAGGTGCGAAAAAGCGTAGTTGGTGAAGTATTACGATTAGAGCTGGAGTTCGGCGAAGGCTGTTCAGGTGCCGATGGCGCTACCTCACAGGTTTCAGCCTCTGTTGTTTGTATCCCTGCCGATGTTATGGAACTAGAGTTTGGATCGGGCATTTGTTGCTGTTTCGTCTGACGTTGTTGGCTTTGATATTCTCGCCCTTCGATCAATAATCTATTGTGTCTTATCACTGCGTATTTTCCACATTTACGCGCTTCTAACATTATTTCTCTTAACGTTTTCCATTCCTCTAGGGCCTTGTTAACTGAGTATGCAGAGACAGTAATGCCGGTGTTTTCGAAGCATAAAGCGTTATCTAGTATGTATTTCGCCATCCTTTTACTCAAGAACTCGATAATTAGGGGTCGTCGAGGGCCTCGTTTTCCAATTCGGGTCACATCTTCAATATATGTAAACAACATTTTTAAAATAACATTTACACCTAGGATATCATAAAATATTTTAACGATTCGGTCATATAAATCGTCCTGCGTTTCGTGGTGGTACTCACTCGGTCCATATAGCACAATTTTTTTATTGTTATTTTGTACATTATCCGGTGTCTCCTTCGCTAGACTAGATAGCTGGCTCTCAAGGATTCTAAGCTCAGGCTTTAAGATAGTGTTTTCAGCTTCGAGTGATTGAATTTGTTTACTGATGCCCTCGATTTTTGTTGTACATTTTTGTTGTTCAGGCAACACTTGAGTATAGTTTTGGGTGATCTCATTGGTAAATTGACTAAAAGCTAGGTCTATTTGTGTTTGTATTGTATTGTTCATATTGTTAATAAAAAATGTATTATTTGCCGCTAGTAACGCATTGATGCTTGATAACGTAATTTCTTCGCTATTCGAGGCGTTATTTATTTGCGTTTTATGTAACGTATGGCCCCTTCATAGGACAGTAGGTAGTCTACAGACATTGTGGTTTCATTCAGCATGGACGAGTTGTGTCTAGAAGGGATGTGTGATTGCGCAGGCGTGTCGTCATTTTTGCGTCTGCGCGTTATGTTTATGCAAACCGGGCAGGTTTTTGCCATATATTCCGCTGTTGTGATGTTTAGGCACATGTAGTGATAAAAGCCATAGCAAGCTTCACAAGTTAGTTATTCCATGCGATCAATTGCAGTGTTGCATGCTTTGCAATTCATTTTAGCAATTTGTTTGTTGGGCGTAGCGTAATGACAATAAGATAATGACTCACTAGGCAGGTACTGCAGGTCGGCCTCAGCGCCGCTTCTTGTGTTTAGCGATATCGGCCGATCGGTGACGAAGATGCGCGAAGTTTGCAGGTCACTGAACTTTGATCACTGCCGGCCGTTGGCCGTTTAGTTAACGATTTTCTTTTTAGGGTTCCGTAGCCAAAATGGCAAAAACGGAACCCTTATAGTTTCGTCATGTCCGTCCGTCTGTCCGTCTGTCTGTCTGTCTGTCTGTCTGTCTGTCTGTCTGTCTGTCTGTCCGTATGTCACAGGCATTTTACTCAGAAACTACATGATGGATATTGATGAAATTTGGAATATAGGTGTCTTTTATGAGCCGCTACTTAGTTTGGTATATAAATAATTAAAATAAATATTTTTAGGGGGGGCACTCCATATATGTTAAAGACAGTAAAAAAAATTTTTTTCAGCAAATATCAATGTGTGGTACATAGTTCGACAGCTCTTTCAAAGACATTATAAGGTTCCAAAGTAATGTTTTTGATTAAGTGAATGTATTTGGAAATAATCGCTCCGAAAGTTGTGTAAATTGTGTCCCCCCCCCTCTATTTTCTAAACCGTGCGTCCGAAAAATATGAAAAAAATCACGAAGGTAACGCTTAATTAATACTTTCAACGAAAATTATTTTCAACAAGATCGAATGTACCGTTTTTGAGTTATTGCCGATAAACTGCGCTTCTCAACAAAAGGACGTAATTGCTATGAAGATACGCTCTTTTGTTGTTGTAGGTACTTTTTTTACATCGTATTTTTTACCTTATAGTTACGGCTATGGAACCCTACACTGCGCATGGTCCGACATGCTCTTGGCCAGTTATTTAACTTAACACTGTAATTTCTCGTTAGGTATTTGAAATATCGAAAAACCGTTTTCTCTGGCGGATAGGTTTTTTTCTCCAGAAGATTTTGGTATCACTCAGTAGCTGGTTATCGCGGGTTTTGTATTTATTTTAGTTTAATTTATCAAGAGAAGTAACAAAGTGATGTTGTTGCGGTCGCAGTCGCGTACCCTTCCTCATAGTTCATAGTTCATAGTTATTTATTCATTCAACAATATACATTGCGTTTGAAATATACACATTGAGATTACAATTTATCAATTACATAATTACAATTTATCAGTTAAAATTATTATCAAGTCAAGTCTATATTATATTACAATTATTAATCTACAATTTAATTAAATAAATAAAATAAAAATACATTTCCACATTCTATGTCAACTTGCACTTAATAATTCACCAATGTATATAATAATAACAATTCTAGGTATTCTATTTGTACTCTATTACTACTAAGTGTCCAGCTGATAAAACTCGTCCACTGAATATAGACACTTCCTCAACAGAAATGTCTTCAAATTAGTTTTAAACTTATGTAAATTTGTTACTGTCTTCAATTCTACCGGTAACCTATTAAAGAGAGCGATTGCCTGGTAGCTCGAAGAGTGCTTGACAATTCTGAGTTTTGTATTCATCGTTTGAGGCAAATCCATCCTTCTGGTTTCCAGGCGGTTTTGTCTTTCCTCCAATGTTTCAATACAGTTCAAATTCTTTATCAGATCACTCAGAACTATTAAAATGTACAGACTAGGAACTGTTAGAATTTCAAACTCAGAAAAGTAACTTTTACAGGATGTTGTCTGAGGTATTCTGGCTATTGTTCTGATCGCTCTTTTCTGACACACAAATGCAGACTGAATATTGTAGCGGTAACTGTTGCCCCAGAACTTAATGCTGTACCTAATTTTGGATTCCACTAAAGCGAAATACACCATTTTTAACTGAGATAGTGTTACCTCTTCTCTGAGACTTCTCAGTGCGTAGCAGGCGGAGCTAATGGACTTCGCTAGAGAAGACAATTCATCCTTCCGATTTAGTCTCGAGTCAATCCAGACTCCGAGAAATTTCACTGACTCTGCTTGTTTGATGTCCACTCCACGTGATGAAATTTCCAGAGTGTCTTTATTTCTTGAGGTGGTTCTAAAAAGTAGTGCATTGGTCTTTGAGCAGTTCAGTTTCAAGTTATTCGAACTGAACCACGTATTGAGCGCTTCCAAAGCAAGGTTGACTCTAGAATTCAGCTGTGACATATTCTCTGCTGATATAATGGCGTTAGTGTCATCAGCGAAGATCACAAGCCTTGCGTCCTGAACAGCTGTCCTCATGAATTCCACTAAATCATTTATAAAGATGATAAAAAAGATAGGACCTAAGATGGATCCTTGTGGGACACCTCTTTCTATCTTGGCTACTCTTGATCTGTGAATACATTCGTTATTGTCTTTAACCCACTTTATTTCAAGGAACTGTTTCCTATTTTCTAGGTAAGATTGAAAAAGATTGAACATTGTGCCTCGTACACCGTAATGCTCCAATTTGGCTAGTAGTACTCGATGATCAACAGTGTCAAACGCAGAGCTCAGATCAAGGAATAGGCCTGCCACTTTCTTTTTGTTATTAAGTTGAAGTAATATGTCCTCAATCAAGGTAGTGATTGCGTCATTTCTACTCCTGCTTTTTTGGTACCCATATTGTCTCTCGCTTAGTATGTTATTTAGGTTAAGGTGTCTTAGAAGTCTGTCCTTCATGAGCCTTTCTAGGAGTTTGGACAGAATTGGCAGAAGAGATATAGGTCGATAGTTTTTTGGGTCTTTTTTAGATCCTTTTTTGTGGATAGGCAAGACTTTAGCTACTTTAAACTGGTCAGGGAAAGTACCAGTCTTAAAACATTCGTTAAATAGATACGCCAAAGGACCAGCTAGTATGTCTATATTGTCTTTGATGACAGTAATAGGGATCTCGTCGTATCCACAAGATGTTTTGGGCTTCAAACTTTTTAAAATAAGTATCAGCTCAGCCTCATTAACTGGGTCAAAAGCCAAGTCATTTGCGATCCTTGTGACATGAGCACGTAGTAGAGGTAAAGCATCCTTGGATGTATCGTTTGTATCACTTTGGTTAAATTTTTCTAAAAAGATGGCACATATATCCTGAGGGTCTTTTAGTATGTTTTGTGTCCCATTATCTAGGTCTACTGTCAAACACAGATTATCTTTGGCTTGTGACGCAACCTTCCCGCGATGCTTATGGACGACCTTCCATATTTCTTTCGATGAATCTTTTGCTTTTTCGATTTGTGCCTGTACAGCAATTTTTTTGGCATGCCTGATTACTCGTTTGTAAATTGTGACATATCTTTTTCTATAGTTCACTATCGAGTCAGATGTGGAAGTTTTGTGGGTCACGAGAACACGCTTCATTTTGCTTGAAAGTTTAATGCCTTTCTTTATCCATTTTAGCTTAGGCTTATAGAGTGTTAATTTTATTTTCTTTTTCCTGAAGCTTTCCCTAAATAATTTGTTGAACTTTTGGATGAAGGTATTCAACCCTATGTTGTTCCAGTTCTCCTTCATAATTGCTTGACGAAATTTTAATTTTCCGATGTCATCAAATTTCCTTACTACTTTCCAAACGATTTTATTGGATTTATGGATTTGAGGAACGGTAAAAGTGCTGAGGATGCCTGCATGACCATCTGCCAGGCCATTGTGGTCAATCTTGATGTTATCTACAGAGTCCTCAGATAAATTCGTCAGAACATTGTCTAAGCACGACTTCGCATTATTACGCATGAACGTGGCGGCAAATATAAGAGGTCTAAAACCGTACTCAGTAAGCAACGATTGAAATTCTACGGTTTTATTGTCTACTGTTAATAGGTTAACGTTAAAATCACCACAAATTATGCACTTTTTGTCAATGAAGTATTCCAAGAGACGCTCCAGTCGGACAATGAACTGATCGAAATTAGAATCAACTGGATTTCTATAGCAACATATTATGTTCACCAATGTATCACAGTCTTTAACACCACATACCTCAAAGTATTCATCTACATACAACTCTTTACAGACGGAAAGCTCCTCGTATTTTCTGTTTGTGCGACTAAGTATTAATGTACCACCACCTTTTTTCTTGGATCTGGTATTAAAAGTAACAAGCCTGTATTCTGTCAAGTGAAAAAGTGGGGCAGAGATCATATTTAAAAAATGTTCGCTTACGCAAACATAGTCCATTGTAACAGGAAGATTATGCAAATACAATTCTAATTCATTTTTTTGTTCGTAACGCCGCAAAGGTTTTGATAGAAAATGCATAACTTATCATTAGATTCAGTTAAGGCATCTTTGGCGTGGTATGAACTTTTTCTAAAAAAGTACTTGTTTCGACTTTATTTTGATTGAGGATCGAGGGTTGACACTTTGAATTATATATGTACCTTGATGTATCGATAGACTCCGATGGGTACTTATCACTGCTAAGTTCAGTAACATAATATGCGAGATCTTCGAAAATAATTGCCAATGCATAATTATTTATATGTCCTGATCTTCTCCAAAACATGTTATATGAATATTTAAGATTTTTATTGGAGTCTAACAAATATGCATATTGGTGCGTGGTTAAGTCTGTGTACAATAATTCATTGAACAGTTCAATTCTTTTGTTGAACAAGCAACTATTTTTACACAACCTAAATGTGGGGGTACAAATTATGACATTGGTGTGTTTAATATTGATTAGTTTTTGCCTGATTGTAGATATGATATGAGTATAGTTTTTCGTTGTATAGAAATCATCATGACCAATAAAAATAACACAAAAATCGTTAAGAGTAGGTAAAGTCACTAATTTTACTGTCAAGACCGTCCAGTAACTGCTGTATCCCTCCGTTTGTAATGATATGATGACATATGCTGTCTCCTCCGAAAGTCCATTCGGCCGCTCTAAGCACCGAGTTGTTACTGTTGCTGCTGATCAGGCACATATTTCGCGGCCGTCGAAAGACATTGTTCGAAGAGTTAATTAGTACCGGCAAAGCCCTCATGCAGCTTGGTTTACTCGGAGAACATTCTTTTTTTCCTGACTCTTTTATCGTCGCATGAGTATCACATTTTTTCGGCGTAGATGCACTAAACGTATTATCCTTGTGATTACTAAAAATGATCGTATCATTAGCGCTGTGAATGCTGTGATACGGTGCAGCAGACACTGAGCCGTCTGCCGAATAAGTTGACGTTTGAAGGGTTTCCAACACCTTACAGACTGTATTTGACCTCTGGATACTTGACGATTTTATTGTACAGAGTTGATTGATTTTTCTATACGTCGGTGTGGAAGACATCCTAGAAAGTATCCTGGGACTGCCTATTCTGTGCTTGAGAACCTCCGAAGCTGTGACTGTTTTATATAAAGCAATTTTGCTTTTGTATAGCTCGTTTGATTTTCGAAGCTCTGATATTTCGAGCGAAAGTTTACATATTTCCTCATTTGCAATGTCAAGATGTGAGTGCAGGATGTCAACTTGTTTTTTTAGGGGGTCTATATTAAAACGCATACAGTAAAACTTCCTATTTTGACAATGCATACAGTTGTTACGCATAATTGTATATTCGTATAATGTTAAAATGTATATTTTAAAACGCATATTTTAATTCGCATACTATTAAAACGTATAACAATTATTTGCTATAACATTAGTGTTCATAAATACTAAAAAGTATAATTTTAATAGGTCTAATCAGACATTTTAATTTTAGATGCTCAATCGAATAAATGATATCGCATAGTTTGTACAAGTATGTTTAAAGTGACATGTCCATACTTGTTTTGAAAACTAACTGTCGCTTCCAGTTTAATTACGTAAAAGTACTTTCTCTCGAATTTATTTATTAAAATCCCTACACTATTATAGTACGCCCAGTTAGTGGCCTAGTAGTGGCTCAACTACAGTGAAGATAAAAAACTCCCGACAAAAAAATCTCTAAAAGTAAAAAAAAAATGTATGGCCTGGCCATAAAGTGGTTTATACCGCATGCTACGCGTACGGAAAAAGCCGCTTTCTGGACAAGTTTAGACATAAAATGATGTACACAACACGGGAGGTAATAAAGAAAGCCCACAACAACAACAACAAGGTAAACATTCCTTTAAGGTACGGCATATAAAAAACTGGATGGTTTATAAAACCTAAGTAGCCATTATTATAATTTATAATACACACCTAAGGCGGTAAGTTAAATAAAAAAATGTCTCAGATCGCAGCTATTTGTGCATAAATATGCGAAAATAATTAAAATAAAAAGGTAGGCCAGGCGGTCGTATCGCTAAAAAGCGATATCTCCCAGATATATCTTCCAGACAACATTTGAGTAGCGGAATTGACACAAAAATAAACCAGAAAAGTAGGTGGTGCGAAGGGTAACAAAAGGGAGAGCTAATTACCAAAAATAAATAATCGCAGGGGCAAATATAAACCTACATATACATGCATGAAAACAAATGAATAAATAGGGGGAATATATTAACCACAAAACTTTAAAAAACCATTGTAAAAATGGGAACATATTTTATTGTAGGTATTAGAAACAATAGTACTAGTAGATAAATCCCAAAAAGTAGGGATTCTGTAAACAACAAGGACCAATTAAGTTATTTTTTTCCAAGTAACGCCCCACCTATACCGAACGCATAAATGTATGCGTTCGTTATACTTAATAACATTATGCGGATTTCAGGTATGCCAATTCAATCGGTATATAAATTAACTAGTATGCGTTTTTATGATTATGCCATCTAATCGGTATGCTTAATCATCGTATGCCTAAACTGTTATGCATTTTAATATTAGGTTTATTAAGTTATGCCTAATAAGGGACACCCTTTTTTAGGTCATCATATGAAGAGGTATCTCCGTTGTGTATGTTTGGCAAGCTCAATTGACTGCAACTCAGTATGCTTTGCGAGTCTGTTATAATTGTACTGTCCGAGTAATTTTGTCTCAATGCCGGTTTTCTAATCGTGACATTATCAAAAGAAGACATCATGTCTACTTAAACGTTAATTAGTAGGTACGTAAATAAATGTATCACACGTCGAATTAATATCGAAAATAAGATGTTGTTTCAATCGTAGGCCTATTTTCTATGTTTCTATTGACGTAGTGATATTAATTTATAAGTCCAGAACAAATTATAATTCCGAGCGTAGGCCTATTTTCTATTGTTTGATATTTCCCGTCGGCAAACGGCAAGCGATGGTGGGCGGGGCGCGATGCTAAATGAGAAGCGTAGATGGTCTCGCACGAACAACCGTTATCTCACTCGCACTGTGCGCTTTTCAATGCACGCAGAGTCCTCCGTTTGCTAGCTATTTCACTTTATCGTTCCTTGGTTTGGTAGAACACTGCTTTGTCACTAGATGGAGTTATTATTGCAAGTGCATGGAATCAAATATAATTATGCAATTATTTCATAAAACACAGTAAAGTTTCATCTATCTTGATGTAACACCTGTACCTCTAGCACAACTGTGACACGCGACTCTTTGTCGCGCGACAAATACTACCTATTTCTTTCCACTCAATATCGTGTGACAGTGACAGGCGATGCTCTGTCGCGCGAGATACGAAGTCGCGGCCAGTTATGCTAGACGTACTGGATCTACTGCACAGAAATAAGTCCTTGTGTCCTAATTGCACTTTATTTCACACTGAGAAATATTTAAATTACACCGGTAACGGATCGTCTTGAATCTTGCATAAATTTAACAATACTGTTTACTTTGTTCCAAGATAATAATTGTCCTGGACAAGAACACCTTTTTGCACTTTAAACTATATTATCACTCCGAACTATCGAGTAAATACATATTTAAAAACAATATAACTGGAGAGACAATGTTTACGTGACACTGGCGCCACCTATCCTCTTTCTTCCTTCAACTTTAAATAGTAATTAAGAAAACTTTTTATATAAAATTTTTGTATTCGTTTTTCGAAGAAAATAATTAAATTAAAATTCTACCCAAACATAATCACCTGTGCATTTAACTGACAAGGTGGTTATCGCTTTCTGTCAAGTGAACGCGCATTAAGAGGTTTCATACGATAATCAAAGAAGTCTTAATCGCTGAATGAGGGTGTTTAAAAATCATAAATCCACCAGGTGGCAGCAGGGTGGCGAATGGTCTTTTTGACAGTAGGTGTCAAAATCCACCAATCACATCACCTGATTTTGACATCTACTGCCAAATAGACCATTCGCCACCCTGCTGCCACCTGGTGGATTTATGATTTTTACACACACATGCGGCACAGTTGCTTTCCTAATTTTCTCCAAAAACTAAATAAACTTTAAATTAGTTTTATACTTAAGTCTATTTCTGAGGACGAGTAGGGTGCGTTGTCCAACAGTGAACCACCTTTTTTTTGAAGTCGCAGAACTTGCTAGAAAATAAAGCTAGAAATTTGGTTTTGATGTCATTGCTTAGGTAATTTCATAAGGTATCTTATGTATAGGTTACAAAATGCTTTTTGGACTAACTAACATCCATTAAGTAGGTTTAAAAAAAAATGATATTTGGTTCACTGTATACTATGGGTCGTTTACATTAAACCACCCTTATTTCAACAGTGAACCATAATGCCATTATCAGTAAAAAATGCTGAAATGTGAAAGAAAACTAACACAATATTTGGTAATAATCTGTATCTTTAATATACATGAATATAAAGAAATAAAAACGTATTCTTCTAGTTTTAAAAAAAGGAAAGATTTTTGGTTCACTGTATACTATGGGTAGTTTACATTGAACCACCCTTATTTCAACAGTGAACCATAATGCCATTACCAGTAAAAAAAAGCTGAAATATGAAAGCAAACTAACACAATACTTGGTAATCATCTGTATTTTTAATATACATGAATTTAAAGAAATAAAAAACGTTATCTTCGTACAAAAACTAAAAGTTATTATATATTATATATCGTGCGGTACACAGTGAGCCGGCTCAGTGAGTACTATGTGAACCAGGTTCACTGTTCAACAACCACACCATTCAACTTAAAATATGAAAAAAGATAGGTTATAAACGGAATTGTCACAACGCAATGTACTCATAAAATGACTAAGACTACATCAAATTTAACACCATACAGCGTTTGATCATATGTTAAATAACAAAATATACAAAAATCCAGACACTTACTTGTGAAAAGTATCTTTTTTCGACGAAATTTAAACAAAGTGCTATCACACGTCCGGCCTAAGCCGCTGCCGCTGGCTCACTACGGGAGGGGGGAAGGGTTCTTAGACGGCATGTTTTAGCACGATCGGTCAAACTGGCAACGTCGCAGTTTCTTCAATATGGCGGTGGTTCAGTGTATCTTGATGGTTCACTGTTGGACAACCGACCCTACCTACTACTATCAGCTCTAAAAGTATTGACATTTAATTTGGAAGCATCTTATATTATATCGTAACGAGAGTGACGAAAACACTCCAAAATTATCCACAGCTAAACCGTAATTTTATAGTGTAGCCCACACAGATATTTTGGTGTTTTTTTTTATTTTTCCAGAATTTCCGGCACTTGTTAATTTCGCTGAGGGTTGAATTATCGTTTTTTTTTTTAATTTTGCCATATTAAAAGATAACCTAAAACTGGGCACACAATTACTTTCTTATACCGATAATAGGAAGACAGAAATGAGAAACTTACTGGAAGTGCTCAGTTTCCTGATACTTATAATGGTTGAAGATAAGCATTAGCTTCTCCCCCGACATGTCATAACTGGCCAGACGATAAGACGTCGCCGGCGCAGGCGGCTCCATTGCTCCCGAGTTGTTCAACCTGCAACAACCTTACTTATTGGAATGTCACCCTTACTTGTCAACCTTAGAATAGAATAGAATATCGTTTATTGCACCATGATAAAAGATGGTACAAGATAGTATGTATGTGCAAGGCACTCATGGACCCTGTGAGGGTATTGGAAAATCTTAGGGATGTAACGATACCGATGCCGATACCGATATATCGGCCGATATATGTGTATCGCTGATATATCGGTATCACCGATATTATACAACCGATATTTGAAGAGCGCGAAAAGAATTTGGTGTAGGTATGAAAAAAAATCTGCAATAAGTAATTTCAATTTCTGACTTAATTTATATATTGGTCTATTACCTTGTGCAATTATAATTACTATGTTAATTAAATCTTTGGTTCTTAATAAAAAAAAATAGAATTTTGAGTTGACAATTTATTTATTTTTACTTTACACTTTCAAGGTTGTCTCTCTGGTAAATATAGCCAGTAGTCATTGCCATTAGTCATAATAAGGACATACAAATATCTGAAGTGCATACTTTATTATTTAGCTAAGATATTGGTATCGTACTACTATATATCGGTATCGTATCGGCAAAACTGTGTATCGTTACATCCCTTCAAAATCTTAAGACTAAAGCCATCTCCAAAATTTGACAGGACAAAAAGCGTACATCCCCAGATTTTAGAGCTTAAAACCCGGACATCTCAACAGAAACGCAGTTTTTTCCACTTGGTGGTGGTGGGGGGGGGGGGGGGGGGGTTCATTAGCTCTCGCGAGCCGGAGTAGCAAACCTGGAGTCCAAATGATAAATTCAATCAGGAGCTATCTAATAAGTAGGATCAATTGATATACCCTATCAGGGTCGATGAGAAACTTTCTTATAAGTACTTGTTTTGTTAGAATGGTGTATCAAAATAGTTTAAATAGTTTTAGTGACTCCTAGCGCCATCTATCCACTTGTGTAGTAATGTATACCTACCGTTATTTCCCGTTGAATAAATATTAGTCTGTTGCGAATGTCCGACGTCTGGCTCGACGTAAACAACGACGCCCCCTGAAAAACCCGAACACAAAGGGAAAACTTATGGAAAACAGACCTTTAGGTCTAAATAGGGAACCTAGTTCTATTTAAAACTTTAAGAATTCTTGTCTCCACATTCCCTTAAAACCCGGCCAAACGGACAAGTCGTTACAGACACCACAGCGGTCCCGACTCTACCCGCCCTTCGACCTTTGACGCAACTACAAACCCTTTCCAAACAAACCGTCTCTTAACATTCTGATCGACAAGATTCACCCAATCATCTCACCTTAATTTCCTAATAAGAGGAAGCCAGAGTGGCTGACACCGGAGAAGTTCGTGCATACATAACTAATGGAAAAGTCTCAATGCGTTACAAGACACGTTCACTACCTCCATTAATCAGTACGCAACTAGCCACAAGATAGTCTCAATGCATTCCAGGGTACGTTCACTAACGCGTCGCTAGTTAACAGCCAGATCCAGGAGTCTTAGTGCACTACTAGGTACGTTCACTACCCTTATAGCTAGATCTGAATCAGTCTCAATATACTACAAGGTACGTTCACTGACTCTTCACTAGTTCCTACCTAACAAGAACTAGATCTCGAGCAGTCTCAATGCACTACACGGTACGTTCACTAGCCTCATTCCCAGTTTTACCTACCTACGTATTTACAAATTAAACTCCAATCCATTATGTCGACAAGACGGGAGCTACATACCTAAGATTCGAGTGAATTTAACTACTTAACTAGAACGCAGAGCGCAGATGCCCCTAACGCCTAACTACCTAATAAAAAGTAAGCTTGGAATTAAAGAGCATAAAAAATTAGTAAGAGTAAACATAAATCACATTCATTCCCTGTCTATTATACTAAACGATAAGATTTAAAATGAATAACTTAGAAGCCTAGATTTTCACTGGAACTCTCCTTCACAGCAACGCTCGAACACTCCAATTCTCGAACTCACGTACTTACATATCGAAGAATCACAGAAATGAAATAACAATCACGCTACTTCAATATCAACAATAAAAATTAAATAACCCAACTCGAACTCCGCCTTTAATAACACGCACGTATTTATAAGTACAAATTCACAAGCACTAAATTCTATAAATTTAATCTTTCGCACATTTATTATGGTCTCTACCGCCCGCCGTCTGACTGGACCCTCTCTCCGCACCACCTGTTTTTTAGTGCATTCCTATCTCACGCAATTATTAACAGAATAAAAGACATGACAACATTAACTTTAGTAACAACATACGTCCTATTGTCTTTAAAAGGACAATGTTTCTAAATAATAAAGAACGTAACTGTTACACTAAACCAATGTACTTACGACATTTTAAAAGTAAAGGGATGTCGCCAAACTACTTTACATTTCTTACAAATTATCGAATTGGACATGATTTCTGGAATAACTGTTGATAGCAAAACCTTTACATCTTTTGATTGTACTAGCAAATAACCTAATTTAAATAATCTATTCTTAAAAATAAACCCTAATTAAATTAAAACTTCATTTATTTAAGCCTTGTTGTAATTATAATTGTCACTACGATTTAAGCTGCAGTAAGCGAAGTTTGAGCATCTCAGTCCTGGTCATAAATCAGTTAATTTATTGCGTGTGCGAACACTTGGGCTACACCAGGCGTGACAATTTTTTATACGGCTGAGTTATTGGTTATAGGTTAACCCGGGCTTATTTTCCGCAACTTGACGACAAACATGCGTCTACGCCTATTTTGCGTGTCGTCTGCGTTACATTACAATGAAATACTTTTATAATATTAGCTATTAGTAAAACACATTTTTTTTATAAAGGTACTGTAAACACTGCGTTTACAAATGCTAGCCATATTTAAAACTAAGTAATATAATTACAATCCAGCGAGGAAATGCTGCCAGCATCTTCGGCACCATGCCGCAGGGGCCATTTTTAGATTAATTTTAGTTTTAGTTTATAGTATATTTAATTTTAATTTAGTTTTAGTTCCTTTGTATTGTTATTATGCCAGTAATATAATTAAGATGTCAAGCACCACAACACATTGTCTTGATAACGACGTGCTTCAGTTACCCTCTCCCCCACATGACATGGCGACCTTGCCGGATGACTAGGATAATCGCGAGTGAGTGACTCTAAGTACTGCAGTTGTGTGTGGCCATCATAAACTTATATAAAATATGCCAGAGGGACGCTAAAGTGCTGATGAGAGACCTTAAGGACTTCCTATATTTCTGGGAACCTTACGTGACGGCGGTGTCTACTAGGCTAAACAATACAATTACAACAAAAACAATCACAAACAATTGTACAAATACAATCTACGGACATAATAGAGTTAAATGTAGTTTTCTCTAGTTTCAAAAAAAATTAAAAAAATGGAACTCACTTTTGATAAAGATTTAAATGACTTTGAAGTACACAAATCTTTTGGGCGGCATCCTCATGCCGCATGCATGCATGTAAAAGGATAAAATGTGGTGTAATTTACCCGCTTTAAAAACCAATGAAGAGACAAAAAATGTTTCTTTCATGTAAAGTATTACTATAATTATGTTAGTACATTGAAATGATGGAATGAAAAAAGCGTGGCGGGTCTTACTTAGGTATTCGTGTATTCTGGCGTACCTTGTTCCCCCCGCGCTCGCGTCTGTAGTAGAGTCCGTCATCGCTCGCCTGCGCGTGCGCTCGCCGCCGTCCACAGCCGTCGAATGAAATGAAGAAGAGCGCGTCAAAACATCGTGCTAATCTAACAAAATTGGTTGCCTGTAAAGTCGGTATAGGTACGGGCGAAAGTTTTACGTGACAACGACTTCGGAATCTTCGGGGACGCGTGCCTCTCACTCGCTCTCATTGTGAGCGCATAACGTGAGCGGAGCGTAACGCAGTTTCTTGAAGTGTCACCCGGCAAACCAATTTATAAGACGTTGTCACGTCAACAAAGCTTTATCGCAAAATAGGACTGCGTTTTGCAACTAAGTAAAGCACTATATCTACACGAAGTACGCACAAGTTTACCATTATTATACATTAAAATTCTGGGTGTTTAATTCACGATAGTTTGCCTGTTTCCTGTTTTAGTTGCAAAACGCAGTATTTTGCGATAGAGCGTTGTTTTAGATTAGATAAGCAGCGATATGTCCGTCCCCCGCTTCGACCTTGACGGACCACACCAAGTTCACGGGTCAAATTATATTCGCGACGAGAGTATTGACGAAATTGTGCATTAGCCTACAGATATTATATTTCATATTTCGCTCAAAAGTTGGCCGCCTTAGACAGTGACGCACAACTGACCATCACAGAATAAGTATTAGTACTACATACAGAAGCTTCTCTCTCTAACCAAACTGTCGTTCGGGTCCGACGACCTGAAGGAGCTCACCCGCATCTAGGATTGCCAGATCGAATGACCCTATTATCGGGAGAAAAAAACCTTTTTTTTGGGACTTTCGGTCATTGGTCGGGAGCACGGGGGTTTCTGATTTTTCGACAGATTTTTTTCTCGAGTCTTTTTGTAAAAAAAGGTGAGATTTAATAAATTTTTGTGAAATTAAGCAAAACCGTTCGTTACCGGTTCGTTCCGACTTCATTATATACCGTCTTACTCATTACTTTCACTAAATTCCATAATGAATAATGTAACTTATTAGAAAAAATAAATAGGCATTTTGATACAAAGTTGTACTGGCGTGGTGTCAAAGAACTCGATTCCTACCGGCTTGCCTAATATCAGGCATTTTACCAGCTTATTCTACAGCTCTTAAAGAAAATGTGCGCCGAATCTGCACCGGCTTGCCCAAGGATATGTTTTACGCCACGCCACTGCAAAGTTGTTTCGAGATGTAGATGGTATTAGTAACATGATATTTGTTTGTAGCGAACTGGTACCTAACAATTTTTTATTTGTGATATTTTTGTTGCACTATAATAATTATATTGGTTATTTGGTACCTCTTATTTAATGAAAATAAAAATAAAATATTCCTCCAAATAATGAAAATTAGTTAAGAATTAAAAGAAGCGTTGCCGCCCCGAGCGCCAGAGCGTCAACGTTTCACTCACAGAAATATATAGAAGGAAAAAGTTCCTCGATTTGTATGGAACGTTGCGTGTTAGATTTTTGCGTTATGACAGTTTGAACGGCCCGAGTGCAGTTGCACTGTATGAGGTAATTTGCGTAAAGCGCAAAAGTCATGGCACGCGAAGTAGGTATAAGCATTTGTTGGGTCTACTTGAATACAAGGTTTGTGGTTTCACTTGACAAAAATTAGGAACTTAAAATTATTGTTTTATAAAACGAAGTCGTTTTTCGGGAGCTTTTTTACTTTGTCGGGAGTCGGGAGGACACAAAAATTCGGGAGAATCCCGCCAAATCCCGCCCATCTGGCGACCCTACCCGCATTCTACCGTCTCTCTCTATTGTATAACGTGCACTAACGCGTGCTCTTTCTAGTCGCAGGCGATTACCACCCATGGGTGGCGAAATTTTATAATAATAGCCGCGCAACGGAATCGCGGAGTGAGCCAGTCCTGCCTGCCTTCATTCCCTGCGCTCGCTAAAGTTATAACCACGTTATAACAATAAATGACAATGAATAAATGACTAAGTATTATAAGGTATATAAATAATACATTTTCGAATTCCTGCAATATCTTCCTGTTAGATGGCACAAGCACTCTAAATATTTTTAGCTACCTGCCGAAAACTGTTCTTACACGTTATGTTTTTATCATTACAGTGTTATGTTTTTATCATACTCTATGTATGTTTCTTTATTCCACAATAATCTCTAAACCACTTGGCCGAAGTTTTTATCATCTTCTATAATATATAAAAGGCAAAATTCTGACTCATCAACGCACAGTTATGTTAAATAGTATTATACTAATACTTATTCTGTGACGCTACCGTCACAATTCAAGCTAAAATAACGTTTCAACCTTTTATATTCCGCTACATTCAATAAATTTAAAAGCTCGCCTCTACAACGTTAAAACTCACATACATAACTATCGTATCCTTCAATTAGTTAGTTGTTTTTATCTTTCCCTTTGTCATATTGAAAACATTGTATATTTTATAAGCCCTCTTAAGATAATAATAATGGTTGTAGATTACATTGGCAACATTGATGCCTTGATCAGGCTTTTTATCAATTTGGAGAGGTCTCTATCGGCGGTTGCTATCAGTCGCGCCCGCGCCGATAACGCGCCGGCCGCTTGCTTTAGTGCTCCTAAATGTTAGTGATCAAATAAACTAAAGGTACAATATTGCAGTTTTTGTATCAGAAACGGTTCGTCTTCGGTGCCGGTGAGTTGGTTTATAAGGTATAATTCTTATACGCTCAACGTTTGATATAATATAGTATGACATAATATCTGGAAATCTAATGAGCTGATGTTTTGTTTGGAAGAGATCGCTGTTTAGCATAAAACAGCCTGTTATCTAGTTTCTTTTGTAATCTCTTCTGATATTTTTTTCATGTGCATTGTCCAAGCCACTTTATTATTTAGTGGAGTGGGATTCACATGTATTAATGTAACAATTTGTTGAAGTTTAATTTGAATTTATTATTTAATTGGAATATACATAATTTGGTTGGTCTGAATGTATTTATAACATAGTTCTAAGATATTCGTAACTAACACATTTGGCTAAATGATGTATCAGAAATATATTTTTTTCAATTTCATTTGTATGAAATAAAGAGTGCCTGTGTCGGAATTGTTTCATATAATGTATCTAAGCTTTAATAAACTTAGCAGTATTTTTGTTTTATGAATAAATAAGTTAGCTTAGGTTTAATTTCGAGGTTTTGTTTTTTTTAATCATTTGCATGCCTATACTGGCGGAATAGGTACATGAATCGTTTAATTATATTTAACACCATTGTACCTACTGTATTCTTAGCAAATAAATTTGATTTGTGGTTTTTGCGGTGACTCATACATGGCCATGTACGACTGTACCTATTAGTTTTGGTCGACAAGGAAGCTCACCGGGCTGGAATGATATTGCAGGAAACAAGTACATATTACATTATCTGGTGTTAAAATAATGATTGGAATATGAACCAATAAACAAGAATTACAAACTCTTAGTGACTATTATCTGTGGTAGCTGAATTTTTGCTTGAACTTTGTTGTAAGTGAATGCCGTTTTACTACTCTTTTAAACATCATTATTTGGGAAATACAAAGAGCAACAGAAGTGGCGAGTGAGTGAGTGTGCTCACTTAGTTACTTCTCGCCTACCATTGGAACATTTACAGTTAGGCAAAACATTTTATTAGGTAGACAAATATTATAACATAATATGAAACATCACTATCACAGTGTACGTAGGTGTAGGTAAGTATAGGTTGAGGACTCGCACGCATCATGTCATTCAATGACAGCGAGATTTTGAAATAAGTGTTCTTTTTTCAACAGCGAACTGTAAGACGACTGAAAGTTTCTTCAAGGTAGTTTCAATTAATATTTAAGAAAAAAATATATAAATAAAACAATGCTGGAAAAACATAGGCACTTATACTGAGTCATTTAGTTTAGACCATACCTTCTCTACCGAAGAGTAGCTCACTCCGCGATTTCGCCGCGTGGCTGCTTGTACCAAATTTTACCCTTCCCGAGGGGCTTAGCCAGGGACCAGAAAGAGCACGCGTTACGAGATAGAGAGGGACGGAACGCGTCGGAGCCAACCGTGTATGTATTAGAGATGCAACGGATACCTAGTGGTTTGGCCGGATACCGGATATCCGGCCGTCGCGACCGCCTGATATCCGGTATCCGGCCGCCGAATATCCGCCCAATTTTTTTTACCTAAAATACCTAAATGGAGTAAATTCGACGGCGCGCGCAACGAGTTGTTGTTGAGTCTTTGAAAACACAAGATGCTGGATTTGGCACGTGTTGGAAATTGCGCATGCAGCTAAAATATAAAAAAATGGTTGTTTTTTACTATTAATGTTTAAAATTATTTGTGAGATTAAGCTGACCTTAATATTGATTACTTTGTGGTTTGATATTTATGTTAGGTACTCAAATTTTCTCCTTATATTAGGTACTATCCGGTATCCGGCCGGATACCTACTACGCAAGTTGCGTAACGCAACTATCCGGTATTCGACTGCATACTAAAATGTGTCCGTTGCATCTCTAGCATGTATCACATAACGCGTGCTCTTTCTGGTCGCTGTCTAAGCCACTGCGCAGGGGCAACATTTAGTAGGGGAGACCGGGTTAATGGTTGTCTCACGGGTTGGTTGTCACAGCAGCCATTAAATAATACGAAACGAAAGAATAAGTGCATCGATTGGTGAAGTAGGGAAGGAGGTGAAGCTCTTGTGATCTTTTAACACCGAGCGATGCAATTATTCCTTCGTTTCGTATTATTTAATGGCTGCTGTGACAACCAACCCGTGAGACAACCATACCCGGTCTCTTCTACTAGTAGCCGCACGACGAAATCACGGTGTGAACTACTCCTGCCCTAGCTATCAATTAGGTTGTACGCCTGTAATAAGCTATTAAATGTGCGATTCTATCTCCAGGTACCGCTACAGCATTCCCTGCTACTCTACCTTAGTGTGGTCGGTGGCGAGGGCGAAACTCCAACATGGCGGAGAGCGAGGCAGATTTCATCAACTTCCTCAAGAAGTCTAACAAGTAATATACTTATCGACTGCCGGTCCGGTTCTTATGTGCCGCCCGCATCTGCCCTAGCAACCTTCACCTTGAAATTGAAGTTTCTCTCAATCTAATAGCAAGGACCATTAAAACAAGAGGACTGCTATTCTCCATACAAAAACCTGTTCCCCGATTTTACAACGCCGTGTATGTATAAGCTTGGTATAAGAATTATATTATTTACAATTATTCAACTTTGTAAGCGTGACACACAGAATTTAAATGTTAGAATTTATTTATTATTAGCTGTTTACGAACTAATTCTTACCATACTATGTTTCTTTGTTCAATTATAACATCGTTCCCAAGTAGCACGCAAGCTGTATAAAAGCTTATACAGCTATTATACGCCCAGTTTGGGCGCTATAATAGCTGTATAAGCTTTTATACAGCTTGCGTGCTACTTGGGTTAAATGTTTAGTTTTTTAGCGACATCTAGTTTTTATTTTTATTTTATTTATTTTATTTTATTTGTTCATGGAGAACCAACAGCCTTAAAAACTAAACAACAATTAAAGTAGTAATAGAGAGCCAATTATAGGAACTCACTTATGCTTTTGCCTCGATATCCCCTTGAGGTCTGGCTACGATCCAAAGTATGGAGAATTGACAGTCCTCTTGTTTTAATGGTCCTTGCTAATAGTTTAAAAACCTTTAGATTGACAGAAACTGCAATTAGTTACCAAAATATAAGATACGTACTAGCATTTACCCTCGGCTTCGAGCTTCGCCCGCTTTATTCCCGTTACTATCCCAAGGGTACTCTTTACCGAGATATAAAGTAAGATGTTTGGATGTTTCAATCTAGGATTTGGTGTATTTGCATGCCAAATTTCATCTTAATCCATTATGTTGCTACCCCGCTATTTAGTAACAAATATCTAAACATCCAAACATCTTCACAAACTGTCGCATTTATAATATTAGTAATGTCAGGGTCGTGGGAGGATCAGGGACTGATACAAGGCAATAATTTTAGTACTTTCGTTTATTCAACTGTCCGTTACAATGTCTAAAACAGAAGTGATCCATTTGTTCCTCCACTAGAGCGAGACAGACTGAATTCGATTAAATTTGAATATTTAATAGTTCCAAAGGCTGCCAGTCTGTCATTCAAGGCGGTATTAAGGTTTGTATACCTTGGTACAAACCTTAAAGTACCTAGGATTTAATGCACCTTTCTCTTAGTTTTGGGGCCTAACTATCAGACGTAAGTCTCAGGCGTAATTTCTACATCTCAAACATTTTTTGCGTATAGTTCTAAACATATTTAATATCGATTGATTTGATTTATTTTATGTCTCAAAAAAGGATCAGTCATTAAAAAAGTTAACCGTTTAGATGTTCTTCCTTGCTGTTTTTGCAAATTAAAATGATCATTTAAATAGGTACATGCCTTTATGAAATTACTGAACCATGAAATGCATAGGAGTTAGAACAATTGCAGATACTTAAAATGTTGTTTGTAAAATCTATTGACACAATGACTTAAAACTGTCAAGAAAATCGGCCATTTACCTCAAAAGTCTAGACTATGTTTATATATTTTTGGGTTTACCTTGAGAATAACGAGTTTCGATTACTACTACTCATAAAATTTGATTTCGGCGACCTTGAAATTTCCGAATCAATGTACCTACACCTAGTACCAACGATCTAATAACAGCGTAGTGCCAGCGTATAACAAAGGTAGTTGTGGAATGAGAACATTATAAGTTATGTTATGTCACCCGGGGCAAAGCAGCATTGAGGCAAATCTGTCATACTATGTAATGGTTTAAAAACCCTTAGATTGAGAGAAACTTGAATTGGGTAAGTCAAGTTTATCAAAAGCGTGCAATTTATATACTTTTTCGATAGTTCCCGACGTAATGATGAAAATGATCTAGAAAATACCCCTTTTGCATTTTTATTCCCTGTAATTCTTCCCAAATATCGTGTTAAACTCACTTAAAAAAAGGGACGCCCGCCGGCTGACAAAATTAGTGCCTAAATTCGTAAAAAAAAAACAAACGTATCTGTGTGAAGTCTGTGTTATGCCGCGTCCACACCAAGCCAACGAAGGCCGGCGAAGCCCCTTCGTTGGCCTTCGTTGGCTTGGTGTGGATGCGGCATTAGCTGACAATTGTGACAGACGAAACTTCACACAGATACGTTTGTTTTTTTTACGAATTTAGGCACTAATTTTGTCTGCCGGCGGGCGTCCCTTTTTTTAAGTGAGTTTAACACGATATTTGGGAAGAATTACAGGGAATAAAAATGCAAAAGGGGTATTTTCTAGATCATTACGTCGGGAACTATCGAAAAAGTATATAAATTGCACACTTTTTATAAACTTGACTTACCCAATTAGTTGGTTACTTTGTTAGTCTTTCTTCGTAAGTCTCTCCGATTGAGAGAAATTTCAATTAGTTACCTTTGCCTCATAGTTGCTTTTGCTTCGGGTGACCTGAACTTGTTGTACTTGTTGAATGAAGTATTTTACGTCACACTTGGCCATAAAGTGGCAATTAATTACCGCATGCTGCGCGAAAATCCCACTTCCTGGCGTGGGCCAGCCTCGGCCATAAAAGTACCTATTCTAAACGAAGGAATGAGAAAATCGGTGTTAAAAGATCACAAGAGCCATCCTCCTTCACCAATCGATGCACTTATTCCTTCGTATAGTGTTATTTTATGGCCGCTAAGACAACCAACCCGCGAGACAACCATAGGTAGGTACCCCGTCTCCACTTAGTGCAATAATAAGCAATCAATATTAGGTATAGACAGGTAACAAACTTAACTAAAGCACCTTTTGCATGTAGTAGTAAAGTAACCTGTCCGTATAGAGAGTTTCATGTTCCATTTTAGAAAAAGGACATACGTTCCATATATGTATAAAACACGTGTTTTAGTGAAGCTTTTACTTATATTCCACTCATATTGCCAAGATTACGGCGGATGTCGTATTATTAAACACATTCTGTCTGTAATAAACGGCCCGAATTTTATGTTAAAATTTAAATCACGCGCGTCATATGGCGATTATTATTATAATTTGGTTGTATTTAAGAGCCTGAGAATGGGGAATCAAAACAAGGAATCCCATCCATGCGTCCGTCTGACCTTCAACCATGGTGACGTCATTTTGCGCATTTAGACAGCCGCGCCGAAGCGAGCTGGCAATGCGCTGACGCCGAAGTTTCTCTGTCTTACATAGGTACCCAGATGCGACCGTCGGTGACTTTACGTTATCTGGACCCAGCATATGATGGTCACTGTAAACGTAGGAGGACAAAAAGTTACTTAAAAATAATATGTAGAAGTTAGTTAATAAATATATCAGGCACTCGGAACTGGGCCATATTGATTACAGGCATGATGCAAAAAGTGTTTAAGAGGAACATTAAAGGCTGATATTGACTAGCGCTACGAAAGCTTCTGGTTTTTCAAGCTTTAAACATATTTTTTTAAATACTCTTGTCATTCAAATATATCGTCATCTAGGGTGAATTTTCGGCAAACAAATTTGTATTCCATACATTTAGTTTGGCATACAAATGTCGCGGACGAAAATCCACCCTCTAGTATCCATAACACAAGCCTTATTGAGATTTCTATGGGACTAGTTCGATTTGTGTAAAATTGTCCCCTAATATTTATTTTTTTACTTATTAATAAAAAAAAACGTCTGACAAAAAATATATTTGATACAAGCTTTTTATTGCGGACTGCGCTTTTTTTTCTGTAATCACTAATCACAAACTGCCTATTAAATCGATCGATTAACATGAGCCCGAAATCTTATGTAATTTAGGTAATTCTATGGAAGGTAATGTAACGTTGCATTGTCATCGCAACTGAACCAGCATATAAACATTCAACTACGTAGGAAGGGACGAAGTGGTTCTAATTAAGCATGGAAAACTTAGCCCAAACATACGAACATAGAAACAAAAATACAAATGTTGCAAGTTAATAAAAATCTCGTAAAATAGTGTAAATCAGTTCAAAGTGTTCATAAGACATCATCATCATATGATTAACTTTTTATTCTCTTTCTCGTATTGTCGCGCCCAAACGCGATACTAAATCGGGTAGGCAGTAGGCATTCCGATGATCGCATAACGGACTATTAACATATCGATACCTTTGGGTTCAATTGGCGTAAAGGACATTTTGGCGAAAATGAGTTATATATACAGTTTTGTTCAGAATTTCAAGCTCTACCGTTCTGTGTTGTTAAAATTTCGATATCTTTAAAAAAAGTGCCTTTACGACCCAGTTTTTATTCATCGTATTCGCAAAACTAGCTCAGGTTAAGGGACGTAAGTGTCAAGTTATAAAATACGAATTAAAAGGTGTATCGTAAAGTACGCCGGTAAATATGAATACTGTCGTATATGACCTATTTTTTTCTTGTTGTCCTTTAAGCCCTTCATTTCTCATGATTACTTTCCATAAGCGCATAGTCGAGGTGGGCGTTAAGGACATGTTTTCTTTTACTTGTCCTTTACGACCTGCTTTTAAATTATAATACTGTAATTTGATAAACCGAATAAGGTTGTAAAGGCCAGGTATTATTTTACACGTCCTTTACGACCTGCTTAAAAAATGATTACACCATTATTTGATAGAATTAAGGAGGTTGTAAAGGGCATGTATTCTTTTACACGTCCTTTACGACCTGCCTTCAAATTATTATACTTGTTTACATACCGTAATTTGATAAATCGAACAGGGCTGTAAAGGGCAAGAAGTCTTTTATTTGTCCTTTAAGACCTGCCTTAAATCTAATTATAGCACATTTTTTAAAGAAGAGCAGGGTTTTATAGGGATAAGCCTTTATTTTTGGCATTTATTGCCACAAATATGTGTCTAAATTCTGAAATAAAAGCAATTTACGTAATCGTAAAGGTCTAAACTATCGATACCTTTAATTGGGTTCAATTGGCGTAAAGGACAAAACGCTGGTTTTGAGGAGAAGCAAAAAACAGTTTTATTTTACAAAAAATGGCTACAGTATTTTGGTTTCTCGACCTATACTTTCGACATGTATATGAAAAATATTTGAAATGCCCGTATCTTTAACCTGTGATGGCATTTCTAGCTGTAAACAATGTATTATGGAAGTTAGATGTCCTTTACAACTGGTAAAAATGCTATCAATGTCATTTACACCCGTGACTTTTTTAGACATTTGGAAATGATGGGGTTGTAAATGACGGTCTCAGATGACTTTGTTCCAATTTCGGGGCGTAAAGTTAACAGCTATGTAATAAAAATTGACAGTGTTCAACTTAATTTACCTTAAAGAGACTTGAAAAATGTAGAAAAAGGTGATGAATTCATTATTTTTCATACTATTATACTTATTGTTTACATTAACAGTGTTTTACTCACTACGTACTCGTCCTTATGATTGACATCCTAATGTCGATAATCATTAGCCACTATGTCACTTCCATTATTATGATTTAGTGCTATTGGAAGAGAGTAAAACACTAGTAGGACATTATTAAGTTGTTAAGTTTATATTGTAATGTGATATGTATGTTAGTTTGTAAGGTATTTATCTATGGGCCTTTGATGCCTGAAATAAATAAATAATTATTTGTATGTCTTTCCCGTACACGAGACAATGGTGTCCCGGCCCTTTGGGAGGCGTGCGCGGAGCCGGAGCTAACGCGTAGAGGCCTTTTCGACAATTTAATGAAAGGCAAAGTATACACCCAGCGGATGCTGTCCCTGCCCGTGTCATGGGACGCACGCAGAGACAGCCCCCGCCAGATGCAAGGACTATTGTTGATTGATGGAATCTAACTCTACTGGGCTATGGCAGTGGAAATATGGACTAAATACTGGGTTATGGATTGAGACATGACGGCGCCTGTCAGGAAAAGTGTCTCGTGGCTTTCGTGGCACTGACAGACCGTGACTTGCCCTCCGCTGATGGGCCCCTGTTAAATAAATAGCGACATATGAGCAATGGCCTAGCTAGGGGCAACATCGGTGCCGAGGACTGCAGGGTGTCGAGAGGTGTGCTGCGCTTTCTCCGAGGGTACTCGCGGCGTTATTCCCTTTAACACTTCCACGCCTGGAGCATATAGCTCTCGCGACTCCACTCTGGACGGCCGGTTAAGGCAAGCCAGAGGCGGAGGTCCTTACACTCTTACCCATGAACCCTCCCTAAGGACCCCCAGGAGCACTCGGGTAAGTGGGGTCGCTACTCCCCAACAGCTCGCCACAAGCTGCCCTGCGTTAAAATGTCAATTCACTACCCAAATGATCCCACCACCTTCGCCAACTGTACTCTGTAGTAGCGTCACTTACTGACCGCGCATACAATTTATGTGACGAGGATCATTTGGGTAGTGAATTGACACATTTAAAGAACGTTCTACAGAGAAATGGTTATAATGGGCGGATTATACCACCTAGACGCACCGTTTTGCCTAAGCACCTGGACTATAAAGTTGAACGACAACCGGCGTACCTACCATAAATGTAAAGGGAGTGACAGATAAAGTTGCCAATATTTTAAAGAAGTTCTTGGTGAAGACTGTCTTCACTCCCCACAGAAAACTGGCACAATATCTACGTACGCCAAGGGACCGTTTTCCGCTTGAATGCCCAGGTATTTACAAAATTGACTGCAGCTGCGGTAGCTCTTACATAGGTCAGAATAAGCGCACTATCTCATGCCGTATAAAGGAGCACATCCGAATGTTTAAAAACAACGAATCTCGGAAATCGGCAATCGCTGAACATCTTCTGAACGCGGAAACGATTGGATTGAGTTGCACAACCCATAGATCCTCTCGCTCGACAGAAAAACACTATATACCCAGAATGGTTAAGGAAGCTATCAAAATCCTCAAGTATAAAAATTTCAACCGGGAAGACGGGTTTCAACTGTCGAGCATCTGGTATCCAGTGATCCGTAAGTTCTCCAAGGGAAAAAAGACATGTTCAGGAGTAAATAGAAAGAAGAGAAACTGTAAGTGTTGTGTGTCGTGAACGTGATCGAGTTCCAAGTGAGAATGCGGACGGTAGTAGAATGAATAACGCGAAGCGAACCCGAAAGAGGGTAGATCGCTATGGTGTGTGGGTAGACTACAACTAAAAACTCGCTGCATGTCAGTTACTCCGTGATAATGGCGCTTGCAACAGTGCCGAAATATCGGGAACTCACAAAAACAAACATACATGGTAAATATCCCGTCGTTAATAGTAGTTATTATGCCTAGCTGAATTCATCATCTTTTTATACATTTTTCAAGTCTCTTTAAGGTAAACTAAGTTGAAAACTGTCAATTTTTATTACATAGCTGTTAACTTTACGCCCCAAAATTGGAACAAAGTCATCTGAGATTGTCATTTACAACCCCATCATTTCCAAATGCCCAAAAAAGTCACGGGTGTAAATGACATTGATAACATTTTTACCAGTTGTAAAGGACATCTAACTTCCATAATACATTGTTTACAGCTAGAACTACCATCACAGGTTAAAGATACGGGCATTTCAAATATTTTTCATTTACATGTCGAAAGTATAGGTCGAGAAACAAAAAAACTATAGCCATTTTTTGTAAAATAAAATGGTTTTTTGCTTCTCCTCAAAACCAGCGTTTTGTCCTTTACGCCAATTGAACCCAAAGGTATCGATATGTTCGTTTTTTAATGTGACTCATCGTGCTTCGTGCATCGTGCGAAGCTTTGTGATATGTGCAAACGAAAGCGAAAACTGAAATAGGTACCTAGGTTTTGTTGAATTAAGTACAATGAATAGAAAATATTGAATTATTTATTATCCTTAGTCCTAACTTTAATGAACGCAAGTAGAGATGGCATAGTCTTAAGAGTAATAATGTTAAAAAATAAAGTTATCCCATCAAAAACATTACGTGTAAAAAGATACAAGTCTCGCAGTTCATCTACAACAAAGGTTTGAGATGTAATTTTAAACTAAGTCAGTACTGGGGGGGTGTGACTTGCGTATTATTTCTGTGTTCTCAAAAAAGCATCCTCAAATACTACTATCAAATAATACGATTTATCCACGGAGGATGCTTTATTTGAGAACTATAAAATGTGTTCCTCCACGGTTCCCCCAGATAATAATAGTACTTTACAAATTACAATTACAAAATTATTTCACAAACGACGGAGTTCTGAAATAGAAAACTTAAAAAAATTTAACCGACTAGAGAGCCTCCGTTTTGGTTAGTTAGTTAAACATTTTGGAAATGAGAGTCGGTTGGCGTCGGGAAATGCAAGGGGGTCGTGCGGAAGAGATAGGTGCATGACGCGAGCGTGTGGCGCGCTGCTATTGGCTATTTACAAATATCACGTGACATGGGAATAATCTGATTGGCTGCGACTTGACACAAAGACACAATGCAAATATGTGTCATATTTAATGTAGTTAAGACTTAGATTCAACGAATATGGTGGCAGCGTTCGTCATGAACAAATTAATGAACATGCCAAAATCAAGGTTAGTGATTATCGCCTTTATGAATATAAGGAAAAAGGGGTTACCTTTGTTTTATCAAAATATGTTTGACAAATTATCACTTCCCAATTTTTTTTCGTAAAATTTCATTTGTCAAATAATCGTTTGCCAAATTAACTTTTCACAAATTGTTGTTACGCAAACCTGATGTTTGGCACATGAATATTTAGGCAATGTTTCGCTTACCAACTGGTACTTTGACCAAATTTTATTCCGTCAAATGTTTTAGTTGGCATAACATATTTTACGCAAAAAAAATAAGAAAAATAATTTGTATCGTCAATATTCAATTTAATATTCTGGCAGCAGTTCATTTTTATTATTTTTCTGCCAGCAGTTCGTTTTTGTTGGGGGACGCAGTTCTAACTTAACCTAACCTACTGTTCTGGTATTCATTTGACTAAATGTTTATTGTCTAATATTTTTTTGCCTTAATAAAGCATTTGTTAAAAGACTAAAATTTAAATTCATCACCTTCGTCTGCCGTCACGCTGTTAAAAGACAACGCCCCAGAATGTAGTAAATACTTTCATTTTGAACATGTCAGTACCTCGGATGTAGTAAAGGCGTTTAAATCAATTAATGTTAAAAAAACTAGTGACCTTTGGGGAGTCTCTGTCCATGCTGTTAAATCCCTAATAGAAATCATAGCGCCTGACTTGGTAGTCGTGTTTAATAACTGTGTTGATTGCGGTGAGTTTCCTGATCTAATGAAATATAGTAAAATAACACCTTTATTTAAATCAGGTAGCACTACTGACCCCACTAACTTTAGACCAATATCTGTGCTACCAACTTTCAGTAAAATTTTTGAGAAATTAGTTTTGTCCCAATTAATGAAACATTTTAATACAAATAACTTAATGCATAATAAGCAATTTGGTTTTACTCGGGGTCGCTCGACAACCGACGCTGGTGTTGAGCTAATTAAACATATTTTCGATGCCTGGGAGGAGTCATGTGATGCTTTAGGTATCTTCTGTGATTTATCCAAGGCATTTGATTGCGTTTGTCATGAAACATTGATCGGGAAGCTGCACTACTATGGAGTTAGAGAATCGGCACTGAATTTATTTAAGTCGTACTTACAAGGTAGAATACAAAGGGTTGACGTGAATGGGCAGCACTCACCAGGGTCACTGGTCTCGATGGGTGTACCGCAGGGTTCAATACTGGGACCATTCCTGTTCCTTATTTACATAAATGACTTGCCATACCTCGTAAAGACCCACCATGATATAGTATTGTTTGCAGATGACACCTCACTTATCTTCAAAGTTAAGCGACAGCAGCAAGCTTACAACGATGTAAACAATGCTATCTCTAAAGTAGTAAATTGGTTCAATGTTAACAATTTACTCTTAAATAAAAGAAAGACTAAATGTATTAACTTTATCACGCGTAACGTAAATCGCGAGCAAGCAAGTGTCATTGTGAAGGATGAGGAATTGGAACTAGTTGATAGTACAGTTTTTCTAGGTATAACATTGGATCATAAACTCCAGTGGGGTCCCCATATTGCTAATCTCTCGAATAGACTTAGTTCTGCAGCTTTTGCAGTCAACAAGATCCGACAATTAACAGACATCAAAACAGCTCGATTAGTATATTTTAGTTACTTCCACAGTATTATGTCGTATGGTATTCTACTGTGGGGCAGTGCTAGCGCTTCAGAGCTTAATACTATATTTGTTCTGCAGAAGAGGGCTATTCGAGCGATATATAAGATGAACTATCGAGACTCACTTAGAGATAAGTTTAAGGACATTAATGTAATGACATTGCATTGTCAATACATCTATGAGAATATTATGTATGTACATAAGAATATCATGAATTTTAAGAAGAATTGTGACATACATAATATTAATACTAGAAATAAACTTAAGCTCGCAGTGCCCACCACTCGGCTCCATAAAATAAAAACATCATTCATGGGTAATTGTGTAAGGTTTTATAATAAACTGCCAAGAAACATAACTGAATTATCTGTTAGCAAATTCAAGAATTGTGTAAAGCGTAAACTCATGTCCAAAGCTTATTACAGCACACAAGACTACATGAATGATGAAGCACCTTGGGATTAACTGCAACTGGAAATAACTACATTTTAATATAATGTCTCTTTCGTTGATTTTTTTCTGTTTTTGAACTTGTCAACTGTTTTGACACTTAGAGACCATATACATCTCTAAGAAAAAACTGTATTCATTTTATTTTAATTTAGTTTTTAAGTTATATCGTGTGAGTTGCAGAATATTTTCATTTCTGTAATATATTTAGTATAAACATTCCTATTTTATATTTTGACGTTTGGAGGTCCTTTACACCTCCAAAACTTAATATTTTGACAACGGAGACTCTTTACATCTCCATGAATTTTTATTATCAATTTATTTCTATTATTTTAATTGTCTTGTTTTGACGCCTAGAGACCTTTTACATCTCTGAAAATGTAGTTATAAGTTTATTATAACGTATTAATGAAATAGAATGTAATAATGTCATACCTGTTTTTAAAAAAGAGAAACTGGTGAATTTCTTCCGGCGCTTCTTCTCACCAGAAGGTCACTACCCGAAGCGCCAAAAGAAAAGAAATGAAATAATACATACATATTTAGACTCAGACTTGTAAAAGAGCCCTTGAGGGCCTACTTGCAAAAATAAACTATTTTATTTTATTTTATTTTATTTAAATGCCGAAATGTCATTTTTCGTAGTAATATTATGCTGAATAAAAATTTTACCAAATGAAAATTTGCGTATTGTAATTATGCCAAAGATTGCATTGGCAAAAAAAAACAGTTACTAAAATTTGTTTGGGTAATGAAATTTGACCAAAATAATTTTGGCAAAACGGCAGGATCCCAGGAAAAAGACCGCCGTTTTCTTAGGTTGATAAAACTTGATGCTAAATATTTGAGAAAATAAAGAAAGTAAGACAATCTTTGTAATTACTAATTTATTTTCTGCAATGTACCTATATGCATATGAGGTTATAGAAAATCTGAAGTGAAATCATAGTTTCAAATATTTTTTGTTGTATAGTTTACTTTCAGTATATGTTTAATTCCTTAGGTTTACTTATTTTTATATGTTTCAATGTTAGCTACCCAAATTACAAAATGCAAATCTTTGTTGGAGAGACAAAGCTTTTTAGCTTTGTTCTTTTGCATAAGAACTTAAAATTGCTCGCGGACCTCCTGGGATAGGTTCGTGGACCCCTAGGTATCTGCGGGCCGCAGGTTGGGAAACATTGATTTAGAATACGGATATAATATAATCGGATGGTGTATCAAAGATATCCAGGGGTAGGTAATCTGCAAATCAAATCATTTATTTTTGCAAGTAGACCTCAAGGGCACTTTTACAGGTGATTCTATTCGCTTCGGAAAATGCCCTTCTGGTGAGAAGGTTCTGGAAGGATGAGCAGAATTTAATATTTATGGATTATGGCCGAAATCTCTCATAATTACTCAGAATAAACCTAATTCGACTCACCAAGATTAGGGTTAATCTTGTTCCTTTGTGTAACGTAAGTTACCATACAATTTATATGGTTAACTTTCGCTGTACAAAGGAAAAAAATAACAGTTTGCTTAATTAAGCTACGGGCATTTTTTTTAAAAGGACCCATTATTCAGCAATTACTATATAAAAAAAATTTTGCCCAGCTAGCTTGTTCTAGGCAACTCACAGTGCTGCGTTTCGAGACGGTTTTGTAATTTGCCAATTGCTCTACTGTTGAGCCCACAGCAATATCTCGATATATTTCTATGGTTGAGCTAATTGAGACCGAGCGTTTCTTCATCATCATCGTCATTATCAGCCCGCATTAGTCCACTGCTGGACATAGGCCTCTCCCATGTCACGCCATCGAGCATGATCCGCGGCCACTCGCATCCAGCCTCTGCCAGCCACCTTGCGAAGATCGTCACTCCACCTTGTTTGAGGGCGCCCCACACTACGTTTGCCGATCCGTGGTCTCCACTCGAGAACACGCTTGCTCCAGTGATTGTCGGTTCTGCGGCAGATATGGCCAGCCCACTGCCACTTCAGCTTGCTAATCCGTTGAGCGTTTGTTGCCAGCTTTTAAAGTCAGGATTATGTATGTATTGCAGATCGAAGGAGTCTGAAGAGCAGGAGGAGCCGGGGCTGCCGGAGCCCCCGCCGCTGAGCTTCGTGCCTGCCGAGTGGTACTACGACATGACCGGGGACAAAATAATGCTCATCTTCAACCACTACCAGTACAAGAAAACCCGCGAGTTCGGGTGAGCGATACAAATGGAAGAATACTTGTGAACTTTATTATAGCATTAACGTTTGCCAACGAATTCTAAATATTTTTATTAGAATAGAAAAATTATACGGCAGGATTCGAACCTGCGTCTCCAACGGCTCTTCGGACCAACACAGGCGCGCTACCAATTGCAACTGAATTTTAAATTTTCTGTTCTATTATAGTACATTACACAAAACGGGAGGTATACCTTACCCAGTTTGAAGTGAGCTCATCCATTACCTGTACTTACAATAGCATTGTATCTATACAATGCTATTACCTACTTTTGTTCTCGAACCGCCAAATAAATACTTGCAAAGAAAAAGGTTAGAAGTACACTGTATGTATATCGAATTTTCAACCTTATTTCTTGTCGGGTAGGTTTGAAATGGAAATGAAATGCAACAAATGTTATGATCGCCATTGTTCTGTTAGTGTATTGTCCAAAAAAATAATTTAGATAAACTATATTAATCTTCAAAAGCGTTTATTATCTTCTTTTACTACAAGCTCATTGTCATAATTAGTGGTTAATCACTCAATGGTATTGTAGTCTCAAGTAGAAGAGCTCACTTCAAACTGGGTGAGGTATAATGAAGAAAGCCCCCGATCGAATATTTATAGTTCACGGGATTATAGATTGTACGATCCACTTAAAGGAAACAATACTGTTGTGTGGTTCTGTACCTCATTATCGTCCGTCATAAAAGAGATGCGTGCTTCACAGATAAAGACTTCATGCATTGTCATTTTAGTGGATTATCAACTCTAAGGCCTTTGCCAAGAGTTAAAATTGCTTTAATAGAAATGTGACTTTAGACGTATTATGCACTTCACATCCCTGGCACCTGACTACCTGATATCCGAACAAAGGCAAAAAAAAAGGCAAAGGCAGCTGGAACGCCAATTTTCTATTAATGCAGTTGTAAACTAATGGTTCATGGAGATAAAGTTGATAATCAATTGAACTTTAAAGGTGTTTGTAACGACTTTTTACAATAACGTCATCTTGGTGTTTTTGAGGTTTACAAACAATCGCTTTGTTTCCTTTAAGTGGATCAGACAAATGCCCCACGAAACATCTATACGTCCCTCGCTTGCAGCTCGGGCCGCAAACTTCTGCGATCTCGGCCTTTCTTTGTATTACCACCCTAGTTGTGTAATGTACTATAATGTTATTCCTACACCTAAACAGTCTTGGCCAAACATTTTGAGCAACCGCATTTCAATACAAATGTGGAACACAAAGACGTTTTTATATTTTAGTTGTTGTTCTATTAGGTATACTGATCAGTGTAACTAATAGACACCCCGCCAGGTGTACTGGCGGGGTGTAGCATTTTCAAAGAGGCCAGCCAAGGTCTCAAATGTGCTTAACACCCGACTGACCTGATTTTATATGCGATGAAATGAAATGTCGTAATGATATGTTTGGTGTCACAGAAACGAGAGGCCGAAGACGCGCACGGGCACGGGCCGCGACGTGCGCGCGCTCACCGACACGTTCTCCGCGCTCGGCTTCCACGTCACCCCGCACCACGAGAAGAAACACGAGCAGATCCTTGAAATCCTGCGCGATTGTAAGCACTCCTCACCAACTCGTATTTCACCGTCTAGCTGCCGTACTCGGGTTTGCCTTGATTTTGTCATCTTGACGGTGCGAAATTTTGTACACCGTTAAGTCATGGAATATCTCGGTTTCTACGATAGCTAGAGGAATGAAATTTTAGGCCCTTAGGCTACTATTTTATGAGATATAAGGAGTTTCCAACAACAAAGCCGTTCCAGAGATGCAAGCGGTGTAAGCCAGCTTGTCGGCCGGTAGCGTACACCGTGAATATTTTTTTCACCTAGGTATTTCTTCGGTACTATTTATTGGTAGCATCAGATTTTGCATATCTTTACGGTGTACCTTGACGGTCACTGTCACAGCTGCACTGAGGCAGAGGCTTGCGCATTGTACCTCGGTTATGTTCCAGTGTGTGCGCAGCCGCACGCCGCCACGGCGTGCGTGTGCGTGTGCGTGCTGACGCACGGGGAGCGCGGCGGCGAGCTGTTCGCGGCGGACAAGCCCTACGAGATGCGGGACCTGCTCAACGTGCTGCAGCACGAGGCGCCCGGCCTGGTCAGTCCACGAAAGGGTTTCTAGATATTGTAATTTCACCAGTAGGATTCATCATCATCATCAGCCTTTATGTCTCACTGCTGGGCACAGGCCTATCATTTTTTTTTATAGATGGTGGGTTTGCATTTGAGATGAGAGTAAATGGGCTGTAGTCCCCACGTTAGCCCACGACGTTACAGCCACGACTTTACGTACACCTTTGAATTTCTTCGCGGATGTATGTAGGTTTCCTTAAGATGTTTTTCCTTCACCGAAAAGCTAATGCTTACCATATAATAATATTTCGTACATAAAAGGTTTCGAAAAACTCATTGGTGCGAAGCACGATTCGAACCCACGACCTCTATTTTAAAGGCGCATATCTGAACCACTCGGCTACAATACAATACAATACAAGTATACTTTATTGCACACCAGAAAAACACATTACAAGAGGTACTTACATAACAGTGGGCTACCATAGCAGTGGGTTTACTATTTCTAGAAACCCTCATTAAGTAATAAAAAAGAATATTGTTCACGGAGTGGGAAAATGTTTGGTCACCTTGCACGATATGACGCTTTTTTTAACGAACATCATTGAAGGAATAATCGGAAGGGGAAGAGAACATGCTGCACGAAACGAATGAAAGTGAGAAGTATGTCATGCCGTATATGGAAACTAAGAATGGGGCTCTCGATAGAGCCAAATAGAAAGCCGTACTTTTCATCACCTACGAGTATAACAGAGTCAACTACTGAAATGCTAATAACTGTCATACATAACCATAACAATGTTTACTGTCACATTTTTACCCATCGATAAATTTGTATTGTGTCTTTGAAACGGTTGATGGTCTAAGTAATTTTGTGGAAAAGATATATGAAACGTAAATGATAGCAAAGGACCAAGATTAAATTAGTCCAAAAACCAACAGAGCCGAGACTTGGTCATGCGTTCCACGGTGGGTAACAGGTTGAAATCCATGAGATCGAAAAGAAATAGAATAAGATAAAGAAGGGAAAAGTCAACCTATTTAACGACCTAACTCTCAGAGTTTCAGCTCTGTTGGTTTTTTGACTAGGTTTCATACTGCTCATCGCCATTTAGCTCACTGGAACTAATGTCTTAAGTGTTCAAACCACGATTAGCGAAAGAAAAGAACCAAAAGTCTCAGCGTTCGACCGATTTTACCGTCAAGGTTTGTACCGTGGTCAGCTGACAAATCTGATACGTGTGTGCAGGTGGGCAAGCCCAAGCTGCTGGTGGTGCAGGCGTGCCGCGGCGGGCTGGTGGACCCGGGGCAGGCCGTGCAGCTCGACGGGCCCGAGGACGCGCTGCTGCTGCCCACGCATGTGGACACGCTCGTCTTCACCTCCTCAGTCGAAGGTGACGCTTGTTCTGATTTGATTACCACCGGATTTACTGTCCAGTAGGTAGTTCGATTAAAGGGATGTTTACAAAAACACCATAAGTATTGTAATTTTTTGCAAATGCAACTTATTGGTATCATTCTGTTAGTCCTAAGGCTGCGGCTCCACTGAGGCGGAGATGAGCGGAGTGGAGAGAGAACGCGTAGGGATTGACCAATCACATTAGTTTTCGCTGTTTCCATTGAAGCGGAGTGTGAGACGAGATGTGGATTTCAAGTTTCAAGTAATGTGCTTGGTCGACCCTACACATCTCCTGTCCGCCTCAGTGGAGCCGCAGCCTTAAAAGGGCTACAATCGGTGAAAAATATATTGTCCTATGAGGATCCCGTTTATGTAACATGATATAACAGATGTTATAGTTTTATTCGAGCAAGGGAATGAAATCAAGAGGTAGAAAACGAAGGCTGTGAACAGTTTAATTCTGAGAGGACTTAGTTGGTAAATGTTGGTCCCCCAGATTACGTGTCGTGGCGTGACGCCCTCGGCTCGTGGCTGATCCAGGAGCTGTGCCGCGTGGTGAGGGCCACGCACCGCCACCTCGACGTGCTGCAGATGACCACGCTGGTCACGTCGCTCGTCGCGCGCGAGTAAGTCTTTGTTCTCTTGACACTCTTTGAATACGATTCAATCGTAGGTATCTAAATACAAATTTATCCATACTTATTATTAAAACTGCGTATGTAAAACTATCTGTAAATCCAGCTTTCATTGCGAAACTCGTTAAACCAATTTTAATAAAGCATGAAGATTGCTTGAATCCTGCCTGAAGACGGACATTAAAATGCACCTTCTACAGGTGGTGAAGGAGGTGGTGAGCTTACTTTCTTTTACAGATTCCGAAGATGCGGACACAGCTAATCACACTAATATTCTTAATGTGAAAGTTTGTGAAGATGTTTGGATGTTTGGATATTTGGATGTGTGGATGTCTGTTACTAAATATTCCTATATTTAGTAACAGACATCAACACATCCAGTCTTTACCCCTGTAAGGACTGGACGGATTGAGCTGAAATTTGGCATGGAAGTAAACCAAATTCTGGATTGAAACATAGGATACTTTATATCTCAGTAAATAGTTCCCCTGGGACAGTAGCGGGAACAACGCGGGCGAAGCCGAGGGTAAATGCTAGTATGATATAAACGAATAGCTCTTCCATGAATACTCATACCGTATGTTTTCCAGGCGACAGTCTAATACGCCGTACAACCCGAAGATAGACAAGATGAAGCAGACACCTGAGACACGCTCCACGCTCACCAAGTTGCTGCGCTTGTCCCCGCCCGCCCCCGCGGACGCCTAGCACAGTATTGTAGGCTCCAGTGGTGCCACTTGTTCCCGGCGGCAGTCCAACACGCCTGACCTTGAAGACACAACATGTAGCAGACGTTGAGACACGCTCCACGCTTACCGAGCTGCTGCGATTGTTACCGCCCGCCCCCGCGGACGCCTAGCACAGTATCCGAGGCTCCAGTGGTACCACTTGTTCCCGGCGGCAGTCCAACACGCCTGACCTTGAAGACACAACATGTAGCAGACGCTGAGACACGCTCCACGCTTACCAAGCTGCTGAGATTGTCACCGCCCGCCCCCGAGGATGCCTAGTACAGTATCTGAGGCTCCAGTGGTGCCACTTGTTCCCGGCGGCAGTCCAACACGCCTGACCTTGAAGACACAACATGTAGCAGACGCTGAGATACGCTCCACGCTTACCAAGCTGCTGCGATTGTCGCCGCCCGCCCCCGCGGCGGACGCCTAGCACAGTATCCGCGGCTCCAGTGGTACCAGTTGTTCCCGGCGGCAGTCCAACACGCCTGAACCTGAAGAACAACATGAAGCAGATGCCTCAGACACCAAGCCGTCACTAAGCTGCACTTCACGTCCAAACTCAGAGCCAAATTGAGTCAGCGAGTTCTTTAAGAACTGGCCAGAAGAGCAGTATTACCAAAACGTACGTTTTAGTACGGTTGTACGTACGTGCTCGACCGCACGGTTTTAATAATAAATCATTTATTTCAAGACAACATGGGTCCACATTTTAAAAACAATTACACAAAATTCATACACGATAATAAAAGCAATAAAAGTTACAACATTTCAAAATAATACAAACAAATAAAAATTAAAAATAAGAAAGTTTATTTTAAGAATTTTATTTAGTTTAGTTAAGAATTTAATGTATGTGTGTTCTGCGTACGGTTTTAGCACGTTTTATTGCTGTACACGTTAAATGCACGCGTCTGTCTAAAAAGGATAGAATACCGTGCTAAAACGCACGTTTTGGCAACACTGCAGAAGAGGCAATCAATGGGAGACATAGATTTAGGGGAGAGTCAGAAGTGGGATACTCATGTAGGCTAATTAAAGAAAGATTGACACTCGTTGGAACTGTTTGAAGCCGTGTGCAACGCGTACGACACTAAGGGTGTCCGTACATTACGGTCATTAAAAATATGGTAATAGTTGGAGTATTTCGTTTTTTTATGGAGAACGCTACGACAATGAGATTTCACATAATCTATAAGCTGTAAAATTTCACATTATACAAGTTTCATTTTTTTTCTATTTTATTATTCTTTTTATAACTATATTATCTACTTCGACCGTATTATTAAATAATAATAGTTGAACTCTGTCCATTTGTCCATTTACGCAATTACGCATGTTCATACACACCAAATGTGTGTTCTGATTGTGTAAAATATTGTGTTATTGTATTTCTTTATAATAAATGTTTTTTTACAGATAATATGTCAAGAGTTTTAAATATGGTTTGCATTTAATAAATGAAAAATGAAATTAAGGTGATTCAAGTCGCCTGGTTCTCTTTGCTTACCAAAAGATGGTTAGGAATTTACTTTAACGGCGTCTATGTATTTTGGGTGAAAAGTGTAAACTAAAACACTTTCCACCCAAAATACATAGATGCCTAGCTATTGTCTAATGCCTAGCTTCATAGATTTTGTCTGCGTACAAACACATAACAAGTATCAAGAAACCAAAGATTTTTTGATTTTGTAAAAGTTTAGTCTCGTCATAATCGATTGAATGATTTTTGTGTGTTTTTGACACTTTTCATGTGGTGTTGTGCAGGCAAAATGTATAAAGCTATAAAATAAAACAAATTTCAACCAAATCTGATATCGTTAAAATTAGGGATGTAACGATACATAATTTTGCCGATACGATACCGATACCGATATTTGTAGTAAATTATCGGCGATACCGATACCGATACCGATATCTTAGCTAACTAATATACGAACTTCAGATTTATTATTAGTATGTCCTTATTATAACTAAAACTTGGCTATATTTAACAGAGAGTCAACCTTGAAGGTGTAAAGTAAAAATAAATAAATTGTCAACACAATTTTTTATTATGAACCAAGTATATAATTAACATAGTAATTATTACTGCACAAGGTAATAGATCAATATATAAATTAAGTCAGTAATTGAAATGACTTTTTGTAGATTTTTTTCATATAACAAAATCTTTTCGCGCTCTTCAAATATCGGTTGTATATTATCGGCGATACCGATATATCGGTATCGGTATCGTTACATCCCTAGTTAAAATGTACTCTTAACACACTTTTAGTGTGTATGGAGAACCGAGTAACTCGATCCAGTGTTACCAGACACCAGTGAACATAAAATGCCAATGTCAGATTTTAAATGGTCCAATCATATCACACTAACATTTTAACAACTGAGTTTTTTATACATATAGGTGAGAGAAACACTGATGTTCACGTTGCCTACTTTGCTTGTCTGTGACCAATAAAACGCACAATTCACACCACCGACAAGGTACCAAATATGCTACCGGTTCGTTAGAACTAAATTTCACAATACCTTATTTCTAATATATCTCATCCTAAAAATATATTACCTACACGTCAAACATTTTAACAACAATAGATATAATCTATTTATATATGTATAGTCTCATGGTACTTCCGCCATATGTATTTTAGGCCTTTTGAGACAAAGACATTTTGATAAGCTGTTTTGAATTCAAGTCTTCATTAGATTTAGGCATAACAATATTTAGTCATTCTGGGAATTGTTCGTTTCTGCTTAATGTCTTTACGAAATTTGGGTTTTCTTGAGTATGAGACAATTTGAAATTTTGACGCTTTACGACTAAGTGAATTTGAAATTTAGTCCAATTAATGAATAAGTCATTATGAGATTAAACCGCAACGAACCGATAACCCAAATATGTGGGAATTCAAGCCACGGTCCGATATATGTATGAAAATTTTATACATTGTAAAAATCTGTATAAAACAAATCAAATCTGTTATCTGTAATTTCTTTGAAAATCTGTACCTATATAGACACCAATAAGCGTCAGTTGAAACGCACTCTAAGACAGTAACTTCCTGAGGCCCCTCGTATGCACGCTCGCATACAACAGAAGTGAACCAAAATGTGCGTCCGAACATGATTTACTTGAAATTACATCGCAGCAGCGCATTGTCTCCGCCGAGCCATACCCCCCCTTTGTATCGTATCTGTTGTCTACGGGAGCGATGCTGCGCCGAACTACCTTTGTGCGGCTTGTAAACCCCCCAGAATTATTGCATCTTAGAAATATAGGCACCTAGTATGCGATCCGCAGCGATAGTAATATTGTGGCCGGGTTAGTCTAAGCAAGGACCATTAAAACGAGCGGACTGTCATTCTCCATACAAAAAGCTGTTTCCCGATATTACAACGCCATCTATGTATTAGCTTGGTATAAGAATTATATTATTTACAATTATTCAACTTTGCAAGCTGACACGGTATTTAAATGTTAGAATTTATTTATTATTAGCTGTTTACGAACTAATTGTTCCTGTACTATGTTTCTTTGTTCGATTATAACATCGTTAAATGTTTAGTTTTTTAGCGCCATCTAGTTTTTGCCTGGATCCCCTTGCGGTCGGGGTACAATCTAAAGTATGGAGAATGACAGTCCTCTTGTTTTAATGGTCCTTGGTCTAAGGCACAGATATATGTATATCGAGGTAGGTAGAAGGAAAAAGTGTATGTTCCTTGCATGCTAAACAGAAGCGGCGGCGATCTATTTTGCACGCCGCCAACTTCAATTTGAAAATCTGATAATAATGGTTTAATTAATTGTTCATATACCACCAAATGAAATGGAAAATTTATGTTTTCCATCACTAAATTACACTTTTGGCGTCAAACGCCGAGCGAAATACGTTACGCTTGGTTCCCATACAAATCGACGATTTCCTTCTATCTGGATTATATTACTGTGATCTAAGGTGTTGATTGGGTTTTGATAGTGGTGCCTGTCTTAGAAAAGAATTTTGTGAAAGAAGAGGGTTTTCTAGTCTAGTCGGTTGTATTTTAGATACAGGAACGCTGTCACAACTACATTGAAAATTGCAAGGTGGTTGGTAAGTGACAATTTGGCCAAGTGGTGTAGTGGTGGTTAGCATGTAGTCGTAGTAGGTCGCGTGTAGTTGGCTTGTAATTGCGCCAGAATAATTGCATCTTTGAAATACAGGCACTAGGGTGCTCCTTATTTTGTCGATTTTTTTTATTTCTTGCGGGGCACCCCTTCGTTTTATTTTAGAGCATGAAAAGACATGACTGTTTTTTTTTTAGATTTTTTCTTTAAGTTTTAGAGGTCGCTCTACCAGCAAGCAGTTGAAAAAAAAATCTCATACATTTATAAAATTGTTTGCTTGAAAACCATTTTATTCTTTAAACGAGAGCTTTTTGTTACATGAATGCTTAATTATTATTAATTTTCACCGTTAGATCACTTTTAACCATGACTCACTCTAGTCCTCCGACTCGAAGCACCTTAATACTGTTGCACTCCTGTAATTGAGGCACAGGCTGGGCACGCTGTCTCAATTTATTTATTCTTTGATTGTATTAGTATGTGTTTTGTTGGTGTATCAATAAATAAATAATAATAATAATGAGGTGGTGGTGAGTTTACGAAAACAAAGTCTAGTAATAGTTATCCCTAAAAAATTTGCCTACAAAAGATTAAACTGTAAATGAACGCTAGCAAAATAATTAAGACGGCGCCAATTAAACTAAAGCATGATTGAATTAATTTTAGGTCTTTATATTGTTAGCACGAACGAGGGCGGACTCGGATGATCGTCTTATCTTCTCGACGATGTTTAAACTTCATTAAAATGTAGCTTTATTCTAGCGTTATGTATAGTTATAATTATATTCGTAATACTCTTTAAATGTAAAGAGTACCGACTTATTTTAAGTCCGTTTTAAAAGAATGTACATCTTAAAAACTAAATACATCGCTGAAAGAAAAATACTTGATTTTTCATGAAAGTATAACCGTGTGGCGTCGCAACGCTAATATGCTTTAGTATGAAGCGTTTATGGGAAAGTATAATGATGTGATATTAATAATTGTTGTACCTCGGTGAGTTTTCGTGATATCAAAGTATTTTTTCAATAATATTTCTATTATTGAGGGGTTTTTCTATGACATACAATAGAAAAAAATCGTTATAACTATAACCAATTCTGTACCTTACACTACACGCTTAGTGCAACGTTAATTAAAGAAGATAGGGTTCTTCTTTAATTAACGTTCCAACAGTTCCAATTGGAGGGTTAGTAGAGAGATTGGGTATATTTTATTTAACATAGGTACTTAGTGTGTGTACCAAGTGTTGCCCCAGCCGCGACCGCCACGTCACGTGTGGTGGCCCACGTGGCTCCGCCGACGCTACTGTCCTGCCTCTAGAGTCTTGTATACTGTGTCTAGACACAGAATACAAGAAAAAGCAGTCATTTTTCTTCCGACAAAAGGTACATCGCGCCGCTTACATGTGTGCGCACCGTATACGAACGCACTACTAGCAAACTTTCAGGATCACGTAGCAATGCTCCAGCCAGGAATGCACCGTCGCCGCGATCGCTCACTTTCGCAAAATGTATTGTAAACGTGTGTACTGCAGTGTGTTTGGGTGCGAAAAAACCGACGGACGCTGCCAGCAAGGGCCGAAGTATGCCTACATTTCTTTGTCAGTTCTGCGGCAGATGTGGCCAGTTCACTGCCACTTTAGCTTGCCTACTCTAGCAACTATGTCGGTAACTTTGGTTCTCTGACGGATTACTTCGTAGAGATTTTATCCCTTCAGACCCCCGGACCCGGAACAAGGCGACCTGGTTCGACCCCAGGCGCCTCCGGTACCCACCCAGTCCGATTCACTCGGGACAGTCCAGCTAGCGACCTGGTTCGAACCCAGGGAACGCCACGGCCGACTACCCGGTCATATAATTGCTACGCCCACTAGGGCAAATGAGTTAGTCAAGCTTTAAAAAAAAAAGAAAAGCCCTCTCCATAGCGTGTCCACGTCTCGGCACCATAGGTCATTTTAGGAAGCGCTGCCTCTCGCCTAATGCTACATTTATACACTTGCTAAGTTCGTCAAGCGCCCGCAAGCACAACGTTGGAAACTAAACGAAGTAATTTAGCTTGGCTTGGGTGAGCTTCCAAGAGGTTGTCGCCGATCCGGGCTAGTGTTTTTGAGCACAAATCTAAGGAAGCTTGCGGCTAGCGAGAATAACGCACTCCTAAGCGTAAGCAACCATCCTTGGGTCAAACCACCTCTGTATTAAAAATGGTATAAATCAAATCAGCAGTTACTTGTGATCCCCACACTGTATGCTCCTAACATCTTGCAATACCTTACATAAAATGTACATGTAAGCAATTAATAAATGAAATGAAATGTGGACAAACATACATCTTACTCCGACAAGTTCCATAAATTCAGTAAAAGGAGGTAATTTTCAATATATGTAATTTATTATGGCTGAATTCACAAACGCTATTGAAAATTGAGTGGCGCTTAAGTTGGTGAAACCGAAACATAAACGTCATTCAGTCTAACGATTAATGCCAACTAGTCTTGAACTCTTGAGTAGCGATAAATGTATTCGGGCAATTGAGTAGCTACGCCACAAAGAGGCCCGCAAATTCTACAATCATATCGTTTTGGTTAAGCTACCCGTTATTCAGTGTTCTTGATCCGATCCATAGACAATAAATCGTCTCTCTATCAATACATATAATAAAATCGTAGAAATGTTATGTTCGTTCGTGCATCACGCAATAAACTACTAAATACTTTTTATAAATCAGACTTTTCACCTCTTTGAACGAAGTTGGCGGTGGGTCTAACTTAATATATTATGTAGACGCGTCAAACTTATCAACAAAAGAGAGCGTAAGCATTTTTTCACAATTAACTGCAACGTTACGAGTTGGTACAATTTTCGCGCACACAAAGGGTTGTGTGCAAATCAATATTTGTATGTAGACTCTCAAGTCTCAACTCATATCGATTAAAAGGCGAGAAGTTCTTAGACATACGATTTGACGTGACTCTCATGACTTAGGACGCGAAATACCTCGTGAAAAACTCATTTCTAATGAAGCGAATGCTAGCGGTAGTCCGCGCCGCAGACTTTTTGACGGATCACAGAAATAAAAACAGGCTCCCGTGTCTTTTAACTAAACTAATTTAGTTACAACGTTACAAGCCGCGGCGCCGCGGGGGACGCCGTCACGGCCCCTCAGAAAAGGATGAAACTTATTCGGCTTCAAATGTACAGCTACAAGCACTTTCATTTCAGGAAAACATAATTAAGAAGATATTTATGAAATAGGTCTTCGCTTGGGGCTTTATTTGAGAATTTAATAGGAATAATCTGCTCGAGAGATAGCAGTTTCTCATTGACATTCGAAGACATTCGTAGTCCCTTATTTAAAGTGCTAAGGAGACTGATTTTTTTAAATCTTTTTTACCGGTCTTCATATTCATATTTATTTATTGCGATCATGTTCATTGTCATATATTGATCTTAAAAGTAGGTGTTACATTACACATGATACCCTGCTAGGGCATTGCAACATCTAACATGCTAAGAAAAGAACGTAAATTATGTTGTTAGGTACTTAAAAGAAAAGAATACGGTTAACTTAAGAATAACAGAATTGTAATAATGATTAAGTGCGCAGCCCTGGGCTTGCCTAATGCGTTAGGCAAGGAATAATAATAATTACCGCGAACCAAAATCGCGGAGTGACGTACCCCTGCCACAGTGAGTAAGTAGCAGTAGCGTGGCGTCCAAAGAACTCGATTCTTACCGGCTTGCCTAATACTTATCAGGCATTTGAGCACTTTATTCTACAGCTCTTAAGGAAAATGTACGCCAAATCTGCACCGGCTTGCCCTAGCACATCTTTTACGCCACGCCACTGGTAAGTAGGTGTACTAGGCTATAACTATTACTAATCTCATGTCACATCCACCTACTGCTGAGAAAAGGTCTCTAGAAATAATAAAACCGAATATAATTACAAAACTTTCTTTTAGTTTGGTATAGTCTGACCGCCGCCTTAAGAGTAAAGAGTCATAAAAATGAGCTAATTGGTTATCTATTATAGAAAGAGTGTAAGTGATTTCTTACGTATACAAAAAGCTAACGTAATAGTTACTAAGGTACAATATCAATTGACAGCGCAAAAATTGCAAATGCAATAAAAAACATTGGAGGGTTGGGTTGCAACAATCGGGAATTTTCAACTAGTACCTATTCCTGAATCTGGTTTAGTGGTTTATGGTTATGTTTTCATATTTTACTCACTTATTACAGTTTTGACAACCCTATGCAGGTGTGAAGATACCTTTTGTATTTAAAACAAAAAAACATTTTGGACTTTAAGAGAAAGTGTTTAGGTCGAAATTCACTACTTCGTATTACGACTTGTCACCTTTCGAAGTAATAATGCTATTGTAACAAGTTTTATGGCTTTTTGCTCTAACGCCGCCGGATGAACTATACCCCGACGCGATCTGAAAACATTATAAGATAAGTATATGACGAGGAAGGCCTACAACCATACCTTTGGGTTCCAGATCACCTTTGGCCACCCTAGTGGTATGGTCCAATAATCATCCAATAATCCAGTATCCGCACCAGTTTGAGTACTGGTGTATTGCTCTTCATGTCTTTCTTTACACAATCTAATTGTCGCAGTGATAATAAACGAAGTTACACGATAAATTCCCAGAGAGCCACGTAATTCCGTACATTTCCCAAAGGTGACTGACAATTCATCCATCAACGTCATATTTCCTCCTTTTAATCTAAACTGCCTGCATTACTCAAAAAGGATCTAATACTAAATGGTCAGTCATAACTAGCGCCCTCTCTGCGACTTTATCCAAGCCAATAATCAGATATTTTTGGCTAATGTAACGTTGTTATTTTATCACGATACGACACGGCCGTCCTGACCAGTCACACGTCCTCGTGTGACAGTGTGACTCTTCTGTAACATGAGACAGCGAAAGGACAGAACCTCTATTCACCGACTCGGCCGTTTCCTGACCACAATTTGTACTTCACTACTTAATTAAACTTTAGCAACAATAACTACTGTCATTATAACAAAAGAAAACGGAATCGGATACGGTTTGGCATGTGTTGTGTCTACTGAGTGTGATATGAACGTCGTCCTCTGGAATAAGCAGAGGGTTATGGCACCGAGGTGCTCCAATTGTCGTCCTCTGAATAGAGGGATATGGCACCGAGGTGCTCCAACCGTCATCCTCTGAAATAGAGGGATATGGCACCGAGGTGCTCCAACTGTCATCCTCCGAAATAGAGGGATATGGCACCGAGGTGCTCCAATCGTCGTCCTCTGAAATAGAGGGATATGGCACCGAGGTGCTCCAACCGTCGTCCTCTGAAATAGAGGGATATGGCACCGAGGTGCTCCAACCGTCGTCCTCTCAAATAGAGGGATATGGCACCGAGGTGCTCCAATCGTCGTCCTCTGAAATAGAGGGATATGGCACCGAGGTGCTCCAACCGTCATCCTCTGAAATAGAGGGATATGGCACCGAGGTGCTCCAATCGTCGTCCTCTGAAATAGAGGGATATGGCACCGAGGTGCTCCAATCGTCGTCCTCTGAAATAGAGGGATATGGCACCGAGGTGCTCCAATCGTCGTCCTCTGAAATAGAGGGATATGGCACCGAAGTGCTCCAACTGTCATCCTCTGGAGAGAGGGATATGGCACTAAGGTGCTCCAAACGCGTGTCTATGTTTTTTTGTTATTTAAGTACAAACTGTATACGTTTCCGATACACAAAGAAACGGACATTACTCGTTGAATTACAACATGACTCCCATAGGTGCGTTTACTCTACATTTGCTACGTTGCTGGGTTAGTTTGACATGCTACCCTTGCCTGCGTTCTCCGTTCTCGTAAACTGTGTTCTCCGTGCTCGTAAACTATGACACGTAGTGTCTTTTCCTAGACCGTCGCATTTAAGATTACATGAAATTATGACATACCAAATCTTCAAATTTATGTGAGGCAAGTAGCTCCGTATCCCACTTCTGATGACGAGGAAGGCCTACAACCATACCTTTGGGTTCCAGATCACCTTTGGCCACCCTAGTGGTATGGTCCAATAATCATCCAATAATCCAGTATCCGCACCAGTTTGAGTACTGGTGTATTGCTCTTCATGTCTTTCTTTACACAATCTAATTGTCGCAGTGATAATAAACGAAGTTACACGATAAATTCCCAGAGAGCCACGTAATTCCGTACATTTCCCAAAGGTGACTGACAATTCATCCATCAACGTCATATTTCCTCCTTTTAATCTAAACTGCCTGCATTACTCAAAAAGGATCTAATACTAAATGGTCAGTCATAACTAGCGCCCTCTCTGCGACTTTATCCAAGCCAATAATCAGATATTTTTGGCTAATGTAACGTTGTTATTTTATCACGATACGACATATACAATGTTTTTACGCCATCGTTTAGCTATTAAGTACCAACTTATCATGTATAACGCACGTGGAGGAGTTTGACATACGGCTTCGCAGTTTGTAGCTCGTCCTTCTGGTATGTTTGAGCCGGTATGAGGCTCTTGTGACGCCTTTAGCCCAACGTGGAGCTAGGATTACGGCCTCGTCTTGGTCACGAACACTAATATGAGAACATACATAATATGAATTCAGAGAAGTCTATACTCTATTCCCCATAACAGCACTAGTGTCGTTATAGTCGCAAAACGATACTGCTAGCAGCCACAGACTTCTAAATCTAGATTAAACTTAGGTCAAGGATTAAGCGCTCAATTCTAACTTTACGATAAAAATGCACAACTACCAATTTAAGAAACAATTAAATTCCTACGGTTTTTAGAAAAACAAAACTTTCCGAACTAAATTAATTGATGCCAACATACAAATAAGTAAGTATTTTTTTTTTTTTTTTTTTTTTTTTTTTTTATTGCTATAGACTGGCAAACAGGCAGACGGCCCACCTGATGGAAAGCGGTCACCGCCGCCTATAGACATTTGCAACACTAGATGCATTGCCAATGCGTTGCCGGTCTCGAAGAAATTTGATGACACCCTTTTTAAAAAATCCCATATTGTAGCGCAGTGGGAAAATCTTAGCAGGAAGTTCATTCCAGATCCTTATTGTACGCGCTAGAAAGGTTCTAGAGAACCGGCGCGTTGTTGATTGTAATGATTCAAGGAAATGGGGATGAACCGCTTGCCGATGACGAGTAGTGCGATGGTAGAATGATGCGGTAGGCACCAACCCAAACAGTTCCTTGGAACATTCCCCATTATACAAACGGTAGAAGACGCAGAGAGATGCAAAGTCTCTCCGGAGGCTAAGCGTTTCTAAACCGTCAGTAAGCATGGGATCGTTGACAATGCGGACGGCGCGTCTCTGGATGGCGTCGAGGGGGTCAAGCTGATAAGCTGGTGCTCCAGCCCAGAGATGTGAACAGTACTCCATATGAGGCCTGACTTGCGCCTTATAAAGCACAAGGCGCTGCCGCGGGGTGAAGTACTGTTTGGCCCGGTTTAGAACACCCAGCTTTTTTGAGGCAAGTTTTGCCTTGCCTTCAAGTATTTTTAATGTCGTCACTGCGTGTCACTAGCGAGTATATGTCAAATTAAAAAAAGTTTACCATAGACACATACTGTCAGTCATATTTTATGTCATATTTGCCTTGTTTAATTAAATGTTGTATTTTATATTTTAAAACGTAGTCGTAGAAAAAGTATTGTATGTAACGTTGTATAATTAAGTCAAAAAACGCTCATGGCGTCTCTATTTGCGATACTCGCCGCCGCGGCGGCTCGTATCGCAACTCGCGCCATTCGCATTTTCTGAGCCTACTTATACAACTGTTGCATAAAATACTATATTGAGGTGAACATTCAGAGCCTCAAACATCGTCGCAAAGTCGCTAGCTGGTCTGTCTTCTACCGAATACATTTTGGTGAGTGTGAGCAGAAATTACACGACTCGACTTGACATTCACAGACAAGAGTGAAACTTCTGATGTTGTTTTATGAAGAAATAAGTTTCCGTAAAAAAAATTGAAAAGCTTTTATTGCCGACTGTGCTTTTTTGTGTAATATTGCATTGTCATCTTATTTACATAATCTTGCAAAATTTCAGCTCAGGATTTGATTACAGACAGTCTGTAGTAATGTATTATTATTTTTAGTCTTCATTTTGCACGAGGACTCATTGTTTAGAGTCCAAATGAGTACAAAATTAAATAATTTGTAGAAATACAAATATTGGAATTATGTCAATTGCTCTTATTGGGTTGGGTCTATTACAATATGTGTACAATATATATTATGATAATGATTATGTTATTGTACAGTCGAGTTCATTTACATCTATACACTTACCGGAACGAAAATAATTGAACACGACCCATATGGTCGTAAATAAGTCGTAATATCGCACGCTTTTATGTGTAGATGTAAATGAACTCGACTGTCACAGGCAATTTGATGATTGATTAAATCAGCTTATTTTTATGAAGTGGTATAACGCTCTAAAGGTTCTCGAGTGGAGACCACGAACCGGAAGACGCAACGCAGGTCAACCCCCACAAGATGGTCTGACGACCTGGTTAGGGTCGCCTAGTGATGAAAACGCTCGGCTCATATAGTGTACAGTTTCCAATAAATTGACTTTTGTGACGTCACAGCTGAACATGATCAAATTGGTGCCTTATTTTTAGTTTTTAGGGTTCCGTAGCCAAAATGGCAAAAACGGAACCCTTATAGTTTCGTCATGTCCGTCCGTCCGTCCGTCTGTCCGTCTGTTCGTCTGTCCGTCTGTCCGTCTGTCCGTTTGTCCATCTGTCCGTCTGTCCGTCCGTCCGTCCGTCCGTCCCTCTGTCCGTATGTCACAGGCATTTTGCTCAAATACTACATGATGGATATTAATGAAATTTGGAATATAGGTGTCTTGTATGAGCCGCTACTTAGTTTGAGAGTTAAACAACTAAAATAAATATTTTTAGGGGGGGCACTCCATACATATTACAGAAACTAAAAAAAAAAAAATCAGCAAATATTAACGTGTGGTACATAGTTCGACAGGTCTTTAAAAAACACTATAAGGTTGCTAAGTAATGTTTTTGATTAAGTGAATATATTTGGAAATAATCGCTCCGAAAGTTGTGTAAATTGTGTCCCCCCCCTCTATCTTCTAAACTGTGTGTCCGAAAAATATGAAAAAAATCACGAAGGTAACGCTTAATTAATACTTTCAACGAAAATTGTTTTCAACATGATCGAATATACCGTTTTTGAGTTATTGCCGAAAAACCGCGCTTCTCAACAAAAGGACGTAATTACTATGCTATGAAGATATGCTTTTTCGTTGGTGCACTTTTTCACATCGTATTATTAACTCAAGAGCAAAACGAAAAGGAGGATTATGATTTCCACGCTGTATGTATACATGTATGTATGTTTGTATGTTCGTCTGTTCCTTCTTAACTCAAAAACTACTGAACCGATTCAAACATGTGGGGTATCGTTAGATTCTTCGTGATTGGACGCAGGTTATAAGCTAGTTAGTTGGAACCAAAATTAAGATAGGGACCATGATCCTCATAAAAAGTAAAGCATTGAATAAAAGTTATCAAAGTCGCATTGAATTATAATATGACAATTAAATGAATTTTAAAAGCTCATTTCAAAAATATATGACACATGTAATTTCCATTTCTATTCAATAAAAACAAGAAAATCTTCGGCGATACGTTTACATTGTTCTAGCACACCTACCACCAATGTTCGTAAAAAAAAGTGATAAATCAGTAACGCAGCCCAGCGGTAAATAGTTTAATATTCATATTCATATTGTTTATTGGTAACACAAATAAATGACATGTTAGGTATATCAGTAGGCTTATGATGCTACGCTTTGTCGTGCGATAAATAAATGATAAAGCATCCGTCACTCTCACGAGCTATTTGTCAGAACGTGACGGATGCTTTATTATTTATTTATCGCGCGACAAAGCGTAGCATCATAAGCTTACAGGTGTCAGCTATGGTAGGTATAATAAATTGTGGAAATTAAGGACTACTTGCGCCATACTAATTACGATGAAAAGAACAAGTTTATTAAATGGACGTTGATAAAATAGCCATTAAAAGATAGTTTTTAGTAAGGGTTCTTCCGCTATCATTCCTCAAGTTACCACGACTTGAGACTGATCTTGTGAAGGAAGTTTCAAGCCGGAAGGTCGAAGGTCCGTCTGCAGGTGCCTTTTATGCCGCACTAATTCAAAGTTAAGCTGAAGGCCCGAAGCATTCCAGGTCGCCTTACGCAAACCATATGTCAATCTCATTCTTGCGAGCCCGTAGGGCGACCTTCAGGTTGCGAGGCCGAAGGCCGAGCTCCTCTGTAAGCGCACTATATCCGTAGTAAGCCCTAGGGAGGCCGCAGGCCAAGCACTGCTTTGGGCTAAAGGCTTTAAAGGGTTATCTCACGCAAACCGCATATGAGTCTCGTTTTCGGGGGCCCGAAGAACGAGCTTCAGGCTACAAAGCCGAAGGCGTAGTCAGGTTATAATGAGCATCCACGGCCCTGAAGCGGCAGCCGCGTCTGTGCAGTACGAGCGGCGCATGAGACGCCGCGCGCGGCGGCGGGCGCCGGCCGCCGCGGACGCCGCGCGCGCCAGGGATGAGTCACCGCAGCAAACGGCTAAGAGCGGGGCGCGCGTGACGTCAGCCGCGGGCGGGGCGCGGGGACGAGCGGTAGCTATCGCGTCTATAAAAGCGGCACGCGAACCACTAACAGCAGCATTTGATTGCTCGGCGCGCCGGCGTAAGGACGTCTAGCAACCAAATGAATCCCTAACCTTTCCTGGCGCAGTGTGTGCATCAACGCATTTGCGACGTCCCTCTCCCCCTCCCGTAAGACGGGCGCCGTGTGTGCTACAACGCATCGCTGACCGGACGACGGGAGTGTCTCCAATTCTTGGCTTCCTGGCGCCGTGTGTGCTCTAACGCATCGCGACAGGGGCTGGGAGTCCTGAAATTCCCGTCAAAACCCCGTGTTCCTCCGTAGATAGAACTAACGTCTCTTCAAGACCCTAAACCATTACTAGACCGCTCCGCGAACGTAAATAACGTCCCACGGGACCCTGAAAACCGCGACCGCTCGGCTCCCGTGTAAACCCACTCTGGGACTCTGCCCGGGAATCCGTATCCCACATAACGTTTCAGCCATAAGCCTTCAGGCATAACGTTTCAGTCCGCTCAAACGGTCTCCCGACCGTTCTGGTTGATTTCATTAAAAACGGTACCCGGCCATCAGCCGCCCGACACGATTGTTAGCAACTTTTCCATAGCCGAAAGCCTTCAGCCGGCAGACTGTAATCCGTATATAACTTTCCAGCCATAAGCCTTCAGGCATAACATTTCAGTCAACTCAAACGGCCTCCCGACCGTTCTGGTTAATTTCATTAAAAACGGTACCCGGCCATCAGCCGCCCGACACGATTGTTAGCAACTTTTGTATAGCCGAAAGCCTTCAGCCGGCAGACTGTACTCCGTATATAACTTTTCAGCAATAAGCCTTCAGCACGCTAAACTTAATAAAAGCCCTTACGGCAGTAATTATTTTCTGGCCCTTCAGGCCCGTTGTTTAATTATAGGAGATTCTTAAAGTAAATAAAAGACAGTTTTTGTTATATCTGTAATCGTGGTGTTTGCATTTACTCTCCCTATCTCTGGTTACCCGATTGAGCTACCCAGGAAACCCTCTAAGTCTAAGCTAGGCTGAGGGATATGCGACAGTGGCAAAACGCCACATCACAAGGTTTTAAGTTTTAAGTATATATTCATTTGTAGCGCATTTCCTTTTAGTAATAAGTTACGGAACCCTACAATGAGCATGGTCCGACATGCTCTTGGCCAGTTATTTGATTGTTGTAGGAGATTTACATTTACATTTTAGCACTGAAAAATACCAAAAAAAATAGTAATTTTAATAACGAAATTAACATAGCCTATACTTTTTACGACGGCGAATTTAAAGAGATTAATATTATTACTCTCCGTAGCTGTACTGCGTGTATATCAACTCTCCTGCCGACATCTATACACTTGACATGAATGTTTCACAAGTTCACAACGTGTATTGAAGGTAATTAAGTTTAACCTTTGGGTTAAGTAAAATCGACACATTTAGCGTGTGCGCTGTATTTGCCCTTGAACTTTAACAATTTGTTTCTGAATGTAAATATTGAGTACTATCTGCAAAAAATATTTTATGCCACACCTGGCCATAAAGTGACTTTTTCCGCACGCTGCGCCTACGGAAAAAGCCGCTTTCTGGCCAAGTGTAGACATAAAATGATGTACACAACACCCTTGTTATGTAATGTATTATTTTAAGAGATTTTGGCCTTTAAACCTTTGCTTATATAATATTGTATTTTCCTCGTTCTGAATTCTTCTTCATGCTAAATTTTATTGTATTTACTTGGTTGGGCTCGGTCTTCCTTGTCCTCATTGTCTGTCTATCTAGCGTTGCCTTGTGCTGCGTGCGTCTTTATCTAATGGCCTCGTTTAGGTGTTTTTCGACCGTCATCTCGTCTGCAACGCAAACGCTTTGCTGTTAGCAGGTGACCATTCTGGTCACCCACCTGGGCAGGTGATCATTGTGTTTGTACATGGACTTTTTTGTTGTTTATTGTTAACGGTGTGGAAATGCATCATGCATAGGGGAAGGTCGGGTAAAGCGAACACCCCAGGCAAAGTGAATTCGGCCTCTCTTTCCCGACTTATTCGTCCTTGTCGCACCACGCGCCTATAGGATTTTCGGGATCCTTCGCTCAATCACCGGCATGCGTCGTAGGGAGCGGTTGTTGCGCGCGTCAAGATCGATGTTTAATTATAAGTACATGCCTGTTATCTTGTAATAGTATTTTTCCCGAAGCTTAATTGTCGATGCTTCTATGGCCTATTAAAATATCTTCCGTTTACAGCGCATTTCTTTGAGAACGAAGCAACGGTTATTTTTTGAACGTGGTTATTTTCGTAAACTGATTGATTGGGCAAAGTGGATCGGGCAAAGTGGACCTTGTGATCAGCTGTTCACTTTTGCCCCTGAGTTTATATTTATGAGGTTCAATTCTCTAATCACAATATTTTATTACAGATGATGGTATATAAATATCAAATAAAGATCGAACAGAGCTCAGGAGCTGTAACAGGGGCAACATAAGTTATGGATATGGCTGTCAGAACGTGCATAAAGTGCAACTACAATAACTTTGCAGAGCGGGACTTGGCAACACCTCCGGTTAAAAGTGAAATTTCTATGAAAATGTGACTTTTAAATGGAGGTGTTGCCATGTTCCGCTCTGCAAAGTTATCGTAGTCGCACTCTAGTTTCACTTTGCCCGGCACTTAGTTTCACTTTACCCGGCACTCTGGGCAAAGCGAATAAAATATCTTTTTTGATTTTTTGATCAAAATTTCAAAAACTGTTTAACATTAGGGGCTAATTACGTTTCTTTTTTAAAGATTATTGATTAAAGACTGATTACAGACATTCTTTTCAATTCTTCCTTGTAAAACTTTTCTGTTATGTCCAGTCAAAGGTAAAGGTGTTCGTTCACTATGCCCGGACTAAGGCATTACCAGGCCATTTCCCAGGGGAGGTTATTAGGGTGTCCCAGATTTTGCGAAAATTCAAACTGAGTAACGCATACCGTCCAATTATATTTGTTATGTGCTAAAATGCCCCTAAACCGAAAATCAGCTAATTCTGTGTATGGGCACCCGTTCCGACTTCTGGTTGAGCTAAGTTTGCACCTGGTTTCCTTCGAATCACGTACGAACCACGTACGATTTAAGTTTTTGCAATCTTTTTTTTTTGGTGCACAATAAAGAATATTGTATTGTGTATTGTGAACCAGGTGCAAACTTAACGCAACCGGGATTGAAGAGCGCAACTATTGTGGCTCTTTTCATATAATTAAATCGCATTTTATTATTTTGTACCAAAGGTGGCGACTAATTAAGAGCTAGAAAATATGTTTTGTTCATAGATTATGTAAAATACCGCATTGCAGTTTCAAAATTCAGCGATTTTATTTCTTCATATTTGTGAAGTTACTGGAAATGAAAAGCTTGAAATACACATGTAGTTGCACACTCTGATTCTGTTTGACCACTATCTTATAGAAATTCGTCACAATTAAACAAAAAAAGTCAAAGCAGAAGCTCAAACCGGTAATCTGTTATATCTCGGTTGCGTTAAGTTTGCACCTGATTGGTATGTGGTGCTAAGGAAACCGCAGGTGCAAACTTAACTCAACCTAAATAATATTTTTTTTGCAGTTAGTACACAATGTTAACACACATAAATTGTTGAACAACAACGTAGACTAAGTAATTGATAGCATAAATATCTCGCACTTCATACGAGGTTTTGCTTCGGTACTATTAACAATCTTAACAGTTATCCCCGCTCGTGGGAAGGATATCCCGTCTCTATACACGGTAAGTATTGAATCGTCCATAGGGCCTTAGCACACTTGCGATTTGCGGCGAGTTCGCCGCGAGCGACATTTGTGTGGAGCGTCGCTTCTAACTCGCCCGCAGCTCGCTCGCAAATCGCAACTCTGACAAGTCTCATAGTTTGAGATTGCGCTGCACGCACATTTTCTTTGGAATCAAATCCAGTGTAAATTTACAAGAATAGTACATTACACAATTAAGGTGGTAATACAAAGAAAGGCCGAGATCGCAGAAGTTTGCGGCCCGAGCTGCAAGCGAGGGACGTAAATATGCGATCGAGGGCTTTCTTTGTTACACTCCCGTGTTGTGTACATCATTTTATGTCTACACTTGGCCAGAAAGCGGCTTTTTCCGTACGCGCAGTGTGCGGAAAACGTCACTTTATGGCCAGGTGTGGCATAAATAGTATTTCCTATAGTATCGGCGATCGTAGATTCAATTAAGATTGTCTTTTTAACCCCCCATATTTCTTTTTCGAAAATATAGAGTAATTCAAGAAACTAATTTGGAGGATTTGGATTATAGTTGCGTAATTTACTAATTATCGAATTTTAAAGTTGTGGGTTCATTAAGAAGGATTTACATCACGTGTCCGCTGTTTGAAGTGCAAAACGTAATAGGTAATAATAACACTTTATGCCAGTAAGGGCAGTAAGAAATGTCGAACATTTGGGAATATATTCCAAATGATGGTGTATTTTTAGTGCTCCATTAAAATAAAATGCTCTAGAAGACTCATTCCTCGAAATGGTTTTCGAATTAGACTACATTGTAAAAATGTAACAAGTAAATAAAAAAGTATGTGATTTACGTTAATGGTCTAGGAGGCACGGGCGAAATGTTCATCCGATTTTCGCATGAAAATGCTCTGTTTCTTCATTATTTCTGTCTACTTCCAGTCACAAATCTCAACGTCTGGCACCTCGGAGTGGTTGCGTTTGCCCAGGAGAGGAGCGTAAACTTGCAAAAAATCCCGGAAAAATATCTGATCGTCTCAAGGGTAGTTTTGGGTTTAATTTATAGTTATTTTCAGACATCGGCAGGGATGACCCATTTTTATGTCATTAAAGTCGAGTGTAGATATTAATATAGATACACCTTAAAAAAATATGGAAAGTAAATTTTTGGTCAGCCGTTATTAAAATTGATCCGCAAAAAAAAAAATAAGCAGTTAAATCATTTGGGCGGCATACAAAGATTTGGCTGGCAATAAATAAAAATCGGGCAGCAACTCTTGTTCAGCAAATAATTTAAAAGTGGTTCACATTTTAACCAATATTAATCTGCTTTATTTATCATTTGTCTGCCTAATAAACAGTCGAGCTGCAAAATAATTACTTGGCCGGCAAGATTTTACAATTGGTTAGCAGAGAAAATATGCGTGGATTGCGTTTAGTTTGAAAAATCAGCAGTACTGTGGGCAGAGCGAAATAGACCACGTGACGCGAGCAGCCAATCGTGGGCGTGTTTGTTTTGTCATTCGGTGATTGTCAGCTGTCAGTGTCAGGTAGTAGTGTTTATCAATTATCAGTGATTTTTACCGTATTGCTATTTTTGAAGATACTACTTACTATAAAATGTAAAAAGCCTGCGAAAGTCCAAATCTAGGGCTCTGGCTGGTTAGGACGCGTGCCGACACTGCGCGCCCTAGTGTGTTTTTATAGAGCCGGAGGCGCGGAGGGAGAGAAGCCCTCACCCGCCATGACGAAGCGCGGGAACGAATGAGGCGAGCGGCTGAGGCTGGTCGCCGAAGGCGACCAACAAGCCGAAGCTGCGGAGCCGAGCGAAGTGACCGTGCGTCGTCATGCAAGGGCGGATGGGCTGCTGTTCCCGCAGCGCCGGAGATACGAAAAGTCAACTTTTTCAACTTTGAAGTCGAATATCTCGGTTATTTTTGATTTCAGAGAAAAGTTTTTTTCCATAAAACATGCTTATTTTAGCGAATTCTATACGATAAAACAATAATAAATAGGTGGTATAATGACACCAACATCCATCGAATTTTTTACGTCTTAAAAATTTGTCAACTTTGAAGTCGAATATCTCCGACATTTTTTATTTGAGAAATAGAAGTTTTTCTAATAATCTATGCTTATTTTATTGTAAACTCGAAAATTTAATTTAGATATGCCCTTTTGCGTTATTGCGGCAGAATAGTTGCGCCCATTTTGTGCATGCCAATTAGGTTTTATTGCACCTTTAATTTTGATGAACAAAATGAAATATTTTGCTTACCTACTGATTGCTTACCAAAATTTGATTAACCGTAGATCACTTAATGCAGCTCAAATATTTAATTTGCTGACCAAAATAATTTAGAGCAGTTCAGTATATCATTAATTGCAGCCTGATTTATAAATGTTTGCTAACCATAAGTTGCTTACCGACTAGCTATTTTGGCTGACCAAATACATATTTCTGCTGACCAAAATATGAATATTTTGCTGATCGATTAAATGATACCCAAAAAATATATTAAAAGAAAATAAAACTTTACTAATTATAATGAAACAAAAATGATAATGCATTATGTACAAAACGAGTAGGTACTAAGTATTTTAGTTATTCTAAATTTTTCTATTTCCGACGAATTTTTTTTAGGGGGGAATGGTATTTTTTGACGTATTTCGTCATTAATCAAAAACTTCTTAATTAAGAAAGAAATTAAAAATGGCATTTTAATCTACAAATCAAGCCCTTTCATTTGATACCCCACTAAAAAAAAAAACACTTTGACTTTGACTTTTTAAATTTGTTGATTCCAAAGCCATTTTTTTTCATTTTGTTCTTTTTGATTTAAGACCAAAAACGTTCAAAAAAATACCATTCCCCCTATTATCTTCGAAGTTACTGAACAGAAAAATCTGTAATAATTACCAATTATAAATTAAATTAATTGTTGTGTGTATTTTTTTAAGTTGACTAAATTTACCATCATTTTATGTTAAAATTGTAAGATTATGAGCCTTTTAGATATTTGAAATAATTGATTTTTAATTTAATTTTAATTAATATCATCCTAAATATTACAGGAAAAATATAAAACGGTTTTCCTAAATTGCATCGTTTTTTAGAAATTTTCAAAAATCGTAACACATACTTATTTGCTCCTACTAAGATAACAAAGAGATGTATCCATGTTAATCTTACAAAATGAAGTAACTTTTTGTATGCCATAATTTCCAGTAGCCACCAAACCTTACATTATCATCGACTCGTTTAAAATGAAGTAATTATGTATCCTGCTATGTTTACTTTGAATACTCACTTACAAGCCTCTTTTACTATCTATCGATATATTGTGACAAATAAAAGCAAACTGCTAACGTTCCAAAAAAATTAAACCAATACTTTTAAATTCAGAACAAAATCCAAGCAAAGCGATTAGAAATTCAAAAACGCATAATTTCTTCTTTATTTTCCATTGACACTGACAATATCCTACTAATATTATAAATATGAAAGTTTGTCAAGATATTTGGATGTTTATATGTTTGGAGGTTTGGATGTTTGTTGCGAAATAACGAGGTAACAACTAAATGGATTGAGCTGAAATTTAGCATGCAAGGAGACCAAGTCCTGGATGGAAACATAGGATACTTTATATCCCGGTAAAGAGTTCCCTTAGGGCAGTAACGGGAACAACGCGGGCGAATCGGCGAGAAAATGCTAATTTTAAAATAAATGGGATGCATCGTCATCATCATTAAAAATTAAAAACATAACTTGTAAAAAAATTACAAGTCTCGCAACCTCTACTACTAACAGCAAAAAGTTGTGAAATAATTTGATAAGTCAGTCAGTCAGTGAGTGTGTCAGTGACAAAACTAACTTTGACAAACAACAATTCTTAAACTACAAGTTCAAATTGAATGTTATTGAAAATATATATAAGTCATATTATGCCCTAAATGTATGTTCCTGAAAATTCAGGGTTCTAACTTTAGCCACCACAAAATTACAGGAGGTTGAAAATGGCTTCGAGCAAAAGGATGGTACGGCCTTTATTTTTCTCGACTAGGCGGGGGCACTACCGTGCCCCCAGATATACAATAGCCCATGTGTAGCTAAAACTGTCGTCACACTGTAACGCTGAAGCAAACTTGTTAAAACAAAAACTGACGTTTCACGAAAACAGTACACATCTGTCATTGCATACATCTGTCTCAGGTAATTGGAGATATAATACTTATTTTTATGCCACACCTGGCCATAGTCCAAGCCAAGCCTGCCAAGCCTGGCAGGCCTGGCCAAGTGTAGACATAAAATGATGTACACAACACGGAAGGTAATAAAGAAAGCCCTCGATCGCATATTTACGTCCCTCGCTTGCAGCTCGGGCCGCAAACATCTGCGATCTCGGCCTTTCTTTATATTACCACCCTAGTTGTGTAATGTACTATTTCTCGTCTAGCATACCTATTATTTAAATAGGTTAGTGTGCTGCTTACATTTCATTGGAACTTTGGCAGTTTGCTTATATTTGTCACAATATATCGATAGATAGTAAAAGAGGCTTGTAAGTGTACATTCGGAGGAAACATAGTGGAATACATAATTACTGAATTTTAAACAAGTCGATGATAATGTAAGGTTTGGTTGCTACTGGAAATGTCACAAACCAAGGGTAATTAATTATGGCATACAAAAAGTTACTTCATTTTGTAAGACTAACATGGACACATCTATGATTTTTTATTAAAGCATTAACGAGTGCCAACGAATTCTAAATTTTATTAGAAGAGAAAAATTGAAAAATTATATGTCTCGGGCAGGATACATCTCTATGGACACATCTCTTTGTAGTTGACTGAACTATTCACGTATCTACTTACGAATTTGTACGGAACCCTCGGTGCGCGAGTCCGACTCGCACTTGACCGATTTCTATGTACTTTGATTTCTTGTATCTATATAATATATGTAGCATTTCATATATAGTTAGTAATTGACCTCGCCTGGCGGCACGTTGCCGTCAACGTCCAAATGATCATTTTGTATAGGTTATATTTAGAGACTGTATAACATTATGTCGCTCCTTGAAAATCATAACGTCATTAAACGAAAAACACGATTTTTGGGTACGGGGCTTGAAAGTTTCCGAAATATTAAAACGTCTAAAACTACTTTATTTGTAATAAAAGTATCATTTTTATAGTGTGTTTTGTTAAATACGTGACTATGCTTTTTACCGATAAGAGTAAATTCTGTCTTTTATGTTTTATTTATCTGATAATTGAATTTAAAGAAAATAATAATGTCACTTTTCCATAAATTTTTGCTTAATGTCACTTTTCAAGCCTGTGATTTCCTAAACTTTAATTTAGTTTAAGGAACAATGACACTATGTAATGGTTATTTGGAATAAAAATCCATGTTTTTGTATAAAAACTCTTAAAAAAAAACGTGTTAAATGACATTTATTAACGCAAATGACTATCAGTCTCAAAAACAGTTAATAATTTTATCCATTACACACCGTGACTTTAAACAAGAAGTCACAAAATAATCAAAAAGTAATGTTGGAAGCAGCTCCTAGCAGTTATAATGGCTTTAAACATAAAACAGCATTTTTCAATTTACAAAACGAGTGAATTTTTAGTAATTTTAGCTGGCAAAATTGACACTACATCGAAAATGACGACTAATAATGCTAAAAATCATTTTAGTTATTGAAACCACAATGTCATTTAACGTACTAAAAATACAGTACATCTTTATTATTAGCCTGCATCAAGACTCGAAATTTAAAATAAAACGGTCATTATTGATATACTGTCATTTTAACAGTCTTAACACAAAGTATAACATTAAAAATTGCAAGAGGACAAGTGTCAGTAAAGCGAAAATTACACTATTGCTTTAAATTGAGTCTTCATATTGATACTACATTAAAAGTTCGAACTGACGTATTACGAATAAATACTGTATTCGATTGAAAAATTGTAGTACTTTCCGTTTAATATCACAGAATATCGTCATTAAGCAGAAAATGACAACCTTCTTCACAAAATCCATTGAATTTCACTGTATTTCTAATGATAGTGACACTGTTCCAAAAAGGCGCGCGTCAATTTCCACTATTCGCCGTAATGACACTAGCGCCCCCTGCCGTTTTAAATAAAGCTAGAGCAATAGGTGTCTTTGTATGGCGTTCCTTACAATCACGTGAGTTAGATGGCGTTGTTAACTCAAAAACGTCATTTTTTGGATAGTGACGTTATGATTTTCAAGGAGCGATGTGAGCATCAGCCTTGCGACTATCATGTAAATTTGGACCCTAATTTTGCAACTTCACGACCTTCTGGCTCGTATTTAGCAAAGCCTTACCTACTGTTCTGGCAATGTTACCTCGAGATTACTAATATAAAATAATTATAGATTAGACCCAAAAGTACTCTTGAGACGATCAGATATTTTTCCGGGATTTTTTGCAAGTTTACGGTCCTCCCCTGGGCAAACGCAACCACTCCGGGGTGCCAGACGTTGAGATTTGTGACTGGAAGTAGACCGAAATAATGGAGAAACAGAGCATTTTATGAAAAAATCAGATGGACATTTCGTCCGTACCTCCCATACTACCTACATTATGTAAACTTACGAAAACTATTTATTTAAATCCGGGTATATTTAGACATAGCCTAGGCAATAAATAAGATTGTGGTATGTAAATTATTGAAATACTAACACTTTTTAAAATCTATAATTGATATACAAAAAATTAAATTTAATTAATTAATGATTCTTTAACATCCTGTAGCTTATGACGACGCAAAAGTGATTGGAAAATCCTATTTGAATAAATGATCTTTTATCTTTATCTTTTATATTATTACCAGGTGAGGGCCGTGGCGTTCCCTGGGGTCGAAACAGGTCACTGGCCGGGCCTCCTTGGGGATTTTTAGCCCCTATTTACGATTTTAAAAGCTTAGTTAAATATTTCCCATTTTTTTATGGTTAGTGGGTTTGCGTTTGTTCTTGGTTTCACCTGATGGAAAGTGGAGTCGAGGTTTATAATGGAGCACGTATAACCAGAAGATGCATCTTGCTTTAAAAACACCCAGGTCGTATGGCATTGGAAACATAGACCTGTAACAGAATTTCAATCGGCGACACATAGCGAATTCAGCTACTCGTGAAAGCTGAGCCATACATGAAATCCCTCACGGCGTCTATTAGTCTGATTGATCTTAGGATCGTAGAATATGTATATCTTTTAGGTAACATCATCATTTTTTTCAACCTTGAGACGTCCTCAGCTGAACATAGGTCGCCCCTAAAGCCTTCCGCAACAAACGTTCGCGCGTCTTCTGCCTCCATCGCCTTCCAGCGAGCTAAGCCAGGTCATCAGACTATGTTATGGCGGGCTGACCCACGCTGTGTTGTCCAGTTCGTGGTCTCCTTTCGAGAATGTTTACGTCCCATTGGCCATCGGTTCTTTATGTAGCTCACAGGAGCCTAATGTCTTCCATCTTTATCCTCAGGCGTGACTGCCTAAGACCCAGGTCCTACCCACGTGCCTGCATCCCACCACGACGGGGCGGACTCACCACCACGACCATGTTCTGGCTGCTGCTGCTGGTGGCTGCGACCACCGCAGCGGTCTACTTCAGGTGGCAACGGCGGGGAATGTACAAAGCGCATTCGGAAATGCCGTTCGACTTGCCGGCATACCCTATCATTGGACATGCGTACATGTTTCGGGGAACTGATGAAGGTAATAGTCCTATTTTTCACATTTAATTTTTTCCTTGGTACATTGCTTAGCCTGTCCGTTACCCTAATGCAACCTACGTAGATATGTTCATAACTGCTGACCTAGTTTATTTTTTAACCTTTCAGATCGAATGAACGCGCTTCAAAGAATTGCACGCATAGCAGTACGACAAGGCGGCCTATGTTCAATCTGGCTGGGTTTTAAGTTATATACGGGTACGAATAAATATAATTTGGCAATCACCGTTAAATGGCCTCCTAGTGCATGGTGTAAAGTTAAGTAAAGTAATACAAAATAAATATAATAAAGCAGGGCAGCTTGTGGCGAGCTGTTGGGGAGTAGCGACCCCACGTACCCGAGTGCTCCTGGGGGTCCTTAGAGAGGGTTCATGGGTAAGAGTGTAAGGACCTCCGCCTCTGGCTTGCCTTAACCGGCCGTCCAGAGTGGAGTCGCGAGAGCTATATGCTCCAGGCGTGGAAGTGTTAAAGGGCATAACGCCGCGAGTACCCTCGAGTAAGCGCGGCACACCTATCAACACCCTGCAGCCCTCGGTAGCGGTGTTGCCCCTAGGCCATTGCTCATAATGTCGCTAAACAGGGGCCCATCAGCGGAGGGCAAGTCACGGTCTGTCCGTGCCGCGAAAGCCATGAGACACTTTTCCTGACAGGCACCGTCATGTCTCGATCCATAGCCCAGTATTTAGTCCATATAGTATGGGTTACTTTTGCCTCTCTATTTTTTGATTTTGCCTAGTAATATTTACAGTTTAACATGAAATAGACAATACCTAGCACCAATTTTTTGTTCGATTGATCCTTATTTGACATAAAACATCGTTGTTAAAACTTGCGTTTTAGCACAGTTGTAACATACTGTTACGTTCGCGGGGTAGGTAACGTTACAGAAAATACACTAATTAACCACTAATTTAAAATGCAAACTGTATTACAACTAATTAACAAGGCTTACTTACTTAATAAATCACTGTACTAAATCACTTCACTATAACGCACTTATTCACTCTTCACTTAGGTTCGCTTCGAGATTCGCATTGTTCGCGGTTTAATTACAAACCGATCCCTGGCATCGTTGGCGCGCCGCTTATATATCCGGAGACCTTTGCTCTAGAACGTTCCAGAGAAATCCTATCTCGAACCATCGGTCCGATTCTAGGAAACCCCACTTCTCGGTACTCGACGCATCGTGAGTTTCTAGACAATCTAGATTGTTCGATGCTCGATCCGGCTGGAACATTCCCGACTATTGCTGTCCCTTTCTAGTTCTGTCTCTTTCACACACTTCTCGAACCTTCTCAATATATCTGTCTCTCTCTAATAGTGCTGTCTCTTTCACTCCTTGGAGAAATTCCACCATATACTGAAGTGTACTTCAAAGGCGCATAAGGGGTCCTGAAAACGGGTTTTCAGGTTATTGAGCCATCTGATAGAAGGTGTCCTGAAACGGACTGAAAACATGTTTCAGGCGCCTGAAAACAACAGCAACTGGGATGAATTTTCGATCTTCTAGTATGTGAAAGAGCCACCTCTGAAACGACCTGAAATCACTTTTCAGCCTGCTGAAAATGCTTCTAAAGCACGGAAAATCACTTTTGAAGTTTTGGCCTATACCACCGGCGCAACAATACATGTAGGTTCTATAACTACATGAATGGTAAAGTGTTAGTATCTAATGCGATTATAATCAGTGATTGCAACAAGGGGTCAATGACGTCAACCATTATGCTGATGTGGATATGCCCCTGATTTCTGGGATTTGGCAGCAACTGGATGAGTATAGCTGATGATCGAGCAAAGTGGCGCGTCTTGGGAGAGGCCTACGTCCAGCAGTGGACTGCCGCAGGCTGATGATGATGATGACACTATAACTTAATGAACCGAAGAACATTTTTTTATTAAAACTTGTTTAAATCCTTATAATTTTATCAGAAAATGATGGCATTAAGTGAATTATACTATTTGCCGTTTCTTTTGACTATGCGTTTGATCATAAACCCAAACAATAGATAATAGAGTACAGGGTTTAGAAGCATTTTAAATTAGATTAGTAACAGTATCAAAACATGGGTTATTTCTTTTACACACGTTTCCTTTTGTGCAATAAAGTATAAATAATAGTACATTACTTTCCTAGGGCGGTAAAACAAAGAATGTCTCAGATAGCAGGTATTTGGAGCAGGAGCCGAAGGCAAGGGCGATAAATATGCAGGCACACTTGTTATTCAGTATTTTTTTCTTGTTATGGAATTAATTACATCAAGTTGACTGTTTTAAAATGAGCATTAAATGGACATGTCTATAAGGTAATAGGCACGCCAATGTCCATGTATTTTTTTTACACCACACACAGTCAAAGTTCTACCAAAGTTTCAAAAAATGCCATGCCCAAGTTTGAATAAAACATTACAATAGTATGTACTACACTTAAGTGCTATATACAGGTAAATAGCACATTTATTCAAGAATATTTTGATAAGTATAGAATAATAAATAAAAACAGTGCAGTACAGCAAAAAAACTAGGCAAGGTATCAATTTTGAGAAAAATTACATGAGTCAAAATATCTCAAAAACGATAAAATGCACGCTTCTGTCTAAAGAAGGACGGAAAACCGTGCAAAAACGCACGTTTTGGTAACACTGCATGATTACCCTCCAGGGCTAAAGTGACCCGTACGGTAGGTTTGTTGGGGATCCTCTCTGGTGGTCAAAAAAATTATTGCCATACTTTCGTTTGTCACAACTCATTTCAATGTTATTACTCATATTTAGTATCTATCATTAATTATTATTTGCATAACAGATTATTTGTCATAATTGCGTTTGGTCATAATTTTTATTAGCAGAAACTAAATTCGCATAATATTTTAAGTAATTTTGTTGAATCTAATAGTATTTGTCGGTTATAATGAATGCATTGGCATTAAATATGTTTATAATTTAGGTTACAAACTTTTTGGTTACAATGTTTTAGATAAATTAATACGCTGGCGGTGTGCCCAGCATGGACAGAGCAGAGGGCCGCACTTGTGGCCGTGGTGAGGCACGACCTCTCCCTGCCGGCCGTGGTAGAGGCCATGGTCGGCAATGACAGGTCGTGGAAGGCGGCGGCCTCCTTCTGCGAGGATGTGATGGCGCAGAAGGAGGAGGCAGAGCGCGGAAGGAAGGAAAATTGGCCTCCCAGCCAATGCGCAAACGCGTGGGGCGACGGCGGGTGGCTTACGACCGCCGAATTCCCCCAAGGGAACCCGTGGGTGACAGGCATGGGGACGTCTGTCGCCTACACACAGGTGCCCGAGTGGCCGGCTGACAACCATCGGCACGCCCCTAGAGAGGAAGGGGGAAAGAGTCTCCTCAGAGACGAGTCCCGAGTTCGGACGGCCGCTGGCGAGGCTACGGTGGAGTGGCTACACCGTTCCCGGGCATTTCTCCAGAAACATGTCTGCGGTCACCTCATTCATCTGGCCCTTTTCCTAAATGTATGGAGACAGATGAATGAGTCGCAGACATATTTCTGGAGAAATGCCCTCCCGTGGTCTCGCCCTATAGCATGGAGGCGGCACACAGACGGTTTTTAGTGGGTAAATCTTGGGCTCATCAGCCAACAAGGGAGTCCCACATAACTATCAGGGTCCGTCCCCGCACCCTGGTGGTATGCGTAACACATTTTCCCCTCTTAAAAAAAAGGTTGGAACTGCGACCCCAGTAGAAACGAATTGACAATATTTCAAATTTTCTACTCCTTCATTTTATGAGCTGGATAGAAAATAGGCGGAATTTTAAGCTACCCGTATTTTTTCTTTTTCGTTTTAACTCAATTTTTCAATTAAAAATAGCAGTTTGAAAAGTAGCTCATTCTAAAAGGGCGTATGTAGAAAATGACGTCACTTTCCCAACTAGAATCCAGAGCGACAATTACGATTTAAAAAAACTAGAATCCAGAGCGACAATTACGATTTTTTTTTTTTTTTTTTTTTTTTTTTTTTTTTTTTTTTTTTTTTTTTTAAACCTGACTAACTCACAACCCACTTTCGGGCATTGTGATTGTCGGGCCGGGTGGTTGGCCGTTGCGGTCACTGGGCTCGAACCAGTTCGCTTGGCCAGACCACCCAAGGGCGTCCGACCGTGTGCCTTACACACGGCCGACATCGGACTGGGTATGTGCCGGGGGGTGCCTGGAGTCGAACCAGGTCACCGGTCCCGGCTTACCACGATAGGAGTCGGGCTAGGTGGGGGCTTCACGCCTGGAGTCGAACCAGGTCGTTTGGCCAGGGCCACCTTGACTTTACGCTGATTGCTCAGAGTGAGCAACGGACCAGCGGGAAGGATGACTCGGGTCATCCTGTCCTTATGTGAACTTGTGTATCGAACTAATGGGAGTTTTAGTTGCCGGTTCGCTAAACCTAGCCCAGCTAAGAAGACTCCGGCAAGAAACTTAGCTGGGCCCGAGCAAGGTCGGAGTGAAGTTAAGCCAGGACATTCGGGTCCTGGGGCAAATCGGGACGCGGCCCTTGTGTGGTGTTGTCGCGAGGAGGTCGACCCCGCCGGCGGGGTCGACGCTGTGTTCGTCGGGCACCGTTCGACGGCATCTCAGCGATGATTCTTTCGAATCTCGCTGAGATGTCGTCGTCCGGATCATGCAGAAAGCTGCGGGGCCGCCGGGTGAAGCGACCTCGGGTGAGGTCGGACCGGCGCAGCTCGTCGTCAGGACCTGGAACAGAGGGAACATAGTCAGCCGCTTGCCTAACAAGTGGATTCCTATGCTGGGAAGCCGTCCTAAAATACCGTTTTGAAGCCATCTTAAAGAAACCTTGAATCGAGGGAAGCTTGTATTCAAGGTGAAGGCTAATATTCCGAACATACCACGGGGTGTCGGTCATCCTACGAATGAACCTATTCTGTACGACCTGTAGTGGTTTCAAACGTGTTTTAGGCACGTGTGCAAACACTACACTGGCGTAGGTCATTATGGGACGAATACAAGTTTTGTAAAGTGTAAGCTTATTTCTAAGCGACATTTTACTCCGCTTGTTAGTCATCCCGCCTAACCTATTCATGACGAAGAGAGCGCGACCGCGTACGCGTTTAATATGTTTGGTGAAGGATAAGCATTTATCCAGTATAACACCTAGGTATTTGACCTCATTTACCCAGGGGATGGCTAAACCGAATAGTTGGATAGGAACTAACCTTTCCATTATTCGCTTCCTAGTCGGAGAGAATACAATTGCAGCGCTTTTCTCAGGATTAACTTCGATGCGCCAGAGATTGAACCACCGCCCGAGGGCAGTTATCGCCTCCTGGAGCAATTTCCGTATAATACTGGGCTTAACGTGCGATGTGTATAGGGCCGTGTCGTCCGCGAACAACCCCAGATGCACTTTATCGTGCCTGGGAATGTCGTTCGTGAACAGGGAGTAGAGCGTGGGAGAGAGTACGGAGCCTTGCGGGACTCCGGCGCGTATGGGGTGAGGTACCGATAACGTTCCCTCCAGTCGGTAGCGAAAGCTTCGATCCCTGAGAAAATCTTGTATTATGAGTACAAGTCTGTCCGGCATATCCATCTCATATAGCTTGTATATGAGACCGTTATGCCAGACCTTATCGAAGGCTTTCGCCACGTCGAGAAAGATCGCACCGGTCGGGACCCCCCTAAACTTAGCGAAGTTGCCTAACACGTGATCCGAAATACGTTGCACCTGTTGGACACACGAATGTCCGGCCCTAAAACCGTACTGTTCGTCTATTATTATCGAATTTGCATTCGCAAACGCGAGAATGCGAGATAATACAACCCGCTCATACAGTTTCCCGAGGGAGCTGAGTAAGCTGATTGGCCTATAACTGGACGGGGAGGTGCGGGGTTTACCCGGCTTCGGAATCCCTATAACCGTGGCATTTTTCCACGCGGCAGGAAAATGGCCATTGGCTAGGGCTGCATTGAAGATGCTAACTAAAATTAGGAGCAAAGCTTCTGGGAGAAGCTTGAGGATGCGGTTGGAAATACCATCCGCCCCCGGGGCTTTCCTAATTTTACTTCTCCTGATTAAGCCTTTTACCTCATCCAAGGTAACTGGCTCAAGCGGAGGCGCGGTCGGAGGGAGTTGGGACCTTCTATCCACTTCTGAATCCACCAGTCTAATGTGGGGTTCATCAATGTGTAGAAGGCTTGGTGTACATTGAGACTCTAAACTAGCCGCGAGGCATTCGACAATTACGATTAAAAAAATAACTGTCAGGCGTTACAGCGTTGTCAACATAGGAGTCATAGGAAATTCGGGAAGACAACGATGCTTTTGCTCCTCTTATTTGGGCTGGATTATATTTATCACTTGCCGATGTGTACTCCATCATCATAATTTCAACACGCGGCAGATTCGTGCTATCAGCCTGAGAAAAACCTTCTGATGTCTTCATTATATGAAAAAAATCGGTGTCCGGTAAAAGAATGCCAAGTTAATAATGTTTGAATGCGTTATCGGAGTCCAGTGGGAAAGTGCCAAGTCTTTTAAGGTCTTCGAAAACGTGCAAATGAACCAACGGTAAGAAAATTAAACTTCTAAAGCCGCTAAGCAGTTGTAACAATTTTCAAAACAAATAAACGTCAGACGGCAAGTATGTCAGAAAATGACAACCGGATACCATACACTTTTTAATCGTTTCAGCACTAAGGTCTCTCTCGATAATGCAGGGAAAATGACGTCACACTTCCGGTTCACACTAATTGACGATTTTTTCCAAAATGAATGGGAAAAAAAATCCAAAAATATTTTTTTTGAGCATAAAATACAGTTTTACCCAAATGGTTTTCGAATTAAGATCTTTTGAAAATATGAAATGTTGTCAATTGCTGCCAGAAAAATAGGTTAGGTTAGAGCTGCGGGACCAATAGAAACGTGTTTTTGACGGGTAGGGGTCGGGTTGCATAAAGTTTAAGGTCATATTTTTGATACGCATACGAGGATTTGTCATACTCATCATTACGCATAACTGTAAATAGTCATACATTTATGCGCATAACGATTTTAACCATAATGTTTATGGACATACTGTGTAATGGGCATATAGTTGATATGCATACATTTATTCAAGCATACTTTATAATGGGCATACATAGATTGCTCATACAACACTTTAACCATACTAAGTAAATGCATAAAATGCTAAACGCATAAATAGGTTGCTCATACAACACTTTAACCATACTAAGTAAAAGCATAAATTGCTAAACGCATAAGCCTAATTTTAAAAGTTTTTTTAAAAGTTCTCTTTTATGTTGCGTCACAGTTCTAACCTAATATACTTTTCTGGCAGCGATTCGGTTATGTGTGAGATAACAGTTCTAACCTAACCTAACCTACTTTTCTGGCAGCGATGCGGTTATGTGTGAGATAATAGTTCTAACCTAACCTACCCTACTTTTCTGGCAGCGATTTGGTTCTGTGTGAGGTCACAGTTCTAACCTAACCTAACCTACTTACCTGGCAGCGATTTGGTTCTGTGTGAGATAACAGTTCTAACCTAACCTACTTTCCTAGCAGCGATTTGGTTTTGTGTGAGGTCACAGTTCTAACCTAACCTAACCTACTTTTCTGGCAGCGATTCGGTTATGTGTGAGATAACAGTTCTAACCTAACCTATTCTACTTTTCTGGCAGCGATTCGGTTATGTGTGAGATAACAGTTCTAACCTAACCTAACCTACTTTTCTGGCAGCGATTTGGTTCTGTGTGAGTGTGAGGTCACTAATATTGGTTAATGAGTAGAAATTAAAAATACTTCAATAATATAAATCGTTTCTTTTTTGAAGAACCATCGCAAGTCCATTTTTAGAATTTATGCAATACGATTGTTACAATCATCAATATTATGGCTTGATAAATGTATGAAATTTACAATTATTACTAAAACCACTTATAATCATTAATGTTATGGCTTAATAAATGTATGCAATTTACAATTATTGCAAAAACGACTTATGATCATCAATATTATGACTAAATTAATGTATGACAATTTACATTATGGTTAAACCAATTATGACTCCGTATAGTTATGACACGGAACAATTATGCCATAGGACAATTTATGCCAAAAAAAAAATATGAGCATCAACTTTATGCTTAAACTGTTATGACAATTAATAATATGACAATAGTTGTTATGCAACCAGACGGCCCCCCGTTTTTGACAATAATGTTGTATTATTCTCAGAACAACAGTAAATACCACACTGTTGTTCTGAGAATAGTAAAACATTATTAATAATTATGTTGTATTGTAATAATATACGTAATTTATGTTGTATAATATTATGCGGTTCATTTTTATGCATCCAGTTTTTATGGCTTTTGATCATTATTATTTAGTTTGATATGATAATTATGACTATGATTCTTATGCCAACCAACGAATGACTACTACTATTTATGAATAATGACAAAAGTAGTAATGCCCTTCGAAAAAATTGCATTCATATTTATGCCACCCGATAGAGAACCATGTTGACATGAGCTCGTTTTGTCGTCAGTGATCACCGATCCTGAGTCGGTGGAGCTGGTGGCGAGGTCTTGTCTTGAGAAGGATGACGCCACGGTGAAATACTTACGAATGCTGGTTGGAAATGCAAATATATTTGCGCCAGGTAATTATTTCATTATATCTAATTAAGCTTTTTTAGCTTACTTATACGATTACATCGTTAGCTGTCTGTCTGTCTATTCCCCTGTCTCATAAAAACCTCAGGAACTGGTTGGTTGAGGTATCGAGTTGAAATTTATAACAGATACTTAGAAAGATCCGTTGGGTTGGGTATTGAAGGAGCATAAAGAAAGTTTTAAGTCAATTATGACCAAAAAATTTGAAGGAATTTGTTATTTTACAGTGAAAATTTGGCGTCCGCGTCGTAAAATTATGGCTCCTACCTTCAATATGAAGAACCTCCAACAATTCGTGAAGATATTCGACCGACAGAGCGCCATCATGGGCGACCTGCTGCGCGCGCGCGCCGGCCGCGGCGACTTCTCCATCTGGAATTATATGACCACCTACACTTTCGATGCTGTCTGCGGTAAGGAACGCTTTCAATTTATCTAAATCCTAAATATATATTGAACTTCTCACTATTTTTAGGGTTCCGTAGCCAAAATGGCAAATACGGAACCCTTATAGTTTCGTCATGTCCGTCCGTCTGTCTGTCTGTCTGTCCGTATGTCACAGGCATTTTACTCAAAAACTACATGATGAATATTGATGAAATTTGGAATATAGGTGTCTTGTATGAGCCGCTACTTAGTTTGGTATATAAATAATTAAAATAAATATTTTTAGGGGGGGCACTCCATACATGTTAAAGACAGTAAAACATTTTTTTTTCAGCAAATATCAACGTGTGGTACATAGTTCGACAGCTCTTTAAAAAACACTATAAGGTTCCTAAGTAATGTTTTTGATTAAGTGAATGTATTTGGAAATAATCGCTCCGAAAGTTGTGTAAATTGTGTCCCCCCCCCTCTATTTTCTAAACCGTGCGTCCGAAAAATATGTAAAAAATCACGAAGGTAACGCTTAATTAATACTTTCAACGAAAATTATTTTCAAAAAGATCGAATGTACCGTTTTTGAGTTATTGCCGATCAACAGCGCTTCTCAACAAAAGGACGTAATTGCTATGAAGATACGCTCTTTTGTTGTTGTTGTACTTTTTTTACATCGTATTTTTTACCTTATAGTTACGGCTATGGAACCCTACATTGAGCATGGTCCGACATGCTCTTGGCCAGTTATTTATTACATGTGTCCAATTTACAATCCTCGCTACAGTACAAAGTATAAAGAAAAAACAAGTAGTTCAACTTCGGCCGTTTAGGAGCGCACGACACGTATCCACACAGACGCGTGATAGCCCGTCTCTGTGTGTGCGATCCATACTGGAGCATTCTTCAGCATTCTTAAAATTTTGCTTGTAGTGCGTTCGTACACGGCGCACACGTTCAAGCGCACGATGTACCTTTTGTAGGGAGAAAAATTACTGCTATTACACTGTGGTACAGTCGAGTTCATGTACATCTACACACTTACGGGAACAAAAGTATCTGGACACGACCCTATTGTGAGGAGCATAAAAGCCTGTTCAGATATTTTTGTTCCCTTATACACATAATTATAACTTACATATAAATGAACTCGACTGTACATACAGTTCTGAGATCTCAAATTGCTCTCTGAAATGTAATTGAGTCACGACTTTTCAGAGTCAACTTTAGGCTGTGAAATAAACTCCCAGGCGCAGTCGGGCCACCCATTCATCGCCGCGTTCGACGGCGCAATCCAAATTGCTGCCATGAGAATGCTGTCGCCGTGGCTCTACTGGGACTGGGTTTTCAAGCTGACGCCGTACTACAGACCATTTGTGAACCAGATACAGTCCATTCATGAATTCTTTGACGAGGTTATTTTTTTTTAGCATTTTGTTATTATACAATTTCTTCTATTAAGGTGATTCGAGTCGGTCGGCTTTCCATACCATAAGAAGGTCGTTTGCTTCCACGGCGTCAATTATGTTTGAAATGTGCTTAATTTTATAGCTTAATACAGGGCTCTGATACCGGTATTGTCTCCGTACAAAAATACCGGTATTTTTTCCGTTCTTTTTGTTCTTTGGTTTATTATTTATTTTTTTTAACTGGGCAATCTATAATACTAAGTCATTTCTTAAATATACTATTGAGCTCTACATAAAAAGCATAAAATTATTCAAAATATTGAGCTATCTCGGGGTTTTTACAAAATACCGGTTCCGAGCCCTGGCTTACTACATTTTTCTCCGCAAAATGAATCGATGAGCTCCAAATTTCAAAACGATAGCAGCAGTAGTCGCAAACAATATTATAAAGACTAGAAACATTTAGTTAATGTCTCACTCTATTTTGAACAGACTGCTTTTTTCAGCACCACATAAATATGAGTATAAAAAACCCTAGTAAATTATGGAAAAATATAAAAAATATTCTTGTTGATTTTAAAACAAAAGACACCGAATTACCCCTCCGTCTCTCTGACCCAAATTCTATTAATTCGCACTTTCTTGACATCTCAGGTAGTAATAATCCAGACCCTGCTTACTCAGCCCACCTCGAATCCAATCGTTTTTCTTCTGGTGTTCTTAACCTCAGGTGTGTCGGTATGACAACGGTGGCCAACATCATAAAATCAATTTCAAGTTATGCCACCGGTGCTGATGGTATATCGCATAATAAGGTTTCCAGACGCTTCCCAGAACTTTATCAATAATCAGAGGCATAGTAAACAAATCCCTAGAAACCAATGTGTTCCCAGAGTTGCGGAAAAGCGCAGTCGTAAGACCCATTTCTAAAATACCTCATCCAGCAAATTATAAAGACCTGAGACCTATCAGTATATTACCGTTACTGTCCAAAATACTTGAGAAAGCTGTATGTATGCAGAACAGAATATTTGGGAAGTAATAAAATACTACCGGTCAGACAATCAGGCTTCAGAAAAGTGTATTAGCATGTCCACAGCCTTGTTAGATGTAGTTGATTAAATCTTGACGTCACAAGATGAAGGCAAGGTGTCAATAATAGCGCTCCTGGATTTTTCCCGGGCATTTGACTCGATCAATATGTCTTTGTTGTCCAAATTAGCGTATTATGGTTTTAGTAGCTCTGCGATAAATTGTTTCGACAGCTATCTCTCAAATCGATTTCAGCAGGTACTTGAGTACGCAACGAAGATGGTACTACCGCTGTATCAGGATCACTGCCAGTCTTCAGAGGTGTCCCTCAAGGTTCAATACTGGGACCTGTGGTTTTCAGTATATTTAGTGCAAATATAGTAGACAATATTAAATAAAAATCAAGCTCTTTCATTTGATACCCCGTTTGATACAAAAGCACAACATTAAATTTAAAAACTCCAATTACGGCCCCCTTTAAAAAAAAGTAAAAAAGATACAAGATTTTTTTTATGTCAAATAGGGTCGGGTTAGCGACTTTTAAAACTATTCCAAATTTCATATCGATAGCAGCAGTAGTTCCTGAGATATCTGGCTGTGACAGGCGGACAGACAGACTGTCGCACCATAAGGGTTCCTTTTTTACCATTTTGGTACGAAACCCTAAAAACTGCAAATTTCACATATATGCGGATGATCTTCAACTCTTCGTATCATTCAAACTAAGACATAGGACGTAGGACGTCCGAATCTAGGGCTCTCACTGGTTAGGACGCGTGCCGTGCCGACACAGAGTACCCTAGAGCGTTTTTGTAAAGCCGAAGGCGCGGAGCGAGGGCAGCCCTCACCAGCCGTGACCAAGCTCAGGAGCGACCAACTAGTTGAACCTGCGGAGTGGAGTGCTTTGTCACGTAAGGATGGAAGGGCTGCTCTCCCTGCAGCGCCGGAGCTAAGGCGGAGTATGACACGATATCTACCCACATCCGTCCGCGAGCGTATTGCGTTTAGTTCCTCACGGGTGCCTGTGTATCACATAATGTTGATTGTCCTTAATTTTTTTGGCTGAGAATATTTGGCATAATGCCATTCAGCATACTACTCGTTTAGTCTATTAATTTTTGCTCATACACATTTAAAAGTCCTAAAGCATGTTTGTCCTAATATTATTATTCCTAATACTAATTGTCATAAGAATTATTTTGCCTATTTTTAAAATGCCTACAATTACAGCACCTAAACTTTTTTAATCCTAAATGTAATTTGAAAGTAAACAAAAACGAGCTGATGTTAGAAAAGTAGGTTAGGTTTGAACTGCGTTTCCAACAAAAACGAACTGCTGTCAAAAAAGTAGGTTAGGGGATTGAACTGCGTCCCCCAACAAAAACGAACTGCTGTCAGAAAAGAAGGTTAGGTTAGGTTTGAACTGTCCCCCCCCAACAAAAACGAACTGCTGTCAGAAAAGAAGGTTAGTTTAGGTTTGAACTGCGTCCCCCAATAAAAACATAAAATATTAAAATGATTTTCTAAGATGTATGATGTATTTACAACATTCAAAAAAATATGAAATAATAAAATTTGAAATGAAGTTCTGCTAAATAAACTATCTGTTAAATAATATGTCCAGAAATTAAAAATCGATGATTTAAAAATAGTAATTTTAATCGTTTGAGTTAATGAAAATTCCATGAAATGAAAAAAAAAGGAAACGTTGACTTTGAACTGATATTCGATTAAAAGTTTGTCGACATTTCACAGGTAAACCCGAATAATCCGAAAAATGTTAACCACGTATTAACGTTATATCAACATAGGTCGAATTTTACATTAATAGTTTTATGGAACAAAATAAATCAGTAAATTCAGCCCCTCCTTATAAACATGTCCTTACTTGAGGAAAAGATATCAAAAAGGAAAAAAAAGCTAAAATGTAAAGAAAAGGTCAATTTTTTGCACTCGTAGTCGCTTACCATCAAATACTGCTACGGTAATTGCTGTTTGGTTAAAAGATTAAAAAAAAATAGTAAAAATATCTTATCTTAGTCATATTTATAAGGGCTTGTTACACGTTTAATGAATATCTCGGAAAGTAACCGTTTTTCGACTATCCCACTAATATTATAAATGCGAAAGTTTGTGAAGATGTTTGGATGTTTGTTACTCAATAACTCAGTAACTATTGGATAGATTTAATTGAAATTTGGCACACAGAAAGACCAAACCCTGGATTGAAACATAGGATACTTTTAATCCCGGAAATTGGTTCTCTTAGGATAAAGTTTGACTGTAAAGACATTTTCTAAACTATTTTGAGGATTTGATATACTCGTATTTACAGGGGTAATGGATAGGTACATCCATATACATTTTGTTATATACATATACAGGATGTCACTGTGATATATACAGGGTATCACTGATATATACAGGATGTCACTGTGATATATACAGGGCTACTATATTAGTTGTCGCATGGTGCGTGGGGCGCAGGCGCCCCACGTGCAGTAAGCGAGGTTGTACTTTACATCATAGAAGGGGTAGCGGTAGGGGAATGCGTGGGAGGGGGGAGCGAGTGAGGTGCTCAAGTTGCAAAATTTGCTGTGGGAAGGGAAAGGATTCTTCCTTTCCCTTCCCACAGCAAATGCGCGCAGGCGTGGGTGAACGATCTGTATGCAAAGAATTTTGCTTGCGAAGGAAAGCCAGATTGATTGCCTGGGTGGGCTCGCCGCACGGTCCTGCGGCCCAGCGGGCCTAGCACATGATTGGCGCGCGACAGCAGTCGCGCGCGACAGAAATTTGTCATCGTGGCCATTTCTTTCACGTACGCTGTCAGTTTCTCGATTTTGATAGCACAAGTAGTCAGGTCGCCTCAAAGTCAATGTCTAAGCGTCAAAAAACTGTCGCTTGACAGCTGCCCGCGGGAAATTCTTGCAAATTCATAGCACAAGTGCACTTTGAGAGACAAAATAACTTGCGAGTCAACGTCAAAAGAAGAGAAACTCTCTTCGAGGTGTTGAGCCTGCGACAGCGGTCGAGACATTGTAGAATTTCAATTTTTTACCCGGAAACGTAACAAATTTGTATGTTTGCTTCTTTCTTGCGTAATGGGGGGTGGGGGGATGGGGGGATATATATATATATGTCGTACCATGATAAAATAACAACGTTACATTAGCCAAAAATATCTGATTATTGGCTTGGATAAAGTCGCAGACAGGGCACTAGTTATGACAAACCATCTATTATTAGATCCTTTTTGAGTAATGCAGGCAGCTTAGATTAAAAGGAGGAAATATGACGTTGACGGATGGATTGACAGTCTTCTTGGAAAGTGTAAGCGATTGTGCACATCTCTGGGAATTTATCGTGTAACTTCGTTTATTATCAACGTGACATTTAGATTGAGTAAAGAAAGACATGAAGAGCAATACACCAGTACTCAAACTGGTGCGGATACTGGGTTATTGGATAATAATTGGACCATACCACTAAGGTGACCTAAGGTGATCCGGAACCCAGAGGTAATGGTTTTAGGCCTTCCTCGTCATATATATATATATAAATAATATATATATATATACATATATATATATATATATAAAACAAACGCTTTATTTAGTCATAAAAATCATTACAAGAGGTACATTACACAATCAAAACATAAAAACATACAATATACAAAAAAAAAAAACAATCACAATTAAAATAAAAACCTTAAACTAAACTAACCTACACCGAACCAGAAACCCCGTCCCCAGCCCTTCCCGACGCAAAGGTACCCATAACGCTCGCCGCGTTGCCACGTTGAACCGCAATGGACAACCTTTGCATCAGGAACGACCCGGAGCGAGGATCGAGACCAGCCTCCCGTAAACGCCGCCCAAGTTCCAACAAAAACGATTTAGCCTCCGAACACCAACACCCGGACGTCTCCACAGCGAGAGGAACAAATTCGTAGCCGCTCAGCACCGAATATTTTTCCCGCTTCCGCACAGCCGCCAGCTCGGCCGCTGCCCCTGCCACTCGGATAGTGCGACCAATATGTGAGGCCGCGAAGGTGCTAACACACGTGGCGTCCCAAAGAAGGCACCTACCCCTCTGCCAGGGTACTAAAGTTAGGCCATCAGGCCTCTTCCCGTCCGAGCGGCTGAGACCTGGAGGCTCCAGAACACACGGTACATTAGCCGAGACAAGAGCCCTCCTGATGATGTCATTCAGGGCGTGGTGACGGGGGAACCTCCCTGCACAACGACAACAACTCAACGCATGATGACCATCCCTCTCCACCATAGTACCGCAGATGCATAAGTGAGGTTCGCAAACATCACAGCCCAGGCGAAGAGCAACGGCCACCCGCAACGAGTCATTGTCGAGGAGAGTACCTAAATGCGGGGAAGGGAGAGCATGAAGCCACGCCCCAGCTTCCGGTTTAGACACCGCATTCAATCTCGCCCTGTCCGCACCCACTGCGCTTTCCATCAAACCACTGAAAATACGCTTCACTCCCGAGTCATCCCACAACCGCTGACGGTCCAGTTTGTCGGGCATAGCCGCGCGCGGGTTGAGAGCCGACCAGGCCGCCAAAGCATCAGAAGCGTAAGGTATGACGACCCTGTCACCATCTGGAGACAAAATTCTAGTGACGAGGTCCACAACCCCACCCGCCGATGCCAAGAATGCCGGTAGGCTCACATCCCGCGCGCGACGCACTCCCAACCCACCCGTCCGAACAGGCAGAGAAGCCAGGTCCCACTGATCTGCATTGAGGGAGACATTTAACACAGTCTCCAAGGACTCCCTCAACACGCAGTCGAAAGAGTCAATGTGGTCAGGGTGTAACCAGGTCGGAACGGTGCGCAAGAAGTAGTTTAGCTTGGGAACAGCGAAGCAGACCCGCAACAAAACCAGGGCTACGTGTGACGAGAGCTCCTTCAACCTCTGTGCAGCTACTAGGAGAAGCTGCCTTCTCGCCTCGAAAGCTTCGGGAACGCCTTCTGGGAAGATTGGTGAACCCAAGAGACTAAAAGATGCCCGAGATAATAGTTTGAGTCCGGGAAGCATATCACTGAACACCGGAAAGGAACTAACGGCATTGGTGCCGCAGGGGAAGAACTCACATTTGCCACAGTTAACCTCTAGCCCCAGCTCTCGGAAACGTGGAAGGAGAACAATCAGATCCTGCTCCACTTCCTCAGGTGTACCTCCGAGGGTTCCGTCATCCAGGTACCATATGTTCAACGGGGACTGAAGCTCTAAAATTGCCTTTTGTATCGCGAGACTGAAGACTAGAGGGCCAAGTGGATCCCCCTGCTGCGCACCGACTTGGGACAGAATCAGGGAACCATCATAAAAAAGATTTGAGGGAGACGAGTACATCTGGAAAAGGAATGGATAGAGCGAAGGCACCTTTTCCCTTACTTCAGACAACAAAACATCACGCTCAACCGAATTGAACGCGTTCTTGATGTCGAGCTTAATAATGATGCAACCCTCACTCTTTGAATCCCCCGAAAAAGCCCGAGTAGCGTGTATCGCAGCCTCACAACCCAATTTCGTGCCAAATCCTAATTGGCCCTGTATATATCACAGTGACATCCTGTATATGTATATAACAAAATGTATATGGATGTACCTATCCATTACCCCTGTAAATACGAGTATATCAAATCCTCAAAATAGTTTAGAAAATGTCTTTACAGTCAAACTTTATCCTAAGAGAACCAATTTCCGGGATTAAAAGTATCCTATGTTTCAATCCAGGGTTTGGTCTTTCTGCGTGCCAAATTTCAATTAAATCTATCCAATAGTTACTGAGTTATTGAGTAACAAACATCCAAACATCTTCACAAACTTTCGCATTTATAATATTAGTGGGATAGTCGAAAAACGGTTACTTTCCGAGATATTCATTAAACGTGTAACAAGCCCTTATAAATATGACTAAGATAAGATATTTTTACTATTTTTTTTTAATCTTTTAACCAAACAGCAATTACCGTAGCAGTATTTGATGGTAAGCGACTACGAGTGCAAAAAATTGACCTTTCACTCGAAAGTACTCAATCGTCATAAACAATTAAAGAAGATAGTAACCTCTTTCATTATAAGTAAAATGTTTACCTAAACTGATAAAAAGGTTTTAGTTCGTTAATTCGCTTCATAAAATAATTTTCGATTGAATTAATATTGTTCCCCGGTTCATCAGCAATTCATACAATAGCCTGTCCTTGTTTTTTTATTTTATTTTGGTTATCGTCAAAAAATTGAACTCTTTATTCGCCCAGCCGAGATAAAATACACGCCTTTTTTACAACTATCTAACCTCTTTGCATGATTGAAAGTCGATCATAAATATGATGTTTGAAATGAAATTGACAAATTGCAAATTACGCGATAAAACCTATTTCCAAAATGCCATTGGGAGCCCGCGATTACCTAAATTTGCTTATGTTATACGGGGATTGTAATTATAATGCCGCCGAGACGTTACGACGCTACAGACAAAGATATTTGGACTTTTTCTTTGGGGGACTATCAAGGATATAGTGTACAAAACGGAGTGTGACAACGGCGAAAAAATGAGGCAAAGGTTAACCATTGCTTTCGCCAGCCTGCGCCGTAGAAACGTTCGAGAGCGAATATTAGCAAAGGTACACCGGCATACTCGCGCACGGGCTGCAGCCTGCATTATAATGCACGGAGGCAACTTTGAACATAGAATGTGAATCAATAATTATTCAGTTGTAAATAAAGTAGGTAGTTATTGTTTGTTTGAACTTGTTCCCATTGCAATCCTACCCACCTCTTTATCACAAAGTAAATATTTTTGTAAACATAAAGTGTCACATTACACCACTACACGGTAGATAGTACGTAGTAATAGTAGGGTTGTCACTAATAAGAACATTAATTAATTTTAATATTTTTACTGATTGTTCGTAACAAAAATCTAAACATTACGAATCGATTCTCCATCACTTAAACTAGGTTGTACGTTGTTTTGCCTAACAACTTTTTGCCTATTTTCGTTTTGCCTAATTTCATTTTGACTAATATTGTTTTGCATAATTATTCATTTTGCCTAATTTTTATTTGAGTGAAACTCGTTTTGTATAATCCTTATTTTACCTAAATTTATTTCGTCTAATATTGTTTTGTCTAATTTTTAGTTAGTATAATCTACATTTATATAATGTTTGTTTAACATAATTATTTTTTGTCTAACATACATTTTGCATAATTTTGTTTGTTCTATACTTATTTCGTATAATGTTTCATTTAACCTAACCTAACCTACTTTTCTGACCGCAATTCGTTTTTGTTGGGGGACGCAGTTCAAACCTAACCTAACCTACTTTTCTGACAGCAGTTCGGTTTTGTTAGGGGACGCAGTTCAAACCTAACCTAACCTACTTTTCTGACAGCAGTTCGGTTTTGTTGGGGGACGCAGTTCGAACCCTAACCTAACCTAACCTAACCTAATTGAACTTATGGTTTGAGTTTTTTTTAATGCGGGGGGCTTCGCCCCCCGAGCCCCCCTTGTGGGGGGCTCCGCCCCCCCGTCCCCCCTTTTCGTTCTACGCCCTAATAATTTACCCAAGCAGAGTGGCTTTATGGGCTGCTGTAAAAATATTATTTATGGTTTTGTATAATATTATTAGTATTAGACGCAGTTCAAACCTTACCTAACCTACTTTTCTGACAGCAGTTCGTTTTTGTTGGGGGACGCAGTTCAAACCTAACCTAACCTACTTTTCTGACAGCAGTTTGTTTTTGTTGGGGGACGCAGTTCTAACCTAACCTAACCTACTTTTTGCTTAATGTAACCTTTGTATTGAGTTTTTAGACAAAAAAAATTTAGTTAAAATGATATTCGGCTATATAATTATTAGTTAAAATAAGAATCGACAAAGTGAGTTTTAGATAAAATAATATTCGACAAAACAAGAGTTATGCAAATGATAATTTAGGTAAAACGAGTTTCGACAAAACAATAATTATGAAAAATGAATTTATACATATTGACTTTAGACAAAAAATTCATTATAGTAAAAGTTGTTAGACAAACTGAAATTAGACAAAAAATTTTTAGACAAGTCAAGGGAATACCCTTAAACTAACCCCCCTTTGCGAGAAGGATCGTCGTGTCTTTCCACCCTGTATATATATATATATATGACGGGGTGAATAAATAGCTAGCCGATCGGTCTCAATCATTGTTACTATTTGGGCGCGTATGTCAAGGAATACTCGGAACTGGACACACTTCGTTATTTCAACTAATCACTTGGGTTCATGTGAACACTCTTGCCACTAATTACTGTGATTTAAACAAGTTTAAGAGCCAAATGAATTAGTTCGCGAATACAACAGCTTCAATCCCAACAGATCGCGTCAAGTACGCGCGCGATTCTCTCAAATGTCAAACCAACTGTCAAAACTCTCCAGTTGTCATTGTCACAGTGTTCGAAAACTACGCCATTCGGGTTACTGAATTACCCGCTCTCAAACGATTAAAACATGCTTTCATTACCGATTACCATCCCAAATTAGATTTAGACTACTAATTAATTTCACGCTTCGTCACGGCCACCCTGCATAGTCACACGTCCTCGTGTGTAAATCTATTTCCCGTGCACGTAGCATTTATGACTGAATAATAGACAATGGTTTATATCATACGCCACTCGGTCACCCTGACTAACTTTCGACTAAATTCATTTTACCCCTTAGATCAATTTGTACACCAATCACACAGTCATGTCAATGTCAAACAGGCTTGTCAATGTCAAACAGGCTTGTCAATGTCAAACAGGCTTGTCGGTGCCACGGAGGCTTGTCGGTGCCACGGAGGCTTGTCGGTGCCACGGAGGCTTGTCGGTGCCACGGAGGCTTGTCGGTGCCACGGAGGCTTGTCGGTGCCACGGAGGCTTGTCGGTGCCACGGAGGCTTGTCGGTGCCACGGAGGCTTGTCGGTGCCACGCAGGCTTGTCGGTGCCACGGAGGCTTGTCGGTGCCACGCAGGCTTGTCAGCGCCACACAGGCTAATGCGTGCCACACAGGCTAATGCGTGCCACATAGGCTAGAGTGCGCCACAAAGGCTAACATGCGTCACACAGGCCAATATGTGTCACACAGATCAGTGTATGCCACACAGGCCAGTATGTGCCACACAGGCTAGTATGTGCCACACAGGCTAGTATGTGCCACACAGGCCAGCATGTGCCACACAGGCTTGTCAAAGTCATCTACGTAACGAACATGACGAATCCCCTATTATTAACTAACATGACCGTTATACCCTATGCACTCCGATTACTCTGACACATGTGTATCCTAACCCTGTGAATTTATTGACCCATAGTCATTGTTTTTTAGAATACCATTTCTTTATAGCATGTGTGAAATATCAAAGCTAGGAAATTTAGATATTAACTTGTAAAAGTTTACTTCACCTATTCTGTTATTGTAATAAGGTTTTGTTACAATCAACTCTGGCCGCTTAGAATTGAATGATTCATATTCAATTTGAATGTAAGAATGTTGATGTCGTTCTTTGAATGACATGTCAATTCACTCCAGTCCCAGCCTTCACGATAGCAAGATAAATGTCATTTGTATAGAGATTTGTTTATAATCAATATTGTGATTAAAATAGAGTGATAGTTGATTAAAAGAAGTGTCCCAAGTCCTCCGTGTATTAATCACATATTCCATTAAGTTATCTCAATTTTCAGAACATGAAATGCAACTTATACTGCCATTTTAATTTGAGTAATAAATAATCAAATTAGATTTAATCATGATCACAGACATACAAAAGAGGAGAGCACATTACATCTATCTAAACATGTAATTATTTCTTACCAGTTCCACATCGCTGAATTTAGAACTTCCGTTTTAATTTAATTTATAAGAACTCCTAAGCTGATGATGAACACATAATGTAGTTGACATCGAGTATGCAAATAATCATGTATCACTGCACAGTGCCAGTACGGGGACCACAGCCTGCTCACTACCATCCGAGAACTAACCCGCACCAAGCCCGGGGCTGATGGGCACACTCACAGGCAATGATTATGTACCTACTAACCATTTCTATTAAGATTTATCAGAGAGAGAGAGAGAAGTTAATTACTTACTATTATCCAAGTGGTCATTCAACAAATATGATAATTCAACAACCTTACCGACAGAAGGTTTCATAGTGACTCTATTTTCCAACCTCCACTATAGTTGACAGCCAGATGATTATCAAGATAACACTTGGGTCATGCTATTTCTGGATCAGCAGCGTGTGAATCTTGCAGTGTATTGTTTGAATCAAGTCAAGTTTCCTTGTTGCATACCAAAAGGATATTCCCAGTGTTTGCACTCATTCTTATGTGAAATATGTTCACTCTGATCTGTATGTGACTTCCGAGATTCCTTGGGTAATCCCATTTCTGATGACGGGGTGAATAAATAGCTAGCCGATCGGTCTCAATCATTGTTACTATTTGGGCGCGTATGTCAAGGAATACTCGGAACTGGACACACTTCGTTATTTCAACTAATCACTTGGGTTCATGTGAACACTCTTGCCACTAATTACTGTGATTTAAACAAGTTTAAGAGCCAAATGAATTAGTTCGCGAATACAACAGCTTCAATCCCAACAGATCGCGTCAAGTACGCGCGCGATTCTCTCAAATGTCAAACCAACTGTCAAAACTCTCCAGTTGTCATTGTCACAGTGTTCGAAAACTACGCCATTCGGGTTACTGAATTACCCGCTCTCAAACGATTAAAACATGCTTTCATTACCGATTACCATCCCAAATTAGATTTAGACTACTAATTAATTTCACGCTTCGTCATATATATATATATATATATATATATATGTATATATATATATATTATTTATATATATATATATGACGAGGAAGGCCTAAAACCATTACCTCTGGGTTCCGGATCACCTTAGGTCACCTTAGTGGTATGGTCCAATTATTATCCAATAACCCAGTATCCGCACCAGTTTGAGTACTGGTGTATTGCTCTTCATGTCTTTCTTTACTCAATCTAAATGTCACGTTGATAATAAACGAAGTTACACGATAAATTCCCAGAGATGTGCACAATCGCTTACACTTTCCAAGAAGACTGTCAATCCATCCGTCAACGTCATATTTCCTCCTTTTAATCTAAGCTGCCTGCATTACTCAAAAAGGATCTAATAATAGATGGTTTGTCATAACTAGTGCCCTGTCTGCGACTTTATCCAAGCCAATAATCAGATATTTTTGGCTAATGTAACGTTGTTATTTTATCATGGTACGACATATATATATATATCCCCCCATCCCCCCACCCCCCATTACGCAAGAAAGAAGCAAACATACAAATTTGTTACGTTTCCGGGTAAAAAATTGAAATTCTACAATGTCTCGACCGCTGTCGCAGGCTCAACACCTCGAAGAGAGTTTCTCTTCTTTTGACGTTGACTCGCAAGTTATTTTGTCTCTCAAAGTGCACTTGTGCTATGAATTTGCAAGAATTTCCCGCGGGCAGCTGTCAAGCGACAGTTTTTTGACGCTTAGACATTGACTTTGAGGCGACCTGACTACTTGTGCTATCAAAATCGAGAAACTGACAGCGTACGTGAAAGAAATGGCCACGATGACAAATTTCTGTCGCGCGCGACTGCTGTCGCGCGCCAATCATGTGCTAGGCCCGCTGGGCCGCAGGACCGTGCGGCGAGCCCACCCAGGCAATCAATCTGGCTTTCCTTCGCAAGCAAAATTCTTTGCATACAGATCGTTCACCCACGCCTGCGCGCATTTGCTGTGGGAAGGGAAAGGAAGAATCCTTTCCCTTCCCACAGCAAATTTTGCAACTTGAGCACCTCACTCGCTCCCCCCTCCCACGCATTCCCCTACCGCTACCCCTATTGGATAATAATTGGACCATACCACTAAGGTGACCTAAGGTGATCCGGAACCCAGAGGTAATGGTTTTAGGCCTTCCTCGTCATATATATATATATAAATAATATATATATATATACATATATATATATATATATATATATATATATATATATATATATATATATATATATACAGGGTGGAAAGACACGACGATCCTTCTCGCAAAGGGGGGTTAGTTTAAGTGATGGAGAATCGATTCGTAATGTTTAGATTTTTGTTACGAACAATCAGTAAAAATATTAAAATTAATTAATGTTCTTATTAGTGACAACCCTACTATTACTACGTACTATCTACCGTGTAGTGGTGTAATGTGACACTTTATGTTTACAAAAATATTTACTTTGTGATAAAGAGGTGGGTAGGATTGCAATGGGAACAAGTTCAAACAAACAATAACTACCTACTTTATTTACAACTGAATAATTATTGATTCACATTCTATGTTCAAAGTTGCCTCCGTGCATTATAATGCAGGCTGCAGCCCGTGCGCGAGTATGCCGGTGTACCTTTGCTAATATTCGCTCTCGAACGTTTCTACGGCGCAGGCTGGCGAAAGCAATGGTTAACCTTTGCCTCATTTTTTCGCCGTTGTCACACTCCGTTTTGTACACTATATCCTTGATAGTCCCCCAAAGAAAAAGTCCAAATATCTTTGTCTGTAGCGTCGTAACGTCTCGGCGGCATTATAATTACAATCCCCGTATAACATAAGCAAATTTAGGTAATCGCGGGCTCCCAATGGCATTTTGGAAATAGGTTTTATCGCGTAATTTGCAATTTGTCAATTTCATTTCAAACATCATATTTATGATCGACTTTCAATCATGCAAAGAGGTTAGATAGTTGTAAAAAAGGAGTGTATTTTATCTCGGCTGGGCGAATAAAGAGTTCAATTTTTTGACGATAACCAAAATAAAATAAAAAAACAAGGACAGGCTATTGTATGAATTGCTGATGAACCGGGGAACAATATTAATTCAATCGAAAATTATTTTATGAAGCGAATTAACGAACTAAAACCTTTTTATCAGTTTAGGTAAACATTTTACTTATAATGAAAGAGGTTACTATCTTCTTTAATTGTTTATGACGATTGAGTACTTTCGAGTGGTTGTCAGTTTCATGTCGTGTCATGTGAGTTATTTGTTGTGGTTAGAATTATTAACTAGAAAATTACATAAATACTCCACCAGACCAAAAAAAATAATAAGTAGAATAACAGAGGCAATCACCTCTGCAAACCCTGCAACGATTTTTTTAGCGGTGCACGCAGACCTAAGAATGGATAAATGGCAACATGTTAACGTAATATCCTGACGTCTAAAGATTGTTTACAAGTAAGTTCATTGACCCAGCCACCTGTTTAGGGTTGGCACAAAGCAGTTTTTGGTCTGAATGTTTAAAAGGCTATAATTTGAAAACGGTAACATATATTTCCATAGTTTCTATGGGGGAAATATAGTGCTAAGGTTGAACTCGTTCCGTTCCACCCTGTATATATATATTTTAATATACAGGAAATATTCAAACGTATAAGAGGATAACTTCATTAAAATTCAAGAATTGGTGTTGTTCATGCGGTCATGTACAAAATTACAAATAACCGCTTCTACTGCGTTTTGAAATAAGCGTCATTTCGTTGCGAGCTTCAACGTAAATAGAGATAATATAATGTTTGTTACGGGTTTATATTGTCTCCCATAAAATTATTGTTTCGATTTTTGTTGCCCATAACGTTTTTTGTCATAATTTTTATTAGTCATACTATCGGAAGTCATACAATTTTGAATTATAACTTGGGATTACTTTTTTCGGAAGTCATAATTATTATTACTCCGAAAATTTTAAGTCATAACTATCATTATTGCCATAGTATGACACTTCCGATTTTTAATGGTAATAAAATCACTTGGAATAATTATTGGAAGGCTTTTTTTCTCAGGTCATAATTATTGTTAGTCATACCATTCACGGTCATACTGGTATAAAACTTAATACTATTAAAAATAATAATATACTATTAAAAAAAATTGCAAGCACGTTTTGTCCTTATTCATAAAATTATAGAACGAACTGATAAATACAAATCACACATAATAATATCACACTAATATTATGATTCTATACGACGCGTTCTTTAATTGCGTGTGGCACTAAATAATGTGGGTACCTGAGCACAAATAAAGTGGGTAAGTAGTAATATTACTACTTACCTTTAAATCCTAAATATTGAAAATCTATTGAAATGTTGAAAATCTCAATAACAAACAAAATCTACAAGTGAAATATCGAAATAATATTACTTTGGCTGTTAAAATATCAAAAGTATTTCGAATGGATTTAAATTAAGACACATTGCCAAACATTTTGATTTTGAAACCGTAATTTGGCCATGCAACGGCTCCGGCGCTGCGGGCGGTGCAGCCCCACCGCCCTCGCGAAACGGAGCGCATGCACCACGGCTGCCCTCCCTCCGCGCCTCCGGGTTTGCAAAAACACTCTAGGGGTAGGGCAGACAAGACCACGTGGGAGTGGGGTGCTCTGATTCGGTTTTCCATAGTTATGACTAACAATACAGTATGACTTATAACTTTATGGGTAACAAGGGGATCCCAATGAAACGATATGACGAACAACAATTATTACTTATAAATGTATGCCTTAAACTATTTCTGAACAATTACCGGTATGCTTTTCTAGGTTAAGGATATCAATTTTATAACTATTGTAATGTATGACGTATAACATTATGGATTGTTAAAGTTCGAATTATTAATCTTTATACGTAAAAAAAATTATGACTAATGATATTTATGGACATAAATTATATGGAAATCAATTTCTGACTTTCAAAATTCGGAACAATAAGTTTATGGGAAACAAAGGGATCCCGTTTGTTACCGGTGCGTCTTAATTCTTAAACTTTATACAACCAGACAAAATTTCTTAATTTTAGCGGTACTATGGATTTACTTTCCAGTATGTTTTCATTAATTTGTTGATTTTAATAAATTAATATTGATGTATAAACGAACATGTCAAACTTAACCGCATTTACTTACACTCATTGAAAGTCAAGGTAAAAAGGTCATTTACCCGATTTTTAAAACAAAAAGTCTACTTCATAATAAACTATTCTATTACAATTGTGGCTTACTCACGCCTATTTTAATTTATCATAAATATTTTTTATCATTAACTTATTAATTATAGTATTATTTGTGAAATTAGATCAAATTAAATTTTATGAATGAATTTATATATATAATTAATTTCTTGCTATTAAATTATATGTTATGAAATTAGGTGAATGAATTTATATTTAAAATTGTTATTTATTACTTTATTATAGGTATCAATCAATAATTATGTCAAGTAAGTTTAATTGTTTAATTTGCATCACTTGTTTTAATGTATAAAAAGTATATAATTTTTATAATGTAAGTACAAATTATTTAATATAACTTATTATGAATAATCAATTTATGTCAACTTAATTAAATTATAATCCATGTTCAAATCTACATATGAAAGCACTTAAAACTACACACAGCGCGATATTCATGACCATATAGCGAGTTAGCGGCCAAGAGACATGCGTCTCGAGTATATGGAAGAAACGGACTGCCGGGCGGGGGCGAATAGCTCGGCGCAGGCGCATCGGTTGCTTCAAACCGGCTCCAGCGCATGACGTAGTTGTCGTGTCCGTCAAGATAGCGTACACCGTAAAGATATTCAGAATCTGATGCAGCCAATAAATAGTACCCAAATAGTACCGACGAAATACCTAGGTGAAAAAAATAGTACCCTTAAACTTTTCGAAATATAAGGCCTGTTCACCGTTAAGTCATGGTGAACCGGCCTTATATTTCAGAAAGTTTAGGGGTACTATTTTTTTCACTTAGGTATTTTGTCGGTACTATTTGGGTACTATTTATTGGCTGCATCAGATTCTGAATATCTTTACGGTGTACGCTATGTTGACGGACACTAGTTGTCGCCAAGCCGCACGAATATCTACTAATAAAAATGAGTTTGCTTGTCCATTTCAACATACAAAATTCTTTATATAAAATTGTTCTTCTTAAAACAATATTTAATTAGGATGTAGATTTGAACATGGATTATAATTTAATTGAGTTGACATAAATTGATTTTTTCGGACAAACGATACCGTTACTAAACGTAAAATGGTAAACAGAAAAAATACGAAACCTGACATCGGACAAACGATAATAATTCGAAAAGTTTTCGGACAAATGTCATTTGGGCAATAATTTGTAGCGTGTAAGATAGGTTACCATTAGCATTACTTAAAACTAAACGGTTTTTGTTAAAATTGTATATTTTTGGTTTTTTGAGAATTCTCATGTCATTTCTTGCAAATAATAAAATAAAACACATGAAGCAAACGTAAACGATGTCCTCCTTTTTGTATGTATGAAAAACAGACCGACTGGAATCTCCTTAAGTCCGTGTACCGACATGCACATGGATTCCTAAGCCGCTGTCTATTTTTTTTATTAACTAAGGTCAAGTATGCTAAGACGAACACGGGACATTACCTTACTGTATTTGAAAATTACTTATTATGATGACATTTTTTAATAATTTGATATTTTTATTTATACTAACATAGCTGTAAGATTAAATTAGTGTTACTATGGACTATCTCAGAAATAAATAACTTTGATTTTGACTTTGAAATATTGGACATTCATCATTCCTAAAATAATAGCATTCAATAAGTGAGTGAAGATCGTTCAGTTCCAGTTTGTTCGATGGGTTCTTTACATCTATTGTTAATCTAATAAAGTTTGTGAAGATGTTTGGATATTTGGATGTTTGTTACTAAATAACGGGGTAGCAACTAGATGGATTGAGCTGAAATTTGGCATGCAAGTAGACCAAGTCCTGGATTGAAACATATGATAATTCATAGTCCGGTAAATAGTTCGAAGAGAAAAGTTGAAAAATTATATGCCTCCGGCAGGATTGGAACCCGCATCTTGGAGATGCAGGTTCCAGTCCTGAAAGACTGCCAACGAATTCTAACGTTGGCAGTTGTTAATGCTATAAAAAGTCATATATTGTGTTTCACGAGAGTTGAGGTGAATGATTACACACACAGCTACATGAAGTACTCATTGCAAAAAAGTGAATGAATGAAATGAATGAGTGAGTAAATAAACACAACGCTATAGTTTAAACAAACTTTTTGGTCTATCTTGCAATTCACTGTTGAACCTGCTATCGGTACGAAAAAAGAACAGTAATTTCAAAATCCCGCTGTCATTACATGACAGTGTTGCTGTGTGCGTGGCCTCAACTCTCGTGAAATTACTTATAAATATATACATATCTACCTTTACAGTTAATACGAGAAAAAAGAAAACAATTGGCCTGCCCGTCGAATGACCACAGTAAGTTGGAATCCTCTTGTTACATAAAGTATAGTCATAATGTGATTGTTTGCCATATTTATCGAAACTCATACAGTATTTGTTTTGTCTAAAACGGTGATATTTTCAGGATATTATTCATCACACTTGCTCGAAAATGGTGTTGTTACACGTAGGTTTTGCGGGCCGTAAATGACCTATTACGCCCTAAGGCGTAATGGATTTTTTTTAAAATTTGATTACGTTGGTTCTGTTTTACTCTTATGTTTCATGTTCAAAGGAAACGCCAACTTACTTTTTTAACTTTTATCACTGAAATATTTATTTAGAGAGAACTGTTGTTGCAAATACATGTGAACACATATTTCCGTAACATTAATTAAATGTTTAAATAGTGTATTTCAGTATTTTGCAAATATAAAATCAACCGTTTTAGGTATTTACCGTGACTTGACTTTGACATTTGCATTGTCTATGAATATTATGTCACTAATGTCACTGTCTGTTTTACAATTTTATTTAGGTTAACTAAGGTAATTTTAATTAGATTTACTCACAAGTGTGATGAAAAACATTGTGTGTGCCACGGGCGGTAAAGGACTTCCTTTACCGCCCGTGGAACTCATCAACTCGTGTTACTAAGCCCTCGGCTTCGCCTCGGCCTTGTAACAAACACTCGTTTGTAATTCCTTACTTACCGCCCTTGATACACAATGTACTATTAAAACGCTAGCGTATGGAAAACAATAGGTTAGATTTGTTGATAACAGGTAATTTTGGTACAAGGGCATTTTTATTTTTAGTTTTCCTTGTCGAAAACAATGACCGTATTTTAAAAATATTTTTTTTTTTAAAAAGGATATTCTGATTTTATCGAAATTCTAATTATTTTCCTACAAACAAGCACAGTTTTTTAATCATCGACAAGTTAACCTGACATTGTAGTAAATCCCTGTCAGGCTTGTGACGACTTATTAAGCGCTATACTGTCTTAACTATTTGATTATTCAACAATATTTTGTATTTATGCCATAAAGCAAATTTATTTAGTTATAAAAATCATTACAAGAGGTACATTACATAATCAAAACATAAAAAAAATACAATATACAAAAAAAAACAATCACAATTAAAAAAAAAACCTTAAACTAAACTAACCTACACCGAACCAGAAACCCCGTCCCCAGCCCTTCCCGACGCAAAGATACCCATAACGCTCGCCGCGTTGCCACGTTGAATCGCAATGGACAACCTTTGCATCAGGAACGACCCGGAGCGAGGATCGAGACCAGCCTCCCGTAAACGCCGCCCAAGTTCCGACAAAAACGATTTAGCCTCCGAACACCAACACCCGGACGTCTCCACAGCGAGAGGAACAAATACGTAGCCGCTCAGCATCGAATATTTTTCCCGCTTCCGCACAGCCGCCAGCTCGGCCGCTGCCCCTGCCACTCGTATAGTGCGACCAATATGTGAGGCCGCGAAGGTGCTAACACACGTGGCATCCCAAAGAAGGCACCTACCCCTCTGCCAGGGTACTAAAGTTAGACCATCAGGCCTCTTCCCGTCCGAGCGGCTGAGACCTGGAGGCTCCAGAACACACGGTACATTAGCCGAGACAAGAGCCCTCCTGATGATGTCATTCAGGGCGTGGTGACGGGGGAACCTCCCTGCACAACGACAACAACTCAACGCATGATGACCATCCCTCTCCACCATAGTACCGCAGATGCATAAGTGAGGTTCGCAAACATCACAGCCCAGGCGAAGAGCAACGGCCACCCGCATCGAGTCATTGTCTAGGAGAGTACCTAAATGTGGGGAAGGGAGAGCATGAAGCCACGCCCCAGCTTCCGGTTTAGACACCGCATTCAGTCTCGCCCTGTCCGAACCCACTGCGCTTTCCATCAAACCACTGAAAATACGCTTCACTCCCGAGTCATCCCACCACCATACCATAAAGTATATTTAAATATTTACGAAAAAAATATAATTTATTACAGTAACTCATAAATATTGTTAAAGAAATGATTGAATTAAAATTTTGTTTATTTACAGGAACTTTGTAGTAAAATCTTTATTAATAGTAATTATTATTAATGAATAATATTAAAAAAAATACGACTTTAAATCATTATGCCATACAGTATGAGATGACTTTTAACAATGATGGGACATAATATAGACCCTAGTAAGCTACTATACTTAGACCACCACCTATAGCGGCAGATATTATATGAATGGATAATACCGGGGTCCGGTATTGTCGAAATACCGGTTTGGGAACCTCTTTCCGCATGAATAGTTTGAATTCTTATTTACTTACTGTTGCTAAAAGTTTAAAAAATTATATGATTTTTACCTGACTGAAGCAGACGAGTTAGCGGGTGCCATTTATTTCGCATATTTTTTTTTGTCCGAATGTTCTATTTGCCCGAATACTATTTACGCATAATTTTTCTCTAGCTTTAACGGAAAATATTTTGCAAAATCTTTTACATCAGCCATTTAGAACATATTAGGTTAGGTTAGGTTTCTTTTATAGTTATTCTGAAAAGTCAATATTATCTGTAAAATAACAATTATGCGTAAATAGTATTCGGGCAAATAGAACATTCGGACAAATAAAATTATGCCAAAAATAGGCGACCCGATTTTAGCACCGAATGTATATAAATGTATATATTTCTGCGTTTTTTTTTTTTAATGAAATAGCGGGCAAACGAGCAGACGGGTCGCCTGATGGTAAGCAATCACCGTTGCCCATAGACACCTGTTACACCAGAAGAGTCACAAGTGCGTTTCCGGCCTTTCTCAGGAGTACGCTCTTTTCTTGAAGCTCTTTTTGTATGTCTGTTCCTAACCACTGGACCGATTCAGACATGTGGGTATCATTCGATTTGTTTTGATATTGCGCGAGCTAGTTAGTTGGTTATTAGGCTAGTTACTGCAAATAAAATCCTTTTTGCTTTAAACGCTAATGATGGTGTTTGCCAGTCCAGGCACCAGCCTGCGCTGGCTCCCCCGCGGGCCTGGCTTGCGGGGCTTGTGGTGGCTGGTGTTGGGTTCCGGGCTTGTGTGGAACCACCCGGGCTTTTCCGGCTCAGTCGGACCCTGATAGTACTGATTCTTAGGTTGGAAAGCTTAAGCAACATGTTGTACCTATGACGTAGGGTCCGGTGAGAACGGTACAAAGACGTTCCTCGACATGTTGATCGAGTTCTCTGGAGGAGCGTGTGGCTACTCGGACCTGGAGCTGCGTGAGGAGTTGATGACCATAGTGATGGCGGGCACCGACACCTCCGCCGTCGGCTCCGGCTTCACCGCGCTCATGCTGGCCCGGCACCCCGATGTACAGGACAAAGTCTATCAAGAGTAAGTTTAATAAATCATCTGACAATCATTGTGCACTGCTAATTAAAAACTTAACTAAGCAAAGACTAAGCGAAGCAAAAAGGAGGGTTGATGAAGGGTTATGATTTTATCACCGTATGTATTATATGTGGTGGCGTAGGTAGAGTGGGTGACCCGGGGCGGATATCTATGTTGGCACTCCATAAGCCGTTTCTTTCCGTGCTTTTTTACATGTGTTTTGAAATTTTCTTTTTCGCGACCAGGTGGGTGTCACCCATGTTTGTATGTTCGTTTGATCCGTTATAACTCGAAAACTACTGAACCGATTCATACAAGTGGGGTTACATTCGTCTTGATTCTGCGCGGTTATAGGCAAGTTAGTTGAAACTAAAATTCAATAGGGTAGCTATCGAATCATATATTGAATGAAAGAACTTTTAAAGGCCAATCTAAAAATGTATCTCACATGCATTTTCAAAGTATCTTGTAAAACAATATTTTCATATCAACATCAACACACTCTCGGCCAATCCGTTTGCAGACTGGCGAGCATACAAGCAGCAATGTTTCAGATTTTTTTCAAGCAGCTTCATGTAGTGCTTAATACTGGGCCTAACTAAAAATAGCTACACAAGTATCTGGTTCTTTTGGTTTCGTAGTCGGGTTTTAGTAGTTAACTATATTTTATTTCCCGACGTTTCGGCACAGTTGTTCCAGTGAAATCCCGCGGAGATGTAGGCCAATATGTCGAAATATAAAAGATTAATAGTTATGATCGCGTTAGACCTGTAACAATATTTAAATATGTGTTCAAATCGCAATAGTTTAATGTTATATATGACAAACAATGACATTATTTTGGTAGATTGCAAGATGTTTTCGGTGATTCCGACCGACCAGTGACCTGGGAAGATTTGCCAAAGCTGAAATATTTGGAGATGGTTATCAAAGAAACCCTGCGGCTATACACGCCAGGGCCGATTATCGGGAGGGACGTGCACGAAACCGTGGTGCTACGTAAGTTCACCGTTCATATTATACTTTTTTTTGTTATAAGTGGCAATCAAGCAGACGAGTCACAGAAAGTAGTCATCGTGGTCCAAGGTTCTTTATAATTTTATTATGTATGTGTTTCCCGTACACGAGACAATAGTAACCCGGCCCTTTGGGAGGCGTGCGCGGAGCCGAAGCCAACGCGTAGAGGCCCGTTCGACAATTTAATGAAAGGCAACGTTAAAAAAGTAAAATACAAAATGAAATTACAAAATATAAACACATTATAAAAAAACCTAACCTAGGGTGCCGCCGGCAGCGGGGCGGGGCCCAGGCTACCGGTGGTTAGGGCCGCAGAGAGAGGAACCTCCTGACGATGCGCGCCGTGTCCAGAAGAACAGCTTTCTGTATCTGATCCCTTGATCCAGCCATCTAGCGAGAGTCTCTTGAGGTGGTGATCGAGACTCTTCGCTATAAATAAGTCCGTTCGCCGAAACGACTATCGGAACAATGATCGTCGAATCAACATCCCACATGGCGGTAATCTCGTAAGCCAAGTCAAGGTACTTGGTGAGCTTGTCCTTCTCGGCCTTCACGAGGTTCTCGTCATGGGGGATGGTGATGTCGACGAGCACTGCACGGCGCTTGGGTCGATCTACTAGCACGATATCAGGCTTATTGGCTATAATAGTCCTGTCCGTGATAATGGATCGATCCCAATAGAGCGTGGCACGGCCATTTTCGAGAACTGGCATTGGTGCGTACTGATAGTACGGCACCTCAGACCCCACAAGACCATATCGAACAGCAAGTTGCTGGTGAATGATCCTGGCTACTTGATTATGTCTGTGCAAGTACTCGCCGTTAGCTAGATGGGAACAACCGGAGATAATATGCCTGATAGACTCTCCGGGACGGCGGCATGCCCGACAGATGTCGACCGTACCGTCCTTCAGGATATATCTCCGGTAGTTGTTCGTCATCATAACTTCGTCCGCAATTGCACAGACAAAACCTTCAGTTTCCCCGAAGAGATCACCGAAGCGTAGCCAGTTCACCGACGCGAGTGAGCAGGTCTACATCGGGCCCCGTGAGGGCCTTGCACAACCGCCCGTGTCCGCTAAGCACCTTAGGTCTACGCTAGTTCTCGTTTGCCAAGAAAAGAGGGGTAAGGGTTCTGTCTACTGCTATTACATCGCGATGTATCCCACACTCGTTGTTTAGGAAGTACTCCCTGAGGCTGCACACCTCGCGGTCATGGAGGTCTTTGGCGTTTAAAAAGCCACTGCCGCCACACTTACGCGGGATGTACAGTCTCATAACTGACGAGCGTGGGTGTAGCATGCGGTGTCTAGTGAGCAGCACACGGACCCGCCTATCCAGGGCATCCAGCTCAGTCTGAGTCCACCTTAGTATGCCAAAGGAGTAAGTGAGCAGTTATTATTATTATTACAAGAACGGTGTCCACCACTTACACTTGTAGCTTACAGACTAACAAAAGAATAAATGACTACAAACTAGAAAAAAAAGAACAACAGTATACAATAATATATGTGCATAGAAAAATATAGTTTTCTTTAATTTGAATCTTCCCGCGCATCAAGTGTCATTGTAACAGACGTCACTGACAGGTCGCGACATAGACAGATGGATGTTGGAGAATCCTAACCTAAAAAGTATCTGGCTATCGTGTACAGCAATTCATTCATCATCAATAATATTGTTATTTAATAGAAAGTGTGATTTAGGAATCAACATCGCGATTAATAACATTAAATGTCTTTTCTTATCTTACAGGTAAGGTTTTGTAACTTACATTTAATTGTTACTTAAGTATGTGAACCGTATACGTGACAATAAATCAAAACAAACACACAATAAATCACACAAACAATAAATCTTTTCTTACAGAGAAACTAAGTTGTGTTTTGGGTTCTCTATCGTTTGATCGAATTTCATAAGAAATAATTTTAGTTTCCCGAATTTCATGTGCCATAGTTTCATTTTCCATAATGATCTATTATCCATAACTTTCAAACGCCATACTTTCATATGCCATAATTTTCAGGAGCCATAATGATACAAATGCCACACATTTCCTTTTCCATATTTTCAGGAGCCCTAATATAATTTGTCATAAAATTCAAGCGCCATAATATTTTTTCAATGTAAGAACCTAACCTAATCCATCCCAGTCGTACCAGTCCTGTCGTTTTTTAAATGTGTGACTGTGAACAAGTCGACTGATTCCAAAGAAGCTAAATTATTGTACAAATTAGTAAAAAAAGGTCTTAACGCTAGATCATAGCATGTTATCTATAAGTGTTGATTAGTTAATATTTAAATGTTGTATTAGTACCGAGCGGCATAGTCGCTTAAGTGACAAAGCTCGTTAAATAAAGAGAAAAAAAAACATGTCGACGAAGGCTTCTATTTCTGCTCTCAGGTACGCAAGCTGACTAACGAACCTACCTGCGTTCAGTTAGGTAGGGGTACTTACTTTGGTTTTTAATGCGGGGGCTTCGCTCCCCGAGCCCCCTTCCCGGAGGGCTTCACCTCCCGTCCCCCTTTGGCTTCTTAGACATTTAGTCTTTCTTTAGAAAACTGTAAGCAAGTTGACGAAATCCCGGTTGGAGGAATTTTTCAGTGGGATTTTTTTCTCGTTATTATGGAAAATGATTATTATGTCATTTTTTAATGAATAGTGAATCTTATAGAAAATAAATATTATAAAAATTAATATTATGGCATGTAATATTATGACTGATGATCATTATGGCTCTTGACTATTACGACGCACAAAAATTATGGCACCTTATACTATGGCAAATGATGATTATGGCCCGAGACCATTATGGCAAGTAAAATTAGTTTTTATGAAATTATGCCAAACGAAGGTATACCGTCCAAATCACAATAGAATCTTACGAGTATATATGCACAGATGATAGTTACAATTTTTAAATGATAACAAGAAACACAAAGAAGTACATCTCTTTTCATCCGTCAACCTCGCAGTAATGTGAGGCACCTGGACATGACCTTAGTCCAGAGTCAACAACCTGGTTGTTGACCCCAGGCGCCCCCGGCACCCACCCAGTCCGACCCCTCGGGGTAGTCCGGCTAGCGACCTGGTTCGACCCCAGGGAACGCCACGGCTGACCACCCGGTCTTTCACTCGCTATGCCCATAAGGGTTGCGAGTTTGTCAGCTTCTAAAAAAAATGGTTGTTAACGCGCGGTCCGCCGAACCCCTATACCCCTGCCGCCGTGCTCCGGAGCCGCCCTGCCCGAGCCGCCCTGCCCGTTGCCCCGCACACCGCGGCTCCTCCGACGATCACCGTGGTGCGCGCGCGCTGACAACTACTTAATATTCAATCGAGAATTCATTGTTTTGTATATAATCTTTAATTTCATCACTAAACAGTTTGTTAAAATGAATTCGGTGTCGGCTACATTATTCTGAACCTTCGCCAACACAAGTCTATAGCTATATCGGCCCAAGGCAGGGTCCATTAATAGCCGCGCGCATGGCGCACAGAGGCGGGCGCCGTCGATATTTGTAACACCAGAGCAGCCTGTCTATACGTTGCAGGGTGGCGAATTGAGTTATAGCTGGGTAACTTCGTTGGTGACACTCACATGTGTGCTTTTTGCCAGCCGTAACTACTCACACAAGTTACCGCCAACACGAACGGGGGCCTCCGGAGGCTGCTTCCGTCGGTCGTCGTTTGTGTTGGCGGTAACTTGTGTGAGTAGTTACGGCTGCACATAACAAAAAGCACACATGTGAGTGTCACCAACGAAGTTGCCAAACTATAGTTGGTGACCTGTCACCAACAGAATACAATGTCAGTGGCGTAACCATCGAAATATAATAAGTATGGAAGCGTAACTAAAGCTCAAAATCGGCCCCACGGAATATGTACTGACGGGGCGGAGCGAGCAATACTAAGCTATTGAAGAAAAAAACTGTAGCGGCAAATTAATGAAATTCTCTCTCGTCAGTAGGCTTTGTAACCAATCACAGATTTTTGTCTTTTATTTAAACGATGACGACGACCTATATAAACATGAAGACTTCTCAAAATTAATACTAATATTTGTCATATAAATGATTTTAGACTCACACATACTAAACATTAAGTTGGTTATCAATACCACTTAATAATTCATAAGACGTATTGATTTTAAAAAGTGGGCATTGTGGGGCAATTTTCTACGTCAATTTTGTTAGACGTTATCGTTCCATACGTTATATTTCGATGGGCGTAACTATACTTAACTAGGCCTGTAGCAAATCGATCAAATGGGGCTCCATTTAGGGCCCCCCTTACTTAAAGTCAACCACTAGGATATTTTTATGCTCACAGCCCCTTCGAATATCATCATCCTCACCCTATCGTTACGCCACTGGTACTCGTATAAGTTCAACTGCGTGCTTGCAGCCTCGGGGCCGACGCTGCTGCCCGGGACGGGCGTGTGCCTGCACATCTGGGGCTCGCACCGCAACACCAAGTACTGGGGCGCGGACGCCGACGAGTTCCGCCCTGAGCGCTTCTTGTCCCCTCTGCGCCACCCCGCGCAGTACATTCCGTTCAGCTGCTCAGTGAGGAACTGTGCTGGTAATTATATTGCTGCGGTCGCATTCGATGTTCTACATAACAGATCTTTTTATTTAGCGGTGAGATAAGGAGATATTAGAAGAGGTACGCTGCTGATGAGCTCGATGACAATAATATGGTGACTGCCAGATTAATGAAGTGACAGTGGTGAATTGCGACAGCTGGTGGTGCTGTAGAGGATCCGGTAAGCCGAGACGTGCTCTCTAACTATAACGAGCCTATTAATAAAGAAGCTCGGAGTCACTCAGTGAGCTATGGAAAGGGCTATGCTCGGGATCTCTTTGCGGGATTGTAGACGAACCAAGGTCACCGACGTAGCAAATCGAGTAAGTACACTGAAGTACCAATGAGCAGGGCACATAGCTCGAAGAACCGATGGCCGTTAGGGCAGAAAGGTTCTCGAGTGGAGACTACGTACTGGCGAGCGCAGCGTGGGACGGCCACCCGCAAGGTGGTCGGATGACCTGGTTAGGGTTGCGGGAACTCGCTAAATGCGAGTCGATTCTATCCGGCCCATGTGGAAGTCTATTGAGGAGGCCTGCGTTCTGCTGTGGACGTCCTATGGCTGAAATGATCATGATTATGTGATAGGTATTAAACTTTCGTATGCCGTAGTGACTCGCACACCTGTACCTGTCGTATTTCTTATCCCATATCTCTCTACGTACCTGTAGTATGCCGGAGAGACTTGCAAGCTTGTATCTGTTAGTACGCTACAGGTCGGGGATACGATATACGAAGAGTTAAATAAATATAATTAATTCCAGGGTCGACGTACGCCATGATGTCGATGAAGACGAACCTGGCGCACCTGCTGCGCCGCTACACGGTGCTGCCCCCTGCCGGGCTGGACGCCGCGCAGCTCCGGGAACCGCTCAGAGTCAAGTTCGACATTATGTTGAGGCACGTTGATAATTTTGTGGTTCGGTTAGAGTACAGGGAAAAGAAATAAATATTCATGGTTAGGTAATGAGTTGATTTACATTTTTTGTATATAAATAAATCGTAAATAAATATTCGATTGATCTTATTTAATTTACCAAACAAATTATGTCACAAAAAAGTATAATATTAAAATTGGGTAGTAACAAAATGATTACTTTAGAGTTTTTCAAAAATAAATACATTCACGGACGATGAATTCGGGTCACTGAAATACCGCCATATTTCCTAAAATCCTCCAGTGTTGTGAAATTATTGAATCCCGTTTTGGTCTTTAATTAATTTTAGATATTATCTGCAAAAATAACACTGAAAATAATAGCAATGCCAGGTTTAGATCGAACTCGTAAAAACCCATGAAAAGTAATGACGTTACCGGAGTGAGATATCGCAAAAATCACCATTTTTGGATAATCATATTTTTATGATGGGTCAGCGGATATTGCTAATACAGCCAGGTATTGAAGAATAGTATATTATGTAAATGAATTATTGACCACTTACAAAAAGAAATGAGATCCCATCAAAAACATTACCTATAAGAAGATGCAAGTCTCGCCACGCAGTTCTTCTATAACAAAAAAAGGTTTGAGATGTAAATTACATCATTAAATGTTAAACCAAGTCAGTACGGGGGGGGGGGTGGGCACATTTTATAGTTCTCAAATAAAGAAACCTCCAAGGTTAAATTATAGGCAAGTCGGTGGAAATCGAGTTTTGTGGGCATCCCCCGGTAACCAAGTCCAAATCAGCGGTTTAACCTTTTTTGTTGTAGAAACCCACAAATACTCCAACAAATTCCATAAATTCAGTAAAAGGAGGCGTTAAGGCTGAATTCACAAACTCTATCGGAAATTGAGTGGCGCTCAAGTCGGTGAAACTCGAAACGTCATTCAATCTAACGATTAATGCCAACTAGCAACTAGCCTTGAGTAGCGATAAGTGTAGTCGGTGAATTCAGTTGCAACGCTACAAACTGGTACGGATATTCAACAATCTGGGGGTACGGCAGTGCCCCCGCCAAGTCGAGCAAAACAAAGGCACGGCCGTACCATCCTTTTCTCGAAGCCATTCAGGCCATTTTCAGCCTCCCGTAATTTTGTACTGGCTAAAGCTAGAACCCTGAATTTTCAGGGATTTATAGAGCACAATAAGACTTAAATACATTCTCAATATCATTCAATTTCAACTTGTAGTTTAAGAACTATTGCATGTCAAAGTTCCTTAGTTTTGTCACTGACTCACTGACTGATACACTGATTCACTGATTCATTGACTGATGATCATCATAATTCTAAGGTACTGCCAGCAGACCTACAAGCTTCAAATTTTAAACATAGTTAGTTTTTAGCCTATCACGTCCCACAAAACCTAAATATATTGTGATTTCAGTCACAACTGCACACATAAGTTTGTAATACTATACAAATACATGCGATTACAAAGTTAGTTTTGCAGTTCAAATTGGAAGACCCCTTACAAAAAGAAATGAGATCCCATCAAAAACATTACATGTAAAAAGATGCAAGTCTCGCAACCGTGGAGGAACATTTAATACTTCTCTAATAAAGAATCCTCCCTCCACGGGTAGGTAAAAATAAGCAAGTCGGTGGGAATCGAGTTCTGTGGACACTCCCCGATACTGACATGTTCTAACATTACATCTCAAACCTTTTTTGTTGTAAAAGGACTGCGTTGCGAGATTTGCATCTTTTTACATGTACCTAATATTTTTATGCCACACATGGCCAGAAAGCGGCTTTTTCCGTACGCGAAGCGAAGCGAAGTGTTGACATAAAACGATGTACACAATACGGGAGATTATAAAGAAAGCCCTTGATCGCACATTTACGTCCCTCGCTTGCAGCTCGGGCCGCAAACTTCTGCGATCTCGGCCTTTCTTTGTTTTACCACCCTAGTTGTGTAATATACTAGTTATGGGTCATATCGTTTCGGCCAAACTACCGGCCACCACAGAATAAGTATTAGTAACGTACAGACGCCTCTCTCTCTAATAAGACTGCCGTTTGGGTCCGACGACCGGACAGAGCTCACTCCGCATCCGACCATCTTTCTCACAGAAATATTGTTTATTGTTTATTCACTGTTAATAACATGTACCATTATTATCAGATTTTCAAACCTGATAATAATATTGACGGCAACTGAAGTTAACGGCATGCAAAGGAGGTCGTCGCCATTCTTTTTTATTACGCGAAGTACAGACACTTTTCTTCTACCTTACGTTTTGTCACGCGATAAATAAGTGATAAAGCATCCGTCACTCTCACACACTATTGGTTAGAACATGACGGGTGCTTTATCATTTATTTATCGCGTGACAAAGTGTAGCATCATAAGCTTACTGTGGTCTCTCTCTATCGCATAACGCGCACTAAAGCGTGCTCTTTCTGGACGCTGGTTACCTCCCATGGGTGGCGAAATTTAATAATAATAGCCGCGCAACAGAATCGCGGATTCAGGCAGTCCTGCCTCCACACAGAGTGATAGGTCAGTTTTTTATCCGAGCCAGATACAATAAACCACACTTAATAAAGACGCGTTAAACTTATCAAAAAGAGAAAGGGCATGTGCATTTTTGACAATTAACTGTTTTGTAGACTCAATTGATTGAAACGCAAGAAGTAGGTACTTTTAGATAGAGATATGCAAAAGATACGACTTGACGTGAGCCTAACTTGGGAGGGGAATACCTCATGAAAAAGTCATTTCTAATGAAGCGAATGCCAGCGGTAGTCCGCGCCGCAGAACATTTTTTGACGGATCACAGAAATAAAAAAAGCCGGTCAAGTGAGAGTCAGACTCGTGCACCGAGGGTTCCGTACAGACTCGTAAGTAGATACGTGAATAGTTCAAGAAAAACTGTATGGCGGTTAGCTTAGTAGGAGCAAATAAGTATGTGTTACGATTTTTGAAAATTTCTAAAAAACTATGCAACTTAGGAAAACCGTTACATTTTTTCTGTAATATTTAGGATGATATTAATAATTGGTAATTATTACAGATTTTTTTGTTCAGTAACTTCGAAGATAATAGGGGGAATGGTATTTTTTTGAACGTGTTTGGTCATAAATGAAAAAGTACAAAATTAACAAAAAAAAAAATATGGCTTTAGAATCTACAAACTAAGCCCTTTCATTTGATATCCCACTCAATATAATAGGTCTACTTTTGTTTTTCCACATCCCATTTCGGACCTCTTTAAAAAAAGTATAAGTTTTTTTTCTATCCAATAGGCTCGAGTTAGCGATTTTTAACACTATTCCAAATTTCAAGTCAATAGCATCAGTAGATCCTGAGATATCTTGCTGTGACAGACGGACATACAGACAGACAGACAGAGAGACAGAGTCGCACCATAAGGGTTCCATTTTTACCATTTTGGTACGGAACCCTAAAAGCAGGCTCACGTGTCTTCATGCTACTAATAAGAACGTAAGATATGTTAGTACAGTCGCCATCAGATATATCTGAGCTGTCAGTGTACTCATAAATATCTGAATCTGAACACGGCTCTATTTTCATAGCATTAGAGCCGTGTTCAGATATTTATGAGTACACTGACAGCTCAGATATATCTGATGGCGACTGTACATAAAGGAAAAGAACACGGTTAACTTAAGAATAACAGAATTATAATAATAATTAAGTGCTATTCTGCCGCCATAACGGAAAAGGGCACATCCAACTTTTGTTTTCGACACACATTATTCGGAATCAGTAAACGCTGATTCTGAATATGCATATCTGTGTCGAAAAAAAAAATGTTACTTGTGCCCTTTTGCGTTATGGCGGCAGTATCAATAATATTGGGGTTATTGTAAGGTAAAGGTAAACATCCTAGCGCTTGACAATATTCAAATAGTTGACACACGGCTGTCACCTCTTTTGTTATTGACTTAACATTCAAGCTTTGACGACCGCTTTAGCTTAGTTGGTAGTGACCCTGCCTATGAAGCAAGAGGTCCTGGGTTCGAATCCCGGTAAGGGCATTTATTTGTGTGATGAGCACGAATATTTGTTCCTGAGTCATGGATGTTTTCTATGTATTTAAGTATTTGTATGTATGTATCTATTAAATATATCGTCGTCTAGTATCCATAACACAAGCCTTATTGAGCTTACTATGGGACTAGTTCGATTTGTGTAAGATTGTCCCCTAATATTATTATTATTATATATTATTATTATAAGATGGCATCTGTTGGGACGGTTTCCAAAACTCGGACGTCTACCTTTTAAGCAGGGGCTACCATAGGGCTATCCGGGCCAATGGTCCGGGGCGCCAATCCGCAAGGGGCGGCGTAGCCAAAACAAAATGCAACCGGCTAGGCAGTTGCATTTTGTTTTGGTTTTGGCGCCATTCAATTAACTTTTACGTCGAAACTTACTTCGGGTACAGTACAATAACGCGTTCAGGGCGCTGATGCGGCTGCCTCGCTGGTGCAGCGCGTCCGGAATGTTCGCGAACGCGCGCGTGGATGGATTCCCAGCTATCATGCGCGCGCGCGCCGCCTGCAAGACAGCCGCAACAGCCTCCTGGCCGTTATGGCTAATAGGTTAGACAGCCAGCTCCTCTTGCACTGGACCAAGGTTCATGCAATACTTACCTCTTATACTTAAACTTCTAATATTAAAGTTAATTTCAGTTTGTAAGTATAAAATATGTAATAGAAATAATGTATCTAACACTAGGGTAAGGGTAAATGTGACTAACAACTATGGACTGTAGTCTGAAATAAACGATTTTTATTTTTTTATTTTTTTTGTTGCGCCAAATTCCAAAATACGCCCCTGCTTTTAAGACTTTTTCTAGTCTGTTAAGGCCGATTGTGCTAGGCCCACAGTGTCCTAACCGCGGACTCTAACTAGAGGTAAGGGAGATTACAGGGAGGAGTGGAAAAGCGGTGTCGCGAGTTATGATAATTCATAAGGAAATATTTAAACAAATATTTTAGGCATTGTTGAAATTAATGGTTCCCGTCCGCTTAAAAAGAAAGATAAATCAAACAAACGCCCGACACATGCGAGTCAACGGCGCAATAATAAATCTATGGCGTCATCTTATCTGGGACGTTGATTGATCTGCGTGTAATCCCCGTTTCATTCATTTGTTACCCAGTTAAAACGGTGCGCTTACTCCGCGAGTGTGGACGCCGCCTTGTAGGGCGGGGACACACGTGCTATTGTCGCAAATGAGGTTCGTTTTGATAAAGCACGCCTTATGGTTCGTGTTCATCTTTTTGGTGAAGGACGAGAAAATATCTCGCTTCACTAATGTGTTTATTTGAACTTTGTTGATATGAACAAGTTACAAGTTACTGCTTGGTCTAAAGTCAAAGCTGCCGTTGACATAAAATCAAAACTAGCTAGGAAAAAAAAGGTTTCACCTCGATCGTTAAAACCAATAAAAGGCACTGGTGATTTTCGTATTTAGCGTGATTGGAAAGTGACTTAAAACCCCTTTAAAGGGGTTAAGAATACATTTTCTGCCCACGACTAGACTTTTACATAGTATAATGTATAATAAAAACGCAAAAGTAAACGATGCGTGAGGCGAAAAAAATCGTCTCAGTGCGTTCTTACCCTCTCAAACACAAGGAACTCAACATAATTTATATATCCGTACATAATTAATTTGGGAGTCGTGACGTGACGTCACATGGGCGTGATTAATGGTAATGAGAGCCTTTTTGATGACGCCGCGTCGGCATTAACATGTTGTTTTCAAGCATTACGTGTGGGCGCCACAAGGCTGCATTTCCACCAGAGCCGTGCGAGGTTGCGGAGCGGTGTGCGACGGAAAAATCTCCCAAAGAGGCTAGGCACGTTGACTGGTGGATTTTTCTTCTCTCACACTAGGGCATGCTCCCGGTACTGAGTTTGTATGGCGAAAACCGGGAATTCCCGGTTCCGGTACCGTATTTGTATGGAAATCCAGTACCGGGAGCATGCCCTATCTCACACCACTACGCTACCTCGCACAGCTTTGGTGAAACGCCGCCTAAGTACGTTGGATCGTTTCGGGACTGGGATTATGTTCGAAGAATTTGTGATTTCGTTAACGGCACTTATTTTATTCGTAGAATGTACAGGAAAAGTCTCACTAAACGACAGTGGCGTGCACTCCATCCATAAAGACAAAAGTTTACTAACTAACCTTTAATTTTTCTCTAGTAAGGGTAGGAGGGCTTTTTTTTTTAGTAATGCATAGATAATTACTTACTTATTTACTTGTATGAAATAAAGGCTATAACTATTACTTTGTCTTGCCTGTACACGGGAAAATGGTGCCCCGGACCTTTGGGAGGCGTGCGCGGAGCCGAAGCCAACGCGTAGAGTCCTTTCCGATGATTTAATGAAAGGCAAAGTGTACACCCAGCGGATGCTATCTGTGTCCGTGTCATGGGACGCACACAGAGATAGCCCTCGTTAGATGCCAGGACTATTGTGTATTGATGGGATCTAAATGTACTAGAAATAATGTTAGTGGCACTATTTCAATGAAATAGAGTTTGCCAACGATTAAAAAGAAGAATTGACAGATAATACCGGTCGTTGAACTTGGAGGTTACAAAAAGTCCACAAAAAGCGATCAGAGAGTGTCAAAAGGCGTTAAATAATCGAGTTAGGAGTACCGAGCGCGCCTAACATCATAAATCTGGGGAGATATTGCAAAATGGCGGCTATCGCGAGATATGACGTTGAGGGATAGCCGAGAACATCATTTGGTTAGGGGCCATTTGTTTACTTGCAGTCTTACGGGCGATCTAAAAATGTATTATTACAGAGTAGCATTTGTCGTGGTGTCGTGATGAGGCGAGACGATAGCTCCTGGTGGTCCACTATCGAGAGAGGCCTAAAAAACCGGACTATTGCGAGTCGGACTCGTCCACCAAGGGTTCCGTACAGAAAAAGACTATATTTTTTAGGATTTTAGGATTTTAAATGTTTAGTTATCCCAAGGAAAATGCATACCCGTACAAATACAGGACTACAGTAAACGGCCATAAAGAATGCACATCGGCAATCATCGCATTTCCGAATACAAACGAATACTGATTTCCATGTACATCAATGATTAGATTAATCGTTCATCAGAATTTGAATTTAGAACCAAGTACTTTATTGTTGTTTTGTTTTGATTTCATGTGAAATATATAGAGCTGTAAAACACGATGTAATTATATTTAATTATGGCTTGTTGGGGAAAAATAATATACATACATATATATATATATATATATATACATATATTCACGTCCATATTCCTAAAAGGAGTTGACTGAGCATTAGCAACTGATGTTATACTACTAGCATATTTAAATGTGGGTTTAAAGATTGACAAAAAGTGTAATATTGCGGTGACAAGTTGCTAGGCCATCGCCCACAACACGGTTTAAACCTGTACCCTTAGTCGACTCAAGAAAAGGTTGGTGTTATTCTAATGTGTTTGTGTTATGCCATAGTACAAATTTAATTTTGTAAAAGTTTTAGCAACTCTATATATATATTGACTTGGATATGTGACTGCACTCTCTCGCATTTGAACCACGACCGACAAAACAAATGTCATGGTGTGTGCGACACAGATATCGCTATACGAAGTCGAAATTAGCCGATTGCCTCTTTCCAAAGATCGATGTGCATTCTTTATCGCCGTTTACTGTACTTGTATACCAAACGTTTCAATTGTTACCGCGTTATTCGCTAACAAACCTCAACATTTCCAAGCATCTTCGCAAACGTTCACATTTATAATATTATAATACGATAAATGTAACATGACGTGATACATAAGTATTAAGAAAAACAGATAGATGTTGACATAAATGTAGTTACTGTAGGCTTATGATGCTACGCTTTGTCGCGCGATAAATAAATGATAAAGCATCCGTGACAAAGCGTAGCATCATAAGCCTAGGTACAGGTTTCATTTTGAGCATAATATGGCGTATCACCATGACTTAACCCCATGCCTGCGCCTGTGGTAGAATTTGCTTGTCTCGCACTACTAATCATTAAACTTTAATGATTTATACAGGCGTTACTTTAAAAGATTTAGTATTAGATGATAATAATAATGATTATTTCCTTGCTTTTCTTTGTTTCATTTGTATGTTTAATTTGTTTAATAAATTATACTTTCGTATCTTCACAAAGAAATACCAAGGTACCTAGAGCACGCACACGGCTCACATTTTCCAGTTTAAAAGTGGTTTTGCCAGAAATCACATGACGGTTACCTCACAATTTTTCTAATCTAAAATGACAGTTTTTATAGACGGCCTATCAAATAAAAATACTTTGTCATACTTCGAAGAGATTACAAGAAGGTTTACTTAAATCACACTCGTCAATTGTAGAATGACAAAGCACTAGTATGCTCAACATTGTCATTGGTCCACTGTACGTGCAGATTTTTGAAATAAACCCGGTTGCTACCACGGCAGTACCGGTTTTACATTTCCTTTACTTAGACTCCCGAATTCCACACAAAAGATACAAAAATATACGAACGATTCGTCCCCTAAAGAGCAATTTTATTATTCGGAGGCGCGCGCCGGCACTCGGACACGTATGCGCTGTAAAAAACAAAATGGCCGCTCCAAACTTCCCGCATCGAGTGGTAATATTCGCGCAATTAAAAACGCTGCAGTTTCCGAGTAATCACTGCATTTTGAGCTTTGTTTTAGTTTTTTCGTATATTTAATGGCATGCAGATATCGTTTGTTAACCACGCCATTCGTCTGATACCTACTTTGTAAAACAATTCACTAAAAATGCACTTCAAAAACCACTTTTTGAAAAAAAAATACCATAATCATCTAAAGGTCTTTCCTTTTGATGATTATCGCACCGCAGAAATAATATTTGTGGTAGATTTTTAGGATGAAATGCTGTATTCTTTCATTTTCATCTTTTACCTTTCATCTTTTACAAACGTTAATGCATCTTTCTACTTATACTTTTTCTTCCATGCTACTCTTTCATAAAATTATAGATTTTATGCTAATTGAGCTGAATTCAACAGTAATTTCCTTGGAAACTATTCCTTCTGCGCCTTGCGATTCGCTTTGACCGGTTCGCAGGAAGGAACGCCGTTAAAATGATTAAAAGTCCTTAAAATTCTTTCCTTAATGCACGAAATAAAATGACTAAAGAAAACAGTCGAGTCGCGGACGAGCAAAACTTTTGTTGTGTTTTCGTCTTTTGGAGAATTATAATAAAATTGATGAATAATAAAAACTCCATGAATTCGTTTGTATTTTTTACAAGACCAGGTTTTGTTGTTGTTAGAATATTCATTTAAGAAATGTCAATGTATTTTAAATACAGTTGTTTTATTCATTTTCGTTGCCATACTCCGAAAGTTGTTTATCTAAATTGAATAAAAGTGACACATGCCAGATGTATATGAAAAAAAGAATAAGTAACTATAAAGCTACCATATTTATGTATTAAAAGATAGGTATCCATAAACACGTTATATGGCGAAGGAAAAAACTTCATCGTACTTGTATAGTGCGTCATTTGAAATGTACCTATTTAGGCGTTTTGAATTAAAATTTTATCCCGAGTAATCACGAGTGTCTACTGTATCTTTATTTGAAAGTAATTAAGAATAATACTACTAGCAAGAATCATTAAAAAAAAATGTCATAAATAAGTAAGATAAGACTGAAAACAAACAACAACAATCCCGACAATGAACAATTGAAACAAAGCAAGTCTCTCGCCTCCCCTGTCCACGTCGCAGCCCTCCAGTACTTAGCACTTTGAAGATTAGTTTCCGAGTAGTCGGTAATAGCTGACTTGGCATCTTCGCCCGCGATGCAAATGACCCGCAAATCAATTCAAGGGCTTCCAATCGCTTTCAGGCTCGAGGGCGGCCGAGGGCCCCCGAGAGGCCCTCTGAGAGGCCCTCTGGCGGGCCTTTCGGACTGGCGACTTCAGGTGGACTCTTTTGAAAGGTACATCGGAAATTACGAGCTGCCTTTTAATAATTACTAGTCTTGACCTGCGGTATGGCTCGCATTAAATATGTACCTATAATTATATTTATTGGACACCAAGCACCTTAAAATAAATAGCCGGACGGAGCCTCGCCAGCAAAGAACAGAAGCCTTTTTTAGTCCGCTGGCTGCTTGTACCTACTTACGAGCCGCACACAAATCAATTAGTTTTTTCCTACTGCAAGCAACACGCACACATTGACCTGACCAAGCAGCGCAGCGTCAAGGTAGCCGGCGGACTAGAGGTGCTCGAGTTCTTTGTTACCAAGGCTCCGTCCGTTCTTGTTGGACACCGATATTATCGTAATTTTGCATAGTACTACTTATTTGTTTTCTAAATTCTTAAGCATGTTCCTGGTTAAATAATAGACAAGTCGGTGGGAATCGAGTTCTGTGGACTCCCTGACCCCCGTACTGACAAACTGACAAAGTACCCATACTAAAAGAACTGCGTTGCGAGACTTGCATCTTTTTACATGAAATGTTAAACTACTCAATGTTCGAATTTAAAGGTCAACACAGAATTATTTTGGATGCGCCGTTGTGCATGATAAACAGCGTCATGTACCTAATTGTATTTAATGACTAACATGTTAAAAATTGCAACCGTGTATGTTCTTGCAAAATAAACTAAATTGAATTATTGAATTGACGTAACGTTATTATTTTATTATGCTTAACGATTTTAAAAGAGAAACTGGCGAGTTTCCTGTGGAGTTTTTCTCACCATGGTCACATTTTTTGAAGCACTTGTAGAATCAGACCTGTCAAAAAGAATCCCTGAGGCCTATTTGCAAAAAAAAAGTGTATGGAATTGAGTATCCGAATATCATGCTCCAAAACCGCCTAAATCTAAATTATAATAAAGAATCTTCCGAATATACAGATTGTCTTTAATATTCTGGGAGTTACATATAAAATAATAATTTATATTCTGAAAGTAGTCAAGGAGTAGGTACTCTACCTATCCTGCGTATCTGGGGGCACGGCAGTATCCTTTTCTCGAAGCCATTCAGGCCATTTCAACCTCATGTAATTTTGCGCTAGTATTAGTTTTCGTGATGCCATGGTGATGTCCTACTTTTTTTAAATAGCTAAAGTATCACCGACCACTCTGACACCCAGAATTTTAGCAAAATGTTATAAATTCAAATCATCAAGCCGTCCAAAAATGACCTCCAAAATATAATAGTATGTAAGGGGCGTAGCGCTTAAAATTCAGCGGCGGCGCGGGTTACGTTAAAATTCAACCGTTGGCGCTCCTAATTTATTCAACTCAATTTCGGACGCAATGAGAAAGCTATGGGTCACTGGAATAATATTGTGTCATTAGCGTAATTATTGCCAGCTTATTTAGCGGATTACATTACCAGGCCTGATGCGATGAATTTGGTGGAGAAGTACCTCGATTGTGTTCTAGATCAACGGACTAGAGACCAATCGAGGACTTTTCGAAATAAAAGTTTTCGGTTACAGTACGATTGTTTCCACTTTGATAATCGGGAGGTCTCGGTTTTAATCGTAAAGCTTCGTGTTTTTACGTAGAGTAAATATATTAAAATCCTAGAATTTACTCACGTAAAATATTCAAATCTATTTTATACTTAGAGCACGCTTCGTGGGGAGTGGACTTGGCTTAGTATTTCCCCTCTGCCAAGCAATTTGCGCCAATGATCATATTCTATAAAAGTAGTTGCAATTGGATTAGTTGTCAGACTAAATCTAGTAACTCACCTGAAGAGATCTCCGAGTTGAACCAGAGAAAAGTTTTAGTAAAAGATTATCACAAAATTATTGTTATAAAATTAAATTGGTCAAACATAAAGCAGTAGTGTCGAAGACGGTATCACGACGACCCGCAGGGCACGGACTGATATGACCCAGTATGACGTTAGGCATCCCACACGCTTGTAAATATAATCGTCAATAAATGCCCATATAAGAAAATGACATTCAGTACGAGTAACTGGCCATACATTTTGTATCGTAATAAAATATTAATACGATTAACGTTAGGTACCTACGTTTATCGTTATTTGGGGGCACGGCAGTGCCCCCACCAAGTCGAGCAAAACAAAGGCACGGCCGTCTCATCCTTATCTCGAAGCCATCCAGGCCATTTTCAGCAACCTGTAATTTTGTACTGGCTAAAGCTAGGATCCTGATTTTCAGCGATATATACTGATGGTCATTCATAATAAGACTTAAATATATTCTCAATAAAATTCAATTTGAACAGTTTAAGAACTATTGCACGTCAAAGTTCCTTAGTTTTGTCACTCACTCACTCACTGATCATTATAATTTCATAAGGTACTTCTAGCAGACCCATAATTAGTATTTAGTGTGACTTGATAGGCTTATCAAGTCGTACAAAACCTAAAAATATTGCAATTTCATGCCTTTGTTTTGCTCGACTTGGCGGGGGCACTGCCGTGCCCCTAGATACTAGGTACAAAGGTAGGTCTTCAAATCATTTTCTTTGGTCTTGATTATATAGACGAATTAAATGTTACTGTTTTTTTACTTTTGTATCTCATTTCTAAAGTCAGTTAAGGCGAGGTGAGACCAGAATCGGGCACGGAAGCCTAGTTTCCAAATTATTTTTAGAGCACTTATTTGACTCTTAGGTCACTGTAAAACATATATAATAATATTCAGAACTGTATCTAGGGTTTCCTCTCACTTAGAACACGATAGCGAACACTTCGCTCGATAGAAAAGTAGCGCGAAAACATTATAAAATAAAGTATTTTTTTCATTTTTTTTCATTTTGTTCATCACCAGTTACCTTTTCTGGCAAAATTAATACCTGACAATCATGATTTCACAGTCATGCAGGGCATCCTCTCATGTTTGGGTTGATAACGTATACTTTTATGTTAGAAATCGAAGATAATCTGCAATAATCTGCATTCCGCCCGACCCTAGTTTGTATGTGAAATGCGAGCCAGGTCCTACCGTGCCTTAAACACGTGTATCTGTCATAAATTAATGTTAGTCTGTGTTCAAGTTCCCTTATAGCACCATGTGTTTTTCATCGAAAGGAGATAACTTATCAGCAAATTATAACATAATTCTGTAGTAATTGACCGTTAGTTGAACTAGGCCGGTCTAGCGATGAGGTCGGGTAAGCGCGTGGTGCTACTTACGCTAGTCGCTATGAACCTGGTGGACCAACCAGCACCTGAGGTGACCATCAAGCAGGGAACCCTCAGTGGAAGGATCAGCGACGATGGACTGATATTCGAGTACCTCGGGATACCTTATGCAACGACCAATAAGAGTGCACGGTTCCAGGCAAGTTCATTATGGTAGTTATGTTGGATGTATTAAAAAAATCGTTATTGGAAATATACTTTTCTCTATAAAACCTCATTAAAATATGGAATGGATTTAAAGGTTTTATTGATACTATGGCATTCAAGACTACACAACAAATACAAAAAATATTATTACTTTCGCAAAGAGTTCTTCATCTTGCACACTCAATAAAAAAAATCTTACCTTACTGTAATTATTATTTTATGCAAATAAAAGGTTGATTGATTGACTTATTCATTGACACTGTGAGACGAGGGCGTGAGGATTTTTGACGGTCAATAATTTCGTCTTATCGTGTATCGAAATAACTAAGAAACTAAAGGCGGATTTGATAGCTATGTTTATGTGTTGACATTGAGATAAGTAGAATAATATTTCAATAAAATGTTTCTTTCGTAGTTTTTAAGATATACTAGCATTTACCCGTGGCTTCGCCCGGATTGTTCCCGTTACTGTCACAAGGGAGCTATTTACCGGGATATAAAGTGTCCTATGTTTCAATCCAGGACTTGGTCTACTTGCATGCCTCAGCTCAATCTATTCAGTTGTCACCCCGTATTTTTTAGTAGGTAACAAACATCCAAACATCTTCACAAACTTTCGCATTTATAATATTAGTGGGAAGTGTGATTGGAGATAATTTTTCTAATAACAGCATGAAGGCCTTGTTGCCACGGCTGGTACATGCCTGGGGAGATTCCCGAGCTGGCGCTGACGTCTCGTAAAAGAATAGCTTTAGCTATCCAGTGAGGTAATGCCGCTAGCGTAATGTCTACCATGTCGCAGGCAGAGCTACATGAGCGGGTGTTATTTTTGTAATGTTGATTTTTAGGTAGTTTAATTTAGTTTTTAGTTCAATTTAGTTTTCGATATAAGTTATTTTTAGTTTCTACTTTTGTCATCTTCTTCTAGCTTCTTTGTTGTACTCCAAATATATTAATAAAAGTGCAGGCCGCTTGTCCCGCCACGCCTGCCTTAACGACATAATCCGTCGGGCTCTTGCCAGCGTAAACGTGCCGGCTGTACTAGAGCCTCCTGGCCTCGCACGCGACGATGGCAAGAGACCCGACGGCATGTCCCTCATACCGTGGAAGTTAGGCCGTCCTCTTATTTGGGACGCCACCTGCGTGGATACGCTAGCACCATCGCACGTAGCTACCACGTCCCTGAAGGCAGGCGAGGCGGCATCGGCGGCTGAGGCGATGAAACGCCGCAAGTATGCTGGGCTGGCTAACAACCATATATTCGCGGCGTTTGCGGTTGAGACCCTCGGGCCATGGAGCTCAGACGCCCATACTCTATATAAAGAAATAAAAAAAAGATTAGCTGACTGCTCCACAGATCATAGGGCTGGCTCGTTCCTGGGCCAGAGAATTGGAATTGCAATTCAACGAGGGAACGTAGCCAGCCTTATGGGCACCCTCCCGCAGGGCGTCGACCTAGGCGAGCCCATATATTATAATTAGGTTAGGTTAATATTAGGTTAGTACTTAGGATTTATACTGTTGTTGTTATTTATTATTGTCAATAAACTTTTCATATATAAGTACAAGTTATTTTTGTAACAAATTAATAAATAACAGCAAATAAATATGAACAAAGCCGAATATTATTTCTTTCAAATTCGACTATCTATGGAAAGAGAATTAAGCACCTTAGATGTCGCGCGCGTAGCCACTGAGTCGACATAAATTAATAACACGCCTTATTGTCCAGGCTCCGCTCCCGCCACCCACATGGAGCGGCGTTTTCCGTGCCACCGACGACTCCACCGTCTGCCCCCAGGACAACTTCGTCATCATCCGGGGCACGGAGGACTGCCTCAAGATCAACGTGTTCGTGCCGGCGTTCGCCAGGGAGCCCCTCCCAGTCATGGTCTTCATCCACGGCGGGGCATTCTTCCTCGGCGACGGCGGCAAATTCTTCCTCGGACCCAAGTTTTTACTCCGAAACGACGTCATATTTGTCACGTTTAACTATAGGATTGGGGTGCTCGGGTTTTTGTGCTTGGGTATTGAGGAGGCTCCGGGTAATGCTGGGTTGAAAGACCAGCTGGCCGCCGTGCGGTGGGTGAAGAGCAACATACGGGCATTTGGCGGAGATAGCGACAGGATAACGTTGTTCGGTGTCAGCGCTGGTGCGGCTTCAGCGTCCTTACTGGTTGCTAGCGGCAAAGTCGATGGCCTGATCAACAGAGCCATCATCCAAAGCGGTTCCGCTGTAGCCCACTGGTCGATTACCAGAAAACCTGTGTGGGTTGCAAGTTTTGTCCTAAAATCTGCAGGCTACGATACCGAAGACCCTCACGAGCTGTATAAGATTTTAAACAGCATGAGTTATAAAGAGTTAGCGGCACTGCCACATGATAAACCTGTGGAACAGTTCCTCGATACACAGCTAATACACCTACCTTGTATTGAAAAGTCTTTCCCTGGAACTGAAGCTATTATAACTGACTACCCTTACAGCCTTCTTCAGAGAAACCCCACAAATATATCAATTATGCATGGAACTACTAGTCAAGAAGGTTTATTTTTTGTTTCCTACGATACATTAGACACGATTCAGTACAGAAATGGAAAATATCTGATGGCCAGTGATTTAGAATTCCAAACAGATGAAGAAGCAGCAGCAGTATCTAAACAAATTCAAGACTTTTATTTTCAAGAAGAACCTATAAGTATGAAGACTGCTATGAATCTGTCGGAGTTATATAAACACTTACACTTTGAGATGCCAAGTATTATTGAGTCCCAGATTATAACGGGGACGAGTAATGCTACGGTCTACAATTACTATTTCGATTACCCGGGTAACAGGAACTACTTGAAGTTCGCCCTGGGTTACCACAACGTTGACGGGGCTTGCCACGGAGACGAACTCTTATATATCTTCGATGCTACATTCTGGCCGTTCCCAATAAATAAGGATGATAAGCTCATGATTGAAAGAATCACAAGAATGTGGACGAATTTCGCTAAGTACGGGTGAGTTCCAATTAACATCTAGATGATGTTGAACTTTTCAAAGGTGAAATTAATTAATTTTAATTAGAACCGTCCAAAGATAGCGATATCTACAGTTAATGTGTGACTTATCGTAAGGTTAATATTGGTAAGGTAAACCTATACCTAGTCTTTGACACGCAAATCCCACATAGTTGACACCATACTGTCTCTCATCTCTAATGCTAATGACTTATTATTAAACATGGCAATTAGTGGCACAATGTCAAGCACTCGGTCGTCTACCATATTTCTACCGCCTACCGCCTACGAAGCTAGAGGTCCCGGGTTCAAATCCTGGTAAGGGCAAATATTTGTGTGATGAGCACGAATATTTGTTCCTGAGTTTTGGATGTTTTCTATCTATTTATGTTTTATATCGTCGTCTAGTACCCACAATATAAGCATTGCTTAGTTTGGGACTAGGACTTTGAGATCGTCCCCACAATATTTATTTATTTAAAGTTATATGTTTTACAGAGACCCAACCCCGGCGACGACAAAGGAACTTCCAGTGAAGTGGCTCCCCAGTGATAAACAAAAACTGAGGTTCCTTCACATAGACCGCACCTTGAGTTTGGGAGACATGCCCAACCCAGAAGCCTATCAAATGTGGAAGAATATATACTCGAAGTATCGACTGACTAGATTATAGTTTAAACATTAGTTTAAATAAGTACTGTGTACTTAACAGTTAGTATTAGATAGTTGAGAATATTAGGAATTCCTAAATTAATGAAGTATGTAGTACAAAAATAATATTTTGTAACATGGTGTCAAAAAGTCAAGACCTGTGTTTAAAACATGACTTGTAACAACCCTGTCAAGAAATGACAGGCAAATGTTGATTTGAGTGATTGTAGCAATATTAACAGACAATATGTCGCGCAGTCAAATAAAAACACCTAGGACAGATAGAGGAGAAAATCTTATTATCAGATGTTTTTAGGGTTCCGTACCCAAAGGGTGCCAACGGAACCCTATTACTAAGCTAAGCCTCAGCTGTCCGTCTTTTTGCCGTCTTTTTCTCGACGGTGGTATGGAACCCTTCGTGTGCGAATCCGACTCGCACTTGGCCGATTTTATTTTTATAATGACATTGTTCGATAATTTTTCCCCTCATATCTGAGTTAGTCTTTTATTTTAACTCATTAACACTTGCTGATTTAATATCTACTTATTTCAATTATAGTTTAGCAGGAAACGTGACGTTAATTTCGTGACATTTTTGCCCCGTCACATATAGGCTAGTCAGCCACAGTCAGTTTGACAGTCGTCAAAGTCACAACACTGGCAGCATAAAGATGGTGTTACATGAGCGGATAAAAAGTACCTGAGCTGTATTTGTTTTCAGAACTTTTCTATTGAAACTGCTTATCATTTGTTACAGTATTACCTACTTAATGTAGTATGTGAATTTTAGGACATTCCTAGTGTTCGAACAACGGTTACTTTTTCCTATCAAAAACCACTTTTTAACCGCATTTTCGTAGATTTAAATTTTCATGGCTAAAATTATCTATTGCTATATCTTATGCATAAATTATGTTTAGACGTGCTTGTAAGGTAAGACTGATTGTAGTCTTGGTAAAGCAACAGAATGATATATAATTTAAAACATGAATATTCATTTCCTTTTTTATATTACTTGTATGCGCCTTGTAACCCCGGCTTTAGAATTTTGGGTCTGTCAGTTCTGTGACTCTTGCTCAGTTAACAATTTTATGTTTTTATTGTTTTTCTGTGTGTATCATAATAGGGTTTGACTACATAGAAATAATAATCGGGAGGGGGGGTGTATTCTTTTTATAATATTTTTATTGTATTTTAGGTATTTTAATTTAGGTGTTTAATTTAGTTTTTAAGTTTATTTAGTTTTAGGAAATTTAAATTTTAGCTTGTTTGTTTTTGTTATTATTTTAGTGTACTTTCTTTGAATTAGGAAGTTCATGTAATTACTATTAATAAAGATTTTACTACAAAGTTCCTGTAAATAAACAAAATTAAGAGTATCATGGTACCATCCCTCACAGAATTGAAGTTCAAACATCCTTTTAGCAATATTTATGAGTTAGTGTAATAATTTTTTTTTCGTAAATATTTAAATATACTTTATGGTATAAATGCAAAATATTGTTGAATACTCAAATAGTTAAGACAGTATAGCGTTATTTACGTCGTCACAAGCCTGACAGGGATTTACTACAATGTCAGGTTAACTTGTTGATAATTAAAAAACTGTGCTTGTTTGTATGAAAATAAATAGAATTTCGATAAATTCAGACTATCCTTTTTTTGTCAAATACTTACATTCACTAAAAAATCATTTTTAAAATACGGTCAGTGTTTTCGACAGGGTACGCTAAAAATAAAAATGCCCATTTACGTACCTCGCTTGCAGCTCGAGCCGCAAACATCTGCGATCTCGGCCTTTCCTTACCTATTATCGGTTAGGAAAAAGAAACGTAGTGACAAGCGGTTTGCTTTCCACCTGCGAGTTGTGTGCCACAAATCGACTTCTTCACTACTCGCTGACTTGGGTAGACGCACACTATGGTTAACTGTGTTAATAGGTGTAATTGTTATATCATACGTACAAACAGCAACACACTTAACTGCCCATTAAAGACAGAGCAGAGAGAAAATGATAACGATTGAAAGAGATATATATATTTGTATTATGTCAACTTCAAATCAAATAACGTTTGCGTATGTGTAATGTGCCTTTGAGCTTTGTCATTGTAGTTGTTTGGGCAAAGTTTTTTTTTCCATACTGTAAATAAAGGTTTTATTTCAACAAGACAGGTGAATTTGTCAAAATTATGATTTAGCTTTCAGACGAACGTTGGGATGAAATAAACTAATATATACTCATAAACACACGCATACATGCATAACACGACACCTTCAAGTGTGATTCTCTTTCTTGCAGTATTTCCCATTTTTGAAGTGTATAGTTAACTGTGTTGCTGTTTGTACGACATTGACATTGGTTCAATTGAAGGCCGCGGCGCCGGCTAAGCGGTCGGTTCGTGTGTTTTACTCACTGCTGATAATAACTGTTAACAAAAAACTGTGTCAATTATCTTTGGAGTCTCGTGTTAGTTGACACTGTTTACGGTGTCGTTAGCTTCATAAACTCGTCAGAAAGTGTCAGTAGTTTACTAATAACGATATCATATCGTAATAGATAAGCGCGGTTCGGAGTTTAACCTCGTGAGTTGGCAAAATGAAGCGTGCGAAGAATCTCGTGTTGTTTACGTTGTTTGCCGTGAACCTCGTGGACCAGCCGGCTCCGGAGGTCGAGATCGCGCAAGGGAAACTGAGCGGTAAAGTCAGCAACGATGGCTCGTATTTCGAATACGTCGGGATTCCATACGCGTCGACCAGCTTCAGTACAAGGTTCCAAGTATGTTTGACTCTTTATTTCTGAATGTTTAGTTCCGGTTTGTAGATGTTTATAACCCACTAATTATGCTCTTTAATTATAATTTTATGCGATGATGTACCAGAGTACATCATAATCGGTCGTCTAATTATCTATAATTAGTGCCCTTCGACTCACGTTTAACATTAATTGATAACACGCGTTTAAAGTTTATCATGATGACTATCAGTATTGATTTCCGCCTTTACTTAAATTTCAGGCACCTCAACCCCCGCCATCGTGGGAGGGCACTTTCAAAGCAACGGACCACATATACATGTGCCCACAGAACTCCAAGTGGGGGACGGTGGGTAGAGAGGACTGCCTGACTATTAACGTATATGTCCCAGCGATGGCCCAAGGTCCCTTGCCCGTGATGGTCTACATCCATGGCGGAGCCTTCGCCCTCGGTAGCGGAGGCAAATTCGTCTACGGGCCGGATTATCTAGTCAAACACGACGTCATCGTAGTCACGTTCAATTATAGATTAGGCGCATTAGGCTTCATGTGTTTAGGGATTAAGGAGGCGCCGGGAAACGCCGGTCTGAAGGACCAGTTAGCGGCTTTTAGATGGGTGAAGAAGAATATCGCCGCGTTCGGCGGTGATCCGGACAATATCACGGCTTTCGGGGAGAGCGCCGGAGCAACTTCGCTGTCCATCCTGATAGCCAGCGATGCCGCCGACGGCCTGTTTCAGAGAGCTATCATCCAGAGCGGATCGTCCATAGCCAACTGGGCGATCAACAGGAAGCCAGTGTGGGTTTACAGCCTTATTGCCAAACAACTGGGTTACGACACTGAAGATCCGCACGAGCTATACAATATATTCAAGGATCTTCCCGTGAAGGACTTTCTAAGGACGAGACCGCGGAAACCTTTGGATAAGTTCTTTGATACGCAGTTACTACATTTACCGTGCGTTGAGAAACCCTTCCCTGGCATAGAGCCTATTATAACAGATCTGCCGTATAACATTTTATTGAAGAAAAAACTAAATATATCTATAATTCACGGGTCCAACAGTAAAGAAGGTTTGTTTTTAATAGCCGAAGAGACGCCAGCGTCTGTTGATGAGAGAAACGGTCGTTATTTATTTGCTTCTGATTTGGAATTTAAATCTGAAAACGAAGCCGAGGCGGCGGCGAAGGAAATTAAACAGTTTTACTTCGGTGAAGGGACTATCGATATGACAAAGATACTGAACATGTCAGATATTTATACGCATTTGTATTTTGAAATGCCGTCGTTGATTGAAAGTGAAGTTTTAGTCGCAAATACGGATAAGCCTGTGTATAATTATTATTTCGACTACGCGGGCGGCAGGAACGTGTTGAAGTTGATTTCGGGTTACCGGCGCCACGACGGGGCCTGCCACGGCGACGACTTGTTCTACTTGTTCAAACAAGACTTTTGGCCGAATTTCGAACGAATCTACAATAAGAAGGATAGGGCGATGATCAACGTTATGGCAAAGTTGTGGACCAATTTTGCTAAATACGGGTATGTGTTTATAGATTTTTTTCCTATTTTTCCTAAGTATCCAGACGTGCAACCATGCGTTAAAGACACGTTTATCCTAGTGGGAGTTGCACCGCTTACGAAGCCAGGGGTTCCGGTTTGAAATCCTGGTAAGGGCAAATATTTGTGTGATGAGCTCGAGTATTTGTTCCTGAGTCATGGATATTTTCAATCTATTTAAGTATGTATTTATCTATATAAGTATGTATTTCGTCGACTAGTAACCATAGTACAAGCATTGCTTAGTTTGGGACTAGCTTGATTTATGTAAGATTGTCCCCCGATATTTTTTTATTTATTTTATGCTGGTTAAGGTCATCTGAAATCGATGAGGCCAAAAAATGTGCGACCGTTCACGAAAACTTTTCGGAGACCTATGTTCAGTAATGGACGTATCCAGGTTGAAACTATGATGATTCAGCAAAGATTGCTTCTCTTTAAACATTTAAAGGTACCGTAAAATGGGGTGAGTAGGCTTCGCGGGGGGAGTTGGCTTGCGAATCCAGAATTTCATTTTTGAGTAGGTATTACTTTAATTTTTGGGCTTAGGTTGCTCTCAAAGTAATTTGGTTATATTTCTAGACATATTTTTTCTTCTTTTCGCAACATTAAGCTGCCAAATCATACAATTTTGAAACACAAATTCACAGTCAAAGTTGATGCTCGAAATCGGCGGATTTTTAGTTGAAAAAACTTTGTTTTTAAGTGATGTTTACCAAAGTAAGTGTTCATCCACCTTTCGGATATCGTTTATATACTTACATGGCTTATTGGAAACAGAAAAACTTAAGTTATATTTTCTTTATTTATAATGGTTTTAACATAGAAAACGAGGCTATATTGTCAAAATATAAAATTGCTAGGCCTTCTCACCCCAACTACGGGGTGAGCTGGCTTTGCCTACTATTATGAATTTTTCGTTGAAACTATGCAATGAAGCAACAAACTATCATTGACAAACTGAAATTCTTATCTCCGGAACACTTTTTTTGTATATAAATCAATGTGCCACATATAAAAATAAACTTTTATCCAGGTTTGAACTTCGATTTCCAGCCAACTCACCCCGTTTTACGGTACTAATTAATATTCGAGTTAATTTGGACCATACTTGGATGAACTATAGTTTAGTTAGTGTAGGTAGGTACCTATAGTTGGGGAATTTTACGGTTCTGTAAAATTAGTACGGTACAGTACAGTACAGCAGAGTTAAGGGAATTGCCCAAATATTGTAGGTAGTGTATAGCAGTTTCAATATTTTTATAGTATTTTATTATTAGCCGACTTTTTTATTAGTCGTGAAAGTGTTGGCGTCGTCTACGTCTGCCATGTTCGAAGTCGTTTTTTTTTTTTAAGTTATTACTTAGGCACTTAATTTGCTTTTCTCCGTAAAAATGTAAATGCTTTATATGTATATCTGTTTCTCCAGAGTCCCAACGCCAGAAACGACGTCGGATCTCCCTCGATGGTCCCCCAGTACCCGAGAAAGACTGAAGATGCTGCAAATAGGCAGGGAGCTGAAGATGACCCCGGTGCCCAACCCTGAGGCTCACGAGATGTGGAGGAGAGTGTTCACAACTTACCGACGGAAAACGGTGTAGGTAGCTTTAATTCGTTATTAAATTATTATTTTTTATAATAGTGGCATTTTTATTTCAAGGTAGGATGCCGGTAGAGTCAGTCGGCCTAGGACAACACACTAGCTGTATATGTTAGACTGAGTATAGCGAGTAAAATTGGGCGAGTAACATTACATTGCGGATCTGGAAAGGTCGATCGATCACACTGTATCTCCTCAGCCCGTAACGAACGGTTACTCGGCCAATCGTACTCGCTTACTCGCCGGCGGTGGAAGAAGTGTATAATAAATAAATACAATACAATACAATACAATCATACTTTATTGCAAACCAAAAGAAAATTACATTGCAAACTTATATAAAAATAGTGGTAAACAATAGGCGGTCTTATCGCTAAAGAGCGATCTCTTCCAGACAACCTTTGGGTGGCGGAGTCTATGCAAAGTTGACAAAAGTAAATGAGTAGGTGGTGAGGAATAACGATGCAAAAGAATGCTAAATATTAGGGGACAATCTTACACAAATCGAACTAGCCCCATAGTAAGCTCAATAAGGCTTGTGTTATGGATACTAGACGACGATATATTTAATAGATACAAATACTTAAATACATAGAAAACATCCATGACTCAGGAACAAATATTCGTGCTCATCACACAAATAAATGCCCTTACCGGGATTCGAACCCAGGACCCCCTGCTTCGTAGGCAGGGTCACTACCAACTAAGCTAAAGCGGTCGTCCGCGTATGTCCCAGGCAAAATGTATACTTGTGGAGGAATAATTGAGCACAACTTTACCTGCTGGGAGAAACATCCCTAGAGTCTGTGCGGAAAGAGAATAGGATTAATTTTTGGGGGCGCTGTAATGCTTTTGTACTGTATGTGCCGTATTTTCTGTTCTGTGGCCATACTGGTTAGGTTAGTTCCGTTTTTCGCCACGCCTATTCTCTTTCCGCACAGACTCTATGATCAGTTACACACGGGATCGCAAACAGTTAATATCAGAAGTTGTCTCGATGAAAATATGAAGAAGTTACACAAATAATTATAAAGTACCTAAACCTAATTTAAGGTGATGCCAGTCGGTCGGTTTACCATACAAACCAAAAGAGGGTCATTGTTTGCTTCACAGTTGTTATATAAGTATGTATATCGTCGTCTAGTACCCATAGTACAAGCATTGCTTAGTTTGGGACTAGCTCGATTTGTGTAAGATTGTCCCCCGATTTTTTTTTTCTACGGGATCAATTATGTTTGAAATTTGATTTTGACCTCCGACGTCACTTGCTTGAAATTTTGCGTTCGACCCTATGCTACCTTAACATAAGGGTGTTGACAAGTAGCTATAGCTACCAAAAGCAAGTGAGTGGGTGGGTAAAAAGAGGGGTGTTATAAGATTGACGCCAATGTCTATCTGTGTGTCTGTCTGTGGCATCGTAGCTCTCGAACGGATGGACCGATTTCGATGCGGTTTTTTACGTGAAAGCAGGTTTTCTTGTGGGGATGTTTTTAGATATGTTTGGTAAAAATCGATCCAGCGGTTTGAAGAGTACCTATCAGCTCTTTTCCAAAATCATGTTGTAAGGCATTTTCGGCATATAATGGAATTTTAGTACAAAAATAGCATTAAAAAGCATGAAATAAAACTAAAATTAAAACCCCCAACTAAAAAAAACTCTAAAAAGTAAAAAATAATATGTAACTAACTATCTATTGGCCTTTTATGTTTTAGGTAAGATTAAGTTGTTGTCAAAGGACCTATTACATGCAGTACTAAAACAGAAGGTCCCTCGACAGCAACTTATCTTAAAACATGAAATACCAATAGATAGGTAGGTACATATTATTTTATACGTTTTAGTTTTTTTTATATAAAATAAGATGTATCAAACTATAAAATAAAACTTATTTTAAACATAATTGATGCTGCGGAAGCAAACAATGACCATCTTTATGTTTGTATGGAAAACCGACCCGCTCGATTTACCTTACTTGGCTATTTGATAACTTTTTTCTGTGATGTTATAAACAAACCTCTCAATAATAGAAATATTAGTGAAAAAACCACGTCAATATCATAAAATCTCACCTAGATAAAAATCACATTTTTAGACTTTCCCAATAACGTGTCGAAACGCTTGATACTGAAGCCCATTGTAACGTGACGTCACGAGACATACATTGTTTGGTGAAATCAAGAACCTGGTTCTGCAACTACTTATGTCACATGTTATTTAATGATACTAATATTTTTATACTTATAAAATGGACTTTCCCGCCCAACTTTGTACGCACATAAAGAAAGTTACACGTTAGATATCAAGCTCAAAACTTAATCATATTCCTTTATTTTGCTTATTTTAACAGGATCTTACTTATATAATTTTTACAAATTTCGGTTACAGTCAAGTACCCAATTATAAAATGGCCCCAACAATCCACATATAGACTATAGACCTATCTAAAACAACTAAGGAACCGAACATCGCAATACAGACAAAACAATAAAACCCAAAGAGCCGTCAGTCCACATTATCTCCGGGGGTGTCAAAAGTGAGCCGCAATCGGACGGAGTGATAGTCCATTGCGATTGGCTGTAATTCGACAGGCGACGTCTTGGGGCGCTGTAATTGGTTGTTTTACCGCCGCCGGGAGGGGCGATCGAGACGAGTTAATCGGCTATCTGTTGCCGAAGTCTACTCCGTGGATTTAAAAAGTTAGTTGTTCTACACGAAACTACGGATCACTTTTGTAAAACGTCGTAAAATTGATTTAGTTTTTCAGTGAACGGATAGTAGGTGTTTTATGATGTGCTATTTGTAGTTTGGGAAATTGGGAAAATGTTAAAGTGATACATAATTTTGTGTGGCAAGAGTAATAATGTCTTGTCATTAAGCGATGTGGTACCAAATAGTTTGACATTCCTAGGTAGAAAGAATTTAAGACCATGAAATTGTATAACATTGACAGCTCGTTTTATTCTTGTTACTTACTTGCCACCCAAGTTGTATAAAAAAAAATTTGGTTTTCGCATAGCTTCGAAAAAATGTGACGTCGAATATCATAGTATATTACACAACTAGGGTGGTAATATAAAGAAGGCCGAGATTGTAGATGTTTGCGGCCCGAGCCGCAGGCGAGGGACGTAAATATGCGATCAAGGGTTTTCTTTATTACCTCCCGTGTTGTGTACATCATTTTATGTCTACACTAGGCCAGAAAGCGACTTTTTCCGAACGCGTAGCGTGCGGAAAAAGCCACTTTATGGCCAGGTGTGACATAAAATCTCTTTTACACGATCGAACAACTCATATTTACTGATGATCAACCGGCATCTCCGTGTGTTGCAGATATTTGTGCGACGATGACTGCTTTCTGTCAGGCAGCTCGTCTGCTCGTTTGTAATATTACATAAAAATGATTATCTATATTAATAATTTAGCCGGGCCCTACGGTAGACCTGAACGAAAAGCACCTCAAAAATTAAAGTGTTAAAAAATAACACTTTCGAATCGACAACTTATATTCGCAAAATTCGTATAACGGAGAAACAAGCGTATAAAGATGTAAAATAATTTGAATAATACCAAAAACGGTCGGCCATGTTTCTTTTCTGCGTTCGGAGACTGCCATAGCTTAGCGAAGCGCGCGTAATGTGTGGACACGGAAACGGAGTAAACTAAACTGACGAGGTGACGACATGAGTAAGAAAAACGTTTTTTACATTAGAAAATCGTGCGTATAATATTATTTCAACAAAAAAAAAACAATATTTACATGCATCGTGCTATTTTTAAAACGTAATAAATTACTAAACAAGTGGAAACTGCACAATATTATTGTCTCATTGCTCAATGAAAATGACAGTTGAAATTGTAAGCTAAAAAAAGCAAAAAAAAGGAATAGGCACTTTTATAAATCCTTCTGAAGGTATGGGGGCTTTTTAAGTTTATTCTGACTTAGGAAACAAAATTATACCAATTTTCGAACATTTTTAATCTGTTCACGATAATTTTCGACATAGAATATTGAGAATGCAAGCCTGAATGTTTTTTTTTCTTCATTTTGGAGGTGGGAATGTTCAAATATACAAATACTTTCGTAAATTTCTTTTCTACGGGGGGGGGGGGGGGGGAGAAATAGTGGATGGCAGGTAATAATCGGGGAATCTGTTGAAAAAGTGTCCTGTCGAATGCAGTAAATAACAGTTTTGAATCTCCCTGCAGTAACGTTACGTTAACGCAACAGGAGGGTAGGTACGAAGTGGATTTAGTATGCTACGGCCACGTTATCGGCGATTCGGCGTAAATTTGTACTGTCATCTCTTTCCCTGACATACAAAAAGAACAAGACGTCAACACGAATATTCGCCAAATCCCGATAATATGGCTGCAGAATATAATATGGCTACAGAATTGATTACATTGAAAAGGGAGTGACACGAACTGATCAGGTCTGGAACACCACATTGCGCATAAAAAACCACGTTGCTGATGCAGGTGCCAAAACTGCGTTGCCGATGCACGTGCTTAAACCGCGTGAAGTCGGACTGTACCGGGGCCTGCCACATTTGCCATATGCATCCACATAGGTCGGTTAAACTGACTATGGGGTCATCCATAAAGTACGTCACACGATTTTTCAGACTATCATCTTTTTAATATAGGCTGTCACATTTGGCTAGGTAACGGTGGCCCACGTCGCCTACGTCTAACGCCGCCTCTGAACCGGGGCGATTCTAATTCAAGGGGAGAGTTGTGATCACTAATGGGAAATTATAGTCTAACAACATAAATTGAATTCGGTTTTTAAACGGGACTCTACTATTTTAGATGTTTGAAAAATTAAAGTTTTATATACTTTATTTTTGAAGATAGAAATGTGAAAAATCATACTTTGGATTTTAGATAAAAAGTGATTTTATTTACCTTTCTAAATTCGATTTTAATGTGGATTACCCAAATAGCATTGCGTCATTATTTCAAAAATAAACACGTATCTGACACTGACTCCAGGTAAAAACGCAGTAAGTGTATATGAAGTTCTGACGAATGAAGAACTTTTGACGTTTTCCTCTACGACGTTTTGAGATACCTACGAGTTTTTTTCAAAGTAGTGACGGTTGGAATTTTGTAATGAAAGTCCTTAAATAAGGTTTTGGATAGTTTAAACCAAAAACGACTTCAACATTATTTTAATGTTTGGAACTCAGCCGTCAGTTCAACATCCTCATTTTTGTAATGTCTGTTAAAAATAAAATATAATTTCTAAGGAATTAAATGGGGGTTTGTGATTCTTTACATTTTGCCCGGGCGAAGCCGGGTTCACAGCTAGTCTATATTAATAATTTAGCCGGGCCCTACGGTAGACCTGAACGAAAAGCGTCTCAAAAATTAAAGCGTAAAAAAATAACACTTTCGAATCGACAACTTATATCCGCAAAATTCGTATAATGGAGAAATCCGACATTAAAGATGTAAAAATATTCGACAATAGTCGGCCATGTTTGTTTTACGTCAACTAACTTGGGCGTTTAGTTCAGAAACTATGAAATAATGCGAGTAACGCCAGTTGTGCTCACACTGCGATAGGGATTATATTATACTAGCTGAAAACCCGGCTTCGCCCGGGTAAAATGTAAAAAAATACAAACCCCATTTAACCCTTTCACCTCGTCAGAAATAGCATTACCAAGAATCTCTTCAGTTAGGTACATTTTGTTATTTATCTTTCGAAGCCTTTTATTTTTAACCGACATCTAAGAAATGTGGGTTCTATATGTAGTTATGTTTTGTTGAAATTCAGGGAACTTCACAAACATTTAATATATTAGGTATGTAATTTACATATCAAGGTTTACTTTCAAATATCTGAAATAATAGATTCCTATTCAAAATTTTACCCCTTTTGGAGCCAAATCCCATTTTTTTAGTCTAATTATTAATGTCCCACTGAAGGGTAAATCTATCCCGCTTGCAATGGTTCTGGTCCAAAGGACCACCCAGACCAGCCGTTAAAAAATACGTCTAGGTTCTAGGTTGTCCTGCCATTTTCGCCGTGGCATGCTATGTCCTCGCCACCCAGCCTGTACCTCGGGCTCACCCCACCCCAACATGGTCTAAATTTTTAATTTAAGCCCTCGTTCTTGAAATACAAAATATATGACAGCCGTCCCGGTTCCGAGCTAACTTTGGACAGCCGTTAAGAAATGCATTCAGGTCGTCTCACCATCTTCGCCGCGGCCTGTTCTAGCGTCGTCGGACTGGCCATATAGTTAAGTTGGTGTTTTCCAGTTTTCCTAGCCGCCGCGGAGCCCCCACGGGCCTGGCCCCCGGCTTGTGGTTGTTGTTATTGGGCCCCGTACTCGTGGGAAGTCAGGGAGCCCAGTCCGGTCCTGTCCATTCAGCATGTCGCACCTACTTCGTAGCCAGTTTAGCCCGCCTATTTGGATACATACTACAGACGTGGCCGGCCTAGTCTTACTTCAACCTAAGGGGTTAGCATCTACATCATCAATGCAGATTGCGGTGCGCAGCGTGATGTTCCGAACTCTGTAGGTTTTTTTTTCACTCCCAGCTTACTACGTTGGGTTTGATTGCTGCGTGCGTGATTTGACAAACCTTAAATTTTGTTTTATTAATTTTACCATGTTCTTCACAAACTATGGACTCATCTTTTGGAGGTAAAATTAACCGGCATCCTCTATGTTGCTTCCCGTAGGTAGAAAAAAAAATTCGAAAACCATATTTCAACGTTCCTATTCCTACCTCAAACATGACAAAAAACCGGTCAAGTGCGAGTCGGACTTGCGCACCGAGGGTTCCGTACAAACTCGTAAGTAGATGCGTGAATAACTTAAGAAAAACTGTATGGCGGTTAGTTTAGTAGGAGCAAATAAGTATTTGTTATGATTTTTTCTAAATTTCTAAAAAATATCACTTAATACAATAGCACAACTTGAAATTTTCAACCTCCCATTTCGGCCCCCTAAAAAAAGTAAAAAAGGTATTAGAATTTTTTTATGCCCAGTAGCTTAGGTTAGCGACTTTTAAAACTATTCCAATTTTCTAATCGATTGCATCAATAGTTTAGGATATCTGACTGTGAGAGACGGACAGACAGACAGAGCCGCACCATAAGGGTTTCTTTTTTACCATTATGATACGGAACCCTAAAAACATTGAGACCTGCATCCTCAAGTTTATCTGTATTATGGTCGAATATTTCAAACGCCTGGTTAATTTTGTGTTTTCACCTAAATCATAAACATTTATTTTCACTTTTATGTCTTTGTACTAAAAACGGGTATAATTTAATGTGTTTTTTTTAAGTCAGAATAAATTTAAGAAAACTTAAAAAGCTACCTACAGTTTCGCCCCTAACTTACCACTTCACCTTTAGAGAGATTAAAAAAAATGTGCCTATTCCTTTTTTTTCGTTTAGAAATTTATCTGACACCTTCGCCCACGTTTGTTACTTTTTCTTGGGTTATGTTTCAATAATATTGTACAATATTATTGCCAATATTATTACATTATTTTTCAATTATGTCAGTAAATTATTAATTATATTCCCGTTTAAAGATTGTTTTCTTTGAAATAAAATTATGGAAACGTATGATTTTTCTAGTTAAAATAAATAACGGTTTTCTTACCCATGCCAAGTCTGTACAGCCGCGCCCGCAGTTATAGTCGCATGCTACGTGCCCCTGCACTAAACTGTGACAATTTCAGAACGAACTCGAATTGACGCAAGCAAACATGGCCGACTGTTTTTGGTATTATTCGAATTATTTTACATCTTTATACGCTTATTTCTCCGTTATACGAATTTTGCGAATATAAGTTGTCGATTCGAAAGTGTTATTTTTTTACGCTTTAATTTTTGAGGCGCTTTTCGTTCAGGTCTACCGTAGGCCCCGGCTAAATTATTAATATAGATATAAAAATAAGTAAAAGTGCAATTTTATTAATAAAATATGTAATTAACAGTTAAAGTATAGTGTTATTCATGAATTAGTCTAGGATAGATTGTTCATTTATGAGTCGATTTCGTTTTTTAAAACAATTTGATGTTTAGGTGTGTAAAAATTAAATGCTATTTTACCTTTTTTAAATCAGCTACGAAAAATAATTTTGATTGAACAAAATAAAACAATACGTATTACGAATATTAGGATTTTTGTCTATTTTGTGACGCAAAAGTTTATTATCTTCCCGGGCACACGATCGAATCGCTAACTTCGTAAATCAGTCATACGAAAGTATTTCGATTTGCCTAACGGAATTTGCAATTAGGTACTTTGATTTTAACTTTAGATAGACAAATCAATGATGTCTTTTACGCATTCGGCATAATTGCAACAGGCGCGGTCGAGCCGGTCATTTTACCCAACTAAATTGTATGCCGATTTGAATCTGATCACACAACTGTTCCGTCCGGACAGTCTTTAAGTGAAGTTTAGAGTTGGCAACACTGCCCAAGAAAATTTTACTTTACGGTACTGGGCCGGCTGGAGACCTGTTATTAACTTAAAACTTTTTAACGTTTCTTTTTTTCGGTTCGGTGTGTTGTTTTTACGATTGTTTCCACAGTGGTGGGTCAAATATCTATATTAAGTCGAGTAATTCAATTGAATGGGTTGAAATTGATGTAGCGCTGTGTCACTATGCCGAAAATCGTAAGTATTTTCAATATTTCTCACTTATATTTTTCATCTTTCAAATTAAAATAGTTAATTGTCATATTGTGTGCTATTATTATAGTGCTGATGTACAATTTTGAATTCACAGCCCAATCTCCTCGCATTTGGCAAACATTGTCATAATTGCGGAAAATGGATGCAGCGAAGGGCTATTCGTAAAGATCGTGAGTAGACATCACATTAACTTTGTTTTTGTTGTTAGAGTAGTCGTTCCTTCACGTCTTAAATAACACTAACTAATTCCTTTAAACTATATAAATTTTTATTCGAGTTGTTCCGCTATTCAGATAATGAGACAAGAATATGTTTAATTTGTTTTCAGTGGTATGCAATTTTTGCGGAGGCAAAATATTTGCCAGAAATTCAAAAGAATTTCAAAAATGCAGTAGATGCATTGAGTGCGACAACATTGTCCTTGGTAAGTGGTTTAATATGTTCCTGAAACCTTTATAAATTGGAAAAGATCATTAAAAATCATAATTTTGTGTAATTGTTGCAATTATTATATCTATTCTGGATTATTTAGTTATATTTATATTATTGCAGATAATTTCAACTATTGTGAATGCTGCGGCTTAGAAACAGCCCGACAAATGAGAATAAATAAAGCTCGGGAATGTTCAAAACAATTTCAAAAAATCAAAGACACACCCTCACCAGCAACATCATTGAGAGAACATGAACAGAAAGAAGACAGATTAATTTCATCACCAGAGGTCTCAACCCCCGAGAAGTCTCAGGATGTCTTTGATGACTTCGAGGTATGTTATCTATGCAAATCAGCACTTAAAAAATTGATAAACATTAATGGTTATTATTTGATTTGATGTGAGGTTTTCATCATCATCATCAGCCTGTGTCAGTCCACTGCTGGACATAGGCCTCTCCCATGGCACGCCACATATATATATATAAGATATATTTCTTTTCTTTTTAGATCAACTATGAAGATATAGAAAAGCTTGAAGAATCCATCAACTCTTCAGATGGGAAGGAAGAAACTGAGGAAGACTAAACCATCATCATGGCTGGTAGACCACCGAAAAGACGCAAATTTGTAAGTCGATTTACTGCTGACTATCAACCGAATAGGACCAACTGCATGTACCAAGCTCTTTCCGGGGACACTCTTCAAGTGCCGGTACATTCAGTTGGTCCTATGACTTATGAATGTGTCGAGTGCCAGGCACTACATTTCTTAGGGGAAAAAGTTCAGACCCATTTTAGAAGCTGTTGTCAAAATGGGAAAGTCTTTTTAGATTCAGAAAGGATACTAAAACCACTACCAAACATGTTATTGGATCTGTACACCGGGCAAACATCTGATGCTTCTCACTTCAGAAGTAACATTAGACAATATAATTCAGCGTTGGCTATGGCATCAATTAAATCTAATTTAACTCCACTGCCTCCCGGGGTCTTCACTTATAAAGTCCAAGGTCAGGTGTACTCTAAAACTGGGCCTTTCCATCCGAGTGATGGTCAAAAACCCCAATTTAGCCAATTGTACATCATTGAAGATGAAGCTGCCCTGCATGAACGTTTGTCAGATTCAAGGAATGGTGTTTGTAAACCTGATATAATGAGGTCCTTGCAGACTATGCTAAATGAATACAATCCGTTTGTTGGGGTATTTAAAAAAGCAGCAGTAATTTTAGCTGAGGAAGAGTCAAGAGCAGCCCGAGAAAACCGACCTAAAAATAAAATAAGCATGCAGTTTTATAAAGATCAAAATCTCAATTTAAATAGGTACAACACTCCAGCAAATAATGAGGTGGCAGCCATTTTTGTTGGAGAAAATGGCGAACCACCATTAAATATAGATTTCACTGTTCAGGAACATTCCCAATATTTAACAACTCTCAAATCAACCAGTCCCAATATAGACCCTTTAGCCTTTCCATTACTTTTTCCAAAAGGAGAACTTGGGTGGCATGAAAATCTTAAGCACAGGGAAGAAAAGCAAACTGCAAGAAACCGACTTACAATGTTACAATTTTACCAATACAGATTAGCAGTCCGTAATACATTTAGCCCATTGTTTTATGCTGAAAAACTCTTTCACGAATATTGCGTTTTGGCATATGTGAGGATAGAGTCACAAAGGTTAAACTTTCTCCGTTACAATCAAAAACAGCTCAGAGCTGAAAATTATAGTAACTTAATGGATAGCCTATATAATGACAATACTGAATCCGGCCGAAACATTGGTAAAATGGTAATATTGCCATCCACATATATTGGAAGTCCCCGCCATATGAATAAAAATTATCAGGATTCCATGGCAATCGTGTGCAAGTTTGGAAAACCTGATTTATTTATTACACTTACTTGCAACCCAAACTGGAAGGAAATTATAGATAATTTAGGCGAAAATACAAAAAAAGAACATCGACCGGATTTAGTTGCCCGAGTTTTTAACCTTAAATTAGAGGAGCTTTTGAATGATATTACAAAAAAACACATATTTGGAATACCATGTGCGTGGTTCTATACCATTGAATTTCAAAAACGTGGGCTTCCACATGCACATATACTTATTATTCTCAGAAATGAAGACAAACCGAGAACAGCAGAAGATTATGACAAGTTTGTATGTGCAGAAATACCTGACCCGGATAAAGACCAAGATCTTTTTCAGACTGTGGCAAAAAATATGATTCATGGACCATGCGGCCCTGGATACTTTACTTCACCCTGCATGAAAAATGACGGAACTGTTCTTAAATGTTCTAAAAATTTCCCAAAGACATTTTGCGAAGAAACAAAAGATGGTACCCAACATGGAGGTTATGCTCTAATAAGAAGAAGAGATAATGGGAGGACAATTAAAAAAAAAGATTTAGAGTGTGATAACAGATGGGTGGTTCCGTACAATCCTTACTTATGTAAAAAATATAATGGTCACATAAATGTGGAAATTTGTTCTACGGTTAAAAGTGTGAAATATATTAATAAATATATCTACAAAGGCCATGATAGAGCAAAAGTTCAAATCACTGTAACACCTCAGGAGTCATCTGATCAAGCAATATCTACCAACGTCTGTGACGAAATTAAAGATTATATCGATACTAGATATGTTTCAGCCCCTGAAGCTGTTTGGCGAATTTTCGAATTCTCTATGCACAAAATGAGCCACACAGTAGTTCAATTAGGTGTTCATCTAGAAAATCAGCAAACTGTAGTATTTAGAGACCACAATGTTCGTGAAGCAGTTGCCAGATCCACAGAGAAATCAACTTTGTTAGGTTTTTTCGAACTAAATCGAATTAACGAAAGTGCTCGCCAATACCTTTATACCGAAATACCAACTCACTTCCGCTTTGTTAACGGTCAATGGCAACCACGGATATCGCAATCAGCGGCTGAAAAAGTAATTGCAAGAATGTATAATTATTCCTTCTCAGATCGAGAGAGATATTATCTCCGGCTTTTACTTCTCCACGTAAGAGGACCAACGTGCTTCAGTGACGTCAGGACATACGAAAATGTTCTCTATGATACATTTCGCGCAGCAGCACAAGCCAGAGGACTCCTTCATGATGATCAGGAATGGGAGAGATGTCTTAACGAAGCGATTAATTTCCAACTTCCTCGACAATTAAGGCAATTATTTGCTCTGATTTGCGTATTTTGCGGGCCAACTGATCCGAATGCTCTCTGGGAAAAGTTTACGGCAGAACTTATTGAAGATTTTTTAAGATTGCGTCCAGAAATAATAGCAAAACAGTTAGCATTGCAGGAGATTAGTACAACATTAAGTCACCACGGAAAGAGGTTAAATGATTTTGACCTTCCAGAACCTGATATTTGTGAAAATGATGTTTTTGCATCTGAACCCGATTTGATCTATGACTGCGAAAAAGAAAAAATAAATGGTCAAGAAAAATATCAAAAATTGAATGTAGAGCAAAAATATGTAGTTGATACAATACTCGGTGCAGTAAATAACCTTACAGGCAGAAAGCTGTTTTACCTTGATGGTCCAGGAGGCACTGGAAAAACTTTTATATTCATGACGATATTGCATATTTTGAGGTCTGAAAATAAAATATGCCTGCCTGTAGCTTTTTCAGGTATTGCCGCAACTCTGTTAGATGGCGGCAGAACAGCTCATTCGAGATTTAAAATACCGATTAACTCTGATATCAATTCCACGTCTCATATATCCTTAGGATCACCGCCTGCTAAATTATTAAAGGATGCTCATTTAATAATTTGGGATGAGGCTCCTATGACTAAAAATCACGATATTGTTGTAGTTGATCGACTCCTTCAAGATATAATGAATAATAAAATGCCGTTTGGAGGGAAAACTTTATTATTTGCAGGAGACTTTCGTCAACTTTTACCTGTTGTTGTAAATGGATCTCGGAATGATATCATCGATGCATCAATAAAGCGGCTTTCATTATGGCCGAACTTCACCCACCTCCAATTGGTTTATAATATGAGAGCTCATGGCGATGTAGATTTTGCTAAATGGGTTCTAAAGGTAGGTGATGGGTCAGCTAATGAAAAAGGAGACGATAATATCGAACTGCCTTTGCAATGCATAGTAGAAAATTCAATAGAAGATCACGTTTTTGGTACGTCACTTGACATAAACAATTATAAAAGCTATGCAATGAAAACCATACTTACGCCTAAAAACGACGATTGTTTCCTACTGAATGACAAAGTTGTTGATAAAATTCCCGGCACGTTTAAAATTTACGAGAGTTCTGACGCTGTGGTTGAGGATGATAATAATGATGTTTTGAACTATCCTATAGAATACCTAAATTCCATAACGCCTGCAGGACTACCACCACACATTTTAAAATTAAAAATTGGTTGTATTGTAATGCTCTTAAGAAATTTAAACCCGACTCAAGGGTTGTGTAATGGTACCCGACTTATTATACGAACGTTAGGTTCACGTGTTATTGATGCGGAAATTATAAGTGGAGACCATGCGGGAGACAGAGTTTTCATTCCTCGAATTCGTCTTCAACCGTCCAACAGTCAGCTGCCTTTTAAATTTAGTCGACTTCAGTTTCCTATCCGCATTGCATTTGCTATGACTATAAATAAAAGTCAGGGACAAACTTTCGACAAGATTGGAATTTTTTTACCCAATCCAGTTTTTACTCACGGCCAGCTCTATGTTGCATTCTTTAGAGTTCGCAGATTTGATGACGTTAAGATCCAAGTTATAAATACTGATAAACAAACCATGACTGCCGCTAAGCATTTCACTAAGAATGTTGTATATAGGGAAATTTTATGAGACAATGTAAATGTGGATTACTGTTCTTTTTGTTTTAGTTGATTAATATTGTTGTTTTTGTGTTATACAGTTAAAACATGCTGTTTTTTTTAGATCGGCTCACGACTTTATATTTTTAACTGAGTTAAATTAATGTTACCTTGAAAGGTTACATTAGCAATGATTTTTTTGTTAAATAGTTGATTAGAGTTGTTATATGCTATAAATAGTTGATAAAAAATGTTTTAAGATCTGCACACGGAGCTATCGCCAATATAGTAACAACACGTGTAGATCTTTTTGAGTACCTTGGCTGTGTAAACTGCTATATCTTCTACTGACTGTACAAAAAATAATAAGATATATGCCTAGAGGGCAATCTGACTGCCTTTCATATTTAATTAATGTTGTATTTTTATAGTTGATTGGTTTTGTTAGTTGTAACAGTTGATAAAAAAATCTAAGATTGCACACGAATCTATTACCAAGAATGCTCCTAGCGTTTTATACATATCATTTTGAACATGACTGTGTGCTATATTGCTTAGGGGCAAACTGACTGATTTTTATAAGTATTTAAGTAATGTTGTCTTTTTTATAGTTGATTATTGTTCTTATTTACTAGAGTTGATAAAAAATAGATATTAAGATTGGCACTCGAATCTATCGCCAAGGGAGAAGGAGCGTTTGTATATCTTTTTAGCGCTATGGCTGTGTAAAGTGCTATATTTTCTACACTGTAAGAAAAAAAAAATCGTTGCTTAGGGGCAACCTGACTGACGTTTTTATTTAAGCAATGTTATCTTTTTTATAGTTGATTATTGTTGTTATTTACCAAAGTTAATAAAAAAAGGTATTAAGATTAGCACTCGAATCTATTGCCAAGAGAGTACGAGTGTGTGTAAATATTTTTATTCACTATGGCTGTGCTACAATATTTACTACTAACTGTACAAAAAACTTAAAATTTATCGTTGTTTTAGGGGCAACCTGACTGACTTTTATAATTTAGTAATGTTGTCTTTTTTATAGTTGATTATTGTTGTTATTTACTAAAGTTAATAAAAAAAGGTATTAAGATTAGCACTCGAATCTATTACCAAGATAGTAGGAGTGTGTGTAAATATTTTTATTTACTATGGCTGTGTAAACTACAATATTTACTACTAACTGTACAGAAAACTTAAAATTTATCGTTGCTTTAGGGGCAACCTGACTGACTTTTATATTTAAGTAATGTTGTCTTTTTTATAGTTGATTAGGTATTGTTGTTATTTACTAAAGTTGATAAAAAAGGTATTAAGATTAGCACTCGAATCTATGGCCAAGAGAGTAGGAGCGCGTGTAAACATTTTTACGAACTATGATTGTGTAAAGAGTGTAAACTGCAATATTTGCTACTGATACAAAAGAGAGCTCAAAACATATAATTGCCCGGAGGCAACCAGATTCACTTAAATATTTAATTAATGTTATTTTTTTTATATAGTAGATTATTGTTATTATTTGCTGTACTTAGTCATAACACTTTATTTTAGGATCTGCACACGAATCTATTGCAATGAGAATAAGAGTATTTATAATTAAAATATTGAAAAAAAACTTGGATTTTAATTTATGCTAACCACAATAATATACGTATTAAATTATACTTAAGTGAAAAGTGCTGTGATTGTGTATTGTGATTACATTTTACCCGGGCGAAGCCGGGTTCACAGCTAGTATTATTATATTTCCTCACAAGTGTGATGAAAAACATTGTGTGTGCCACGGGCGGTAAAGAAATTCCAAACTCGTGTTATTAAAGCCCTCGGCTTCACCTCGGACTTGTAACAGACAGTCGTTTGTAATTCCTTACTTACCGCCCGAGATACACAATGTACTAATGTACGGTCACGGACTTTAAATGTTAAGCTATTTAGGTTTCAGACTATTTTTTTCGTGTGATACACAATTGGGCATGCAAAACCGGTATTGCATACCCTATACACAATCTATGACACGACTATTGTAAGGTGAATCCTAAAAGGCTCAACAATTAAAGTCCGTAAGTGTACCTACCTATCTATAGGCCCTTTACGCTTTTAAAATAAGTTGCTATCGGGAGACCTTCTGTTTTAGCATGTCAATGTCATGAGTTTTAATTTTTTTACTTAAGTTCTGTTTCATGCTTTTTCAAAACCGGTTCACCCGTTTGGGAGCTACAATGCCACAGGCAGCCACACAGATACAGATACACAATTCAAATTTCTTTTCGGAGTTTTCGGGGTAAATGAAACAAGGCGTCTTCTTACGTGCAACTTTTTTCATCTTCAGTAATGACAAACTGTCAAATCATTTATGCATTATTTCAATTTGACTGCGATATCACCCCTGAGAAGTGACAATATGTATGTACTTATTTATGTGACTTGTTGAGTTTCACTTTTAAACTGAGCATCTACAAGGCGACAAATGCCACAAGTTGATTCCACGATGGTTTCTGTTGTACAAAACCTTTTAAAGAATAAGTTTGTACTAATTTATTGGTCCCAGCGCGCAGGTGCATCCACGACTAAGCTCGTTACAAATTGGCAGTACTTTCGGGAAACTTATTTAAGTTCAGAACAACAATGTAACGAAGAAGCTGACAAATTCTAGTTTCTTATGAATAAATACCGACTAGTTCACGTTGTGCCAAGACAACGGTCTTAAATTTTATAAAATATGATAAAATGCGCTCTTGGGTGCGAATGCCGGCCGTGGTGCAAGTGAAAAAAGAATAACTTTTAGTTTTTTACGTCACACTTGGCCATAAAGTGGCAATTACCGCCCGCTCCGCGTGCGGAAAAACCCATTTCATGGCCTGGGGAAGACTTAAAAATTTTGTACTTACGAGTACCACGGGCGGTAATAAAGAAAGCCTCAGATCGCATATTTATCGCCCTTGTCTTCGGCTCGGGCAAACACCTGCGACCTCAAACGTTCTTTGTTTTACCGCCCTAGATAAGTAATGTACTATTGTCATTCATTAGAGCGATGGGAGGTAAAATTCGATAACTATCGAGCTGACTCACGCCAAATCAGGATCATTATGACATTTCATTAGCTCCTTTTCTTCATACGTTTATAAATGAAATGCGGCCACTTTATGTAAACTGTTTGTAGACATTGTTTGGAAATAGACATAGTACGCAATTCTCTATAGACATTTAAATAAAAATAAAATATAAAGAAACATAAGTGTTGATCTTTTTTGGGATTAGATAGATGTAGGAATTCAAGTAAATAGGATGAACTGTCATGGCGAACAGTATTCAGCGTGAGATGCATAATTGAAAGATAGCCGCTGTACCCATGGGACCGGTTAAGGGTGGGTTAAGGTCACCAGAAGTTGATAGAGGCAGAAAGCGTACGACCGTTTGTTGTGGAAGTCTTTGCGTGCTGTGTTGTGTGTGTTTTTGTTGAACCAATGAGACTGAGATATTACTTAATTGATTCAGTTAATACAGCACATTTATGCTCATAATGTTAAATGTAAGGAACGCTGCGACCGGACGGCTAACAAACCATACTGTTCATTTTTTTTAAACTATTTTAACTATCTTCTTTATTTTTTTTTATGTGTGTGTGACAATTAAGTTTTTTTATTCTTATTCTTGTTCAATTTTCTGGTGCTCTTACATTGCAGTTATAAAACGTTGTAGTTGTAACGTTATAAAACGTTTGCAATAGAACATTTTGTACCCTTTTAGTTTTATGAAATGTTAGTGAACGTTATCGTGTTACATAACGTTATACAACATTTTATAGCTGAAGTATTAGAGCACCATTCGGAGACTGTCCCGCCGACCGCTTGTGCCTCGCAGTTTTCTTTAGTTGCATCTTAGTCCGCAGCACAAAGTCGCAACGATGAATATTGCAGCACCTTGGACTGTCGACGGGTCTCATCCTCGCCTCTTATATATTTAACAACTATTTAATATGCGCTCGCGCCGTACTGAGCAAGCATCCAATAGTACTCAAATGGGTTTGTTATTTTATTTCATTTAGTAAGAGAAAGAAAATATATTTACTTATTAATGAAAGAAAAGAGCACACATTGCTTTGTGTTTACCGCTGTTTGTGTTTGCATAATATTAATAATTTATAGAAAATTTAATGTAGTTAATTTGTGCCAAAAATGTTACTGTCAAAAATGTATAGTTAGAGCAGGAATCCAAAAACCTTCAAAAATGGTGTAGGTACTTTTGCGCGTATTGCTCAGTTAGCACAACTTTTTAGAAGTTCCAAATTGGGATTCACATTACCTAACTCGTCAAAATTCGAATGTACAAACACAGTCTTGGTACGATTTTATTAAATGTATAGATTAAAAACCGGTCAAGTGCGAATCAGACTCGCGCACTGAGGGTTCCGTACAAATTAGTAAGTAGATACGTGAATAGTTCAAGATAATTTGTATGATGGGACAAACTTAACTGATGTCTCCATACATCAACATAGGTCGCGATTAGTTTAGTAGCAGCGAATAGTAATAGTAATAGCAAAGCAAAAAATGGGGGGAGGGGGGTATTTTTTTGAACGTTTTTCGCCCCAATTAAAAAAGTACATGATTAAGAAAAAGAAATCTACAAATTGACAGTGGAGGAACACATTTTATAGTTCTCAAATAAAAAATCCTCCGTGGATAAATAATAGGCAAGTCAGTTGAAATCGAGTTCTGTTGACGCCGGGACTGACTTGGTTTAACATTACATCTCAAAACTTTTTTGTTGTAGGGGAACTGCGTTGCGAGACTTGCATCTTTTTACATGTAATGTTTTTGATGGGATCAATTATAGTCTCATGATACTTCCGCCATATGTATTTTAGGTATTCTGAAACAATGACATTTTGATTTTCAGATGTTTTGAATTCAAGTCTCTCGCACTTGACAAGTATGACTGTGACAAGTGGCCTTTTTACGGCCATTCTCACGAAGTATGACTGCGTCTAATTACCCCGTCTCCATACATTTAGTATGAAAACAGCGTCGCGGTAATTAGGTGACCGCAGACATACTTCGTGAGAATGGCCGTTTAATTCAATATTTATAGTGAATCTTGAGCCATACTCCTGGGAATGAAACATCTTTATTGACAGACTTAGAGAAAGTTCTCGGAACAGTCTCAAAGGGCTCAGATCGTTAAAAAAACCTCAAAATAAGGCGATTGAAGTAAACCCCACTACAGTTAGCGCTCTCAGCAACAATTAAAAATACCCGCTGAACTTCGCCGGAATTTTAATAAGTCCACCCTAAATAATAAAACAGTCGTTACCTTATCTTTCCCCATGTTTTCATTAGGCCCCGGTGTCCGCGCCGTTGCTTATTTTGTAAGTGTTAACCCTTAGTTTACTTGTGGTTCTTTTGGGACTAAAGTACTTTGGGTTAATTGAACGCGATGGGATTTTTAATGCGGAAGGCACGTAATCTGTGTTAAATGCTGCTTGGAATTCTTAATTTTATTTAGTACAATCTGCCGTTTTAAGTTTTAATGATGTTTGTTTAAATGAATGATTGTTATTACTATTTTAAAACTACACCACATATCGCAACGCGAGGTATTTGAAAAAGAAAGTTAGTCTCTTTATAAGGTAATCTATTACATTGCTAACAATATCGCTCCTGATATGATATGGTCCGTGACCTTGTAATCTTCTCTTCTTCTTCTTCTTAGCATATATTATGTGTCCACTGCTGGACATATGGACTTCCTATTAATTATTGATGCGGCGATTCTCCAGGTCGGCCCTGCCGTCTCTTTGATGTCGACCGACCATCTGGTTTGCGGTCTTCCGACGCTTCTGACACCCATCTAGGTCTCCAGTAGAGCGCTCGCTGCGACATATATGGCCGGCCTATTGCCACTTCAATTGCGGAATTCTTTTGCCGATGTCGGTGACTTTCGTGCGTTGGCGAATATCCTGGTCGCATTCTATCTCGCAGAGAGGTTCCGAGCATTGAGCGTTCCATATTAACTTGCTGTACCGCTTTCAGGCGGTGGATTCTTCCGACGGTTAACGTCCACGTTTCGCATCCTTCCTTCCTTCCTTCTTAGTCGTCGTCTTCATTGCTGAAGGTCGTGTCTAACTTGAAATTTGATACACCAAGTTTTTCTAAGCGTCTCTGTCCTCGACGGTCTTTACGTTTTGCATGCGTGTGTCATTACTGGGAGAACACATTAGTTGTATACTCTCGTTTTCAGTGATTGTGAGATTTTTGACTTGAAGACATCGTTGAGCTCACCGAATGTACCCCATTCAAGTTGGATGCATCCAAGTTGGCCCTAGTACCTAATAATATTTAGTAATTAGGGACCAATATGTATGTATGTTACGTATGTGTAAGTATATAAGCCTTTTCGTCGTTTCGTCTTTCACGGACCACAGCGGATCAAGCTATATTAGAAACATGATTGACAGCGAGGTATTGAATTATCCTCCGGGACCGGGAGCCACAATATTCAAAAACATATAAACTCACAGAAATCGTCAGACGGCTTCGGATAAAACAAAAAGTAAAATAAGCAATAAACGAAGAGTGTTAGATTCATTATATCTATAACTCTAATAATTTCCAAGCAGATTAAATTCTCCACCATTTATTCATAGGCCCGCCCGGGCGCAGTGCTCGGGTTAAGACTGAATTTACGATCCCCCCTAAGAACCCACTTTAAGGTAAAAAGATAACCGTGGGACGACTTAAACGTTATTTACCGCACCAACTTCGGATTCTCTATTCATAACTGCGCTTTAAAATTTATATTTTGCATTATTTATTGTGTACTGTTGTTCCCAGTTATGTGGTTGCTTGTTTTTAAATTTTATGAGGCTCGAAACTGCGGAAGTTTTGGGATTAGCGAGGTCGAAAGGGAAATTCCCGTTTATTGCAACGGCGCTTTTGTTCTGGCTGGCCCTTACGGGACTTTGTAATGGCTATCATTAGGTGCACATCTTTAGATTACAAGCTAAAAGAATACATGTATATATCATATTCATTCTTGTATCTATAGTACAGGGTGACTGGAAATTCGCCGTATTCCTTGATAGGGGTTTTTCTACAGCTCATTTGCAATGATTTAGGCCCAGTCAACTAGGGGTCAAAACTCCTTGGTTTTGTGTTCACAGATGTCCAAGATATGTTTGTTCTGCAAAAGAAGTGTCTACGCATCCTCATGAACCTACGAGCCACAGTAACTTGTAAACCACATTTTATAGAGAAGGAATTACTCACCGTTCCTTCCATTTACATACTGGAAGCGAGTATGTTCGTGAGAGAGCATATCCACTTCTTCCGGCAAGTAAAAGACGCTTCAACTCGTCATATCGTTACCCGCCACGAAAATAGACTCGACTTACCCAAATCAAATTTAGTAATGCATTAAAATAGCCCATATGTTAGATTTATAAAAATATACAATAACATTCCTGAAAACATAAAAAGCGAAAACAAAAATCATTTATTCAAACGTAAGCTAAAACTTTTGCTAATAAAGAAAGGTTACTATAAAATTGATGATTTTTTAACCCACAAAGACATAATAAAATAAAAATAGAGTACCTATAACAAAGTCTCTGTCTAATTAGTTTACTTGTTAGGATTTTAAGTTAAGTTTCAAAGTTAAATGTGATGTATATAAATTTATATCTTAAAGTTAAATGTATAAGTGCAATTAAAATATTTTTGGGTCAAATTTTAAATGTAATATTACGTCTAGTTATGTTACTATTAACTTTAAACTGTTTGCTATGCCCTACCAGGGCCCATATGGGACTGAATGTACTATTATTAAGATCTGTACAACTATGGTTTGCAATAAATGCTATGACTATGACTAAAATTTTCATTAATATTCGTTTTTATTACAAAAAGTGGATGAAACGAAATAGTAACGTATCTCCCGCTTTCCTTTTGAAAAACGGCAAAACCGTTGGAATAACCTAAACTGATGTTATTTGACTATTTTTTAACTGCGACTGGGTATTTGCGAACGCGTGTCCATTAGTCACGGCCTCCGCGTTTGCGAGATCGAGACGAAGCAAAGGAAACTTAACTTAAAGGTTATTTTAATAAATTTTTCACAATAGATGAGATAGTTATCGGTTCGATGGAACGGCAGGCACCAAAATTCAACAATATGTCAGTATGAGACCTTAGCCTCTTCTAATCTCCTTCATTTCTTTTTGGACATCATCTCCCTGCTCCTTTTAGTTATTGGAATGTTGTTGTAATGTAATATCACATTACTTATCTAAAGCGATAAATATGCAATCTGAGGTTTCCTTTATTACCACCCATGGTAAGTACAAAATTTTACATCTCCTCTAGGCTAGGAAGTGGGATTTTCCGCACGCGTAGCGGGCGTTAATTGCCACTTTGCCTGGGTGTGACGTAAAGATTTTTGTCTGGTGTTCAACTAGATCGAGACTTTTCTGAGTATTCGTCTTCATTGCTCATCTGAACTCTACAATATCACCGATATAACTGGCGGTGCTATCTGGTTACCTAGATCGTTTCTGTCTCTTATTAAAAATCACTTTATCAGGAACGAAGAATAAAATATAGATAAGCGAAACAAAAACGCAAGCTTACAGTTTCCGATGTGGGCTCGATGGCTGGACGGGCGCTGACGGCGCAAATAAAAATGTCGGGCGATCCCGGGAACGGCGGGATTGTTTCACGCGAGACAACACTGGGCGTGACGGGATTTTCATACGTTATCGACAACTGGTGAGCGTTTTCCAAAAAAAATACCGGGGTAGCTACTTTCTCAAAATATGGACTTGTGAGGTTTTTTTGGCTCAGAATCGTTAGTACTTTCGAACCTTATACGTAAAAAAAAGTGTCCCATTTTTTTCCATTACGTCACCATGTTGCATAGTGTTTGTATGAACGTGACGTAGTGGAAAGACAAAAATCCCATACAAATTTTGGGACACTTTTTTTTACGTATAAGGTTCGAATGTACTAACGATTCTGAGCCAGAAAAACCTCAAAAGTCCATATTTTGAGAAAGTAGTTACCCCGGTATTTTTTTGGAAAACGCTCTGGTACGAATCTCTAAGGCTACAGTTCTAGTAAACGTTTACTACCTTATTGTTTCACCTAGATAGTGATGTTTTTAAGGGTTCCGTACCTTAAAAAGTAAAAACGGAACCCTTACAAGATCACTTTGTTGTCCGTCTGTCAAAACCCTTTATCTCGGGAACGCGTGGAGTTATTGAGTTGAAGTTGAAACTAAAACCTTATATTTCCTTATATACATAGAGTTATTTTCAATATCTTGTGTATATATAATATATAAGGTGGTAACAAATTAGCGACCGATATTTATGAATAAAACAATAAACAAATTATATATGTGTTTTGGAGAAAATTAGGGAAGTAAGTTTGCTACGTAAAGCACCCGGTTGATCAGGTAAACAATAATCAGTGATTAAGACCTGTTTGATTATCTTATGGTTACAAATTTTTCAATATGAATGAACTGGCCACTAAACAGAAAACAACGTCCACTTGACAGAAAATGTTCTTGTCAGTTAAATTACAGTTTGATTAAGTTTGGGTAGAATTTTTATTTATTTATTTTGTCCGGTGAATGAAAACCAAAAAATTATATGAAAGTTTTCTTAATTTCTAGTTAATGTTAATTATTATAACGTGAAGTATCTTCTCTTAAAATATCGGTAACTAATTGTTAGCACCTTATATACAATCGTAATCTCAGCATTCTAAATTAGCATACTCAAATATCGAGCACTAAAAAAGTCGGCTTTGCTGTGTCTCAGAACTTAAATTAAATTTAAAATGGAATAAGTTTCGAAAAATTAGCACAAAGTGAAATCGAAGCAGCGCGCCAGGTGCGGGCTGATTGGGCGGATTTAAAAGCCACTCACTATTACGTAGCTGTGCGTTTCTCATTCGAAAATTATTGTCAGAGTGTAAATCTGCGTAATTAAGGCGGGGTGTAACCGAGGCTTAGGGCAATTTTGTATCGTCCTAAACAACCGACGGTGCCGCAAATTTAAATTATTGGAACGAATTATGCCGTTTCGGAAGTTGTGTTAGCGGCATTCTGCCCAAATTTAATAGTCGTGGTAATTGCCGGCACTATTTCACAGTTTATGGAGATCAGCAGATGGGGGAGGTTTGGCAAAAAGAACATACGTGAGATATAAAATTTAAGAATTTTAGTTGTGTAAACAACATTTATATTTATGAATAATTTAAATTTTTGTCCGATATTAATTTAGGTATAAGCCTAAGGTGCTCTATTAGTAGGAATAGTAGGCCAAGGCATAATAATACATAATTATAATGCATGCATGTCCTCTAATGAGACATTATGCTCTTTTGTATCTTCTTTCAATCTGACTTATTTCTTAGAAATACTGTATTATAACACTTTAAACTATCGCATTTTGAACAGATTTTAAATATGCAACGATAACGCCCATTTTTGTTAAATCAATAGGTACGTCTTATGTATCAGTGGCGTTTATAACCAACTTTTTCTACTCCTGTACTGTTATCTGTCTTTTACTTGGTCACGAACACTAATATAAGAACATACATAATATGAGTTCAGAGAAGTCTATACTCTATTCCCCATAACAGCACTAGTGTCGTTATAGTCACTTTACGTTATTGCTAGCAGCCACAGACTTCTAAATCTAGGTTAAACTTAGGTCAAGGATTAAGCGCTCAATTTTAACTTTACGGTAAAAATGCACAACTACCAACTTAACAAACAATTAAATTCCTACGGTTTTTAAGAAAAACAAAACTTTCCGAACTAAATTCATTGATGACATAAAAAAAGTATTTTTAATTTAAGTACCTATATTTTAAATTAAAAAAAAAAGTTTACCATAGACACATACTGTTAGTCAAACGTCATATTTGCCTTGTTTCCAGGTTATGATTATTTTTGTATTTTTATTAATTAAAACATCGTCGTAGAAAAAGTATTGTATGCAACGTTGTATAATTAAGTCAAAAAACGCTCATTGCGTCTGTATTTGCGATACTCGCCGCATTCGCGGCTCGTATCGCAACTCACGCAATTCGCATTTTTTGAACCCATTTATACAACTGTTGCATAAAATACTATAATGTTTACTATGTTTGAGTCTAAAGTTATTTATGATTAAGAAAAATATTCATATTAAGTTTGAGAAGACGCAATTTCAAAAAGGTTGCATATCGTTTAAAAGACAAATAATTGTGATTTGTTACAAACCCACTGACATGAGAAATTCATTAGATGCTATAGTTTTTTCTTCAAGACTAAGTACTAGCTCCGTCCCTTTGGTACGTATTTCGTGGGGCCCATTTTGAGCGTCAGTTACGCTTCCGTACTTATTATAATTCATGCATGATACTTTTTGTTTACTTTAATAAAAGCTCATTCATATAAGAAACAGAAAAAAAAATCGAATAACTGTAAAAATAACCAAGATATAAGTCATCAAAGATTTATCTCTATCTCTTTCTAGCCAAACAGAATACAGTATGGAGTTTGTATGGCGGCAGTGTACTATGACGTCATAGTCCATATCGGATCTCTCCGTCTAATCGCTGTCGAATTATTGCTTTAAAATGTTTATATCTTCCGTATTTCTCGGACGATTTTAAATTAATTTTCACTTTATGTCATCTCTTTTACGCTATTTTCATACTTAGTTAAGAAATGGGATAAACAAAAATTCATGCATATTCCCTATTATGCAACCGCGCCAAAACGTCGGAAAACCAAGTAAATAACACAAAACAGTGATGATCGCGTTAGTCCTGTAAAACTATTTAAATAATAAGACCCAGCTATCATAAAGTCACCAGCCACTAAAGCGTTAAAAAATCGGCCAAGTGCGAGTCGGTCTCGCACACGAAGGGTACCGTACCACCGTTGAGAAAAAGACGCCTAAAAGCCCTTTTGTATTATAAAAATTAAAGCTATTTTCGTTTTATTATTTGCTGTTATAGTGGCAATAGAAATACACATTCTGTGAACATATCAAGGATTTACTTTGCTTATTACCATTATTCAAATCAAGCAAAAATACGCCAAAAAAAACGTTTCTTGTATCGGGATCCTCTTTTATTTTTAACTTTATTTTATTTTTACCCGACTGCGGCGAAGCCCAAAGGAGGGTTATGTGTTTGACCTGTATGTATGTCCGTTCCTGTGTCCGCTCGTAACTACTCAACGGCACAACCGATTTTGATAAATCATACATCATTAGATTCGTCTTGATGGCGCGAGTGTCACTGGATATGAAGTTTGTTAAAATAAACAAAATGGCGGATTTTATGCATTTTTAAAGTGCACCGCGGTCGGGTTTTTTTAGTAAAAATATTTATTATTATTTGTCATTGTAACGATAATAGAAATACTTATTCTGTGAATATATTAAGCATCTACCTATTACTATTATTAAAATCGAAAATGCCAATAAAACACGTCTCTTGCATCGGGATCCTCTTTTATTTATAACTTTATTTTGTTTTTATTATTTGTTGTTATACCGGCAATAGAAATACACATTCTGTGAAGATTTCATGTCTATACCTATCAGTGGCGTGGTATCCATAGAACCCGATTCCCACCGGCTTACCTATTTAAAAGCATATGACCGGAGTGTATCTATGTACTATTTAAAAGTAATCCAAATCTGCTCCGGCTTTACTAAAAATATATTTGACGCCATGCCACTGATACCTATTATAGTTCGAAAGCTGAGCCCTGTGACGGACGGACAGACGGACAGAGGAGGGACTTAATAATAGGGTTCCGTTGGCACCCGTTGGGCACGGAACCCTAAAAAGGAGTGTCTCCAAACCTCTCATCCCGCTTACAGCGCATTAGCACTGACGAATGACACAATTCCTAAGTTTGCCTCTCCGACCATCCTTAAGTCAGATCTTGATTAAAACGCAAATCGAATTCCGTACAAATCGGGCTATCCTTCAGCCGACTTGGCCTGAAATATATCATATTTGCGAGCACCTGCTGCAAAAAACCGGCCAAGTGCGAGTCGGACTCGCTCATCGAGGGTTCCGTACTAATTTGACATACAAAGGACCCCACAGCAAAGTTAGGGTAAAAGTGGTTTCAGTCATATCTCACTAAATTTTACTATGATGTACATTCAACTCTCCTGATTTTTTTTATGAGGGCACAACTCTCTGATATGCATACTTTCTGAAATAATCAATTTAATTGTTTTATACAAAATATATGTTTTACGTAATTCCTCATTTTTGCTCTGTTATGCATGTCGTTCGTAACATAGATAATTGATTAAATGCAATGTCAACGTAACAGGAACATTACAAAGGTCATATTGTATGTTCTATAATTGCGTTATTACATGCAAGCTCATGAAAAATAAGAAGAAAAATACTTACAACGTCAGTAACTGTCAGTGCGTATCATTTCGTAATATACCGATTACGATTTTAGGAAACACGTCGCGTAAATAAAAAAATATATGCTTGTTTATTTCAGAAAGTTTACATCTGAGAGAGTTGGGCTCTTATAAAAAAATAATCAGGAGAGTTGAATCTACATCATAGTAAAATTTAGTGATATTTGACTGAAACCACTTTTTCCTTAAGTTTGCTGCGGGGTCCTTAGTACGGAATCCTCGGTGAGCGAGTCCGACTCAATATTTATAGAGCTTTAATATATGTACCTACATATTGGCAGAGTGCAAAGCGGGTGGAGGGGGTAGCCTAAACGATCACAGCGCTCGCTACGGCTAAAATTGACATTTTTGTCGCTGACTTTTCTCACTGAAAACAACAATTTTAATATTATTGGCAATAATGTTACTGACTACCATTGTCCAAAATTGTGTAATATAGTAAAATAACACAAGATTTCATTAATATTTTTCACAATATTTACTTACTTCTTGTTTGACAGCGGTGACAATATTGTCCATAATGGCCGCCTATCACGTGGCGCTGTCGTCGCGCTCGGTCCCAATACATTTTGATTTTCTTAGTAAAGGCTATTTTATTAATGATTTAATTAAAAATGTAAAGTGTACAGATTTTTCTCTATACCTGCCAGCCTGCCTGCTGCTAGTATAAGACGGTATTACTTGCCAAATTTCATAGTTCTAGGTCAACGGAAAGTACCCTTTGAATTTTGGTTTCCTTGAGAGTGTCGAAATTTACGTTTTTGGCGGCATAAACGGCCGTATCTTTTTTTCACGTTAACTCACAAGTTTGCTTTTACCTCTAAGCGTTCCCGAAGTAAAGAGTCTTGACAGACGGACAGACAGACGGACAACAAAGTGATCTTATAAGGGTTCCGTTTTTTTCCTTTCGAGCTACGGAACCCTAAAAAATGACGCTAATTAATATCGTGTCGTGACGGATGCAGGAGAGATGACGGGGAATTCGCTCCGATTTCATCTCGGGAAATTGGTTCCGATATCGCTTAAGCCAGGTTGGATGGAGAATTATGGCAGCCTTAGATTTTAACGTCAGCCTTCGTGGGAGACAGTTGTGTCAGTGTCCATGTAACAATAGGGTAAGTATTATCTAGGAATCAATAGCACATTACTTTCGTAGGGCGGTAAAACAAAGAATGTCTCAGATCGCAAGTATTTTACGCCCGAGTCGAAGGCAAAGGCGATAAATATACGATCTGAGGCTTTCTTTATTACCGCCCGTGGTAAGTACAACATTTTACGTCTCCCCAGGCCGGGAAGTGGGATTTTTCGCAGGCGTAACGGGCGGTTATTGCCACTTTATGGCCAGGTGTGACGTAAAATAAATTTACGTACGCCAACCATCAAATTATGTTTTCAAAATTGATCAGAAATAATCCAGCTACACTGATTTTAGTGCTATTAATGATTTATAATGACAGAAACTAAAAATAGACAGATAGATCGATTGATAGATAGATCATTTATTTTACGACAAAATAACAGTATAAATTTGTACAGACAAAATTAGTAAACCGGGGTTACTTTAAAATGCAGAGGTGACTTTGCAAAAGCAGTTTTTCTGTTATACAATCGATTTTTCCTTTACTAAACTCAATATACGAAATAAATTTGGTTGATTTTGCAACTAACTATTAAACTACATCCAAATAAAGAAGTATAAATACCATGTTATAACCATATTAAATCTATCAAAGTAGCCCCATTTTTTCCTAAAGTCACCCCGTTTTACGGTATTCACGCCATGATCGTCAATAACATCAAGACAACATCATAAGACATCAATTTGACCATATTAAGCTGTGACGTCACAAGTCAGGTTTTTTTGAAAACTCCATATTATTTCAGCGTTTTGACAAATAATAAAAAGCCTAAAACCCCTACACATCGCACACAAAAAGAATTTTTATAATATATAAATGTCATCATTGTTGTACAAAAGAAAACTTATCGTAATTTAGAACAAAGCAGATAGACGGTGCAACTTTTGGGTTTGGTTTACAAAATATGAATTTATTCATAGCTTTATGCAATTTACTTGCCTCTAAAATAAATAAGTACTCTTATAATATTTTATGGGTTGACAGAAGCTAATTCTAGCTCTATCTACATATGTAATAGCAATAACAAACGTTGCCGTAGGCACTTGCCCCACCGCCGACGAGTAAGCAAGTAAAATGGGGCGAGTAACAGTTCATTGCGGGCTTATGAGGTACCTATAGTGTGATCGATCAACCTTGTCGAGATTCAAAATGTAGTTACAGTATGAAACCTTACAGTGCCGCAGATTACCTATATTATCAGCGCGATGTCTGCATAAACAAACGCCCTACCCGGATTTAAATTACAGAACTAAGCGATTTTACTTTCTCTCAAACATTAGAACACTCCAGAATTTCTCATATACCTTTACTGCGTCTTCTGTTTATTTTTACACCTTAGTTAGACAATAAGTATAAGGTTAAATCGATTTGTCGGTGTTATTTATATCAATGAATGCATCTATTTATTTATTATATTATGTATAATAGTTAGTTGTATGTATTTGTCCTGTTTTTCTTTTCCATCTTTGATTATTATCTGTCCTTCTTATCCTTGTGCACTACCTACTCACTTCTGCTTTTATTTTGCGCCAACTCTACTACCCAAAACAAATTGACCTGATTATTCTAGTAGTTAAATATTTAATGAAATAATAGTGGCAATTAACTAGCTAGAGGTACCGTGAACTGGGCTTACTTTGATTCACGGGGTAACATTTATAATCTGGGGGCACGGCAGTGCCCCCGCCAAGTCGAGCGCGAAGCATACACTGCCCACCCTTACTGTACCATCCTTTACTGGAACCATTTCGCCGCATTTTCAGGCCCCTATTTGAGAACCTCTGGATAAGACCAGAACGCAGAAATTTTCGTCATCCAGAAAACTATAATCACATACTTAAAATCCAAAATTTCAAGTCTGTAATTAAGTTTCGAAGCTAAGCGAAAGCAAAGTTTTGCATTTATGACACTTACTCACTCATAATCATCAGAATAGAACTAGTACTTCCCATAAACTCAGAGAGCTGAAATTTGATACAGAGTTAGGGTTTAATGGCCACATAAAGGGAAAACTATAAAAACTAGGATAATCGTTGATCTGGAGCACCTGGTGACCCTGATTATAAAAAAAACTACTCATAAAAAGAAAAAAACTGTGTTAAATAAGAAAATCTAATAAAATAAATCAATATACCCACGTTTCTACAAAAAGAAGTGAAATCCCACCAAAAACATTCTGTAAAAAACTAGCCAAGTCTCGATGGAGCTGCTTGTTTATCTCTAAAAAGTAATGAAATCTAGACAAAGTCGTGCAAAGTCTAAGGTTCCTTACTGTGATTTCTTTATTATTATAGTTAATGTTGTGTTACTTGGCCATTGAAGGGTACACAAGGGTACAAAATAAAATTGACTTGTACCCACTAACGTAGGTATAAAGAATGTTCAACGGCCAAGTCACACAACATTAACTATAATAATAAAGAAATCGCAGTAAGGAACCTTAGACTTGGCACGACTTTATCTAGATTTCATTACTTTTTAGAGATAAACAAGCAGCTCCATCGAGACTTGGCTAGTTTTTTAACAGAATGTTTTTAGTGGGATCGATTTTTATAACTGAATAGCTTTGATACTGATCGCGTTTAAAAAGTATTTTTATGCCACACCTGGCCATAAAGTAGTTTCTGGCCAAGTGTAGACATAAAATGATGTACACAACACGGGAGGTAACAAAGAAAGCCCTCGCTTTCAGCTCTGGCTGCAAACATCTGCGATCTCGGCCTTTCTTTGTTTTACCACCCTAGTTGAGTAATGTACTCTTATTTAATTATAAATTGTTGTAAACGCTTTCAGAAACCAACTGTTTTTAGTTGAAAAATCGGTGATAAATGTTACCCCGTGAATCAAAGTCCAGTCCATGGTATTGGAAAAGAAAAAACGAGCGTTAAAAGCTACATGTGCGCCCGTTGTAATTCGAACCGATGTATTCCTGCTGGGATACATTTACGGCTGCAGCAATTACTGTTGCTTAAAATTGTTTAAAATTTAATCTAACCTGATGCCCGTAAACTCGCAGTTCTGTAAAAACAACTTGTGCAGTAATTGTATTAAAACGTTCATAGGTAAATGCTGCTGGCAAGCAAGACAACTTGTTACGTTCTGTGTAATGAATAAATCGCATTCTCTATAAAAAACCCGGTCAAGTGCGAGTGGGACTCGCGCACTGAGGGTTTCGTACAAACTCGTAAGTAGATACGTGAATAGTTCAAGAAAAACTGTATGGCGGTTAGTTTAGTAGGAGCAAATAAGTGTTTTACGATTTTTGAAAATTTCTAAAAAACGGTGCAAATTAGGAAAACCGTTAGATTTTTCTTGTAATATTTATAGTTCATACCGGATAACAATAGACTCTAGAGGGACACAGAAGAAGAGATTCCAAACATTTTCTGTACAGTTTCACTTCTTCTTCGCGATGGTCAAGTGACAACACACGCTAGAGCTCATATTGAATGTTACAAATAACTATTCACCAAATACTTTGGAATGATAAACTATAACAGAAACAATTAAATTTTAAAAACATACAAATTCGATATAACTATTTGATAGTACAATATAATAATGACAGCTCTGAGCTGTCTCATTTATATTGAGTGTTGCTTTAAATCTCTGGCTCTTTGGGTATTTTGTAAGAATACTTTTTTTTATTTTCAGCCAACCAAAAAGTATGGACATCATCAATATTTTATTTTTGGCATCTACATTAGAAATGTCATTTATTGAATGTCAACCTAAAACCGGCACTATAAAGAACCTTTTTTATCTTCTGTCTATTCCTATACGGAACAGACTGTAGGATGAAATTAATTTGGTAATTATTACAGGTTTTTCTGTTCAGTAACTTCGAAGATATTAGGGGGAATTGGTGTTTTTTTGAACGTTTTTTGTCGATCCAAGTGGAGCAGCTCAACCATCACTGACTCTAATTCCTTGTCCAGAACTATTCACCATTCTCCTGACATGCAAAAGATTGATAAACAATAACAGACCCAAGTCAATTTTGATCATTGTATCGCAGCCAAAGACACTCAAGCATAGACAAACTTGACATTCCTTCGCGGGAAGAACTCCGACACTGCGACAAATAAATATTAACGCAGTAACTTAAACAGTTTTTAGCGCCGGCCCAAATGAAACACAAACATGAAGAGAAAACACTAAATCCCAGTTAGAAAGAATTGCCAGGACAATATTTTGGACTAGCATTTGCCCGCGGATTTGCCCGCGTTATACCCGTTATTGTCTTAAGGGAACTCTTTACTGGGATATAAAGTATCTTATGTTTCAATACAGAACTTGGTCTATTTGCGTGCTAAATTTCATTTCAATCCGTTCAGTTGTGACCCGGTTATTTAGTAACAAACATCCAAACCTCCAAACATCTAAACATCCAAACATCTTCACTAACACTCACATTTATAATATTAGCTAGTGGGATACCAAACTAAAACAAAGATACCCTAAATTCCAAGTAGCGGGCAAAAAAATTACGAAGTCAGGGTTAATTCCCGAGGGCTCATTGCGTATTCATGGTGTCTTATGAGATGCAAATACATTACGGCCGTTACGGCGGGTCGGAAACGTTAATCGTTTTAATTCTTCAACTATGAATATCTGCTGGTCGCGACTGGGCTAATGGTTTCCTTGAGGGCCGGTTAGGGTTGGTTTATGTCAGAGCGCAACCGCGAGATGGCGATGGCGGGTCGAATGAAGGGCCAGTGAACTTTGTGAAATATCTATAACGTTATAAGTTGGAAGTATGTTGCTATTTTGGCGAACATTTCGGGAAGGTTAGAAATATATTTTTTATATTTGAAGTGTTATGTAAGGTACCAAAAACGGGTTTATATTTTGAGTTCCTTTAGACTTATAATCTACTAGCATTTTCCCGCGGCTTCGCCCGTGTTGGTCCCGTTACTGTCTCAAAAGAACGCTTAACCGGGATATAATCCTATGTTTCAATCCAGGACTTGTTCTACTTGCATGCCAAATTTCAACTTGATCCATGCAGTTGTTACTCCATCATTTAGTAACAAACATTCAAATATCCAAAGATCCAAACATCACAAAATATTTTTTTTTTTTTTTTTATACAACTAGGGTGGCAAACAAGCAATAAAATAAAATAAATTATTTCTGCAAGTAAGGAAGAAACTCACCAGTTTCTCTTTTCAACCAACAAGTATTACAACAATATGGCGTTAATATAAGAATTCATTAATATATTACATTAAACTTAAAACTACATTTATAGAGATGTAAAGGGTCTGTCTATACGTCCTAACTTAAAATTATAGAAAATAAATTGATAGTAAAATTAATGGAGATGTAAAGAGTCTCCGTTGTCAAAATATTATGTTTTGGAGGTGTAAAGGATCTCCAAACGTCAAAATACAAACTGAGAATATTACTAAATATCTTACAGACCATCTTTACAAACTTTCACATTTATAATATACCGTTATTTAGTAACTAACATCCAAATATCCAAACATTCAAACCTCCAAACAACTTCACAACCTTTCACATTTATAATACTAGTGGGATAATCTAACTAATAATATATAATGTATTAGACGATACCTAAAGAACTATAACAAATCACTTAATAATCCGTGATCTTAATCAAATAAAGAAGGATAATCTTCCCTCCGCCTTAAGTCTTGAGACCATAAGGTCTTCATCGAGTAAATCAACCCAATCCTCGAACAGAAATTGGAATCAGGACAAGACATATTTTGTGGTCTAAGAGTGTAATACTTACTGCTAACTTCTCTAAGATTTCTTTTCTAAAATCAACTCAATTATTTCAAATTAAGATAGAATTTGGTCTGAAAACTAAGGAGTTAGCAGCTTTATACTCTTAGACGACGATTTGTCTTCCTGTTTTATTGTTACCTTATACTGAAAATATGAACGCATACCTACCTTTTATTGCATATGCTCTCGCCTTGTTCAATAGTCGCGAACACTATTTAGTTCTCAACTTTCTCAAATTTCCTATTATGTATAAAATTTGTTCCTCATTAGTAGCAAGGTCAAAACCGAACCTTTATTTCAGGCCATGTATTACAGAAATAAGAGAGAAGTACCGGCGGCCGCTTAATTAGTAACACGTTTCAAATTATAACGAGCCGGAATCATAAAAGCGTGCTCCGGCGACGGCGGTCTGTACATGTGAAAGGAAAGGAACAAAAGATACATTTTGAATACAATTTATTGTAGAAATAACGGCGTACTGGCATGGTTGGTTTACTACACGAGCCAAAACAAGTTTAATGCATTCTGTTCATGGTTTGGCTGTATAACCCCGATGTAAAAGGGGTGAATTATTTATTTTATTTATTTTTCTATCTTTCCCCAAGTCGAGCAAAACAAAGGCATGACCGTACCATCCTTGTCTCTAAGCCATCCAGGGCCATTTTCAACCTCCTGTAATTTTGTGCTGGCTAAAGCTAGAACTCTGAATTTTCAGGGATTTATTTAACAACAAGTTTTACAGCATATATTTCACTATCGCTAAGATTATAATTGTCCAAATAAAAGTTTTAGAGATACTTAGTGTGCAGTAAAGCCTAAAAAAACCTGTGCTAGGGCTAGTTACGCTTTACATCACACAGTTTCTAGAGAGCGAACGGTTACTCAGTTTAGTTCCATTATTTGGCCAATTAAAAAGAGATAATAGGTACTTAAAAGAGTGCGAGGATATGAATGTGTTTTCTGCAACTTACTCTAATTGCTATTCGTAAATATTTGACATTCATGTTTACTACCTGTCCGTCTGTTTGAATAAAATCGGGGTTTATAAATGGATGGAATGGTTTGCCTGTGGTTGTTTCGAAGATTGGATGAACAAAAAAAACTATGCATAGACTGACAAAGAATTAACAGTATTTTAAGTAGTGTCTTCGCTTCCATACCCATTTGACTTCGTGTCAATCAGAAATAATAATAATTGCGAAAACCGATGAGGTTCAAAAATCTATAACAGACATAAATACCTACCCTACACTATGCACTAGAATTGCGTCTATAACATATTGATATCCCAGCACGTACAATGATACAACTTTTTAATTAAACTGTTCATAGAATTTCAATTCGAATAGATGGAAAGTTTTTTATTGGTGCAAAGTAACAATCAAAAATTACTTGTGTACCTACATGGGTATTATATCGTTTTGATTGTAACGCGCGTAGTGAGACGTACTTGCGTACTAACTCAATAAAAATTGTAGATTATGTCACAAGGGAGCAAAAATATGTGCTGCGACGAGAGCGTACATTGAATTATCACACTGGGTATGGAAAACATATTGAACAAAAATATATCGAATAAAATAGTGTCAATCACATCATCATATCACATCACACTAATCACAACACTAATATTATAAATGTGAGTGAAGATGTTTGGATGTTTGTGACTAAAAAACGGGGTAGCAATCAAATGGATTCAGCTGAAATTTGGCATGCAAGCAGAGAGTCCTGGATTGAAACATAGGATACTTTATATCCCGGTAAAGAATTACCTTGGGACAGTAGCGGGAACAACGCGGGTGAAGCCGCGGGTAAATACTAGTTGTCTATAAAATCAAGATAGTAACCAAAAATTAAGAAAAAATATACCTACTTATAATCTTGGATAACCAAGTAATACTTTGATACCTCGAAAGAGGGAAGACTAGGATTTTCTGTTATGATAAGACATGTGAAAAAGTATTAGTTATAATGAAAAAGCAACAGTTCTTACGGCACCAATTTTTCTACAAAATAACTCTCAGAAAACGGATTTCAGAAATCTTCCCCGTACTTTATACCACGAAGCTAAACCGCAATGAGCTCGCACAAGTCATTGTTAGTGGAAAAATATTATGTGCCACATACTACTTGACTATTAAGTGCATTAAGCTTTTAACACATATATAATTCAGCGGGGCTTGGCAGTACTTGAGACAAAATCTCTCTCAAAACCATCATTGCATTTTCAATCTTATGTCATTGGCCGCGAGGTGTAGTTTGGCCTGTACGAGTTTCTGGATATGTCGTTTGGGAAGTGGTGCACCGGGTAGCTAGAGTGTCGGTACAGGCGCGAAGTTAGGTCGTAGCATCTATTATTGAGGGAATTACCTTACAGAGTTCCAGCGGAAGGGTCGGTCTGTTTCTCCACGGTTTTAACGTCTTTGCTTTGTGCTTTGAAGTCCGCCTAACGCTAAATCATAATCAGGATCATGCTGCTTACTGCAGTATCGATATTAAGCTTTACGCGAGCGCGTGATGTACATTTTGAATGTTTTTAGCGTTAAATATATACTCCGACTAATAACAATACGAATTCAAAAGAAGCACAGCAGGAAATTAGAGCACAGCCTCCATCGCGTATGCTCCGGAGAGCCATCCTCCGTCCAGCGTCGCCTCTTGCCGGAACTCTGAAACATTCACCAGTGTCGTAAAACAGCTCGAACGTAAAATCCTAAAAGCGACCGCAATGAATTATTCCTTACATATTTGATGTTTACACAAGGCAGGTACGGCTTGACAAACGGCTCAGGTGTGCTCGAGACTTCCAATCACAAAATGCAAATTACAAACATTCCCTCACTCCCCGCCGACTCTCATTGCTGTACGCATTTGAGCAAATTCATTACAAAACGCCACAGAGGCGCGCGTGGCCAAGCTGCATCTTCGACGCTGGTTGTTTCCGTTTTAAATTATTGAGCTCCGGTTCTACTCTGTGCCGGCGAAAGTTGGTCCGTTGGATGCGAAGTTGTCAAACAAATCAGGGGCGGATGACGAAACAAATTCAACAATTCCTATTTTCGCTTAGCAATTGTTTGGTGGTTGTTTTTGCGGCTGATTGACGACCCGCAAGTTCGGATTGGCCTGTCTTCAACTTGCTCTTGTTTTAAACATTTTCTTTCATTTGCATTTGTATTTACAGCTTCATTCGACTTTTGATCTTCAATTTTTCTTTTATCATCTTTAAGTTCAGTAACATTACGTGTTTTATCTTGTACTTACACCTACTTACTTGTGAAGTGAACAATTATAAAGTTACTATTTTTGTAACATTTTGGTTAAATTATTTACAGAATATAAAATTCGTTTTGGCTTTACGATCGAAAATTTAACAAAAACAATGATTTCCTTCAACAATTATACCTATGATCTGAATTGGGAACAATAGCTTTTAAAAGTGCTGCAATTCAATGCTTTATTGGAATAATCTGGCACTGTGTTATTTTAATCAAAAACTCTAAAATCGAGCTGCAGATGTAACAAAGGTGCACTAGAACTGTATAATATTTAAAACAATGTCTCCTTTAAAACAGTGTTAGTAACAATGTTCTTATTAAAATCATATAAAAATGTAAGTTCCTGTACTACAACAAATTGAAGAACGGTTTAAATGGGCAACAGGGGTTCAATTAGGCGGGGATGTTATTGTCGTGGCGACAACGGAGCCGGGCTGTTGTCGGGAGCCGGCTGTCCGCGGCAGCGTCGGCGACCACACACCGGGCGCAGGGCCCGGTGCAACTTATGGGAGACTGGCGTTTGCCTAGTTGCATAGTACCAGGTAGGGGAGTAGCGACATAAAACGCTGCCCAGGGCACGCATCCAAACTGCGCCCCTTTGTTTCTTAGTGACACCCGGGGCGAATAATCTTTCAAGACTTTTATTTCGCCATGTTTGCGAATTTGGATTGATGGTATTTTTTTCGTATAGGTAGCCCCCCCGTCCATGTTGGAGCCACTGGCACCACCCTCGCTCCCTGGTATGCCCCTGGCGTCCCTGGTATCACGTCCTCGGCGAACACTAACTGTGCAGCAGGCACTAGTGGCGTGGATTCCATAGGAGCCATTTTCTACTGGACTGCCAATTTGACAGCATTTGAGAACCTTCTTTTTTATAAAAACTGCCCTGCGATTGACCTCAGTAGCGCCTGACGGTAAGTAGCTAGTTCAGTAGATGCCTATACTAAATACAGACACTGGAAGTGAGTTCAATACCTTGAACATCTCCTTTTACTGCTGTTGTAAAAAATATAAGCCTATAACGTCACTGCTCTACGAGATCAAAAATTGTTGATGGCATGAAAATAAGCACAAAATTAAAATAACCGACTTTGAATGCACCTATTTTGATTACAGATGCACGAGAATACGAACGATAACCAAAACGCTATATAATATTTGAAGGCTTCCATCGGTTTTCCAAGATCAATTTTTATCAAATCATATTTTTGCAAGTAGGCCCCCGGGGCTCTTGCACAGTTTTGATTTGATTGGCGCTTTGGAAAATGACCTTCTGGTGAGAAGAGACGCAAGAAGACCCGTGCCCGTGCTCGTTTGCCCCCTATTTCATAAAAAAAAAAAAAAATAAAAAAAAAAAATAAAATAAAAAAAAAAAAAAGAAACTCCCCAGTTTCTCTTTTCAAAAACATGAAGCATGATAACAATTGTGACATACATAAATGAAATTACATTAATAAAATGCAACAAGCAAATACCTGGGCACAGTTTTTTTTTACCGAGAGATGTGTATAGTCTCGGATCCATTAAGTACATTACAATAAACTTAAAATTATTTTTTTTAGAGATCTAATGGTTCTCTAGCCTTCAAAACAAGATAAAAGATTGCAATAAAACCGCCTCGGAGGAGTCGGCGATGCGTCACCTTAAAAAAAAACATCCCTTTTCCAGTAATCGCGTAAAAAACATACCGACGAATTCAGATCCGTCTTTCTTTTGAAAAATAAATTAATGAGTGTGGCTGATTTTCTTACGAATGGTTTCAGGAACGTAGTTTGATGGTTAGTGTTACTTAATTTATTTAATTTACGTCACACCTGGCCATAAAGTGGCAATAACCGCCCGCTACGCGTACGGAAAATCCCACTTCATGGCCTGGGGAGATGAAAAATTTTGTAATTACCTCGGGCGGTAATAAAGAAAGCCCCAGATCGTATAATTATCATCCTTGCCTTTGGCTTGGGCGTCAAATACCTGTGATCTGAGACATTCTTTGTTTTACCTTCCTATGTAAGTAATGTACTATTGCTTACTGTAATGGCGCTCCCACATTGGCTGTTATAAATGTTATATAACATTATAAAACACGATAACATCCACTGACAATGCATAAAACTTATAGTAATTAGGTTATACCAGGTGTTGCCTGTACTAGGAGCAAATAATTAAAACGTAGATTGTACTCCTCGAACTGAACAACATTTATTCAGCGATATTTAAATATAACTCTTATGTTTTCATTTTTAGTACAATTTAAAGTTTATTTGAAACCGCAAAGTATTGCGATGTTTTTTATGTTTGTAGCGTGACAAGCGACGTCAATTATACTGATGTTAACGTACATGGAAAATACTATTTAATTTGTATGAAAAAGATAAAATCTAAAGATTACATAATTTTTGAAAGTTTTTGAACGAAAGTTTTATTGTTTGATCTACGTTTTAATTATTTGCTCCTGTTACAGGCAACACCCGGTATAACATTTATAACAAATGTATTATAACATATTTATAACAGCCAATGCGAGCACCATGAAACAACGTATTAAATAAATAATAATAAATAAATATTAGTGGACAATCTTACACAAATCGAACTAGCCCCATAGTAAGCTCAATAAGGCTTGTGTTATGGATACTAGACGACGATATATTTAATAGATACAAATACTTAAATACATAGAAAACATCCATGACTCAGGAACAAATATTCGTGTTCATCACACAAATAAATGCCCTTACCGGGATTCGAACCCAGGACCTCTTGCTTCGTAGGCAGGGTCACTACCAACTAAGCTAAACCGGTCGTCAAAATTGCCCCCGCTGTCGCTCTCAGCTTGCGCCGCGGCCGCGCAGCCTTTTGCGCTGTTCTCAGGCTGAAAAACAACGATACGGAGCTTTTGTCGGTACTCCCCTTGTCTCCAACAAGATACTTATCAGGCATCTACTCGCCCACCGGCGGCCGGTTTTTAAATAAGCTATCAAGTTTACATTTTATCGCACGATCTTTGTGTTTATGCGAACATTTTCCTGCTAAATTTGGTTATTATTTCTTCTTTACTTTTAAGGTTTGAGTTATCGCCGAATTTTGTCATCTTGATTTTTACAAAAAATAAAATCTTTGATATACAGGTTTGTTTTTGTTTAAACTGCTTTTTACTTTAGAAGTAAGAGTGAATACAGAGGTAGGGGAGACCGGGTATGGTTGTCTCACGGGTTGGTTGTCACAGCAGTCATTAAATGATACGAAACGAAGGAATAAGTGCATCGATTGGTGAAGTAGGGAAGGAGGTGAAGCTCTTGCGATCTTTTAACACCGAGCGATGCAATTATTCCTTCGTTTCGTATTATTTAATGGCTGCTGTGACAACCAACCCGTGAGACAACCATACCCGGTCTCCCCTATACAAAAATAGATATATAGGGAATGTGCATGATATTTTTTTTATTTACTGTAATAAAAGCTCATTTATATAAGAAACAGTAGAAAAAATATTTTTCGAATAACTTTAAAAGTAACCAAGATTTAACACAGCAAAGATTTATCTCTATCTCTTTCTAGCAAAACAGAATATAGTATGGAGATTGTATGGCGGCCGTGTACTATGACGTCATAGTCCTTATCGGATCTCTCTGTCTAGTCGCTGTCTGATTAGTGTTTTAAAATATCTTCCGTATTTCTCGGTCGATTTTAATTTTAAATTATGACTTTATGTCATATTTTTTATGGTATTTTCATATTTTGTTAAGAAATGTGTTAAAAAAAATCATGCATATTCCCTATTCTAGCGATGAAGATTTGATCTTTGTTCTTATACTTACATTCAGTGAGATTATCGTCGCTCCCATAATATTGTGTCTTTTCTATTCAATTCAACTACTTCTTGCTGAAACTAAACTATGTGTCTAGGCACTGCTGATGTCACAGTAAGCAGTAAGCAGTGTCACAGTAAGCAGTAAGCAGTACCTAATTATTCTTACTACAAAAGGTACATCGCGTGCTTGAATGTATGCGCGCCGTGTACCTTTTTAGGGTTCCGTAGCCAAAATGGCAAAAACGGAACCCTTATAGTTTCGTCATGTCCGTCCGTCTATCTGTCTGTCTGTCTGTCTGTCCGTATGTCACAGGCATTTTACTCAGAAACTACATGATGGATATTGATGAAATTTAGAATATAGGTGTGTTTTATGAGCCGCTACTTAGTTTGGTATATAAATAATTAAAATAAATATTTTTAGGGGATATACATGTTAGTAAAAAAAAAATTTTTCAGCAAATATCAACGTGTGGTACATAGTTCGACAGCTCTTTAAAAAACACTATAAGGTTCCTAAGTAATGTTTTTGATTAAGTGAATGTATTTGGAAATAATCGCTCCGAAAGTTGTGTAAATTGTGTCCCCCCCCCTCTATTTTCTAAACCGTGCGTCCGAAAAATATGAAAAAAATCACGCAGGTAACGCTTAATTAATACTTTCAACGAAAATTATTTTCAATATTAACCGTTTTTGAGTTATTGCCGATAAACTGCGCTTCTCAACAAAAGGACGTAATTGCTATGAAGATACGCTCTTTTGTTGTTGTACTTTTTACCTTATAGTCACGGCTATGGAACCCTACACTGAGCATGGTCCGACATGCTCTTGGCCAGTTTTTTTTACTTACTGTGTATTATCAAACCGCGTTGAGAAAGGGATTCGAGTGTACCGTTAGCACAAGTGTACTTAATAAATGATTAAATATAATCATAAACCAATCTTTGATATCTTCATAAGTGCAGACCCTTATAGATAATAGAATTAAGAGCCAAATATGATTTGAATATTTAAACTCTATTCTCGGTAAATATTGTCATTTGTTTAATAAAAAATAGTATTATCATATTTGACAAATCTGTCACCAGTCACATTATTTCGCTTTATCAAATTGCCGTAGCTTTTCAAAAATACGTTTGTATACAATATGAATCGCGGTAAAGTATTAAACGGTCGATGCCGAGAAATTGTCTACAATGTACTAACATATTTTAATAAAGAAAACGATAAGACGAAGGTTCTTTTGAAAACTTTGATGGCCATCTTAAGCGTTTATTTATCTGCATACTCTACCACTGACAATGTCATATCATAAATTAGTTCAAAAATGACATATGAGCTCAATCCCTTTCTAAACGCGGTTTGATAATAACTTTTGCTGTCATAAATAATAGTATATTACACAACTAGGGTGGTAATACAAAGTCAAGGTTTTCTTTATTACCTCCCGTGTTGTGTACATCATTTTACGTCTACACTTGGCCAGAAAGCGGCTTTTTCCGTACGCGCAGCGTGCGAAAAAAGCCACTTTATGGCCAGGTGTGGCATAAATGTATTTTCTTTCTTTCTTACTAGCCTGATATTGAACCTCGTGCCAATAGTTTGTTTAAGCGGCATTTTAATGCATTGGAAACCACGCTAAACACCTGAGTAGAGTAATTAGCATAGCAAATGTGGCATAACACGGCCGCTTAGCGCTCTCGAGTCGAGGGCCCTCCGCCCGAGGGCCCTCCGGCTGGATCGATGCCTCTTAATTGCTATTGATTCACAACTCCGTCTCGCATGCAGCGGTATCAGAGGTGCAAGCAATCATTAAAAGGAAGCAATAATTTAAAACGATAATTTTAATCGAGGAATATTTTTTACGGCATTATTTGACTAGCAAGCGGGATTGAGGGAGAGAAATTCTATTTAAATGATGAATTGAATGATGAATCTATCGCAAAACGCGGTACAAACGTTGCTAATATAATAATAGCTAGACGAATACGTCTATACAGAACAGAACACCGTAGAATCCATAGCTGGGCAGCGTTAATCAAATAGTTAACTTCGTTAATCGCTAATCCGTTAGTAAAAAGGTTAACTTCGTTAAAAGTTAAACCGTTACATTTCGGAAGATTTAACGGAAGTTAACGTTAATCGTTAATCCGTTAACACGTGCTAAAAATTGCATTACTTACATAGTACTTTAGTGCTAATTACGTTTATCTAAACACAATTACATATAGCTGGGGCTTAGAAGAAAGAGATAATATCACTTTTCATAACTTTAACAAATCGAATGACTGGTGACTTTTGGGTATTTTAATTTTCCAGAAAAATCCTTATTTAAAGCAGCCTGTATCGGTGATTGGTGTAATGAAGAAACTTCAAATTTAAAACTTCGAAATTCGAATTTAACAAACCGCGATATACGGTAGTTTTTGTTGACGTACGTCGCAACGTGTTGAATTTAACGGAAATTACAAAAAAAACACGGTGTAGATATTTGTTCCTCACAAATACTAGAATTTATTTAGGTACATCAGAAACACTTTTTGTTGTTACTGCAACGGAGTAGGTAACCTTAAAAAAAGCTCTTTATTAAGTGTTTACCTACCAGTGGCGTGGCGTCCAAAGAACTCGATTCCTACCGGCTTGCCTAATATCAGGCATTTGACCACAGCTCTTAAGGAAAATGTACGCCAACTCTGCACCGCCTTGCCCAAGGATATCTTTTACGCCACGCCACTGTTACTTACCTACCCAATGGAATATAACCAGGTATCCAGCTACAAAGGCACGGCCGTGCCATCCTATCAAAGCCATTAAGTCCACTTTCAGTCTCCCGTATTTTTGTGCTGGCTAAAGCTAGACCCCTGAATTTCAGGGATATACATGACGAAGCGTGGATTTAATTAGTAGTCAAAATCCAATTTAAAATGGAAACATGTTTCAATGATCTGAGAGCGGGCAATTTAGTAACCCGAATGGAGTGGTTCGCGGATTCAATGACATTGACAGTTGTTGACAGTTGGAGTTTCGCGCGCGGGCTGGACGCGATATGGGTGAATTGATGTTGTTGGTTCGCGAACCAAACCATTGGCTCTTAAACTTGTAAAAATCACAGTAATTAGTGGCGAGAGTGTTCACATGAACCCAAGTGATAGTTGAGGTAACGAAGTGTGTCCATTTCCGAGTGTTTCCTTGACATACGCGCCCAAATAGTAACAATGATTGAGACCGATCGGCTAAGCTATTTATTCACTTCGACATCAGAAATGGGATTACCCAAGGAATCTCGGAAGTCACATACAGATCAGAGTGAACATATTTCACATAAGTATGAGTGCAAACGATGGGAATCTCCTTTTGTTATGCAACATGGAAAGTGGAATTGATTCAAGCGATACACTACAAGATTCACACGCTGCTGATCCAGAAATAGCATAACCCAAGTGGTATCTTGATAATCATCTGGCTGTCGACTACAGTAGAGGTTGGGAAATCTAGTCACTAAGAAATCTTCTGTCGGTAAGGTTGTGGAATTATCATATTTGATGATTGAGCACTTGGATAACAGTAAGTAATTAACTTCTCTCTCTCTCTCTGATAAATCTTAATAGAAATGGTTAGTAGGTACATAATCATTGCCCGTGAGTGTGCCCATCAGCCCCGGGCTTGGTGCGGGCTAGTTCTCGGATGTTAGTGAGCAGGCTTTGGTCCCCGTACTGGCACTATGCAGTGGTACATAATTATTGGCATACTCTGTGTCAAGTACATTATGTGTTCATCATCAGCTTAGGAGGTCTTATAAATTAAATTAAAACAGAAGTACTTAATACAGCGATGCAAGACTGGTAAGCATGGCATGTTTAGATGTAATGTGCTCTCCTCTTTTGTATGTCTGTGATCATGATTAAATCTAATTTGATTATTTATTACTCAAATTAAAATTGCAGTATAAGTTGCATATCATGTTCTGAAAATTGAGATAATTTAATGGAATATGTGATTAATACACGGAGGACTTTGGACACTTCTTTTAATCAACTATCACTCTATTTTAATCACAATATTGATTATAAACAAATCTCTATACAAATGACATTTATCTTGCTATCCTGAAGGCTGGGACTGGAGTGAATTGACATGTCGTTCAAAGAACGACATCAACATTCTTACATTCAAATTGAATATGAATCATTCAATTCTAAGCGGCCAGAGTTGATTGTAACAAAACCTTATTACAATATCAGTATAGGTGAAGTAAACTTTTACAAGTTAATATCTAAATTTCCTAGCTTTGATATTTCACACATGCTATAAAGAAATGGTATTCTAAAAAAAACAATGATTATGGGTCAATAAATTCACAGGGTTAGGATACACATGTGTCAGAGTAATCGGAGTGCATAGGGTATAACGGTCATGTTAGTTAATAATAAGGGATTCGTCATGTTCGTTACGTAGATGACTATGACAAGACTGTGTGACAGATACTAGCCTGTGTGGCACATACTAGCCTGTGTGGCACATACTAGCCTGTGTGGCACATACTAGCCTGTGTGGCATATAATGGCCTGTGTGGCACATACTGGCCTGTGTGGCATACACTGATCTGTGTGACACATAGTAGCCGTGTGGCATACATTGGCCTTTGTGGCGCACTCTAGCCTATGTGGCACGCATTAGCCTGTGTGGCACGCATTAGCCTGTGTGGCGCTGACGAGCCTGTGTGGCGCTGACGAGCCTGTGTGGCGCTGACGAGCCTGTGTGGCACTGACATTAGATGGAATTAAATTTCCTATGTGGTAGGGTAGGTATAGCAGTCATCATTTTGAAATAATCTTGTGACCTAAGTAGTATTCGCAAATTAAAGGAATGAACATTCTTTCTGAATAATCAATCTAGCTGGGGGTGCAAATGAGTGTTAGGAATAGAGTCATGCAACATAAGGTTAGTCAGGGTGACCGAGTGGCGTATGGTATAAACCATTGTCTATTCAGTCATAAATGCTAAGTGTACGGGAAATAGATTTACACACGAGGACGTGTGACTATGCAGGGTGGCCGTGACGAAGCGTGGATTTAATTAGTAGTCAAAATCCAATTTAAAATGGAAACATGTTTCAATGATCTGAGAGCGGGCAATTTAGTAACCCGAATGGAGTGGTTCGCGGATTCAATGACATTGACAGTTGTTGACAGTTGGAGTTTCGCGCGCGGGCTGGACGCGATATGGGTGAATTGATGTTGTTGGTTCGCGAACCAAACCATTGGCTCTTAAACTTGTAAAAATCACAGTAATTAGTGGCGAGAGTGTTCACATGAACCCAAGTGATAGTTGAGGTAACGAAGTGTGTCCATTTCCGAGTGTTTCCTTGACATACGCGCCCAAATAGTAACAATGATTGAGACCGATCGGCTAAGCTATTTATTCACTTCGACATACATAATAGGGCACAATAAGACTTAAATATACAGGGTGGGAGGGACTATACCGACAAACTTTAACTATAGATTCTAACAACTATTAGGAGTAAAAAAAGTTATGTGATGTATAGTCGAAAAACGCTTACTTTCCGAGATATTCATTATTTCGTAAATGAAAACTCCCAAGTGTGTAACAAGCCCTAATAAATGTGACTAATATACCTTTACTATTTTTTTTAAATTCTTTAACTAAACAGGAATTAACCTTCGCAGTATTTGATGGTAAGCGACTACGAGGACAAAAAATTGACCTTTCGTTTCCATTTTAGTTTTTTTTTTCGTTTTGATAACTTTTCAGCCAATAAGGACATGTTTGTAACGAGGGGCTTAATTTAGTGATTTATTTTGTTCCATAAGACTATTAATGTAAAATGACAATATTCGACCCATGTTGATATAACATTATTTACTCGTCACACCACCAGGAATTCATGGCTAAAGTATGTCGGTATAGTCTCTCCCACGGGTAGGGGTCGGGTTGCATAAAGTTTAAGGTCATATTTTTGATACGCGTACGAGGATTCGTCATACTCATCATTACGCATAACTGTAAATAGTCATACATTTATGCGCATAACGATTTTAATCATAATGTTTATGGGCATACTGTGTAATGGGCATATAGTTGATATGCATACATTTATTCAAGCATCCTTTATAATGGGCATACATGGCTTGCTGATACAACACTTTAACCATACTAAGTAAATGCATAAAATGCTAAACGCATAAATAGGTTGCTCATACAACACTTTAACCATACTAAGTAAATGCATAAATTGCTAAACGCATAAGCCTAATTTTAAAAGTTTTTTTAAAAGTTCTCTTTTATGTCGCGTCACAGTTCTAACCTAATATACTTTTCTGGCAGCGATTCGGTTATGTGTGAGATAACAGTTCTAACCTAACCTACTTATCTGTCAGCGATGCGGTTATGTGTGAGATAACAGTTCTAACCTAACCTACTTTTCTGGCAGCGATTTGGTTCTGTGTGAGGTCACAGTTCTAACCTAACCTACATTTCTGGCAGCGATTTGGTTCTGTGTGAGGTCACAGTTCTAACCTAACCTAACCTACTTTTCTGGCAGCGATTTGGTTTTGTGTGAGGTCACAGTTCTAACCTAACCTACTTTTCTGGCAGCGATGCGGTTATGTGTGAGATAACAGTTCTAACCTAACCTAACCTACTTTTCTGGCAGCGATTTGGTTCTGTGTGAGGTCACAGTTCTAACCTAACCTACATTTCTGGCAGCGATTTGGTTCTGTGTGAGGTCACAGTTCTAACCTAACCTAACCTACTTTTCTGGCAGCGATTTGGTTTTGTGTGAGGTCACAGTTCTAACCTAACCTAACCTACTTTTCTGGCAGCGATTTGGTTCTGTGTGAGGTCACTAATATTGTGTAATGAGTAGAAATTAAAAATACTTCAATAATATAAATCGTTTCTTTTTTGAAGAACCATCGCAAGTCCATTATCAAAATGTATGCAATACGATTGTTATAATCATCAATATTATGGCGTGATAAATGTATGAAATTTACAATTATTACTAAAACCACTTATAATCATCAATGTCATGGCTTAATAAATGTATGAAATTTACAATTATTACAAAAACGACTTATAATCATCAATATTAAGACTAAATAAATGTATGACAATTTACATTATGGTTAAACCAATTATGACTCCGTATAATTATGACACGGAACAATTATGCCATAGGACAATTTATGCCAAAAAAAAATACCAACTTTATGCTTAAACTGTTATGACAATTAATAATATGACAATAGTTGTTATGCAACCAGACGGCCCCCCCTCTCCCACCCTGTATATTCTCAATAACATTCAATTTGAACGTGTAGTTTAAGAACTATTGCACGACAAAGTTCCTTAGTTTTGTCACTAACTGACTCACTCACTCACTGACTGATGATCATCATAATTCTAAGGTACTTTTAGTAGACCCACACGGTCCAAATTTTAAACACAATTAAGTTTTTTAGCCTATCATGTCATACAAAACCTAAAAATATTGTAATTTCAAAACAAACTCCATAAGTAAGTTTGTAATCCTATACCGGCGATTACAAAGTTACTTTTATAGTTCAGATTGGATATAGAATGGATTGGAATGTAATAAATAATAGGCAAGTCGGCAGAAATCGAGTTATGTGGATACGCCCCGGAACTGAATGGGTTTAACATTAAGGTACATCTCAAATCTTTTTTATTGTAGAAGAACTGCGTTGCGAGACTTGCATCTTTTTTTACATTATGTCTAATGTTTTTGATGGGATACTTATGAGTAGATATCTCCAGATGTGTTAACGTTATTAGTCGCTATACACCCCGGAGGGCGAACGCGTATACTTTTTGACAGAGCTCGTCTCCTTAATTACCCCGACTCGGTTTGATGCGGAGTCAAGTTCGCGGTACTTCATATTGAGTAAGCACTGCTTGCTTACGGCTTGACCGTACTCCGATACTAAGATAGGTATTATATTTAGATTACTTACTATAGCTTGGCAACTTCGTTGGTGACACTCACGTGTGTGTTTTTATGTGCAGCCATAACTACTCACACAAGTTACCGCCAACACGAACGGGGCCCTCCGGAGGCTGCCTCCCTCGGTCGCCGTTCGTGTTAGCGGTAACTTGTGTAAGTATTTACGGCTGCACAGAACAAAAAGCACACAGGTGAGTGTCACCAACGAAGTTGCCAAGCTATAGGAGATCGCAACATTTGTACTGTAAACCTTGTACGTAATAAACATTTTCCTTTTTTTTACAAGCTTTCATTTAGTTTCACCTGTCCCGGTGTCTGTAATCAAATATTGTACGTTCAATTTGACACACTTTTTGATGTCTGATTGAGCTGAAATTTTGCGATGATGAGTGTCACCAGAATGTCAACCTTGTGTTGAGCAGTTACAGAGAGAGGTACAGAGAAAGCAGGAGATGCCCTATTAAAGGCCAACGCACACCGGCTGCGTGTGCGTTGCGTGCACGCAGCAGCTCCTTGACAAAGTCAAGGAGCTGCAACGCGCACGCGACGCGCACGCATCCGGTGTGACCCGGCCTTAATCCGCGCACAATAACAAGAGCCATTACGTATGTCTGATACAGTACGTCACTATTTTGTTAATTTTTTAATTCTTAAATTTTGTTAGATTTTTTTTTCTAAGTTCCTAATTTCAAAAATATGCTTATTAGAGCATTCCTGAGAAGTAATTCTACGGGGGATTTTAGGGTATGTCCAAAGGCGCTGTACGATAAGTACTTATTGTTATAATTTTCATGTCATATAGTGTCATACCTGTTGGCAAACCTTATAAATAAAATAAATAAATAACATGGTCTGATGACCTGATTAAGGTCGCTGGAAGTCAATGGATGCAAAAAACGTGCGACCGTTCTTTGTGGAAGTCTTTGGAGATCTTCAGCAGTGGACGTGTCAAGGTTGAAGTGATGATGATGATACAGTGAGTCCCCTGGTTTGGACACGATTATCCGCCCTTAATCACTATTTAATTACAGCAACTTCGCCCCCATCGCATTGCCCATGCCATGCCCTTGCCCGGGCAACGACGCCAACTTACTTCCAATAAGGTGTTTAGTCTACTAGTTTAATGTACTCGTTTGAATAATATGTTAATACTAAAACTATTCATAGTTGAAGATTTAACTGAATAAATACTATATTGATTTAATATTTGATAAAGTGTCGACATCGGTGTGCCCCAGGGATCCTCATTAGCTAACCTGTGTTTTCTGATCGAGGTCAATGATCTGCCAACAGTTGTTAATGGAGATATGTACCTATTTGCCGATGACGCATGCGACGTAATAACAGCTCCCTCGCTACAGATGTTAGAAGAACTCATAGCCATCGACATCCAACGTATGCAAAACTGGTTTAACAATAATGGTCTCGTTCTAAACCTTGATAAAACGCAAGTTATACATATAAACTTGGGAGGTAAACCTCCAAGGCCTCTGAATGTAAGCGTTGATGGCACACCCATTGGGCAGGTAAGAGACACGAAATTTCTAGGCTTAACCCTGGACAGTGCCCTTAGATGGAACAAGCACATTGACGTTCTCTGTGGCAGGTTATCAGGTGCATGCTTCGCCTTAAGAAGACTGGCTAATATCCTGCCCCGAAAACAGTTACGGTCTAGCTACTTCTCATTGTTCCATTCTATAATGTGTTACGGGTTGGAATTGTGGGGCTCTGCGGCTGAATGGCATCGCGTTTTTGTCTTGCAGAATCGTGCTGTTAGAATTATATCCATGTCTCCGGTAAGGGCGCCAGCTAAGCAACTGTTCGTAGACCTGGACATCTTAACACTACCGTCACAATACATCTTTGACATTGCGAAATTTGTACACAACAATAAACACACATTTAACACCAGCAAACTAACTCGCACCCGTCTAGGAAGTAAGGAACGCCTTTTGCCCGCGAGTCACCGGCTGACCAAGTCCTCCAAGACAATGAATGTCGTGGGTCCCAACATTTATAATGCATTACCACCTGACATTAAACTTCTGGAATGCACAAACTCATTCTATAATCAATTAAAGAAATGGCTTAGTAGTCAAGCCTTTTACGACATAAATGAATTCTTTCATTCTAACTGCTGATGTGACTAATAATATTATTAAATAATCTAACCCTAAATATCTACATATATTAAGATAAGTAATCTAATTTGTTACTCCATAAAATAGTAATTGTAATTTACATAATTATAACCACAAAACCTTGACATGTAATATTTTATAATATTATCAATAAATGAGTATGAGTATGAGTAAAGCAAATATAATAAAAGATAAAGCATCCGTCACGTCCTGACAAATAGTGTGTGAGAGTGACGGATGCTTTATCATTTATTTATCGCGTGACAAAGCGTAGCATCATAAGCCTACAGGACTCGCCTGCCTTATCGGTCATCGGTTCTGCAACAAATATGCCCCGCCCATTGCATTGACACTTCAGCTTGCTTATCCGCAGCGCTATGTTTGTCACTTCAAAGAACTTATTTGACAACAAATGTACGAGTTATTATAAAAAATACCGAAATCGATGTATGTGTCCCGATAATATTCGAAGAAGACTTTCGATTTCGTCATGATTCCATCACCAGATCCTGTCCTGGTTGCATTGCAATATACAGTCAAATAAGCTATTTTACTTTTCTCAGTGGCGGGAAAGACCTCTCAATAATGGAAATAATTAGTCCGCTTTAGCTTAGTTGGTAGTTATCCTGCCTACGAAGCAAGAGATCCTGGGTTCGAATCCCCGTAAGGGCATTTATTTGTGTGATGAGCATGAATATTTGTTCCTGAGTCATGGATGTTTTCTATGTATTTAAGTATTTATTATCTATTAAATAATATATCGTCGTCTAGTATCTATAACACGAGCCTTATTGAGCTTACTATGGGGCTAGTTCGATTTGTGTAAGATGTCCCCTAATATTTATTTATTTATTAGTGAAAAAGTACTTCAATATCATAAAATCTCACCAACGTTAAAATCACATTTTTAGACTTTCCCAAAAAAGGCTTCATACTAAATCATAGTAGCGGAGTAATGTCACTCGGTGTTACTTTGTATGGGGAATTAAAGAATGTGTCCTGCAGCTATGTTAAAATTAGCGTTTATCCTAATGATTTCATAACAAAGTTACCATACATTTTATGAGCCATTCAATGGTATTAACAGTTTTGAATTTTTTCATACTTTTAAAATGGATTTTCCCACCCAACTTTGAAAGTTTATAAAACAAGTTACGCTTTATGTATCGAACTCAAAACTTCAACATATTTCCTTATTTTACTTATTTTAACAGGATCTTATAAAATTTAAAAAAAAATGGAACACAAGAAAATACATGCCAGATGAGGTGATGCAATCCGAAAGCAATTATTTGAACTTACACTTTGCGTTGATTAGTAGTTATTTGTGATTGACTAATTTAGCCCAGCACACCTCTACATGTTGTCCATATTAAAAATTAAACATAATTATAATTAAACATCCATAAAACTTTGGGCAACCCTCAACGCCTGAGCATAAAAACAAAAACATTGAATTTTAAAACCGAGAGCAAGTGTTCGAATATTAAGGAGACAAGATCCCTCGCAGCAATAAAAACAAACAAATTGCACGTAAAATAATACGGCGGGGCTCCGGGGAATTTATTCTGATGCTCCTTTAAATCCTTATTTATATGATAAGGCTATAATTTTAGGTAGGCTCGGCGCGGTTCGGAATAAATCGACCGTGCCAGGTTCGCTTGCTTACAAAAGTGTTTATTGTCTTAGGCGAGGCACCGTACGGTGTATGCGAAATGAAACCATATTATTGTGAAATCCTATTCTATCCTATGTTAATAATATTATAAATGTGAAAGTTTGTGAAGGTGTTTGGATGTTTCTACTATGTGACGCGGTAAAATTAAATGGATTGAAAGGAAATTTGGCATACACGTAGCCTGTTCTGGATTGATACATAGGATATCTACCTTATATCCAGGCAAATAGTATCCTTTTTTATAAAATATAAAACCAAGAATTAATTTAAAATAATAACAATAAAACTAAATTAAAATTAAATATACCATAAACTAAAACTAAAATAAATCTAAAAACGGCCCCTGTGGCACGGTACCGAAGATGCTGGCAGCATTTCCTCGCTGGATTGTGAGGCTGATGCGTTGAGCGAGGAAGCTGCCAGCTCTTCAGTCCCTCGTGGTTCCTGTGAGATAGTATCCTTGGGATTATAACATGGCAGGCGAACCTGTGGATAAATGTTGGTTATGAATAAAGTGCAAAAAATTACTATTGAACGATAAGTGAAAACCGGTTTACAAGATTTGAGGCTTTTGGCTAAAAATTATAGTTGAAATGAAAAATTATATCTTGGTTGATGGTGTCGAAACTGAATATAGGTTACGCGGATAACCTTAGGATTGGCCTCGGAGAAGTGAGGCGGTACCGTACCGCTGTCGTTCCGGTGCCGAGTTGTGTGTACGTTAAAGATCTTTGCCCACTACACCGTACGTATGACCGTACTATGAAAGTATCAGACACGGTATAACAAACGCTGGTCGGTGACGGGACGTGCTAGTGGGCACAGTCTCATACTGTTCAATATAAAGAATATTTATTTTGCCTGACACGTACATAGTACGGTCATGGTGTGATACGGATAAGCAGAAACCTTAACACGACCATTTGTAATGTTTGTGTCGTTCATTCCTTGTAATGTTTCCGTATGATTTTATGTGCAATAAAGTGTTTATATAGTTACATACATACCATTTGACAGTAGGATAGGATAAGTTAGAATAGGATTAGTTTTAATGCAAGCACCGAGACTATGAATCTACGTTTCTCTGAGAGCGTTGGTAGGCTATAAACTGGCGTAACACCGCCGCTTGTTCAATGCACGCACGATTTAGTTCCCGTTATTATTCGCACGAGCCTTTTTATCCGCAGTTTCCTTGAATATGTTGTTTTATCTCGGTCGTTGAAAAAACATATGGATTTATGCACAGCGTTTTAAAACATGTTGGTGAATCTTCTCTCTTCTTCCTCGCTTTCTTATGACTAAGGTCGGGGCCACATAAGGCTGTTGCTTTATGCACCAAAGCCGTTTTCCTTTGCTAAATGTTTCCGTCAAAAAATTGGGGACAAGTGGATGTCCGCATCTCCGTTTGCTGAGGTGAAATAAGTTTTTGTTTTGCTGTAGTCGGGTAAAAAATCTCATATAATCGAAATTCTATAGAATGTATTATTTTGACCCATGGTTGGCACAAAACATTGTAAGAGGCCATGCACTAAAGGAAATCCATATTTCCTTTATCCTATTACAGTATTCTTTTAGGCACTGGTCTCACCGCCGGCGAGTAAGCGAGTAAAGGACTATTTCCACCAAACGGCCCGCATCGGATCGGATCGAAAAGAATACGAACGGATGATGCGACAACCCATCGCGTCCGGCAGCATGTCGACGCATACGATCGGCCGGTAACAGCCGTTCGCGGCCGACAGAATGTCGACGCACATGATCGGCACCGTACTGTTGCTTGGGAACGTATCCGCACCCAGTCAAATAGTTTCGCGACGGCGGTATCGACAGCCGAAAGGTTCCGATCGCACACGTCGACACCCGAACGGGGCCGATCGGTAGCGAACGGAGCCGATCGCGTGTCGCAGCATACTTTCGGTTACGATCACGTGTCGCGGAAGACGCCCGCGACACGTGATCGTTGGTATGGTAGAATTAAAAACAGTACACATATGATTCAGTATCATTTAAAGGCCATAAAATTCTTTCCGTTCCGATCCGATGCGGGCCGTTTGGTGGAAATAGTCCTTAACAGTTCATTGCGGGCTGATCAGACACAGAGTGATCAATCGACCTTTCCATATCCGCAATGTAATGCTACTCACCCAACTTTACTCGCTTACGTCGCCGCGCCGGTGACCAGTGGGCGACCAGTGGGTGATCCTTAGGGGCAGGTACGGTCGGCTGCAAACGTGCATGGACAGATGTCGAACGTATTGCCATAGTATTATGGTTGAAACATGGCCATGCACTTTTGCAGTCGACCGTACGTCGAGTCAAATCTTTGCTAGGCTTTGCTCAGACCATGAAAATGAACATAATTAGTCTTGGAAAGAATATGCATATGTTTTTCAAATTAACATCAATCTCGCGAAAAAAATCCAGCTGAGTATTATTCAACTTTTTGCCTACGCACTCCTTTAAATGCGACAAAAAATAACAAATGAGCGCAATCCTTTTCATTATTATACTCACAAAAAGGGGTTGAAAAAAAGTTTTGTGGAACCCGGCACGGTCACATCTGGCGCTAATGTATCCAACTTTTGATAAAGCCATAGTAGCGGAATAAATTGGCGCCGTTGAATCACAATTTCATGTTCGCACATGATGCGTTCGGACCCCTTTTTATTTTCTGCCAGAAAGTCGTTTTTGTCAATTTTACGACGTGGAAATTGAAGGAGTTTCTACGTTGTTCCCTGGGTTCTGCAAGGCTTATTTCCTCGGCAAACCTTAAATATTCTAAGCGGCGTGGTTGGATTCCCCGCGGTGAAGTTTCCAGGTCGACTGCATAATATTTCCGAAAATATGTATCGTATCGTATGTAAGTTACGGAAGTTGTAAATCTATCTATCACATTTTCAAATCATATTGCCCTACCGCCAGGGCAAAGTATAAACTTATCTGATATAACTACCTAACCTACAAACTATAGCTTGGCAACTCCGTTGGTGACACTCCCATGTGTGCTTTTTGTTATGTGCAGCCGTAACTACTTACACAAGTTACCGCCACCACGAACGGAGGCCTCCGGAGGCTGCCTCTGTCGATCGCCGTTCGTGTTGGCGGTGACTTGTGTGAGTAGTAACGGCTGCACATAACAAAAAGCACACATGTGAGTGTCACCAACGAAGTTGCCAGGCTATAGAAGCTTAGTGCGTTTGCACCTATACATGTAGCGTCGCGCGCGACAGTCTTGTGCAAGCCGTGTGAATTCCCTTAAAATGAAGATAGGTACAGATAACGTAATCTTGTTTGCTTGTCTGTCACTTATTTTGTCTAAAATGTCGCTCATTGAATAAACTCCGATAAATCCACTTCGTTTTATCGAATTCGGGATAGACGCTTATCTCTTATCTCAGTTATTTTCTGTATCACTGACTCATCCGAGTACTTTAAAAGATCAAACGCAGTCAGCTACAGAGTCTCAGTCTCTTTCGTCAATTGAATAACTTTTATCCTCGTTTTTTTGGTTACATTTAAACCAGTAAATTCGTCACTGATAGCGATCGTGCAAGATATTCGTATTGCACGCTCAACAATAACAGAAAAATACGGAACCCTAAAAATGACATCAGTGGTGAAGTACCTCCTGGCATGGTTCGTGTTGATGGTGATGGTGACGGCTGAGGACCTGCAAGTGGGCACCAGCGTCAACGGCCAGCTAGCTTATTCCGAGGACGTCAAGTTATCCTCGGTGCCTTTGACGACTAGGATGAAGAACGTGTTTTACAATGATGACAACAACAGACTCATCAAGGTATGTATTGATACTTGGAGTATTTTTTGTTTTAAAAGTGCTCTTGCCTCTAATCATGCCTGATGGTAATCAACGATGGAGTCTTCTATGAAGTGCTTCCAAATTATGCCTTTTTTTCTTTTTTAGGGTTCCGCACCTCAAAAGGAAAAAACAGAACCCTTATAAGATCACTTTGTTGTCCGTCCGTCTGTCAAGGCCCCATATCTCGGGAATGCGTAGAGGTATCGAGTTGAAATTAAAACCATAATATACTCAGGTCTATGGTCCCTTGAAGATGTGAAAAATCAATTAAAATTAAGGAAATTTGACATGCAATGTTCTTAAACTACAAGTTCAAATTGAATGTTATTGAGAATATATCTAAGTCTTATTATGCCCTATATATTCTTGAAAATTCAGGGTTCTAGCTTAAGCCAGCACTAAATTAAGGGAGGCTGAAAATGGCCTACGATTTTTTTAAATTCTTTCTTACAATGAAAGGCACCCAACTGTCCGACTCCGATTTGATTCATTTTGATATATGTTATAGAGTAGTCTAAATAGCAGACACGTATTTTTTTTTTAGCTGCCCAAGTTTAACTTTTTAGGAGATATTAAAAGTACTCAAAAGTGAAGAAACCCTCCAACTTCGACAGAAAAAAAGTTTCTAGTTATTATGTTGGAGAACATGAAAAAAAATAGAAACGTGTTTTGTCATTTCACCTCAAACTCATATTTTCCTAAAAAAAAAACACCCTTCAAAGTTTGAGCCCTTTGAGGGTGTTTATTTTAGGAAAATATGAGTTTGAGGTGAAATGACAAAACACGTGTCTATTCTTTTATCATGTTCTCCGACATATAATGAAACCAGTAATTAACTAAAAACGTGCTTGAATTTTTTTCTGTAGAAGTTGGAGGGTTTAGTCACTTTTCAGTACTTTGAAGGACAATATCTCCTAAAAAGTTGAACTTGGGCAGCTAAAAAAAATACGTGTCTGCTATTTTAGACTACTCTATAACATATATCGAAATTAATCAAATCGGAGTCGACAAGTTTGGTACCCTTCCTTGTTAGTGTTTACTTTTGTGCTAAGAGAGACTTGCCTGTAAATTTTGTACATTATCTGTCCGTCTGTTATTTCTTTTTATATGTGCAATTTGCAAAAGTCATTCATACGACGGTCATCTTTGTGACTCAACCGTGTACACATGCCTATAAAGTACCTATAACTGTTGCAAAAGACGTAGCTTATCAAATTCACAACGACATATTTTCCAGGGCATCTCGGCACTCGACTTGGATAAGAAGCAGGCGCAGGCGTCGGTCACTTCGGGCGGTGTCGGCTTCTCTTTCGCGAACGTTCGGCTCAAGAGCGAGCGGGGGGAGGGCCTTAACTACCAAGTGCAGTTCTTTGTGTAGAATAGCGTTTTTTGACTTAGATATATAAATATTTTTACTAAGTGGATAAAATCCGCCATTTTGTTTATTTCAAGGAACTTCATACCTAGAGGACTAGCCCCCCCCGCACAGTCAGAGATCATCCTGTTGGAGGGCCCCAAAGAGGTGCCCTACAGCTAATAAAAAAAAAACACGGAGCTACTGAGCTTATAAAAGGTAATGAGCTGGTGACTCACCGCCAGGGACCGGAAAACCCGTTCGTTGGCCTAAGCCGTTCGAGTATTAATCGTTTGTTTGGGTTAACATCTGATTGAGTTAACTCATAAGCGGGTTAATACCCGCAACGAGTTAAGCCGAACCCTAGGGTTTTGAAGGGGTTTTCAAGACATTTGGAAGGAATTAATGCCGAGAGTAGCCGTCAATAACTTAGCCTCATCCAATGAAAATGAAACTAATTACTATGACGGTTAAGATCAATTTAGTTTGCGCTCCGTCCGGAACCACTTCCCAGTAACAACTCTTACGGTGGTTTAGATTGGGGTTTTGGGTTAACTCGAACGATCGGCTTAGCTGTGTTTGTATTAAGCCGGTGATAAGCTTAAAAGAATAAAAGTGTTTCTCAAAACCAGCGCTTTAAAAACCCGTCTTAAAACCTCGATAAAAGTAAGGGGTTCCGGTCCCTGCTCACCGCGGAGATACTGAGCTAAAAGAGTTACTAAGCTAAAAGAGTGATACATATCTTTGAGAGCTAAAGATTCATATCACTCTTTTCACCTTAGATACACATTTTGCGCATGTCTACACTGCAGTATACACATCTACGATACATTTCGTGGGAGCAAGCGACCGCGGCGACAGTCCGATCCGACTGGCGCATTACTACGCATTTCTTAATGTTTGCTTGAAGTGCGTTCGTACACGGCGCGCACACATACAAGCGGCACGATGTTCCTTTTGTCGAAAGAAATATTACTGCTACTAGGTATACCGTGACATAAATCTCACAACCTAGTATCTTCGCCTTGGAATATTTTACTTTGTATCGATTACTCGAGTCACCAAGTTAGCTAGACTATAAAATGATAAAAACGCAAAACAACGGGGTAGAAACTAGGTCGTCTTCGCGACGACGTCGGCACAGATTCTCCGAGGATTCCTCCTGACAGAAGCGCCTCTTGAGCAGAGATACTCGCCTTGTGTGCACTGCGTTATGAAATAAATTATCATTCTTATTTTCTTGCGAGTTCCCATTATAATTTTTCATGTAAGGGATTTTGTGTGACACATCTTATATTATATATACTCACGGACAATGAATTCGAATTCTAATAAGCTATTTTACTGAACCTGAAATTTGTCAAAATGATATCCTGTTAAAATAAGCGAAATAAATGTATACAATATGACCATAACTATGGTGAGTTTTATGAGTCTTTAAAGTTGGATAAGGAAGTCCATTTTAAGAGTATGCAATTATTTAAAACTCCATTCCACCACCTACCATTGAATAGTCCACACAATTTGTGGCAGTTATGGAACCGTTAGAATAAAAGCAGCGTGTGACGTCAAAACGTATGCTTTAGTTTGAAGTGTTTTTTGGAAAGTCTAAAAATGTGATTTTAACATTGTTGTATCTCGGTGAATTTCTATGATATTGTACTTTTTTCACAAATATTTATACTATAAAAAGGTGTTTCTATAACATACCACAGAAAAAAATATAAAATAGTCAATTGGCTAATCAATCGTACTACTATTAAAAAAAAAAATATGGCAATGGATGTATCGATGTGTCTAGAAAATAAGGGTTCTGATTTTTCCATTTATCGACAGAAGAATCTGGGGGCACGACAGTGCCCCCGCCTAGTCGAGCAAAACAAAGGCACGGCCGTACCATCCTTTTCTCGAAGCCATTCAGGCCATTTTCAGCTTCCCGTAATTTTGTACTGGCTAAAGCTAGAACCCTGAAATTTCAGGAATATATAGGGCACAATAAGACTTTTATATATATTATTAATATAATTCAATTTGAACGTGTAGTTTAAGAACTTATTGCATGTCAAAGTTCCTTAGTTTTGTCACTGACTCACTGATTCACTCATTCACTGACTCACTGATCATCATAATTCTAAGGTACTTCTAGCAGACCTACAAGCTCCAAATTTTAAACATAGTTAGTTTTTAACCGACTTCCAAAAGAAGGACGGTTCTCAATTCGTCTGTATGTTTTTTTTTTTTTTATTTTTTTTATTTTTTTTTTGTGTGTTTGTTCACCGATTACTTGAAGACGGCTGGACCGATTTGGAAAATTCCTTTTTTGTTTGAAAGGGTAGACTTTCGAGGTGGTCCCATTGCAACCAAGTCAGGATCTGATGATGGAATCTTGGAGAAATCGAGGGAACTCTTCAAATATTATAGGCACACATATAGCGATTTCGGTATTTTTCGTAATTTCTCGTCCATCTCTTATTAGCAACAAGTTTTTAGTGTTAACCGACTTCAAAACAACGAGTTAATTTGTATCTAGGTTTCTTCCCCGGTTACTTAAAGACGGCTGAACCTATTTGGAAAATTCTTTTTTTGTTTAAAAGGGTATACCTCCGAGGTGGACCCATTGCAACCAAATCAGGATCTGATGATGGGATCTTGGAGAAATCGAGGGAACTCTTCAAATATCATAGGCACACATATGCGATTTTGGTATTTTTCTTACTTTCTCGTGCATTTCTTATTAGAAATAAGTTCCCAGTCTTAACCGACTTCAAAACAAAGAGCAATTTTTATGTAGGCTTGTTCCTCGGTTACTTGAAAACGTCTAGACCGATTTGGATTTTTTTTCTTTTAACTAAATAGACTTAAGTCTATTTGGTTAAAATAATATTTTTCCAGCGCCACTAAAAATTTAAAAATAAAGTAAATTTTTAAAACAAAAAATAAAAACCGACTTCCAAAAACTTAAACTAAAAACCAAAAAATAATATGTTAATTACCCCAAAGAAATGGATAATCAACGATTCATATATACATATACAGATATTTATACTTTTTAACCTGTTATCTTTGAAGTCGGTGCCAGCTAAGGAGCTCAACACAGCCAGCTTTACGTGGCAGGCACCAACTTCAAAAATAACAGGTTAAAAAGTATAAATATCTGTATATGTATATATGAATCGTTGATTATCCATTTCTTTGGGGTAATTAACATATTATTTTTTGGTTTTTAGTTTAAGTTTTTGGAAGTCGGTTTTTATAGCCTATCAAGTCCTTGAAAACCTAAATATGTTGTAATTTCAGTCACAACTGCACACATAAGTTTGTAATCCTATACAAATACATGCGATTACAAAGTTAGTTTTGCAGTTCAAATTGAAAAGAATAGATTGGAATGTAATAATTAAAGGAAGACCACTTACAAAAAGAAATGAGATCCCATCAAAAACATTACATAAAAAAAGATGCATGTCTCGCAACGCAGTTCTCCTACAACAAAAAAGTTTTGAGATGTAAAGTTAAACCAAGTCAGTACCGGGGGGGTATCCACCGACTTGCCTATTATTTAACCGTGGAGGAACATATTTTATAGATCTAATAATAGGCAAGTCGGTGGAAATCGAGTTCTGTTGATACCCCCCCGGTACTGACTTGGTTTAACTTTACATCTCAAAACCTTTTTTGTTGTAGGAGAACTGCGTTGCGAGACTTGCATCTTTTTACATGTAATGTTTTTGATGGGATACGTTTTTACCGATGGCGCCTGCCGATTGACCCGTAAATGAGTTTAGTAAACAAAGGTAGCTCTTTCAATTAAGCGGCCCGATATTGTGTCTCATCAAGTATTGATCAGGCACAATGAATGTTTCACGGGTTCCGGGCTATGCAAATTTAGGGTACCGTGGGCGTGCGTTGCCGCGCCGGACAGTGGCAAGCCATGCGTGCTCGTGCCCGGGAGTCGAATCCGGATAAATTACGTCATTTTGTATGGACACTAGTGGCTACCGCGCGACTTTGTTCATGTGAATTTATGACTTTTAGAGCCTCCGCGCCACAGAAATATATCGAGATGTATGTACCTCGCGTGCTAAAAAAGTGAAGGCGACCTACTTTGCACGCCGTTAACTTCAGTTGCCGTTAATATTATTATGAGATTTGAAAATCTGATAATAATGGTATAGTTAATTGTTCAAATACGACCAAATGAAGTGGAAAATGTATGTTTTCCATCACTAAATTACACTTTTGGTGTAAACGAAAAGCGTTACATGCTTGGTTCTCATACAAAGCATCTCATACTCATATCTCGATATACATATTTCTGTGCTCCGCACATTGAGATACTTGGCGGCCATAGCCCGGCCACTCTGCCGCCATAACGGAAAAGGACACATAATTTTTTTTCGACATCAAGATGTTTACATATTCGGAATCAGTAAATTTCGCTTATTCTGAATATGAACATATATATATATAACTCAGTGTCGAAAAAAAAGTTAGTTGTGCCCTTTTGCGTTATGGCGGCAGCACTGGTGGCCGCCACAAGCTGCGGGCGAGTTTATTCATACATTTTGTATGGCACCGACGCACACCGGGCGTTCAAGTGGCCACGTTCGGGCCAGAAGCTGCAAACCTTTACGCCTCTTTGGATTGGACCCACAACCATGTTTTTTTGAGCTAAAAGCTCAGGCATAGGCCATTTTTAGGGTTCCGTGCCTCAAAAGGAAAAAAAACGGAACTCTTATAAGATCAATTTGTTGTCCGTCTGTCTGGCTGTCTGTATGCCACAAAAAACGTAAATTTCGACACTCAAGGACACCAAAATTTATAAGGTACTTTCCGTTGACGTAGAACTATGAAATTTGGCAAGTAATGCCGTTTTGTATTCTACAAGTATAGGGAAAAATCTGAAAAGTATACATTTGTAATTAAATCATAAATAATAGTCGTTATTTGAAATATTTGCACGGAACCCTCGATGGGCGAGTCCGACTCGCACTTATCCGGTTTTTAATATTGTGCGAAAGTGCCACAGGGCATTTCTCCAGAAATATGTCTGCGGTCACCTCATTCATCTGGCCCTTTTTCATACTAAATGTATGGAGACAGATGAATGAGTCGCAGACATATTTCTGGAGAAATGCCCCACAAAGGTTAGCTCTGCACTATTTCAACAAGCTCGGGTGATTTTAAATTTCTCAGACATCTCTAGGTTATTGTTATTATTACAGTATGTAATTTAGTCCGCGCCAGCTCCCGGGCGGGGCGGCATGTTGACTCTGCCCCGTTGAATATGCAGTCGGGGCGTGCGCTTAACTCTTGTAAGCCTTTGTCGGGCCCGATATTGGATCGCCTCGGCTCGCGTTATCAGCGATACAGTCCGCCGACCATCGCCAAACAACTTGTTTTATTCCGGGAGATTTATTAGGTCCGTTTACCTCGGCAAAAACCGTTGCTTTTGATATTGGAGCGCTGTATGAATGGCCACTGACAGTAGGTTCAAGTTTAAAATTGGACGTCCAGCGAAATATTTGGATGAGAGGGTTTGATTGGTCCTTTTCGGAATCGGTGCGCGGGAAGTTGTGAATTTCGTGGCAATTATGGCTTCAGTAGGCTAATTGGCAACTTTGCAGTCATCTTCCGTTATCATCATTTGGCCCGTGTATGAATTTTAGTTTTGGTTTATTTATTCCCAACATTACAAATTCCATATGTACTTTTCAGTCTACCTTACGTATCGTATATATACCTACAAAATAAATTAGGGTTATTGAGTGTGTAAGCAATTCAGTACCGTGTGGTACACATCAATTAATAATAATGATAACACTTGCTACACCCACGCTCGTCAGTTATGTTACGAGACCGTACATGCCGCGTAAGTGTGGGGGCCGTGGGTTTTTAAATGCCAAGGATCTCCATAACCGCGAAGTGTACACCCTCAGGGAGTACTTCCTAAACAACGAGTGTGGGATACATCGCGATGTAGTAGCAGTAGATAGAACCCTCACCCCTCTCGCCTTGGCAAACGAGAACTGGCGCAGACAAAAGGTGCTTAGCACCGACGACCGCAAGGGCATATGGAAGAGTAAGGAGCTACACGGGCGGTTCTACAAGGCCCTTACGGGGCACAATGTAGTTGCGTGCCGGGATAACCCTGGACAACGCTCTTCTTTCTTGACACTTGGATCTTCTTATTGGCTTCTTTCATAATGATTTTCTTCTTGCTTTATAATAAAGGTAATTTTAATTCTTCTTTCTTGATATTAACTAGTAATCTTCTTTCTTGAAAGTAATTTTGGCTTCATTCTTCAAATCTTCAAATATTGTTCTTTATCATCTTGATTCTTTAATTTTTTTTATTTCTTCCTTTTTCGGTTCGCTAGTATGGGTCGCCATAGGTTGAATGCAATGGGGTTCTATGGGGGCTTGAAGTAATACTACTTCATGATGATAGTCGTTATATTGTGTATAACTATAGAAAGAGCAAGAGCAAGTACAAGACGAAGACGTGTCTTAAAGCTAGTTACATCTATTTTTAATATAATAATGCTTACTTGCTATAACCCAAATCCGTGCGTCACATGTCGTAAACAGTAACTGTTAATTCATTACATTACATTGGAGCAAAACATACGTACTTACAATAAAATATCGACCCTTTCCCCTAACTGCATAGCCTCCTAGGAAATCATAACCCTCCTTTTTGCTTCGCCGTAGTCGGGTAAAAATATTCATAAGCCATTCTAATTGACTTCTTAAAGAGCCCCATAGATCGAACAGAGCCTAGCTCTGTTCGATCTATAGGGCTCTTTAAAAAGAAAGTATATATACAGGGCTCTCAAGGGTCGGCAACGTATAGGTAGGCTCTGGTGTTACATAAACCCATGGATGGGTATGATGACCACTTATCATCAGGTGGCTATCCTATTCTCTCCAATAATGATGTCCTACGGTGGCGTGGCGTCCATAGAACTCAATTCCTACCGGCCTGCCTAATATTAGGCATTTGACTACCTTATTCAACAGTTCTTAAGAAAAATGTACGCCAAAAATGTATTTTTTTGTTGTTTTTATCTTATGCTGTCATGATTATTCTTTCTTTCAAATCTGCACAAGCTTGCCGTAGGATATCTTTTACGTCACGCCACTGATGTCCTATTAATTTATTACTAAACAGAAACAGAACTTTTTCAATTACTTGTGCCATTTGAGTTCATAATTATTAAATCTCTCTAATCAGTGTATAGTGCTTCGGTGCCCTCACATACGTATTTTCTAGTGCAGTAAACTGTAACTAATTATCTGTATTAAAGTTCTTATTTCGCATAATAAAAAGAACATTAAAAGTCTGCAAGTCCGTGAGCCGTAAGCTTATATTTAAGCCAACTAAAACTGGAAACTTCCGCAAACGATCCAACGAAAAAAGCAACGAAATCTGAGGATGTTCTCAACCGAATAGCAAAAGAAGAACAATCGCAAAAAATATTATTTCACGGTAGGGAGGCAAAGTGAAGCGCACACTACACATTTGCGCTCCCCTCCAGTCAATTGTCCTTACATTTTACATTTCTGCATCATATTCCGGCTTTCGCAATGAAAAGTAAAAACATTGCAGATGCCGAGCAAGCCCAAGCAAAAATCAACTCTAAATCACACACGCAGAACTCTCAATACTTTACACCGATAATTTCGTAAATTCTGATGCAAGGAAAGACGAGAGTGGCTGAATTGAGGTGGAAGCTAAAGTGCGGAATAAAAGTGACGAGCAAGACTTGAAAGAAATAAACTAAAAGTGAACATTCGCGGGGAATTGCCGGTCGTTTTTATTACTATTTGCCTTGATGCCGTATCGATTACGGTATTGCATTTGCATTTCAGATGTAAAGGAACTTTAGGGCCGTAGTGGATAGAGTAAAGAAATGGTAAACAATATAAAAGCAGGTACCTAAATAAATTGAAGCGGTAATTTTGTTAGGTGCTCTTTACTTTACCTATAATGTTTTAACTTTCAATTATTATCGTATCGTTTAAGCATGTTTTAAGTTTAAAAAATTACTCGTAGTCTATGATTTGTCTCTGCAATATTTAATATTTATTATGACAACACTGTATTGATGTGATTGGTAGAAATTATGGCGGGTAAACGAGAACGCTCGGCGATTGGATCGCGTCACTGTCATGGCGCAATGATGGCGCAATGGCGCGAGCCAATCGGAGGGCTGGTCGTTCCCGCCAGAATGTTGGGTCTCTTGCCCGGGAGCTGGTCTCCTGGCGGGCATTCTTGCTTCGATCACGAACAACGGCAATAGTCACTAAGCAACCCATAGTTGTAAATTACTTTTAATAGTTAATTGTGGAATAAATCCATTTGTATCAAGTGTTCGAGTTTTCTTCAAAGCAGCCTTCTAGTCCATTTCTTATAATTCAGAAGTGACAAGAACAATTAAAACGTAAGTACACGCCCATATTCTACGTTTTTGGTATTACGTGAACTTTATTTAAAATTGAACCTCCAGTTATATTTTCGGTAACGTTATAATATTTCTTTATATTTCATAATACGGTCGTCATCCATAGCGTTGCCATAACGTTTGTAGTTTTGAATTTACAATTAGTTTTATTGAAATTTAATTTTATGCTTTGAGGGTAGATTTACTTTATCATCCAAACGCGTTAAGCTAGTAAATTTCTAATTCTACACCATTATACTATGTTGTTAATATCAGTGGCTTAACATTTATCTTTAGAAAAGTAAAAATTAAACGGGTTCGAATCCCGGGCAATAGTCGAACAAGTTTATTTCAGTGTCAAAGTATATAGGTGTGGTAGACGCCACTACCCGCTTACATTAGCAGGGTTACCGAGAATCTTTGCAAATGCAACAGTTAACTAACTATGCAAGTAAGTGTTGTAATTATTACAATATCCTTCTAGGTGTATTATTCCTTTGTAGCCATTTATTTCTTTAGTTTTGGTAACATTTTCTACCATTCATTTTATAAAACGGCCCATGCCACAATGTTTTGATGAAATATCGAAACCCGTTGCTAGAAGATACTGACGAGTGGTGTCATAGTCAAATGGCCTGCGTTCCTGTTAAATTGAAAATCATTTTAAATAAATAAACGTTTTGTTTTTCCTTTTATTATCGATACATAGAAGTAGAAAAATAAAAACTTTTCAGAAACAAATTTAGTAAAGGTCCTTTTATCAAAGTTATCTTGTTTCGTGTGGGCCTTTGAGGTCACTGAGGTTTTACATTCCACTTTCTTTTCACGCTTTGTGCAGCTAGCCCTTTATAACCTTAAAAAATAGTACTACTTTTAGGTTCTAAATTCTTTGGACGTGAGATTTCAGACTATGTCGGAGCCACCGGGACGACGAAGGCTTACGACCCTAAGACGGCGAGGTGCACAAACAACCACGCGGAGCCGTAGTCGCGTGCGAAGTTCAAGCACGAGACGCCACCCACCAGAGCCGGACATCGAGCGGGGACGAGAGCGACTACGAAACACCACGCGGAGCCGTAGCCGCATGCGAAGTCGAAGCACAGGACGCCAACCACCAGAATTGGACATCGAGCGGGGACGTGCGCGACTACGACTGCTGGAGGAAGAAGTACGGCGTGAACGTGATCGCGTGCGCGCCGCGGAACACTTGCGCGACTCGGCGCGACGCACCGGCGAGTCTCGCGGTGGCAGCGGTCGACGCAGCGTCTCCGAGGCATCACGGCGCCGGGATGATGCTGAGCTGCATGCAGAGCGACGGGACGAGCGCGAATCGAGACAGCGTGACAGCAGCGCCCGGATTGAAAGGTCACGTAGCCCTTCTTTATCAAAAAAAGATTTCTTAAATTTGTTTAAAAATTTGAGAGATGGTCTGGCGTTACCACCCGTGAACCAAGCCGCACAACAGCCATTACAGAAAATTGATCATAAAAATATATTGCCAAACTTTGATCCTTCTTCCAAAAACCAGCGAATGGACGTATGGTTGAAGAAAGTTAACGAGTGCGCTTCGGTATACGGGTGGGATGAGAAGACCACCACTCACTTTGCAATGCAAAAGTTGCAAGGTCTGGCCAAGACATGGTACGAAAGTTTGAACACTATTTTGTTCACATGGCCGGAATGGCAAACTAAATTATTAAGTGCTTTTCCATGTGAACAGAACTATGGCCAGACCTTGGAAGATATGATTAGGAGGAGGAGTAAGTACAGCGAATCTATAGAAGTGTATTATTATGAGAAGTTAAGCCTAGTGAACCGATGCGAGATAGTAGGCGCCCGCGCAGCAGAGTGTATAATACACGGCATAACTGATAAGACTCTCAAATCGGGGGCTTTGGCGCTTCGTTGCACCCATCCCGATCAGCTGCTGCAGTACTTGATTAGCAATAGAGATTACAATCAATCTAATCACGACCGTCCGTATTTTAAGACTAGAAATGTTGATAGTTCAGTCGGTCCCAATACAGCAAATCCTAAACCTGGCGTCAGATCAAACCCGATTACCGGGTGCTATAATTGTAAGGAAAGGGGCCATAGTTTCTTGCACTGCCCTAAGCCGTTGCTCAAATGCACACGTTGCAACAAGGTTGGTCACGTAGCGGAGAAGTGTTTTGTCAAGTCAGATGACAAAGGATCGGCGAACACTAAAGGTGCAGTGCAGAAAACTATGAAGATTGACTTTATAGACAACAAAGACGCATTTACTTGTAGCAACCCGGGCTCTAAATTTTTGAAAGACATTAAAGTTAATAACACCGAGTTGAAAGCCTTTATTGACTTCGGGAGCGATGTTACGCTCATTAAGCAATCCTCAGCGAAAGAGTTAGGTCTGTTACACGATAACGTTCCCACACTTATGAAAGGGTTCGGTAATAGTTTAGTTCAGTCTCTCGGGAATGTAACTCTTGATATGAGTGTCGACGGGGTGGAAGCGAAGGTAGCTTGCAAAGTTGTTGGTGACCATTTGCTCGAGGTTCCCGTACTGATGGGACAAACATTCACAGAGCAGTCGCATATATCAGTTTACAAGGATAAAAATAATTTGCAATTCTTCAATATAGGGAACGAGTTGCCCAGTTCCGAAGTAACGGAAGCCAGTGACTGCCCGTTGATGTTTTCGCCAATCAGTACAATTAAAATCTTTGGTGCTGCCTCTATTAGAGTAAAAACTCAACCTGCCTTGGATGGAAATGTACTTGTAAATAGTAGTGTAGCAGGAAAGCCGAACGAGCAGTACTACATCAGCGGAGGACTTTATCGTTCTACAAACGGACAGATTAATGTATTGGTCGTACCCTGTTCGGAGTCTTGCTGTATCTCGTCGAAGCTAGTCTTCTGCCGAGCTGAGATAGTCGACGTTGTGAGTCGGGTAGTCGATAAAACTGTCCTAGAGTCTAAAATTAGTCACACACCCGATGAAAGCCAGGTGCGCGTAGGTGAAGGAGTACCAGATGACGTAAGGCGCAGCCTGCTGGATTTGTTAGGCAAATATCAACATTGTTTTGCCTCCTCCTTGAAAGACCTAGGTTGTACGAGTGTCGCCGAGATGAATATAGAACTTAATAGTCAGCGCCCAGTAGTTTATCGTCCATACAGGTTGTCGCATCACGAACGAGAGAAGGTGCGGGCTATGGTTGGAGACATGCTGGACGCTGGTATTATAAGAGAATCTGTCTCTGAATACGCCAGCCCTATTATTCTTGTGCGGAAAAAATATGGTTCATCAAGGTTGTGCGTCGATTACCGTATGCTAAATTCAGTGACGGTTAAAGAGAGATATCCAATGCCCATCATCGAGGATGAATTAGCACGACTCTCTGGTCAATCATGCTTCATAATCCTCGACCTTGCGTCTGGCTACTATCAGGTGCCTATCACTGAACAAAGCAAACACCTAACCTCCTTTGTTACACCGGACGGCCAATACGAGTTCAATCGCATGCCGTTCGGTCTAGCAAATGCACCGGCTGTGTTTCAGCGTATGGTTAATACGATCTTAGGTTCAGCACGGTTTAACAAGGCGACCGCGTACATTGACGACGTACTCATCTTTGGACAGGACTTTTCGCAGTGTCTTGAGCGCCTGGAAGAGGTGTTGCAGATGCTGGAGAAGGCGAACCTAACCCTAAATCTGTCTAAATGCGAGTTTTTGCGTGACAAAGTCGACTATCTAGGTTACGAGATCAGCGCTAGTGGTATCAGGCCTGGTGAAAAGAAGATTTGTAGTGTTGTCAATTTTCCTCGTCCTCAGAACGTGCACAACGTTAGACAATTCCTGGGCCTTGCCAGTTACTTCAGAAAATTCATTGAAAATTTCGCACAAATATCGTCTCCTCTTAGCCAACTTTTGAAAAAAGATGCCGCGTGGCAATGGAGCAATGATCAGGAGCAGGCGTTCGAGAAATTAAAGTCTATTCTCGTTAATCGGCCTGTCTTAGCTATATACGATCCATCGGCTGAATTGGAATTGCACACGGACGCGAGTAGATTGGGAGTCGGGGGGATTCTTCTGCAGCGAGCGCGAGGCAGCGGGAACCTTCACCCTGTGGCATTTTACAGTCGGCAAACCTCTCCGGAGGAGAAGAACTTCCACTCTTACGAACTAGAAACCCTAGCGGTGGTTTGTTCACTTCGAAAGTTTAGGGTGTACTTGTTAGGGAAGGAATTTAAAATCATAACAGATTGTAGTGCATTGCGTTCCACGTTTTCGAAACGTGACTTGATACCACGAATCGCTCGATGGTGGCTTACATTACAAGAATTCAACTGTAGCGTCGAGTATAGGGCTGGGGTTAAAATGAGCCACGTGGATGCGTTGTCTCGAAATCCCGTTGAACCGCCAGAATCTCTCGAGGATCAATTTCCGGTAGTTATGTCTATTAGCAGCGAGGATTGGCTTCACACACTTCAGTTAGGCGACTCTGAGCTTTGTAGGATATTTGATGTTTTGAAGAGTGATTTGAACGAAAAGGGACTAAAATATATTAAAGAAAATTATGTCATTAAAAACAATAGACTGTTCCGCTGTTTGGAAGGAGATGAGACAAAAATCAGATGGGTAGTACCAAAGGGTGCAAGGTGGCAGGTTTGTAAACTCAATCACGACGACATTGGACATTTTGGGGTTGAGAAAACTCTTGAACGTATCAAAAGTAACTATTGGTTCCCAAAAATGTCCAGGTTCGTCAAGAAGTATGTGGGCGCCTGTATTGAATGTGCATTCGCAAAAAACAATTCAAGTGCCCGCGAAGGGTTATTGCACCCTATCACAAAAACAGAGAGTCCATTTCATACTCTTCATTTAGACCACCTTGGGCCCTTTGTGAGATCCGTTAGGGGCTATACTCACCTGTTAGTGATTGTTGACGGTTTTACTAAATTTTGCTTCCTCAAGCCTGTCAGAAACACGAACACCCAAAATGTAATAAGAGCTCTCGAAGATATTTTCAGTATATTTCGAAACCCTGATCGGCTTATAAGTGACCGTGGTAGCTGTTTTACCTCTCATAAGTTTAAACGCTTCTGCCTCGATAAGGGAGTAAAACATGTGTTGAATGCGGTTGCCAGTCCTAGATCAAATGGGCAGGTTGAACGATACAACCGCACAATTCTCGACTCTTTAAAGGCGCTAAGCGTAAAACACGGTGAAAAGAGCTGGGATAGTCATTTAGGGCGCGTTCAATGGGGTTTGAACAACACCGTTCAGAAAACCATAGGCAGGACACCATCGGAGGTGATGTTCGGAACCCCAATGAACAGCGAATTCAACCCCATGCTTAATGACGTTACAGCAGGCACCCGTGAAGATCAAAGCGTCTCTGACATACGTCATAATGTCAAGGCTAGAATAGAACTAGAGCAAGTAAAGCAAAAAGATAGGTATGACGTAGGTAGGAAACCCTCCCGAATTTACAGTGAAGGAGATCTCGTTAAAGTAACAAAGACCTGTTTTAGTAACAACGGACAAAGTAAAAAATTGATGCCCTCTTTCATAGGGCCATATCGCGTTAGCAAGGTTTTGGGCAACGACCGTTATACTGTAGCGCCAATACCAGGGTTAGTCGATACTGAAAATAGACGGTCAACAACCATTGCCGCAGACCGCATGAAACCGTGGATTCATGTTACGGCTCTGGAAGTCGAGGAGAATGATTGCGATAAGAATTTTGAGTCTGACAACGATAATGATGGCAATGATTTATATTAGAAATGTGTGATTTTATTTTATTTTTGTAGCTATATCGAATTGAGTCACAAATACTACAGAATGCTATTCGTTGTTACAGAGCAAGTACGCGAGAATCGATCGGTTCGCGGCTTGGTGCAACGAGTGTCAAAGCTAGTCCTTCGGCTGCCACTACGAGCATTAATCGATCGGCTCGGACGGGCGTCGATAGGTACCCTGATTAATCGATCGTTCAGGGGAATAAGGTATTCTGATTAATCGATGGTTCAGAATACTCTTTCGATTCGAATAATTTCTGTCACGGTATAATCGATCGGCCGTGACATTATGTTCATGTTCATTGACTCAATATATCGATCGTTTGAGTTCACTGGACTTAAATTCAGCAAATCGATTGCTGTTAAATTGATTTTGTTATAGTTTTCGTCATAGTCGTAAGATTATTATTGACCTACAAAGAATGTATTTTTTTAGTACAAAATTGTCTCCAGGTAACTAAATTGTTTTCAAAGGAAAAATCCGTATTATTAAGTTTATCAATTTTAAATAAAATAAAAAATAAATAAAAATAAAATAGTTTATTTTTGCAAGTAGGCCCTCAAGGGCTCTTTTACAAGTCTGAGTCTAAATATGTATGTATTATTTCATTTCTTTTCTTTTGGCGCTTCGGGTAGTGACCTTCTGGTGAGAAGAAGCGCCGGAAGAAACTCACCAGTTTCTCTTTTTTAAAAACAGGTATGACATTATTACATTCTATTTCATTAATACGTTACAATAAACTTATAACTACATTTTCAGAGATGTAAAAGGTCTCTAGGCGTCAAAACAAGACAATTAAAATAATAGAAATAAATTGATAATAAAAATTCATGGAGATGTAAAGAGTCTCCGTTGTCAAAATATTAAGTTTTGGAGGTGTAAAGGACCTCCAAACGTCAAAATATAAAATAGGAATGTTTATACTAGATATATTACAGAAATGAAACTATTCTGCAACTCACACGATATAACTTAAAAACTAAATTAAAATAAAATGAATACAGTTTTTTCTTAGAGATGTATATGGTCTCTAAGTGTCAAAACAGTTGACAAGTTCAAAAACAGAAAAAAATCAACGAAAGAGACATTATATTAAAATGTAGTTATTTCCAGTTGCAGTTAATCCCAAATTACTAATGTTAGCAAAGTAAATATGATTGAAATTATTTAGAGTAGATGATTTTAAAAGGTTTAAAGGGACAAGAATACATTTCAAGCATACTTATAATTATTTGATACATAGGTTTAATTTAAGTAGACTATACTTACTGGTTAATATGCCCGATTGTTAGGTTACCACCTGTTGTCGTGTGCAGGGGACGCACACGATGTCAGGACGGACGATTGTTAGGTGCTCTTTACTTTACCTATAATGTTTTAACTTTCAATTATTATCGTATCGTTTAAGCATGTTTTAAGTTTAAAAAATTACTCGTAGTCTATGATTTGTCTCTGCAATATTTAATATTTATTATGACAACACTGTATTGATGTGATTGGTAGAAATTATGGCGGGTAAACGAGAACGCTCGGCGATTGGATCGCGTCACTGTCATGGCGCAATGATGGCGCAATGGCGCGAGCCAATCGGAGGGCTGGTCGTTCCCGCCAGAATGTTGGGTCTCTTGCCCGGGAGCTGGTCTCCTGGCGGGCATTCTTGCTTCGATCACGAACAACGGCAATAGTCACTAAGCAACCCATAGTTGTAAATTACTTTTAATAGTTAATTGTGGAATAAATCCATTTGTATCAAGTGTTCGAATTTTCTTCAAAGCAGCCTTCTAGTCCATTTCTTATAATTTCAATAGTGTTCGTGTCGCTTACGGAGGATAGCTTTCGAGAGCGTGACATTTTTCGGAAAGCCCAAAATTAGTTGAAAATATATGAATTCTGCATTTTTTACATCCCAATAATGTTGAATGCTGGCGCAATTACTAGCGTGTTAGCTGTCGTTTGTTAAATGCCAAAAGTGGTGTTGTTGTGGAATTTTCCGCGTAGTATTCGATTCAAGAGTTATTCTTCAGAAATATGTCTGCGGTCATCTTATTCCTCTGGCCCTTTTTTATACTAAATGTATGGAGACAGAGGAATAAGTCGCTGATATATTTCTGAAGAAACCCTCAAATGTTCACTAGCATATTATTTACCTTTCTTTGTCTATGCTTCCTTATCTAATATTGGAAATTTTCAGTGATGGGATTGACTTGAGTGAGATTGCATACTTTATAGTATTTTCTACAGTATGTGATTATGGAAAAGATAATTGAGATACAAAGTGAATGGAAAATTGCAATATTGATGAAAGTTGAAAATAATTGGGAGCAATATTTGGTAAAGAACCGTTTTTCGTTCACATTCTGCATTTTCGGTAATCACTGGTCGTCGAGTGCAATAATTTTGATGAAATATTTCCATTGCGTTAAGAGGAGTGTGCACTATGAATGCATCCATTAATACATTAGTTACATAGGGCGGAAAAACAAAGAATGTCTCAGATCGTAGGAATAAGATGCCCGAGCCGAAGGTTAGGGCGATAAATATGCGATCGGAGGCTTTTTTTATTACCGCCCGTGGTAATTACAAAATTTCACGTCTCCCCCAGGCCATGAAGTGGGATTTTCCGCACGCGTAGCGGGCGGTTATTGCCACTTTATGGCCAGGTGTGACGTAAAAGTACTAACGGTAGATGCTCATTGTACAAAGTAACATTGAACATTGTACATAATACTCTTCTTAATACGTGATGTACTCTTGTGAGTAAACCTAATGCACCTCTGTTCTTTGTGACATGTCAATGCATTAGCTATCTCGTCTTACTAGGTGAACCAGGGAAGGCCAGGGCGGTCTAGCAGTGGACGACTACGGGTCAACGATGATGATGATGATTAGTATTGCATGTAATACTGTGTCTAGAGGTACAAGCCACATATAACCTAGGAGCAAAAGAGCTTAAGTCATACAATAGAGTTGTGACCTTTTGTTCCTGGTATAAATGTGATCTGTACCCCTTTTCACTAGACTCACAGAATAGGTCCCTTCACAACAACTTTTCTTAAAAAAAGCATAATAGGCCAATATAATTAGGTACATATTATTATGTCAGTTTTTTTAGTCGGGGGTTTTTTAAAGTTTTATTTTAAGTTTTATTTCATGCTTTTTTAATGTTAATTTAGTACTAAATGCTGTTTGTACAAAAAATATTTAATTTTATGATGAAAATACACATCATTATCTTGGAAAAGAGTTCTTCGAACTGCTGGATCGATTTTTATCAAACATACCTAAGAACCACCGCAAGGAAACTTGCTTTCACGTAAAAAAAACCACGTCGAAACACAGACAGACAGACACACAGACAGACATTGGCATCAACCTCATAACCACTCGCTTGCTGGATATTTTCCGGTCAACTCTATTGCTTTAGACATAAGGGTGTTGACAGGCAGCTATAGCTACCAAAAGCAAGTGAGTGGATTTTTTGCGTCGGGGATTAAAAACAGAAAGTAAACAAAATATTACAACTTGTATTAAAAACATAAAGAGCCAATAGACATGCCTCTTTTAACCTTTTTGCCGCTACGTAAAACATAAAAGTCGCAAATCAGCCGCCATGACATAACAGTGGTGTCAAAACCGATATTGAATTTTATGCTGGTGCATGAAGGTTTATGCGGTCTGCGATATATACGTCGTTGGCGTGGAATAGTACATTACACAACTAGGGTGGTAATACAAAGAAAGGCCGAGATCGCAGATCTTTGCGGCCCGAGCTGTAAGCGAGGGACGTAAATGTGCGATTTAGGGTTTTCTTTATTACCTTCCGTGTTGTGTACATCATTTTATGTCTACATTTGGCTAGAAAGCGGCTTTTTCCGTTATGGCCTGGTGTGGCATAAAAGGTTAAGCGTTTTTAGTAGTTTTTTTTTATTTGTATGTAACCGGGTGACTCGACTCACCTTAACCTATCGTACCGCAATCCGCGTTTCGGGAGCATGCCGTTAATTCCGCAAATCGCGGCAGGACCGAACTATTGCGAATTTCATTATTCATGATACCTTCGCGTTAATATGTTGTTTATAAATTTACTTGTGTTCGCGCTGGACACGCCTTTTGAAATGAGCTACAAATAACTTAGTTGTTTTGTAATAATACATTAGAATAGGCTAGACGACAAAAAAACTGTATAGTCCGTCAGTTAGATTATTAAAAAATATTCTTTTGTTTAACAAACAAAAAATAACGAGGATTCTTAAAAGTTTCGAGTGACGTCATGGCACAGTTTTAACCTAGGAGTGACGTCACAAGCCCCCACTCAGGAAGTTTGAAGATTTATAATAATTATCTTTGTCGATTTTTAATATTTTGATTGGTAGGTACAGCTTAGTATTTAAGTCTGCAATTTGCCAACTTAAGTTAATGCTTAAGTTAATGAAACGTCTGGAAATAAAATGAATTTAATTCATTCAAGTTGTTTTATTACAATACCTAAGTTAATAGAAGTAATTCTATTATTCAACGTGAACATTGAAGTGAAAAATCTAGTTGCTTAAACTAAAATAACCAAATGAACACTTATGAAACCATTTTGTTGTCAATGTGTTGTTTTTCAGCTACTGATAGAGTCTGTGGGGAAAGAGAATAGGATTAATTTTGGGGGGCGCTGTAATGCTTTTGTACCGTATGTGCCGTATTTTCTGTTCTGTGGCCATACTGGTTAGGTTAGTTCCGTTTTTCGCCACGCCTATTCTCTTTCCGTACAGACTCTAGTGCTGTTAACATTGTCTATATATTATAATAGTACGTTAATTGGCATTTTTATGAGTTTAACCTAAATATTCTTCGAAAAATTCTAATTTCTAGGTTCCTAGGTTCCTAGGTTCCTAGGTTCCTAGGTTCTAACATTTGTAAAAAATTGTGAAAATGTTTGGATGTTTGGTACCGTAAAATGAGGTGAGTATAGAGATTGCGAGGACAGTTGGGTTACGAATGGGGAGAGTAAGGATGACAGAGGGGTGAGGTGGTTTTTAAAGGCTTCTTCTTTAACTTAAGAGCCTTGCTCTTGTCGGTGAAGCAATCGCCAGTCCTTCCTATTCTGCGCCAATTCCTTTACCTCCTGGTACGTCACGACCTTGACCTTCTCTTTTATCTGCTCAAAGTAATTCCTTCTTGGTCTTCCCCTGCCTCGTTTCCCCTCAATCTTTCCTTCTATAATAGTTCTAAGGAAATGATCGTGTCGTAACAGGTGTCCCATCATGATACCTCTTCTATCTTCTATGACCGTTAGCAAAGTCCTCTCTTCCTTTATCCTACTTAATACCTCTTCATTCGATATCCTTTCTGTCCAACTTATTCCTTCCATTCTCCTCCAACACCACATTTCAAAGGCCTCTAATCGTTCCCTATCTCTCTGTATTAATGTCCATGTTTCACTGCCGTATAGTGCTATGCTCCATATATATGATTTGATAAACCGTTTTCTTATCTTCCTCGAAATTTTTGATTTAAAAATGGGTTTTTTATTATTAAAATCTTGTTTGGCTATGGCTATTCTGCTAATAATATCCTGACTGCATCTGGACTGACTATTTATAATGCTTCCCAAGCTTCCTTCCTTTTTAAAGGCTACTGCTACCTAAATAATATATTCTTATTACAAATGGAGCTGTGTGTGATTCATAATCCAAAAGTGTCGATCCAACAATTTGCCCAACTCACCTTAGTATGAAATCCCATCTCACCCCAACTACGAGTGTAGTCCAGAGGTGAGGAGGGATTTTGTGTTTATGGTTAAAGTTATGAAATGGAACTACCCAAAATCATAAAAAAAAACTAAAATACAAACGAAGGGAACATTTATTATATCTACAATTCAGTTTGCATATGTAAAATAAAATGTTATCGAGGTTTGAATGTCAATTTTATCCCTACTCACCCCGTTTTACGGTACGAAATAACGCTGTAAGAATGTAATGGATTAAAATTTGGCAAAGGAGTAGACTAAGTATTGCCGCGAATACTTTATTATATTCCATATCCAAGGGCATTCCCCTGACAGCAACGGGAACAACGCAGGCAAAGGCGTGGGTACGTACTAGTATATTATAAAGTGAAAAAAAAAGATAAAATAATGTGTACTAATAGTACATTACACAACTAGGGTGGTAATATAAAGAAAGGCCGAGATCGCAGATGTTTGCGGCCCGAGCTGCAAGCGAGGGACGTAAATATACGATCGAGGGCTTTCTTTATTACCTCCCGTGCTGTGTACATTATTTTATGCCTGCACTTGGCCAGAAAGCGGCGTTTTCCGTACACGCAGCGTGCGGAAAAAGCCACTTTGTGACCTAGGGCTCGGAACCGGTATTTTGCAAAAACCCCGAAATAGCCCAATATTTTGAATTATTTTACGCTTTTTATATAGATCTCAGTAATATATTTAAGTTATGATTTCGTATTATAAGATTGTCTGGTTAAAAAACGAAATAATAAACCAAAGAACGATAAGAACGGAAAGAATACCGGTATTTTTGTATGGAGCAAATACCGGTTTCCAAGCCCTGTATGGCCGGTGTGGCATAAATACACATATTTAGTAGGTGCCCGCAAAACTGGCAGGCTATTATGAAGTCCCATTAATGGAGCGGTATCAATGCCGCGAACTTGATTTACCGCCCAAATAGTTACATTAATCCGGCAAACTAATCACGGAGCTTAATTACCTAGTTACGCCGCACCCAGGTACAGTCCGCCGCGGGTGTTGCTCATCTGTCGTTCGAGTCAAAGTCAAAGTGTTTTATTTTGTTTTTCTACTCCTGTACTGTTATCTGTCTTTTACTTGGTCACGAACACTAATATAAGAACATACATAATATGAGTTCAGAGAAGTCTATACTCTATTCCCCATAACAGCACTAGTGTCGTTATAGTCACTTTACGTTATTGCTAGCATCCACAGACTTCTAAATCTAGGTTAAACTTAGGTCAAGGATTAAGCGCTCAATTCTAACTTCACGATAAAAATTCACAACTACCAACTTAACAAACAATTAAATTCCTACGATTCATAAGAAAAACAAAACTTTCCGAATTAAATTAATTGATGCCAACATAAAAAAAAAGTATTTTAATTATCGTCACATCGTGTCACCAGCCATATCAAAAAAAAGTTCACCATAGACACAACTGTCATGCCGGCTGTACACACTCGGAGAGACCGGACGAGACACGCGTGACGTCCATGTATTTTATATTTTAACCTAGTCGTAGAAAAAGTATTGTATGCAACGTTGTATAATTAAGTCAAAAAACGCTCATTGCGTCTCTATTTGCGATACTCGCCGCATTCGCGGCTCGTATCGCAACTCACGCAATTCGCATTTTTTGAACCTTCTTATACAACTGTTGCATAAAATACTATAAACGTGAGTAAGACTATACAATAAAAAATAATTTATTTCTGCAAGTAGGCCCTCAAGGGCTCATTTACATGTCTTATATTGTTTTCTCTTCTTTTACACGAACCTTAACCTTATACACGAATTTATTTCATATTTAGGTAATCTAGTTGTTTTTCCTTATGTACTCACTTTTTCATCGCCTGAGACACAGGTTTTTCCTAGTTCAGGCTCATGATGTAATAAATTAAGTACCTACTAATTTTAGACCCTCTTGGTTATGTAATGATACTATGATTATGAATAAATGATTTTATTTCATTTTAATTTTATTTATTTCTTTTGGCGCTTCGGGTAATGATCTTCTGGTGGGAAGAAGTACAGTGGTGGTACAAATTATGTTGTAGCACTACTATGTTTTGCCGGTTGGGGCACAAAATCATTATTTATTTACTAATACATGTTAACATGACATTACAGTAAAAAAACAATGCGTCATGAAACGTAGAAATAAAATATCTATTTTGGCGACGAAACGGCGTGGCCCCGTTGCATCGTCGTCTCCGGTGTAGGATTCGGCAGGTTGCCCCGGAACCGACGAAACACAACACCCTTCGGCAAGAAGTCAGCACATGCGATGGTCTCTTGCAGCGGCCGCGGCACGCGCACCACAAACGAGCTGAAGTGCACATAGTGGCGCGAACGCAGCTGGAACACCCTCAGCGAGAAGCCGGTCTTCTGACGAACGTACTCCGCCACATCATCAGCCGTGGCGGTGTAATGTAGGCGCGATACATATAGCACCTTGCTCGGTGTGGCAACCCGCAGACCAGAACCAACCTGTTCCGCAGTACCACACTGACTCTTGCGCGGCTTGCGCTTCCTCGACACCATTGTGAAGCCCTCCTTATCCACATCGGTGCGCGGGGGTTTCTCCTTTGGAGGAACCCGAACTTCACGCGCTCTTGAGGGCGCGTCTCTCTGGTTGGCTGCGACAGACCGACCAGCTTCGGCATCAGCATAGCGATGACGTGATTTAGAGGATGGGGCGGGGGGAGGCCCGGCGCGGAGGGGGCACGCGGCACTGCATATGGCAAGGGCTTCCATAGTTTTTTTCCCAGAGGGGCATACAGCGAAAATGTCGCATGGGCCACACATCGAGACCGAGTTACGTACCTATAATCTTTTTTCGCACGCGTAGCGGGCGGTTATTGCCACTTTATGGCCGGGTGTGACGTAAACATTATTAATGTACAAACATAATTTATTATTTATATAATATCTTCTACTTCGACCACACATGTCCGAGAGATGGCTTTGTTCACTTGTCTAGAAGGAACTTGGAAGTATCATAGCCTCAAATTGTAGAAAGTCAATTACAATCTTAAAGTAGTAAAGATTAGACCAGGTGCCACTTTGAGATAACATACTATACCCTCTGTGATAGCAACCGCCATTAGAATTAGCCCATCAAAAGGCATTATCTGCCGCGCGATAATCACGTGATTGCTCGTTGACTTTGAATTAAATAATTAGAAGGTACTAGACACCCCCACACGTTGTTGGCTTTGGCACAAACAGAAACGAGGATAGTATTTGAACAGTCGCCATCAGATATTTCTATGCATCCAAGGTGCCCAAATATATCTGAGCAATACTAAATTTCAATAAACTCTGCACACTGCAAATGCCATATTCATCTGAACTGTTAGAATGGCAAAAAAAATTGAGCATGTATTTTTTCAATAAATTCTTAGCATACTTCCAGTCAAAAATATCTGATCATGTAAAATGTCAATTGTATCTAAGCAATAACTCAATAAGAACGTTCACAAAGATCTGCGCATTAAAGCAAAACATGCCTTTAGCCTTTGTGTTAAGGTTAAATATTAGAACAATAAATGAAATTTTTGACACCTATAAATACAAAATTTGTTCAGAGTTCGGAAATCGAAATTATGCGTTTTCACTTCGTTATCGAGTGGACATAAGGGTGTTATGAGCGTGGCAAAGTAGTTTTGATTGATACTTGATAAATATGCGTGATTCCGCCAATCATTGTCAAACTTGTCATAATCGAAATGTATTGAACGGTTTAGATAAACTACGAGTATTATTTAATGAATAATAAATAATTAATAAATGATTTACGAATAAATGGGTTCAATATTAAATACTACGAAGTTATCATCATCATCATGAGCCAAATAACGTGAACTGATGGATACAGGCCTCCTCCATGCAGTTTTATGGAGGGAATGGAGGGAAGTACGAAGTAATTTGTCTTTGATTTGAAAACTCCTTTGCATACTCTTAATAGTCTAATCGTTTTTCCATATTTAATATTGACAATTTTATTCAATTGTCTTCTTTCATTTCTGTCAGATTTCAATAATCTGCAGCTTTTGTGAAATACATTTGCGATTTTAAATTGAATAATGGCATATCCGTATCGTATTGACAACGATGTTAAAAAGAAAATAATAGATTTGAAAAATGATGGCTTACCCGTTACTGATAGTGCCAACGAACTCGGAATAGCAGTAAGTACTTTGAAATCGTTTTCTATTTTATCTACCGCTATAAAGAAGACTGGAATTAAAAATATGTGTTTTTTTTACAGAGAAACACCGTCTATTTATGGTTAGAAAGGTTCCAGCAGGAAGCTGGACTAAGCAACCACGTGTCATTTGGGCGTCCAAGGTCGACAACGCGTCTCCAAGACGTAAATATATTAGAAAAGGCCCGGAACGAACGTTTCATTAATACCACCCAGTTTTCTGGTGAATTCAATGTCTCAAGTAGTACAATACAAAGACGGCTCAAAGAAGGAGGTTTACAAAACCGAGTGCCTGCGCGGAAGCCAGCTCTTACCCAAAGACATATGGATGAAAGGCTGCAGTTTGCAGTCTCCAATCGCAATAAAAACTTCGATGATGTCCTTTTTATGGACGAAAAGGTGTTTTGTTCGTCTGACAATGGCAGGTTAACACTATGGAGGCCAGATAATACTCGATACCATGCACGACATGTAGTACCTGATAGACGTAGCGGACGGATAACTATTGGCTTCTGGGGTTGGATGTCGAAGGAAGGACCCGGAGAGCTTGTCGAAATAACTGGGCGGATAAATGCCAAGGATTATGTGGAAATACTCGAAGATTCATTCCTGCCCAGTGTAGACATATGTTATCCGAACCGTCGTGTGATATTTATGCAAGACAATAGCTCTGTTCACAACTCTTGGCTAGTGCAAGCATGGCTTCATGAACACAGAGAGACAATTACACGAATCAAAATGCCCGCGAAAAGTCCAGATCTCAACCCAATAGAGAATTTGTGAGGGAAAATGGTCGAGGAGTGGGATACTGACCAGTGTAGGACGAAAGAACAATTAAGACGACATGCACTCGCTGTGTGGGAGTCTTTCAGGGGCCGCGATTACTGTGCGAAACTTGTGGGCTCCATGCAACACCGGCTGAGGGCGGTAAGGAATGCTGAAGGTGGTTACACTAAATACTGAAGACAATTTTAATAAAATACGAGTATGTATACATTAAGTTTTAGTACTCGGTACTTAGAAATTATAATAAATAAAATTAATACAATAAAATTAATTGATAGTTTTATTCCAATGTTAGTTGGTCTTGACCAACCCTTAACCCTTGGCTTAGGAGTTTCAAAATGTAGAGCGGTATCGAATTTAGTGCGAAACCACTCTTACTTAAATACTAACTACCTTATAAAGATGCCTGTCCACTGCATTCGAGTGATAAAAAATAAAAAATAACCAATCGAATACATACAATGCAAATATTATTTACGAGCAGCCCGTCCCGCTTCGCAGGGTTCACGGCAGTTTTTAGTACGGATCCCTAATATTTCTCTAATTAGTTTCAATTTTAGGTGCACACAACTTAATTGTCAAATAAAAGTTAAATCGGTGGTCAGGTGTGTGACGACAATTAAGCATGAAATTTTTATGAGGGTCAACTTTATTCACGAATTTATAGTACAATAACGCATAATGTTTATGAATTAAGCACAAAAAAGTAGTTTAAGTTTAAATTTAAAGTAGGGATGTAACGATACACAGTTTTGCCGATACGATACCGATACCGATATCTTAGCTAAATAATGAAGTATGAACTTCAGATATTTGTATGTCCTTATTATCACTCATAGCAATGACTACTGGCTATATTTACCAGAGAGTCAACCTTGAAAGTGTAAAGTAAAAATAAATAAATTGTCAACTCAAAATTCAATTTTTTTTTATTAAGAACCAAAGATTTGATTAACATAGTAATTATCATTGCACAAGGTAATAGACCAATACATAAATTAAGTCAGAAATTGAAATTACTTTTTGCAGATTTTTTTTTCATACAGCAAATTCTTGAAATATCGGTTGTATAATATCGGCGATACCGATATATCGGCGATACCGATATATCGGTATCGGTATCGTTACATCCCTAATTTAAAGCTTAATTGTCGTCACAACACTGACCACCGATTTAACCTTTTTTTGACAGCTAAGCTAATTGGGTGACCCTGAAAGTGAAAAAGCCCTAATATGTATAGCCTATGATACTCGCAGAGTGTAGCTTACCAACGGTGAAATAATTTTTCAAATTGAAATAGAAACATTTATTGCAAACCATGGTACATACAGTAGTTACAAATATAAAAAATAGAATCACATGGCACCCTGGTAAGGTATGGCAAGTATTCTTGCTACAGTTAGTCCAGTATTTTCGGAGCCTATTCAATACAAACAAACAAATCTTTCTTCTTTCTAATATTAGTATATATAGTACAGTCGCCATTAGATATATCTGAGCTTTTTTTAGAAGTACTCATAAATATCTGAACACGTCTCTATTTCCAAAGCGTTAGAGTCCATGTTCAGATATTTATGAGCACCCTGATAGCTCAGATGTATCTGATGGCGACTGTACTAGCGGCCCGTCCCGGCGTCGCACGGATCGTAGCTTTCCAATGGTGAAAGAGTTTTTGAAATCGGCACAGCAGTTTTTAAGTTTATTCATTACTAAACGTATAAAAATCTCAAAATATAAATCTAACAATTATACGACGTAAGGCATATAATATACAGTATATTCTTCTCAAATGATCAGATATTTGTGAACGCCTTTGTTGCTTAGATACGTTTGGTATTTTGTTCGATCAGATATTTTTGACTGGACGTATGCAAAGAAATTATTGAAAAACAGCATGCTCAGATGTTTATGGCATTGCAGTAGTTGCGATATAAATGGCATCTGGAGAGTGCAGAATTTATAGAAATTTAGTCTTGCTCAGAAATATTTGGACACCTTGGCCGCTCCGATATATCTGATGGCGACTGAACAATTAATTAAGTATACTATTATTATCAGATGTTCAAATCTGATAATTTAGATTTCAAATCTAGATTTAGATGCCGTTAATATGCACTTCAGTTCGTCTCCTGTTACTTTAAGCACCTCTGTTAAGCAATTTACTCTGTCTTCTCTTGCTAGTTCCCCACCTAGGCTAGACTCATCTACCTTTGAGCTTGGTAGCATCTCTCCGCATGATTTCATCACCATCTTTAAAACTATTAAGACGAAAGCTGTTGGTGAGGATAGCCTTAGCGTGGACATGCTTATGCTCGTGGTGGACTTCATTGCTCCCATCCTTTGCAACATTATAAATTACTCATTTAACTCCGGCTCCTTTCCCTCAATCTGGAAATATGCTCAAGTAATTCCTCTCCCCAAAACCACCAATCCTGTAACTTATTCTGAGTATCGTCCAATCTCCATCCTCCCTATTCTGTCCAAAGTTATTGAACATTTTGTAAATCGTCGCCTTTTATCACATCTCAATAGGAACAAAATGTTCAACTCCTTTCAGTCTGGTTTCCGCCCCGGGCATAGCACAGTCACGGCCTTGGTTAAAGTCACTGATGACTTTCGTTTTAACATTGAAAACAAGAAGCTCACACTTCTCGTTCTGTTGGATTTCAGTAGTGCCTTCAACACCGTAGACTTCGATATCCTTCTAGGGATCCTCAGTACGTTGAATCTTTCTCACACCGCCTTATCTTGGTTTCGAAGCTACCTCTTTGGGCGGCGACAGCGAGTTAGAGTGGACGACAAGGAATCCGAGTGGTGTGACCTATCTGCTGGTGTCCCCCAGGGAGGTGTGCTCTCCCCTCTCCTTTTTTCAATTTTCATCGACGGTATTACTAAATCCTTGCATTCCTGTTACCATCTTTACGCGGATGATTTGCAGATATACGCAGCGGCTGCTATCGACGACTTTCCTCTGCTAGTCGATACAATTAATGCTGACCTTGAATCCATACGTGTTTGGGCTTCTAATTTTGGGTTAAAGGTTAATGCTAAAAAATCGCAGGCGATTGTCGTTGGTAGTCCTCACTTCATGTCAAAACTGTCGGACATGGTGGTTCCTAATATTATTTTTGATGGGACCCCGATCCCTCTTTCCTCGACAGTTAAAAATTTAGGCATCACCATTGACCAAACACTTTCCTGGTCTCCTCACTTAGCCGAGGTCAGCAGGAAATTGTTTGCGTCACTTCATTCTTTGAAGCGTCTGCAAAATTTCCTTCCGATAGACACCAAAATTTCTCTTGCCCAATCTCTCCTACTCCCTCTTCTTGACTATGGTGACATTGCGTTTCTGGACCTTACAGAAGAGCTACTTGACAAGTTAGAACGATTGCAAAATGTTTGCATAAGGTACATATTTGGTCTGCGGAAATTTGACCACGTGTCTCAGTTCCGATCACAGCTCGGTTGGCTTCCGATCCGTCGTCGCAGGGATGTGCATGTTCTGTCATTGCTTTTCAACGTGTTATTTAATCCTGCTTCCCCCTCCTATCTTTCCGAAAGATTTACCTATATGGCTGTCGGTAGTGGCCATCGACTGCGATCGAGTGCCAATCTCTCTCTGGCTATTCCACCAACTAAGTCACGCACATATAGGAAATCCTTCACAGTCCATGCCGTGAAATTATGGAACTCACTACCAGTGGCCGTGAGGCAATCTCAATCTGTTGCATCATTTAAGGAGAAGTTAAAAAAGCTATGGCTCTCTGACTCCTGACGAAAAAGGTTTACCTTATTATTATTATTTTTTTTTTTTTTTCTGATACGGTTGAATACTTGATATGTGTATATATGTATATATATATATGTGTATATATTATAGGTATGTATATCTATTTATTTATTTAGTAGTATATGTTTATATATGTAGTTAGGTTATATCTGATATGTATAATTGGTCATGTATTTATGTTGGGTTTTTATGTGTATTCAAAACTTGCCCTATTTTTTTGTGTAAGTAAATGAATCAAGTTTGTTAGTTTGTCTATCTTCTGTGGTATTAGTTATTCTTTCTCATCTGCTCAAAGGTTAGCTGGAAGAGATCCCTTACAGGGATAAGCTCGCCTTTGTACATAACCATTGATTTTTGTACTGCTTCTGTATGATTTTATGTGCAATAAAGTGTTTACATACATACATACATACATACATAATTGCTTAACCAGCATTGTGACTTGCGGTTCACGGTCTCCATTCGAGAACCCAATCGGCCATTGGTTCATCATTTGCTAGGAGCAAAACATTTTCCTCGCTGAACGGAGTCGCTGAACGGGCTATGGAAAGGGCTATGCTCGGGGTTTCTCTGCGAGATCGAATTAGAAACGAGGAGATACGTAGAAGAACAAGGGTCACCGACATAGCCAAACGGGTAAGCTTGTTGAAGTGACAATGGGCAGGGCATATAGCACGTAGAACAGATGGCCGTTGTGGCCGAAAGGTTCTCGAATGGAGACCACGAATCGGCAAGCGCTTCCAACTGAACTAATTGGAAATCTATGAGGGAGGCCTATGTCCATTAGTGGACGTCCTATGGCTGAAATTATGAGGATGAAAATATTTTACTTCTTTTCTAAATTGCATTATACTTACGAACGTTTACCTTGTTCCCATTGCTGAGCCGATTTAAACTGTGCAGTATGACGTGATTGAGAGTTGTGCTCGCCTTCCAAAGTTGCGATGTCTCTCAGCGACCGGCTTAGTAGTTCTCGTCCATCGACAGTTCACGTTTAATTTGTAGCTTAATAAAGCCGGGCCGGCGCCAACTTTGCCCGAGTCTGCTTTTTGCTGAGCTGGTTATCTATTCCATACTTTAGAACACCTGGAGAGAATTAAGGCAAAGTATAGAGACACACAAGTAGTCAAACTTCGGCCCTTAGGAGCGCGCGATACCTATTCAAGGTCGAGGCGTAGACTGCGATACGTACTGGAGCATTGTTACGTATTTCTTAAAACTTTGCTTGTAGTGCGTTCGTTCACGGCGCGCACACATACAAGCTCGCGACGTATCTTTTGTAGGAAGAAAAATGACTGCTATTAAAATGTGATTAAGGCGAGGCTAGACCAGAATCAGGCACGGAAGCCTAGTTTCCAAATCATTTTTAGAGCACTTATTTGACTCGTAGGTCACTGTAAAACATATATAATAATATTCAGAACTGTATCTAGGGCTTCTTCTCACTTAGAACACGATAGCGAACACTTCGCTCGATAGAAAAGTAGCGCGAAAACACTATAAAATAAAGTATTTTTTTCATTTTGTTCATTACCAGTTACCTTTTCTGACAAAATTAATACCTGACAATCATGATTTCACAGTCATGCAAGGCATCCTCTCATGTTTGGGTTGATAACGTATACTTTTATGTTAGAAATCGAAGATAATCTGCATTCCGCCCGACCCTAGTTGTATGTGAAATGCGAGCCAGGTCCTACCGGGCCTTAAGGTTTTTTAGTAATAGTAGTTTGTACAGAAGTCGCACTGTCTAACAAAACCCACGTTCGAGTCACAAAATTGCGCTGATTCCTACCTTCTCGCTCTAACTCAAACCGCGTACTCTTTCTAGTCGCCACGCCCATCGCTAGGGTTGTCGACAAAAATAATATAATTATTATAGCTTGAATTTCCTAGTGAATTAGAGGTAGTTAAAAAAAAATATTTGCGTGACGTTATATAACTGTTTTGATACACGTCGTCATACATACTTACATACATACATCCATGTCAAACACATAACCCTCCTTTGGGCTTCGCCGCAGTCGGGTAACATACATAATTACGTACATACATACATACATACATACATACATACATACCGGTCAAACACATAACCCTCCTTTGGGCTTCATAGGTTTCGCACACAGGCGCTACCGGGTGTCGACGCAGCCCTGGGCTTGCCTAATGCATTAGGCAAGGAATAATAATAACTACCGCGAAACAAAATCGCGGAGTGAGACATGCCTGGTAAAGTCGATGCTCTGCTTAAGTATCCAGGCAATGATGTTGACAATAATAACATTTTAAAGTGAAATACTTTTAACAAATGCCGACTTACAAAGCTATTATGTAGATAATATTTAAAAGTGTTTCACTTTCCTGATATTTCACTTACCAATCTGACCTTAAATCACAACTTTTATTCGGTTTTAGGACTAAACAGGGCCTCTTTCATTCATGGATGCCTTCTCCATTGAATAAACTATTATAAGGAGAAAGCAATATTCATATTCATATTCGTTTTTTACCTTATGTTGTACAGTACGGGTCTTAAAAATATTGACATGTTTCCAAAATAAGCCCTGCAAGAGCATGCAATATACTTATACCTAGATAAATATAATCTTCTGTAACTATATGTCGCAGTGTCGGAGTTCTCCCCACGAAGGAATATCAAGTTTGTCTATGCTTGAGTGTCTTTGGTTGCGGTACAATGACGTTTATTCAAAATTGATGGAGTTCTGTCATGGTTGTTAATCTTTTGCATGTCAGAAAATTGGTGAATAGTATTGGAGAAGGAATCAGAGTCAGTGATGGTAGATCTGAGTGTTTTGGGCCAAGGACCACGTTCCGCAACCAACCTCACTGCATTTCTTCGTTTATTATGATTAGTTAGTGAAACTATCGAGCTCCAAGCGTACACTCGACTGCGGATTAAGGCAATTTGATGGACATCCTGACGACTCCTACCCCTGACGCCGACATATATATTAATAACCGAAGAATTCTTGTAGGTTGTAAAAACATTTTGACAATATTTTTTTTCATGAAATAGGGATTATTTTTTACTTTCTTTTATTTCTAACGGTATTTTAGAAACGGTACAGTAGTAAATTATACGATTGGCCAATATTAATGGTTTATGTATATGGGTATTTTATTTTAAAATCTACGGTTAGGCGAAACTTAAGCCATGTTCAAATACCGTCTAACCTGTCAGTCCGTGAAGAAATGTATGGAGTTTGACACTAATCGTCAGTCCTGTGACGACCTGCTAACTGTCAGTTAGGAACGCACTTTAATTAAAAAAGCCCATATATGGCGCTATTTAAGTAGGATCACGCATTTTGCCTGGCGCTAAAACTTCGCTTAAATGGACAAAATTCACACTGGTAATCTTTGTGTCTGTTTGAGTTGAACAGAAACATGTTTATAATCAGGTTGTTAATATATTATATTAGGCATAGATGAAAAATCTCTTAGTATTTATTTCTTATATATGCTGTTTATGAAAATAATAGAAAATAACTAATAAAATACTAGAAGAATTGGAAAAAAAATCAAATGGGCAAGGTTTCGAACCCAAAATTTGTTGTGTTCCTGACAGTGCATTCAAAACCACGAATGGCGTTCTAAACGACAAAACGTGAATTCGTATGCGAGTTTGATTACATTGCGGGGTACCTAGGTACGATGAGTACAGTTGATCGATTAATCGCCGCAATGAAATGAAAACCGCATACGACTTCTCGCCCCGTCTAATTAGGACCTGAGTCAGAGCACCGAATGTAAAAAAAAATTTTTTTTTACTCTTTGAGAAATAATGTTGATTACTGCGATCATCATGCTAATTTCTATTAGCCATGTTTGCCGTTTGCCCCGTTTGCCCTCGATCGCATATTTACGCCCCTCGCTTGCAGCTCGGGCCGCAAACGTCTGCGATCTCAGCCTTTCTTGGTTTTACCACCCTAGTTGTGTTTTTTACACAACTAGGGTGGAGTTGTGTAATAAACTAGACTGAGTTAGCAACAGCGTATATAAACCGACATACATTTCGCTAGAAGCCTTTTGTATAAACCACGTTAGTTTCAAGTAGTTACAGTTGAAATTTACAGTGCTATCTCCTCTGGATTTTTCTGCAATTCTTGTATTGTTCTTCCGTTCGCGGAATAACAGAGCAGCTTCAAACGAAATTTATACTGTAAAGAAGTAATCCGCCGCCGCGGAGATACTCCGCTATTAGAGCCCGACCGAACCCCGAGCCGAGTCCGGTTTCGGTTTCGGTTTCGGCCCAGTTTCGGCTAAAATACGGGATTCGACTTAGTTTCGGTTTTGGCTGCCATTCAGCCGAAACTACGGCCGAAACCGAAACTGAACTTAAGGGGCTTCGCACTGTTATCGGACAGTCTTTATTTCAAAAAGCACAGATAATTTATTTGAAATAAGAAATTATAATATGTTCCTCGTCCTGCCCAATGTTCTCAATTAAGAACAAATTAGATTTGATAGTTCCTGCCCAAGCTTTTTTATTTATACTTCCGAATTCTGCCCAGTGTTCTCAATTAATCACATACTCAAATTTGCCGCACAGCGGGCAAATGTTTCGCACTTTGCGATTTTTATTTACTTGTTTCTGATTGGTTGGAGTATAAGCCAATACTTAATCAAGCCCTTGTGGTGAACTTCCGCGGACTCGCCGATCAGTGTCACGCCACGTGTCAAGGATGGTGCAATTTCGCTGGAGAGGTAACTTCCATCCCTCTTTACCTTGATAATCAACCGTGCATTTTTACTGAGTACCATATAGATGTAAAGCCATATAGCTCTAATATGTCACAATAGCTTTATTTTTGGAAAAGTTTTTATTTTAGATTTTTCAAGGTAACTCATCGAAAAGTGTGATTTATTGAGAACATTGGGCAGAACTGACTACCAATACCGCTTAACTCAAGTTCTATCTATGAAACAGTTAGACATGTCAGAGATGGATGTGGTCGCAGATTTCACGGTCAACATGGTAGTAGACGAGGTGGTGGCAGAGAGGTAGTTAAAGTAGAGACTTACAAGCTGGATCAACCAGAGGCTCTTTGCCATTGCAGTCGTCACCAGTTCCAATTCCTGCGTGGCGTGATGACTCATTTGCACCTAACTTGCCAGAACAGGTATCAGTCCCTAATTTGTTGCCCGACCACACTGAGCGTCGGTCAATTCTGAACTACTTTACTGAACATTTAAACGATGATATTTTGACTGTATGTGTTGAAAAAACTAACCAGACTGCGGTGCAAAAAACAGGAAATAGCATAGATCTGAACTGTGTGTAATTGAAAAGGTGCAATGGGATAACATTAATCATGGCCACTGTGGACTATCATATTCTGTATATGTATTATTTTCCACGATAAAAATCAATTAAAATCCAGGCTCTTTAATTTATTTTCCTTTAATTGTTCAATAAATACTATATTTTAATTATGAAGTTCATGCCCAATGTTCTTAATAAATGCCAAATCAAAGATAATAAATTTACTAAAATCTGCCCAATGTTCTTAATAAAGAACATAAGATATCGTCGAAATATCTAGCTCAGTCTATTTAATATCTAACCCCTATAACCTAAAAAATAATATAAAAAATCCTACTTACTTTTTACACACAAATTTCAGCAAATAATGTCTTGGGCAGAACCCATCAAAATTAACTTGTGCTTAATTAAGAACATTGGGCAGAAACTGAAAGTCTATTTAAATATGTTTGGGCAGGACGAGGATATTGATGATTACTCTAAATATCACAGACTAAATGATTAACATATTATTTAAAAATGAAGACTAACTGATAATGATTGTAATTTTTTTTATCTTTCCACGAAAACGTGACCTTATATGGAAGTTTTGGTTTCGGTTCTGGTACCGGCCGAAACTGAGATCAAATCCGAAATTCGGTTTCCGTTTCGGCGATGAAAACTAGTTTCGGTCGACACTATCCGCTATATTTCGTTATAAAATGTACCGCGGGAAACGAGGTTTCCTTTTACAGTGACTCGGGAACGGGGACTGGAATCGGCGATGCTTAGTTGCTCACTACCTGGTTTATTGTTAAAAGTTTCAAGAAAAGATAACTTGGTGGACTAGAAAGTCTTTTTAATTAACATAGACGGTGTTCAAGTCATTATGTGCTAGAAAATCGACACGACGACGGATTTATAAGAAGTTCCGGCATTTTAATTAAACTGTTGTAAATTACTTATAATAGTCCTGTTAGAGTCGATTGGAAAAATTGGATTTGATGAACCGGCAGTTTCAGGATATTTATAGTGATTGATTTTGTTTCTTGGACGAAAGGGGATGGAAAGAAAGTGTCGTAGTAAGTCAAATACAGTTCCCAATATTGTTTAAGACGCGCTGGGAAGCCGGTGAGATTTGAATATTAAAACTTTCAACTGGTCAATATAAATATATGAGATTGGCCTCTTTTTGGCAACCGTACGAGTAAACATATGAGAGGCATAGATGTTTAATCTAGGCTAGTAGATGAAGCTCCAAACTAATACTGACACACTAATCAAGATAAATATTTACGCAATATCACTCGGTTCGGTCGGTCTATTAATTTTGAAGCATTTCGCTCGCCAGCGGACGTACGGCGTGTAATGCCGACTGGCGATACGACGCGTTTTCCGATATTGATGAGTTGAGCCAAACGCCGCCCCGCCGCGCTATGAATCACTGGCATTACCTGGACCCCTCACCACCACGCTAACTACCACTGCGACACACCTAAACTACCATCCATTGCTGCCTGCATACGACAACACCTCAAACTGACCGATCAAAACCAGCAATGGACTCAAACCATGGGCATAAATGAGCTGGAAGCTGTCGGCGCGATAGCACTATTGGGTCAGAGCAACGAGCGGAAACCGAATGCACAAGTGATATATGCCGTAGATATACCTCTGTTTAAGTTTAATGTATCCTTGTTGACAAAGGGATTTTGCTGCATGAACACGATAAGTATTTACCTCACACAAAGTAGCGGGTAACAAAGTTGGATATCAATTCGCTTAGTCAATATGTGGTGCATGGAAGTCGAACAATGGAGTAGTCGAGCTAACAGTCGGTTTAGCTGCTAAACATTAACAAAACTAAGTTTACGATGATGCAGCCGGCAATACCCGCCTGTAATTCTATCGACGCGCCAACTGCATAATGCATGCCTGCACTTACACTGTGCTCCTCTCACGGTGGAGTTTGAGCATCATTCAACCGTGTCGATATAAAGCGTGATACTGCCCATAACCGCATCCATTGCCGGTTTTTAAGGCTATTTCTGAACGTTCTGTGGTGCAGAACGCTCAATGGATGTCGCGTTCGATTCGTGGCACGGTTATTTGAAGTACCGCGGGTGGGGGTTGGAGAAGCGCTCGTTTCTAAAGCAATAACTCGAGTGTACTGACGAACGCGTTTCGAGTGTCGGCCTCTTAACTAAGATGGAGATCGTTTTGAATGCTCCTTTGTAGTCCGAGCGCAGTGCGCGTTTCAGTTTGTTTCTTGAGGCGTGGTATGTCCCGGCGAGACGTGAAATGGGAACTGCAGCTATGTTGGATAGGCCCGGTCTGCCGGGTTACTACCGGATAAAAACCATAGCCATATAGAGGGACCCGACAATATTGTGTCGGATATTTGTGAACGGTGCATGAAGCAATGCACCACCACCACCTCCACCACCAGACCAGTGCCGGCTCTAGAGTTGGCATTATGCTGAGGTGGGACCTCTTTGTGTTCTTGCTCCACGACCCCGTAATCACACACACACAACACTTTTCTCAAACATGTAATGAAATGTTGACATTACGTGCCTTATGATAGGCCGCAAAGTACCTCGTTTCCCGTGCGGCTTGATACTTAATGAAACTTCATACAACATTGCAGGCCTATTCCATATTCCACATTTATTTGTGAGATGGCATCACGGCGTTCAGCCGTTAAAAAACCAATTAACTATGTTTCCTATATTTTGCAATTTTATTTATATAAAAGATCGTCCTGAACAACAAATAAAATAACACATTTTAAAAAATCAAATGGTACTCACCTATAGTCTAGATGTCCAGACTGGGCATTGAACTGGGACTGAGGATCCATTTGATTTTTCTGTAGGCTTTGATTTCTTGTATCTATATATCGTCGACAGTAGGCTGAATTAGCGTAAGGGACATTGTTTTGCCTGTCCCTTACCGTAATTCGGCCTACGGTCGACGATATTATGTAGCATAAAAATGTGGTGTAATATCTCTGCTTTAAAAAAATTAATAAGAAACATCACGTTTCTTTCATATAGTAAAATTAGGTGACTAAATGTTTACTCTACTAGTCCTCTATCTTAAGTATCATAATTATCCTAATAATTACCCGACTGCGGTGAAGCCCAAAGGAGGGTTATGTGTTTGACCAGTATGTATGTATGTCCGTTCCTATGTCCGCTCGTAACTACTCAACGGCACAACCGATTTTGATAAATGATACATCATTAGATTCGTCTTGATGGCGCGAGTGTCACTGGGTATGAAGTTCGTGAAAAAAAACAAAATGGCGGATTTTATGCACTTTTAAAGTGCACCGCGGTCGGGTTTTTTTTAGTAAAAATATCTGTATTATAATCTAGCTGTCCCGGCGAAATTCGTTCCGCCTCAGAATTTTGATTTTTTTTAGATGTTTTAATAATTATTTTGCTATTCGGGGCGGAGACAAACCCAACAAAACAAAGATCATAAAAATCGGTCCACCCGTTCTCGAGTTATAAATGGTCTAACTAACCCGACTTTGTTTTATGTAGGTATCAGTGGCGTGGCGTCCAAAGAACTCGATTCCTACCGGCTTGCCTAATATCAAGCATTTGACCACCTTATTCTACAGCTCTTAAGGAAAATGGAAGCCAAATCTGCACCGGTTTGGCCAAGGATATCTTTTACGCCACGCCACTGGTAGGTATGTATTATATATCTTTATCTATAAGAAGAAGAAAGATAGAAGAAAATATGGAAAAGTTGGTGACGATGCTAAATAATATGGTATTGACTGAATGATTTGCGCTGAAATTTCTAGACTAGCTTGAAACGTAGGATATTTTATATCCCGGTAAAGAGTTCCTTTGGTTTAATAACGAGAATAACGCACGCAAAATCGAGTTTATTTACCCGGGCTTACTGTACTAGCATTCGCTAGTAAAGTATACAAACATAACTGGCATCAACAAAGTTTACAGAGCTCCCGATATCTCCATCCCGGCGTACGTTACGATTTCATTGTATGCTAATCAAATAAAAATATCGCAGTACTAAGCAAACAAGACCCGCGCGCGCGCCTAAACACACAGATTTGCCGAATCGAGCCTGATTACCACCGATTCAAAATTATCGTTGTTAATTTAGGTTCCCGGCATAATACGTTGATAATACAGGATTTGGGCCGATGGCCGTTTTGGTAAGGGGTGCTGTTTTCGTGGAAGATTTAATGTTTGAGCATCGGATGGCGACGACTAATTTTAGAATTGCGTGTTGTTAAATCAAATATTTATCAATAAAGGGAACTGTAGGTCTAAATAATATAATAACTTTAAGTATGTATTACATGTATCTGCAAATGACCGTTTGTTTCTGAATAAATAAAAAAAAAGTTGTGATGAGATTTTAAATAGTCCTAAATAATTCGTAAGGGCATTCAATTGAAAGAATTTTGTTATGAGACTTTAAATAATACTAAAAAGTTTGTCAGGGCATTCAATAGAAATATAATAATTGGAATGAAGACTCGATTTTGTAGAAATTGACTTTATAACTTCTGCTTTTATGATTTTTAGTTGCGGCTTAAATACTGATCAAAGTGATCAATAATTGGTTAAATTAATGATCCCTGGCATTATTTTCACAAAATAACAACACTAATTTAAAATTACCAGGTAAATGCCCTCATTGGACTTGATACTTATCACTCAATCTGCTTAGAACGTAGGTTTGAACTTAGGCATGATAAAACCTTTTCAGCGCCCCCCCCCCACGACAAAAAACAACCACATTTCTATGTTTTTTGCAGCATCGCCGGGAATAGTGTGTACGCAAAAGCAAGCTTATAAATATCCAGTTCCTGTCGATGCGTGGTTGTTTTGAGTACGTAAATAAAATCATGTGAGCAAGTCGGTTTAGATTTCTAACTTGGTGCGATTGAGTTATATTCCAATATTACTATTTCAATGATGCAACAATCAAATTAATCATGTACCTATGAAATGTATTTGTACATGGGAACACCCAAATACTCCGAATTATTTTATTCCGAATTTACTTATTCCGAATTTCAAAACTCCGAATTTCATAAATCCTAAAAAATAAAATTCCGATTATTGAAAAACACGATATTTATTATACCGAATTTCAAAAATCCGATTTTTCTATATTCCGACATTTATTTCTCCGAAAAATTAAAAGCTCGATGTACCCTTTGTCCGTAAAACAGAATTCCGATTTTCATTTGTCCGAAATTTCGTTACTAATTCGGAATTTTGTCATTCGGAGTTTTGAAATTTTGTAAACTCTTAATATTATTGAAATACTAGCTGTTGCCCGCGACTTCGTCCGCGTGTAATCGAATACCCATGTGGGTGGTTAAAGGTGCATATACCTATTTTACCGCAGGCTACTATTGTAGTACCACTTTCTACATTACCAAAACCACGTAAAACTGGCCCTGCTCGAAGCAGTAACTATCCCGTAAGAATCAACCCCTTTTGTCCCCCTGGGGATGAGTTTCGAAAAACGGTGAATTCACGTTTCTTTTATTGAAGAAACGTGATAAGTCAGGAGAACGACTTTTTAAGAATGTGTGGATATATTTTCTTGGTTTTTAGTAAATAGGATTTTTATGTAACACAAACTTGAATACCTTTAAAATATGAATTTCCAAAAAAACACTTTTTTATTCTTTTTACGTTGTATGTAAATAATGTGCTCAGCATATTTCAAGAATCTAGGTTTAGTAGTTAATGACTCTGTCCAAACTCAAAATTTTCACCCCCATTTAAATCCATTTAATTGAGTATGAATTTCGAAAACCGGCAAAGTTACTTTTCTTGACATATAATGAAGGGTTTACATATCAAGTCGCAGATCTCCTACTTTAAAAATCATGTCCCAAGTACCTATACAAATTTCAACTCCGACTTTAGTCCCTTAGGGAATGAATTTTGAAAAGCTGTGGAATCACTTTTCTTTAAATTTAATAAACAATCTATACATAAGGTTTCAAACCTTCCCATGCAAATATTAAACCCTTTTAAACCCCTCAAGGACAATAAGAACCTCTGCACTGTAAAGTTTCTAGATCTATAAGTTTTTGTTCTGTCTTTCAAACTTTCAATCTCTATTTAATTCCTAAATTAGATGAATTACGGAAAAGGGTAATCATGGTTTTTCTTGGCTCATTATAAAAAGTATATCTAGGATGTCTTAGATCTCCTTTTGTAAAAATCTTATATTCCCGATACAAACTCTCAAACCCTATTTAAGCTTTTCGGGGATGAATTTCAAAAGACGGTGAAAATACGAGAAAATCTTTTTAAGTAAGAGGTATGAAGTTTCATACCTCTTACTTAAAAAGATCGTAAAGTCCCGATACAATTTTTCAACCGCTATTTAAACCCCTTCAAGGATGAATTTCGGAAAATGGATGTGTGAATGGATTTTAATTCTAATAAAGAGTCTAAACATGAAGTTTTAAACCTTTTACTTAAAAAGATCGTAGAGTCCCGATACCAACTTTCAAACCCCATTTAAACCCTTTAAAGAATGAATTTCAAAACACGGTGAAATTACTTTTCATTGATTTAAATTAAGAATCTAGACATGAAGTTTCAAACCTCGTACTTAAAAAGATCGTAGAGTCCCGATACCAACTTTCAACCCCCATTTAAACCCCTTGGAGGATGAATCTCGGAAAACGGTGTAAAACACTTTTCTTTCATTCTATTGAAGAGTCTAAACATGATCGTTCAACCCTGTTACTTTAAACATCGCAGACTCTACATACAAACTTTTAACCCCCATTTAAACCCCTCAGGGGATGAATTTACAAAAATGGTGAAACCACTTTTCTTTCATTCTAATGAAGAATCTAAGCATGAAGTTTCAAATCTCTTACTTAAAAAGATCTTAGAATCCCGATACAAACTTTCAACCCCCATTTTAACCCCTCAGGGGATGAATTTCGAAAAACGGTGAAACTACTTTTCTTTCATTCTAATGAAGAATATATTAATGAAGTTTCAAACCTCTTACTTTAAAAATCGCCGATTCTCCATACAAACTTTCAACCCCCATTTTAACCCCTCAGGGGATGAATTTCAAAAAACGGAGAATTTACTTTTCTTTTATTCTAATGGAGAATCTAAGCACGAAGTTTCAAACCTCTTACTTAAAAAATCGTAGTCTTTCCATACAAATTTTGAACCCTATTTGAACCCCTTAGGGGATGAATTTCGAAAAATCCGTTCTTATCTCTCACCTACGTCATATGACCATTCTACTGTGAAAGTTTCAAGTTCTTCGCTTCAGTAGTTTCGGCTGTGCGTTGATGAGTCAGTCAGGACTTTGCCTTTTATATATATAGATGAGGCGCAGGTTTTAAAGTCTGAAGAAAGTCAGGACTTTTTTGACAAAATTTGATAATTATTTTTATAGTTTTGCCTTAAAAAATACACTACGTTCAAATAATAATAATGGCTGAGATAATATTGTATTTTATATGCATTGGAGAATATGTAACAAAACCCGAATCGGAGCACCCCACTATCCACGTGGTCTTGTCTGCTCTACCCCTAGAGTGTATATAGAAAGCCGGAGGCGCGGAGGGGGAGCAGCCCTCGCCCGCTGTAGCAAAGCACAGGCACAATGTGAGCCGTAGCGGCTGAGGCTGGTCGCCGAAGGCGACCAACAAGCCGAAGCTGCGAAGGCGAGCATTAGGGCCTGTGCTTTGATACGCAAAGGCGAAGGGGCTGCTCTTCCCGCAGCGGCGGAGCAGTTGCGGAGTCCGACCGACTGTTTTTAAGTCCTGTATCTACGTTCATCATTATTTAGTCGAAATTTTTATTTTTCGATATTTTGGAATTCGGAGTTTTGATAATCGGAATTCGTACTTTTGATGTATCGGATTATTATAGATTCGGACTTTTCATTGTTCGGTGTATGAAATCTCGGACTTTTGAAAATCGTAATTCTTACAGTTAGACGTTTTGTAATTTCGGAATTTTAAAAGTCGGAGTTATGAAAAATCGGGATTTTAATAATAGGAATTTTAATCCATTCGGAATTTTAAAAATCGGTATTTTGATATTCGTGATTGTGAATATCGGAATTAAGTTTTTCGTATTTATGTAGTGTACCCATTTGTACATACTAGAGTTGATAGCGCCCCCCTGAATAGCATCAACGCCCCCCAATGTCTTCAAAGGCCCCTACCGCCCCCCTGGGAATCCTCAGCGCCCACTGGGGGGCGGTAGGGACCACTTTGGGAACCTATGGCTTAGAACAACACAAATATTATATAAACGTTATGTATGGCTAAAGTTACAGTATTATAATTGTTGTACATCAAAAATATAACCTAATTCTCTGAATAAAAGTCGAAATGTCTGTAGGAGAACTCATTAGTCACCTTTATCCAATCTTTGTCACAATGATTCGACTTATTGGACCAACTTAGTTTATCTGTGACAGTATATCAATACTCAAACAGTATCACAATCCATTTAATTTTGTTATTGGTCGCCAAAATGTGCTGGCAACTTCGTTCAAGAGGGTTAAAATAACATAATATAACCTTTTTTGCGATTATTGAGTTTGTGTTTATCTTTAGTGTCATCTGATGGAAAGTATAGACAAGATCCCATCAAAAACATGTAAAAGATGCAAGTCTCGCAACGCAGTTCTTCGACAGCAAACAAGTTTTGAGATGTAATGTTAAACCAAGTCAGTACAAGTTTATTTGAGAACTATAAAATGTGTTCCTCCCCAGTTCTAGCAACCTTAGAATTATGATGAGAGGTGAGTGATCATGAGTCAGTCAGTCAGTGACAAAACTAAGGAACTTTGACGTGCAATAGGTCTTAAACTACACGTTTAAATTAAATGTTATTGAGAGCATATATAATTCATATTATGCCCTATATATCCCTGAAAATTCAGGGTTCTAGCTTTAACCAGCATACAATTACGAGAGGCTGCAAATGGCCTGAATAACTTCGAAGAAAGACTATCACGGCGGTGCCTTTGTTTTGCTTGACTTGACGGGGGCACTGCCGTGCCCCCAGATCTAGGATGAAGCAACCTTACCCAAGCTTATTAGACGATGACGGTTCACTCTTTCTTAAAAACATCAGTTTACTGTATTTTCCCTCTTGTTGGAAAAAAAACCCTGAACCCTTTCGGCGCCACTAACGCATGAACCGACTTTTAAATTAAAAATATGCGTTATTACCACGCTGATGACATTGTGGGATAAGGAAGTATAAATGGATATTTAAGTCACTGGTCGCAAAAGTTGACCAAGCTGCTAGTCAAGCTTAAAAAAAAATAGGTTACTGCGCCGCTGGTACCTACTGTCGAGTATCCACTGTAAATCGCCTCCGACGGGAGTTATTCGATTGGAAAATCGACCCACTTACAGCCGCCATCCTCAGAGTGTCTCGGCCACCCGAACTCACTATAAGTACGTCGGTGCTCAGCTTTATTGTATACACAACAATACACTTGATAAATACGTAAGTACACCAGCTAACTACGTACATTAATAAACATACATATACAGGGTGTCCCTAAAACCAACGTACATACAAAAAGGGCTGATAGACTAGCTTAAAAGACACAAGATTAAGAAAATTTGACTTTAGTAAAAATCTCTTAGTTTTCGAGAAATTGACGTTTTTGCAAAATTCATGCTAAGTGATACTCTAACTCGGTGTTCTGGGTGTCATGACTAAAATTTCAAGTATTTTTCAAGTCTGTTTTTGCTATGAGTTGCCAAATAACCTATGCTATTCAACGGAATTCCTATTTTTGTTAATTTCTTCATGCTGTGGACACAGTAGAAGGGGAGACCGGGTATGGTTGTCTCGCGGGTTGGTTGTCAAAGCGGCCATAAAATAACGAAAACGAAACATTAAGTACATCGATCGGTGCTAAAAGATCGCAAGAGCTGTACTTACATCCTTCCGTACTTCACCAATCGATGCACTTATTCCTTCGTTTAGTATTATTTTATGGCCGCTGTGACAACCAACCCGCGAGACAACTATACCCGGTCTCCCCAATAACAAAAAATATTTTTCAAATTTTTCCAAATTTCACCTCTGATTTCGAACGAGAGTAATGAAAAAAAAATGTACCAACACAACTTTGCACATGACTTAAAAAATCTCTCCTGACACAAGTATACTAACTATTAATAGGAGGTCCCAACCTTTATAGTTTGTAAAAAACTGTTAAACCAATAAACTTTTTCATTTTTCAAGTAAAGACGACACGATTGGCTTAGTGGGAGTGACACCGCCTACGGAGGTCCCGGGTTCAAATCCTGATAAGCCGCGTCTCCACCGGACGCATGCTCGGGCGAGGCAGCCTCGTGAGCGAAATGCTCGGTCGTTGTGGACGTGCCTCGGGGTTGTGCGGGCGCACGGTGCCACGGTGCCATGCGTCCGGTGGAGACGCGGCTATAAGGGGAAATATTTGTGTGATGAGCACGAGTATTTTTTCCTGAGTCATGGATGTTTTCTATATTTCATAAATATCGTCGTCTAGTACCCATAGTACAAGCATTGCTTAGTTTGGGACTAGGTCGATTTGTGTAAGATTGTCCCCCAATATTTATTTATTTATATTTATTGTTATTTATCTGGAATGCCACAGTGCTGAAGTAAGAAAAATATGCGTTGTGTAAACTGGTGAGGTATAATTATGGGTTTTTGGTAGGTGTGTAAACTACTAATAATGAATTTTGTTAGGTGTGTGTCTTTGGGAGCAATCTCCCACTGTCAACGCATCGCGGCACAGTATGAATGTTGCAAAAAGGCTACCTGGATCCGTTGTGTAACTTAGTAATAATGAATTTTGATAGGTGTGTGTATTTGGGAGTGATCTCTTACTGTCAGCGCATCGCGGCGCAGTATGAATACTGCACAAAGGCTACCTAGATCCGTTATGGAACGTGGTAATAATTAATTTTGTTAGGTGTGTGTATTTGTGTAAACTAGTAATAATGAATTTTGTTGGGTGTGTATATTTAGGAGCAATCTCCCACTGTCATCGCATTGCGGCGGTGTATGAATGTTGCACAAAAGGTACCTAGATCCGTTGTGTAACGTGGTAATAATTCATTTTAGTAGGTGTGTGTATTTGTGTAAACTAGTAATAATGAATTTTGTTGTGTGTGTGTATTTGGGAGCGATCTCCCACTGTCAGCGCATCGCGGTGGTGTATGAATGTTGCACAAAGGCTACCTAGATCCGTTATGTAACATGGTAATAATACATTTTGGTAGGTGTGTGTATTTGTGTAAACTAGTAATAATGAATTTTGTTGGGTGTGTGTATTTGGGAGTGATCTCCCACTGTCAGCGCAGCGCGGCGCAGTATGAATGTTGCACAAAGGCTACCTGGATCCGTTGTGTAAACTGGTAATAATGAATTTTCCATCGCTCCGACTATGCCCGCTCGCGCGGATCGACACCGGGTACCTGACAATGCAGTTCGATATTAAAACAAAGGTTTTTTTTAACATCATTTTTTATATTATAAATGTGAAAGTTTGTGAAGATGTTCGGATGTTTGTTACCTAATAACGGGGTAACAATTGGATGGAGCTGAAATTTGGCATGTATCTAGACGAAGTCCTAGATTGAAACATATGATACTTTATATCCCGCTAAAGAGTTCCTTTGGGATAGTAACGGGAACAACGCGGGCGAAGCCGCGGGAAAATGCTAGTAGTTTATAAATACTATGTTTGCACCGATACCGCATAACTTTAACATGATAAGTGAAGCTGAATTAAGACAATACAATACAAATATTCTTTATTGCACACCAGAAAACACATTCCAAAAGCACATTACAGATGTAGTGAATAATCCTTTCCTATCGGCAAAACTCGGAACAACGATAACACCCGAATGATGCCGATGTGTCTATGAATAACTGTATTATTAAATTACGTGTAGGTATCAAATAAATCGCATACTTTATTTATCAATGTCAAATGTCAAACTGCCCGTTTGACGTATATTACACTGAGATGTTAAAACCACCACGATTCTATCATATAAAGAATTCGTTAGGTAAACAAAAATATAACTAGAGTCAGGCTACGCTAAGTCTGCAGAGGTTGAAAAGGGTTTTGTTGCAAAAAACACACATGGTAACATTAACATCACAAGCAAGATGATTAATTAATCTTGATACTTGAAATAAATATTCGGGACAGTCTTGCACAAATTGATCTAGTTCCAACCAAACTAAGCAATGCTTGAGTATACATGTACATATTTAAATATAATATTTAAATACATTGAAATTATCTAAGACCCTGGAACAAATCGCTTAGTTTGGTTGAAACTAGATCGATATGTGCAAGATTTACACAGATATTTATTTTAGTAGGTATGTAGACACATTTTGTAATAAACGGAAGAATTATTGCCAAGAACCAAGATTAAATAATCCTCTTGCTGTAGTTTACGCATGTTGTCATATATATATTTTTTAATAAAACCTTTTTTCGACCTCTGCAAACTTAGCGTAGTCCGACTATAGTTACCGAGGACGTTTTATTTCAATAAAACGCACTGATAAAACCCAAATTCCGGATGGGATGATCTAATGATTCTATAAGGATTGGAACCCCAAAAGTCTAACTATAAGTCAAAACTACAGTAGAATTTTGCAGACCTTTTTTATAACAATTATTTTTTTTAATTAATTAAAAATACTATGACAAAACAAAAAAGACACCTCAACATAAAACAAAACAAACCAGCAGAGAAATTAATATAAATAAATATGATTTTGGCCTCCGAAACTCGTTTTTGGACTTTACAAAAGTAAGCAGTATAGTTGGTATGTTTGAATTTACCATTTTCAGTTAGGAAATATAAATAAATATTGAAAATAACTTCTCAGGCTTGCCGATCTAAACGTTTCCCTTTTCTTAGTGCTTTCGACATGTCTGTTATAAATTGTTAATGTGGATCGAATAAAATCAATGTTTATTATTTACAAAAATGACAGACAAGAGTGACATGTAAAAAGTCTATCAAAATATAGGTGGCCTGCATTAATACACGAGTCCATGAAGTTTATCACAAAATCTAACATAAATATCAACAAAATATTTCTGTGGTATTAACTACTCTATATAGATACTTCCTCTTGCAATGCGACCGTTCCCTACGTTGTCTCGATGGGTACTGAGTGCGAGTGAAGTAGTAAGACAAAAACGAACATTTCCGGGAAAATACGAAAGGAAAGGATTATTCACTACATCTGTACATAATTTAAAAAAATTAAAAGGTAAACAACACGCGGTCTAATCGCTAAAAAGCTTTCTTTTCTAGACAACCTTAAGACTTGTGTTGGAGAAAAATTAAGATAACAGAATGAGATAAATTGGAGTAAAATATTATTATAACTTAGGAGTAAAAAGCCATGTGGTCCAAGATTTACCGTTAGAGGGACGGGTTTCAATAAAGTCGTAGGTAATATTGTCTAATTGTCCTGAAATATAATATATATATCATTATTATCATCATCTAACAATGACGTTTTCTGCTTACATAGGTCTCTTCACTTAATACGTTTCTAACAAAAAATTGAAGATAAGCTTTTTATTTTGCCGACTACCTGTTTTGTGTATAGTCGCTAATTACATGTCAAAACCAACCAAACGAGCCCAAACACTGGGGATATCTTATGTAATTTAGATGGTTCTATAGCCACCTTCCGGCTCCATCATCAGAACAACTCCATAGTATCATAATTGCATTATCACCGAAAATACGCAAAGGTACCACCAAATTTGAGCGCAATCGGGAAGTGCTTGTAAATCAGCTAACAAGATTTGTTCTTAACACGCATCGAAATATAATGTGTGGGACGATAACGTCTAACAAAACTGACGTAGAAATTTGCCCCACAACGCCCACTTTTTAAAATCAATAGATAGATAGATCATTTATTTCACGACAAAAAAACAGTATAAATTTGTACAGACAAAATTATAAGTATTCACGCCATGATCGTCAAAAACAAAATAAAATAAAAAATGAGGATAAATGTAACAATGTCGAAGGATTTAAAAAATAGAAGTAACAATTAATAATCAAATCATGTCTCCCAATAAGGATCGTCATCACAATTTCTAATAATAATACTACAAAAAGAAAAACACTAAATTAGCATAAGATAACAAGTAATAATCAAATAATAATCAAATCGTCTCCCAATAAGGATCGTCAGTACAATTTTATTTATAGGATAAAAATAATCAAGACTACCAAAAATAATTTAAAAAATAAGTTCCATGTACTCGTTTATTGAGTACAGAGGGTTATCCAACAGAAGATTTCTCAGTTGACACCTAAATGTTTCGTCAGATGGCTCATTTCTGAGATCGGCAGGTAAACGCTCAAAGTAAGTCGGGCCGATGACGCGAGGGTTCTTGCGTGAAAGCGCCATGCGACGAGGGACCGTGCTCAGTCGCCCAGTAGATCGAAGCTGTTTTCCCGGGACATCTACGCGTGAAAACTGAGAAATACGTCTTTGTATCAAGTGGTATTGGTAACCAACTTAATGTTTACTACGCGTGAGTCAAAAGTCATTTATGACAAATATAATATCAGTATTAAGTTTGAGAAAAAGAGTTTTTGGACAGGTTGCATTATCGTTTAAAAGACAAAAATCTGTGATTGGTTACAAAGCTATGGGCGTGAGAATTTCATTTGCCGATATAATTGTCTTTTCTTCAGTACTACTTAAGCTTCTAGCTTCACCCCGTTAGTGCTTATTGCGTAGGACCAATTTTGAGCGTCAGTTACGCTTCCGTACTTATTATATTTCAATGTTAACACACTAACATACACACATTGCAAGTTAAATAAAAGTTTTTAAAAAATTACATTTTAGAAATGTCAGATACACGGTATTTTCATTGTGCAGATACGGCAGCTGATGCGAAATCGCTGAGCGTCGAGTTGAATTTTGATTACGCTACGAACAGCTACGAGCTACGAGCTACGCCGTAGAGGCCTACGTGTCTGCGAAATTACGGCCGGTGGTGAATTGTTTCACATTGTGCGTTCTGGGACTTCTGGGTTTATTAGTCGCTTTAATATTGAAGTAGTTTAAATTGTAGTTAGGTGGTTGAGAGAAAATGCAACGAGCGAAAAACAAGGGTTTGGAGAGTCACTGAGAGAATCTGCAACTTCCCGTGTCAATCACTTTCAACACCAGCAAGCTGCTTCGTGGGCGCTGGAATCATAGTAAATCTTTACTACAAGGCGAAGTTTACGTTACCGTCGAGATTGTTGGAGAAGTTGTGAATTACTCTACTGTACAGAAGAGAAACTGGGGCACGTTGTGAGAGCGAACCAAGTTATTGAAGATGCTGAATATGCTTGTTTTAATAACTTCAATTGTATGAACTAACTTTTAGTAAGTACTTAAATTAGTTGCACTTACTATAAATTATTAGCTTCGCCCCAGGGTTGACTGGTAGAGAATGCCCGGTGCATAAAGTTAGCCTTTTGTGCGCTAAATTTTCTTTTTCCTTATAAATATTAAACAAATAAATAACATGTCAAAAGAAATCGTGAAGCAAAACAATACAACTGGATAACTAATTACTCGTATTTTACCATCGCAAGTGTGTGTCCTAATTCAAAAGGACGCATCTCAAAAAAATTAAATGTCTTTTTTTAACATTTTTGCATAGAAAATGTGTCATATGACATTTCCAAAAAAAGACGATTATGTATTTCTATTTTAACAATATGATCAAATAATAAAAACAAAATAAAATCAAGAATTTAAGGGGCCATACAAAAAACGTGTTTTTAGCATTTTCTGCTTGATTTTAGTAATGATAATAGATAGATGCTTAATATATTTACGAAATGTGTATTTTTATTGCGGCTATCACTACCAATAATAAAAATAAAATATAATTATAAATAAAAGGGAGTCCCCATACAGGAAACGTGTTTTTGGCGTCTTTTTACTCGTCGTTGGTAAGGAGCCCTTCGTGTGCGAATTCCTCTCGCACCCAGCCCCTTTTTTACACTTGACTGTACATATGTTTCTCTCACACTCTCCAATGAAATAAAATCATAATAAAGACCATAATTGATTAACAAACTACCGCTCCGGGAGATTCTCATGAATGCAGACCGCTATGGTATTCAAATAACTGTCTGGCTCGAAATAAATCGGTAAATACGTTATTGACACGATCGACTGCAAATTATATTTTAGTAGAGCCTTTTCCAAGCTGCCTGGAGGCTGGAGAAGTGAGCTTGGCGTTGACAGAACATTTATTAGATCAATTATTATTAAAGCATAAACGATATCTAAATAATTTTGTAATAAAATAGCTTTAATTGATTAAATCGCTTATATCACTACATTTTTCCGTCCCAACGTTTCTTATTAATAAACTCATATCAGCATTTTAGTCAAAATAATTTTTCTCTGTTAAAATTACCGTTGTGCAAATGACCAACCTTAAAAAATCTAAGTTAAAATAAAGATGCCAGATGGGCCTAATGTGTAAAGACGATAAACACATGCCAAAAGGGCTTAATACCCTTTGAAGTTACAGTTAATCCGTTAAAGTTGTTTTATTACAATGAGTGATAATGATAATCGTGAAAACTGAAGACAATATCAATTGACTTTATTGAAACAAAAAGTTCAATGTCCCAAGCTATGGCCTCGGTAGAGCTGACCGGAAAGCCGCCGGTGTTGTCCAGAGAGTCGTGGAAATGCGGATTCGAGTCCCACGTGAGGCATTGTATTCTTCAATTATCCGCTTGTTTTCAGAAGAAAATTATGCGATATAATTTTTTTGTTAATTGGCCTAAAAATTTTTTAGTGCCTAAAAGGAAGATGATAATTTATTGAGCCTTTTGCAAAATTGCAGACGTCTCGTAATATTTTTAGTGCAGATTTACGTTAATTCTCAACCAGGCCTCAATGTTTATTATGAATTATTTCGATATTTTGGGCTTTTACCACTACGTAACCAGTCCCAGTGTCGCCTCCAATTTAGTGTACCATAAAGTAGTTTTTTATATTCATAGTCCACATGTTTCGACAAAAGTTATCATTCAGGGTGATCGTATGCTATTCTGAATTACAAAATAATATATTTTTTTGGATATTATACTAACAGGTAAGAATTTATATGTTAAAATGTAAAAGGGATGCTTTATTAAGCATCAAAAAGAATGTTGGCCCAAATAATGCATTCAAACAAATACAGTTATAAAATAGGGAACCCAAAAGAAGCCTCGCATGCGATTGCATGCATGATGCCCCGTATTAGCCCCACAATCGGTATAATGGCGAGGCATTGTGCATGCAGATATGACGTGAATTCACCAGAGATGTGCTATGCTACGTTGCTATGGATGCGTTGATATCCACCAATCATATTCATTAGTCCACATTAGCGTTGAAAATTCGTCGCCGCCAACTGGTTTAGTTAGCCATTTGGTTAGTTGCCTAGCCTTTTCATTAAACACACTCCTTATTTTAGGTTAGGTTTGTTAGTCAGCTTGTGTCCCTCAGAGCAGAAATAGAAGCCCCGCGCAGCGGGGCTTCGTCGGCCTGCTGGCGCGTCATATTTTAGTGTGTACTAACCACTTGGCTGCGTCATATATATTAGAGAATTGCAAAGGTAACACTGATAAATACAATTGTATAAAGTGTAAAAAGTGGAGATTGCTTTGATAAAAGCTGAGCGAATAAAAAGAAAGGACCATTTTATATGTTATGTCTGTAGGGTTATTCACAAATTTGCCGTCATTGTTGCCCTAATACAATTTGTACGGTGAACAAGTAATGACAATTAAATAAAAACCTAAAAAGTAAAAAATAATAGTGCCTTTTTATAAATTGGTCCTTTTAATTTTGAAGAGTAATACAGGGTGATTACGGGGTCGTGGAGCAAGAAAGAAGCATTTAACTTACTTTCTCCTAAGGATCACGATAGGTTAGGACTAACAGTACACCAGCGACTTATTTTAGTCAGCAAAAAAAACTGCGATAATTCGAGATCATGGTCACCCTACTATTTCCCAAGAAAACTAATGCATAAATTATTAAGTTTTCTATCAGAGAGTTTGTTTTCTAAAAAGGTTTAATATTAAAAGTAGGGTGACCACGCATTTTGAGTCAATAATAATTTTTAAATAAAAATACGTAAATAACGAATCAACTTTGTTTCAATCAAAATAAATACAGGTAGCATCGCAATCATTTACTGAGTCAGAAAAAAATGGTTGGAATCACGACCCCAAAATCACCCTGTATTTTGTTTCCAATCAGGGGTCCTTCTATTTTGGTATTGCATGTAATAGGTTCCCGGACAGCAAACAAAATACTATAATTTACCTCAAAACATGAAAGAGCAACTGAGTGGTAGGCACATATTACTATTTTTTTTAGCCGGGGGTTTTCTAAATTTTTAACTTAAGTTTTATTCGTGTTTTTTAAATGTTATGTTTGTACTAAAGGCCGTATGTACCTACATTACACGAAGAACTCCGATCTTCTAATTTCAAATTAGAATATCTCATAAACAGCTAAACCAATTCTGATGTAAGATATTATCTAAAATAATCACGATTAAATCACCTTTAAAAAGGTTCAGGCATTTCGGAGCTACGATGCCACAACAGACACAGAAAGCCACAGATACACGATACACAGGTTTAAACTTATAATACCTCTCTTTTTCCGTCGAGGGTTAAAAAATATGCCTTTCCGTTCGTTGCTTTGGCTTTGACGGACCATAGCAGCAGGACTTCCGATAACGATCTGTTTATAACTAGTTCACGGGTTATTCGGGCCCACGGTGTATAGTATATTATGATATCAATCAATCAATCAAAACTTGTTGTAATGAGTGGGCTATGTTGCTCATTACAGTTGAAGCTGTGTTGCACAGCGACACAGTTGCATTGCGAGCCGCCAGGCGAGGGCTGTAATAGCCGAGACTGTAATGACCAATGCCCACGAGTATCATAAGATGTTTTTCAACACACTTGTGAATAAAAAAACAATACTTATCAGAATCAGAATCAGAATCAGAAAATATCATCATATATATCATTTAAAAACTTCTATTTTTGTATTTTTTTTGTGGGTTATCTAACAACACCTCTGGGCGTGGTGTAGTGCGGGGCGCACCCATGTAGTGAACTGAGTGGCGGCGACTCATTGGTCAATTTGCGGTAATAACAACACTAGTGCAGTAATGTAAAGTAAAAAGCACTTACTACACAGTAAGCTGCGTTCCACGCGTAAAAACAACCTTGGAGTAAGAGCCACTTTATGAACAAGTGTGTTGAAAAACATGTTAGCGACGAGGTTGACGGCGAAGCTGTGAATAAGCCTACTGTACGCAATGCCCAAGGCATTTCTGTTGGACTGTCGCCGTTTTTAGAATAGAATAGAATTTACTATTTGTAAATCACAGGTAATACAAATACAGGTCTTATGTTAAAAATACAGAGCTCTGTGTTTTGCCTAATGGCGTACAAATTTATTAAAGCTAGATTCACATAATTTAAATGCTCATATTATTTTTATTTGTATTAAATGATTGTTATTATTATTATTTAATTATTAATTAATTACAGTCACATTCTTGTCGAAATTATATTATAGTACTTAATCTAGTTATTATTGAAAAATTCATCTACAGAATAATAACACTTTTGTACAAGATATTATGATGTCAGTTCCTTCTTAAATGTATCATAGGTTAGTTAGTGTTTTGATGTGATTTGGGATTTTATTATATATTTTCGGAGCCATGCCAAGTATACTTTTGCGGTATAAAGCTGTCTTGTGCTCGTTACTGTACACATTATTGACATATTGTGAACGAGTTGGAAATCGGCGTTGTTGAGACACCATTTTACCTATATGCGATAATGGAAAATAGTGGAATATCACTATTTATCTTCATAAATAAACAAAATATACTGAACTCAAAATTTCAACAGACATAAAATAACAGAAAATAAACCAGTCCGAATCTGCGTCAAGCAGATTAATCGTACCTCAGCGGTCAGTAATCCGGCGCAGTTCCGTGATTCGCGGAAATCTTCTTGGGGATTAATTCTGCGCCGGAGTGCGCTCCAATCAGTGGTGGCATTTAGGCCTGCATTAATGATCGGCGTGCGTTCATTCGGCATGGCATTGTGGGAGAAGCGGGACACTTGATGGTTTGCTAGATTGGTTTTTGGTATGCAGTTACATCATCATCATCATCAAACATCATGAAACTCTTTGTTAGTAATGTCAAGTAAGTAAGTCAGTCATGTTTTTAACTTCGTCGAATTAAAGTAATAATAACTACACGTATTATTATGGTGTTGTGGGGTCTAAGGTGCCGTACTGTAAGTACGCGCCGTTACTTTAAAAAAATGGGTTGCTCCTAACAAGATCGTGATAATTATAATCAAGCATATTGATTCCACACGAGCCTAACAAGACGTTAGATGCACCAACTAAGATGATATTGATTGTTTATCATAGTTGAATGAACGGGTTCTGATTTGATTCAACAAACATAGATGTATAAGGTAACTAAATAACATGATCGAATCATACAAAGAAGAAAATAATGATAGAAACAAGGAATATTATTTGTTAAAATTATCAAGATTCTAGATTATTGTTTTAATCACTAATGAACTTGCTGTTTTAATTAATCAGCTTTCGTTGACATGTTTAATATCTTGTTTGTTTTATTTAATTTAACGCCATCTAAGAGAAAATCTCTCTTAGTTGGCTCAGATTTTTAGAGTGGACGCCAGTTCTCGAAAATGGTTGTGCCACGCTCTATTGGGATATATCTATCATCACAGACAGGACTATTGTAGCCAATAAGCCTGATATCGTGCTTGTAGATCGATCTGCGGGAGTGCTCGCCGATATCACCATCCCCCATGACGAGAACCTTCTGAAGGCCGTGAAGGACAAGCTCAGCAAGTACCTTGACTTGGCTCACGAGGTTACCGCCATGTGGGATGTTGATTCGACGATCATTGTTCCGATAGTCGTGTCGGCGAACGGGCTTATAGCGAAGAGTCTTGATCACCATTTCAAGAGACTCTCGCTAGACGGCTGGATCAAGTTAGGTTTTTTATAATGTGTTTATATTTTGTATGTGCATTTTGTACTTTACTTAAAATATAATATTGTAAAAAAATAACATCTTATTTAGACGTTGTTTAAGTACCTAACCCTCATTACATTTTTATAGTTAGTATTCCAATATTACTGAACAAATATTACAAAATGTATTTATTCAATTTTCTGTCGTACAATAACCCACCGTCTGTTCTATTTGAATTCTGTCGTATTTATATGATCTAAACAATTTATAATAAATATTAATACGGAAGTAAGGTTTTGCAATGCAATACCTACATGGCAGTTCAAAGTTAAGAATAATATTTCCGCTAGAGAAAAATACTGCAAAGCGTTCGAGTCACTTATCAAAATTTACAATAGAAAAAGAAACTGACGCATTCATTGTGTTTCCCAGGGACTGCATAACCGAAAAATGAAGGTAGCGTTTTAAAGCGGTATGACGTCATACCGTTTGTTTCGGTATGATTTCGGTAGCGCAACCGAAATGAAACGGTATCGAAATTGAACGGTACCGTAATTTTTTTTCGGTAACCTTAACCGTTTTAAAAAGGTACCGTTTGAGGTTTATGTGTGTGCGCCGAGCGTCGTCGCGTCGTCAAGTTTCAATCGCGTCGTCTTTAGCCTTGAGCATCATTATCATTTCAACGTTAAGACGTTCACTACTAAACATAGGTCTTCCCCGAAGACTTTAATTTGTTTTATTTTTGTATTTTTTACCTTATTTGTTTTTAGTTTGAGTTGATTAGGTATTTCTTGTTTTTTTTTTATCTTTGGTTTGTTATACTCTGTATTTTTTACCTTTTTTGTTTTAAGTTTGCGTTGATTGCTATTTTTTTTCTTTTATTTGTTTTTTTTACCTTATTTTTTGTTTTTAGTTTGTGTTGATTAGGTATTTTATGTTTTTTTTTTCTTTAATGTGTTTTACTTTGTATTTTATAACTTTTTTGTTTTTACTTTGTGTGGATTAGGTGTTTTTTTATCTTTAACTTGTTTTATTTTTTTTGGTTTTTTTACATTTTTTGTTTAAAGTTTGCGTTGATTGTAATTTTTTCTTTTTTTTTCTTTTATTTGTTTTTTTACCTTATTTTTGTTTTAAGTTTGTGTGGATTAGGTGTTTTTGTCTTTTTTATCTTTAATTTGTGTTATTTTAGTATTTTATTGTTTTTTTTACCTATTTTTGTTGTAAGTTTGCGTTGATTGTTATTTTTTGTTTTTTTTCTTCTTTTATTTGTTTTTTTTATCTTATTCTTGTTTTTAGTTAGTGTTGATTAGGTAGGTATTTTATGCTTTTTTATGTTAGATGTACTGGATTTACATTGTATTTTCTACCTGTTTTTGTTTTTAGTTTGTGTTGATTAGGTACTTTTTATATTTATTATCTTAAATTTGTTTTTTTTTGTACCTTGTTTGTTTTAATTTTGAGTTACTGTTTTCTTTCATTTGGTGTTATTAATTTTTTTGTTATATTTTAAAATTTTCTACCTTTTGGTTTCTAGTTGGTGTTGATTGTTATTTTTTGTTTTTTTTACCTTTTATTTGTTTTCTTTTGTATTGTTTTGTTTTTTTTTATACCTTAGTTTTGTTTTTAGTTTCTGCTGATTAGGTATTTTTGGTTTGTTTGTTTATTTATTTTATTTTTATTAGTATTTGTATTAGTAGTTAAGTTTCCGTTGATTGCTATTTTTTCTTTTATTTGTTTTTTTACCTTATATTTGTTTTTAGTTTGTGATGATTAGGTATTTTCTGTTTTTTTACTTTAATTTGTTTTTAAAAAATACCTAAACAACATATACTAAAAAAATTAAAGATAAAAACAATAAATAACAATCAACACAAACTAAAAACTAATAAAGTAAATAATACAAAATAAAAACAAAAAAATTAAAGAAATAAAAAATAAATGAAAAATAACAATAAACACAAACTAAAAACAAAAAAGGTAAAAAACAGAAATAAAACAAATTATGGAAGTTCGCAAGGAGTGGCGGGAGGATGTACTGAATAGGGACGACTGGCGGAAAAGAGGGGAGGCCTTTGCCCAGCAGTGGGACACCTAGACAGGCTATATAAAAAAAAATGAAGATGATGATTGATTATGTATCTCAAGCTGTTTTTCTTTGGAAATCAGTAATGGTTTTTTTAATGTGACTTCCAGGTCGTGAAAAATCAGCCTTTGATTAGAGGAAGTCGCTCATGAGAACGAAATTTAAAAAAAAATCGGCCTGTTGTTTAATATATTGTAATCTGAATCATTGTATATAATGTAGTGGAAGATATTTGAATTTACATTTTGGGATAGAAATACAATCACATAGTTAACGAAATATTTTTATTTTTATTAAAATATCATTTTTATTATATTTTTCATCATCCCTATAATATTCACAATTTTCGTATAGTGAGTTCTAAATCATATTTAATCAGTCTACACAAGTATCACAAAAGTGTCATTATTATTCTACAAGTCTTATTTTTTTATTTATAAACCATTGAAGTTACGTAAAAATCACAAATTTACTCCCATACATTTGAGAAAAGGGACCTTATGACCAGCCATGAGCAAAAATTATTGATAATTACAGTATGGCACGATATTTAAATTATTTATTTACTAATCTTGTATTAAAACAGAAAACTAAAGAAAAAAGGTTATTAGAAATTTACTTCAAATCTTGATCAATTAAGAGTAATTCTCAAATAACGTTGTTGAATTTAAGTGATTAGTCATAAGGTCCCTTTTCCCAAATGTATGGGATATTATGACCTTATGAACAATCACAGGTAAAACTTATTGATAATTACAGTATGGCACGCACGATATTAACATTATTTATTTACTAAACTTGTATTAAAACAGAATACCGAAGAAAAAAGGTTTTTAGAAATTTACTTCAAATCTTGGTCAATTAAGAGTTATTCTCATAATTATAACACTATGTTGAATAATTCACACCATGGTGTTATGATGACCTATGCTTTGTGATGCTATCATATAAAATACGCTAAAATAAATGTGTTTTGTATGGACGACTTTTCTATAAAACCAAAAATTACAGAGTTTTATAAAAAAAATCATAATGGTAGGATAGAATTCGCCAAAAAAATTTTTTGTTTTGTTGATCTTTTGAAAAAAAATTAAAAGGATTATTTTTCTTAAGTGGTCAAAAATTATAGAAACCGCCAAAAAACTAACCTTTTTCGTAAGTATTTCGAAAAAAAAAATTAAAAAACTTTTTCTAAAACGGTCAAAAATTATAGGCATTCGCCAGAAAGTGATTTTTTTTAATTTTTGTAAAATTTGTGAACAAAAATCAAGGTTTTTCTAAAATAGTCAAAAAGTTTTACGATTCGCCAAAAACACGTTTTCATGTTTAAAAAAAATGTTTATAAATCTTTTTCTGAAAAGGTTTTTAAACATGACAAAGTGATCTAAAATTGTAGAAACATCCAAAAAAAAACTAAAAAAAAAATAAAAAACTTTTTCTAAAATGTTCAAAAATGATAGGCATTCGCCAGTGTTTTTTTTGTGTAATTTTTGAAAAAAAAAAACAAAGTTTTTCTAAAATGGTCAAAAAGTTATACGATTTGCCATAAACACTTTTTAAAAAATGTTTAAAAACTTTTTCCTAAATAAGCTTTAAAAAAACGACATACAAATGTATTTATTTTTATTTTCAATTTTTTTTAATTCCGAATCTGTGGCCCCCAAACCCTTTCCTTCCAAATTTTCAACTTTCTGGGATCATTTTGAAAATTTTGCTTACCATTATGCAGGCCGCGTGCTTGTTTGCCACCGTCGTGGTATAAAAAAGAAATACAAATAAGCAAAAGTTGCAAGTAAATTTTATTAAACAACTTTATCAATAGATTTATCATTTTTGTATGAAGTCTGCCATAAGGACCCTTTTCTCCTAAACTTTGAACCCAATTCTTATATAGAAAAAATTAACGTACAGCAGTGAAACGAAGCTACAAATACACGTCTATTCCTATATTTTACAATTTTGCATAAAAGAAAAAAATGATGATTTTGAAGGATTTCACAAAAACGTCCATATCTCCGTAACTAGAAACTGCCTTTTCTTATGGAAAGCCACAATATGCGAGCGAAAAATTTCGGTACTGAAAAAATATAGGTTGGGTACCGTAATAATAAAGGTATAAGTACCGCTTTCAACATTAGCGGTACGTACCGGTATAAAGCGGTACAGTAACAAAATATTTCAACCGGTATAGTCTACCTTTATATCATTACGGTACCGATATTCTATAGCGGTACCGTACCGCTTATATCGTAACGAAAACGGTCCCTGGTGTTTCCATTTCCTATATTTCATTAAACTTAATTGAAAAATAAAAGAATTCCTTTACTTACAACGCATTCAGTCCTGTCTTGCCATCCCGCAGTTTAGTCTACAAATGCTATCCTTCGCCCTACACCCAAAAGAGCGTAAAATAATAAGCACCTACGCAAACAGACTCCTTAAGCTGTTAAATAAAACAGATTTTCCCTTAACACCGCATTACGAGTACATCCTTTTGATCCCATGCTTCTAAGACAGTATGGTGTCCTAACAGTTATGCAATCGTGTGCTTTCTGGCCTTCTGTTTAAGTTGCAATTCGTCTGGCGGTGTACCAGAAAACCTCTTCTTATTCCGGATAGGAGTTGCCGTACTAAGTGCATCGAGATCGCCCTACGTGCATCCGCTGGCAATGTCAGTTGGAAATTTCTCGTTACCGTATAATCCACCTTAGACGGAGCGTTTTGAGATCTCACGAGTAACGCTCCTGTGGGGCTTGTACTCAATTATGTCAATGTTATATACTTTGAAATGTCTTTGGAGCAGGGGATATGCCAAAGGGGATTTGGAGATGCATTAACGGAATATTTCAAGGCTTGGAAGGGTAAAAGATAAGGTGGGCATGTCGTTTATTACTACATTCGAATCTAAATATCTATAATTTTAGGTTATCGCTTCTCTAGAGTAAACATACTCATATTGTCGGTTAAATTGCGCATAATTTTTGAACTCCTTATGTCACTGTCAACTGAAAGACGTCCATTATTGGACACCGGCCTCTCTCAAAGAACGCCACCAAGCCAGTCATGTGGTAACCACAACTATTGGAACTTTAGGCACAAATTTTAACAGGAAAAGTTAAATAAAAACATGAACACGTCTCGAGGCAGAGCCAAAGTGAAATCTGCGCAGCCAGTGAGTGTTTGTTCCCGATCCTCCGGGCTAACTCAACTCAACTTTAGTTCTGATCGGGAGTAACCAGCTAGCGGAGCAACACGACTTTGTAAGGATTTTAGGAAAGCTGGTGCGACTACAGGACCAGATAGTTAAATAAGAAAACCCCCGATAAATTGACCCATTTCAATGTTACCTTTTCCTTTTTTCTTTTTTCACGAATTATTGTGAACGCGGTTTTGTGGTTTGCAGAAAAACAGATTATCACTAATTATATGTATGTGTATATTAAAAAAGCGGTTTATAGGCGCATAATAGTTAGGTTCCTACGTATTATGAATGGTTAACGAAATTCAAAATTGAAAACATTTATCCTCCAAATGCCTTACGCAGGCAGTTCTACTAATGCTTCGGACTTCGGACAGACACCTGAAATAACAAATACCAAAAGAAACGAACTTTCAAAACAAAGTTCGAGGGTAAGTGAGCGCATTCGCGCCTCTTCACAGAAAGCAGCAAAGATTGTTTTTTTATACAAAATAATAATGAATAGCTTCAGTATTAGCCGTGTTATTGTTCGGCGCCGCGCAGCGAGCCCGCGCCAACAATATTGTTCCAGCGTGTTTACTTTGCTCGTGAATAACTTACTCGAGCCGTCATTTTACGATCTCATTACTATGTTCAATTACCTGTGAATTTAACGGTTGGACGGTGGAGTATGTTTGTTACAGGTATTTGGTGTTTTAAGTATTCTAATGTTGATGACCAGGCTTTGGCATTGCGCGATTTAGGAGTTATTTAATAAATTTTGCAATTTTAACATATTCAGAGAATCCAAAAAAAACTAAAAAAAAACTCATAAATACCTAAGTGTCCAAGAGCAACGCTAATAATCATTGCGGCTCCATTGGTATTTTTGGCAACCAGGATTTACCCGCGGCACAGTGGGGCAAAACGGTCATTTCCATCTCAAAAATATGCAACTTTCTTGTTTATTGAGATGTATAACTGAAATTTGGTATACATAATCCTGAATAGATACGCATTCATATAAGATAAATCAAGGTAGTCCGGGCTTTCAAGGTGGTTCGCACCAAGCGACCTGGTTCGATGGCAGGGTACGCTACGGCCCCCACCTGGTCCGATTTTGGCAAGTCAGTAAGACTAGTAAGTATTATCAGTTTATAATATATGTAAGTACATTTATTTAAAAATGAAGACTGACTGATTATGATTGTCATTTATTTAATCTTCCCACGAAAACATAACCTTATATTACGGAAGTTTCGAATTTGGTTCTAGGTTCGGCCGAAACTGATATTAAAGCCGAAATTCGGTTTAGGTTTCGGCGGTGAAAACTAGTTTCGGCCGGACACTATCGGCGTTTTCCAAAATAAATCCCGGGGTAACTACTTTCTGAAAAATATGGACTTTTGAGGTTTTTCTGGCCCAGAATCGCTAGTACTCTGGATTTCCGGCTTAGAGTCTTTACCAATTCGACCACCGGAGCACTCAGCAAGTGCCTTCAATTTTACCATCTACTTTGACTTTTGTATCATTTTAACCTAAACAGAAGCAGCAGGTGCGTAACATTAAAATGTGGTGTAATTTACCCGCATTAAAAACTAATAAGGAAACACAGTTTTTTACTTTAAGGTTTTAACTTGAATTTAGTTTAATTGTTAGTATATTTTCTTGTTAAATGTTCAAATATTAAATTGATAAAGAAACGTCATGTTTCTTTCATATAGTATGTATAAAATAAATTAGAAAGAAAAATCAATTGAATGGTAACTAGCGAATATTGAAGTTCGCACAATCATAGTTATACCCGCATTACTATTTAAACTTTCGCCCGATGCATCATGCGGGGGCGTTGACCCCGGCAGTCAGCCCGGATCCAGGTCACCCTCCATTGCTCCTTTGCGCTGGTAAAATATAATCGGACATTATTCCATTCTGAAAAATTTCTATTTTCGTACTGCGAGTCTCCACAGATTATTTATGTCATTTTTAAACAAAAAAAACAGTGGGACTGTGTATGGAGATAGAATTCCTTGAAAAAACTTGAATTAAAAATAATAACGAAATGGACTTCAAAAGAGTAAAAATTTCTCAGTTTGTCGGATTTTTTTAATGTACAGTCAAGGTCAAAGATATGTATACACCACAAAGTGACAAAAAGCGTAGTCATCTAAATGGTTATAAGTTAGGCTACATAAAAATATACATAAATTAGTATACATAAATTGAGAGATAAATATGTATACAACAGTTGCAAAAATATGTCCCTATTTATAAAACCATAAACTAAGAAACACCATAAAGTTCAAAAATATATATATATACTATTAACCATAATTATATATCCAATCTGATAATCAAAATTATGACAACAATAAGAATTACATAAACACAACTCTATTGTCAGCAGCATATGGACTAATTTGCATTATATCGAAATCCATAATGTTGAATATTATCTTGATGTAATCAGCCAGCCACTTGATGCTTCAAGTCGTAGAACAATTGCTGTTTCAAACTCTTTAGCAAATTACTCTTTTACAAATAATGTGTCACTGTTTGATTTTGAATTCCAATTGACTTACCGTAACGTACGCGTTGGATTTGCAATAATCAAAGAGTATAATAAGTATAATGTATCGCATAAGCGATCATGCAAAACATCGGATTATTGCATTATGCGAGGATGGAGTATCCGTGTCTGACATAGCTGACGAATTGGGAATCACGGTATGTACGAAAAAATCAATGTGAATAACAGTAACTTAACGCCGAAAATATAACTATGGGCTTTAGAATTTATAATACTTCGTCATAAATAATACGATTTATTTCCCATTTCAGAGAAAAACTGTTTATTTATGGAAGCAAAGATGGGCTGATGAAGGCGTTATTACGAAACATGTGTCATTTGGCCGACCAAAAAAAACCTCTCCCATTCAAGACCAACAATTACTAGAAGACGTGAGATACCGACGATTCGTCAACACGAGCACATATGCTGTTCGGTACAATGTGTCTGCAAATACAATAAGACGTCGGTTACATGATGCTGGATTACATTGTCGAGTGCCTGCTAGGAAGCCAGAATTAACGGATGTGCACAAGAGATTGAGGTATGCTTTTGCAAGACGTTACCTGGACTACGACTTTAGTGATGTTCTGTTTCTTGACGAAAAAGTATTTACATCTGCAGCTGACGGTCGCCTTAGATTATGGCGAGTTGATCATAGCCGCTACGAGGAGGGTAATGTTCGCCCTAATCGGAGGAGTGGTCGAATATCTGTTGGCTATTGGGGGTGGATGTCTGCGGGCGGGCCAGGTGAACTTGTGGAGATTACTGGTCGATTGAATAGTCACGGGTATATTGACCACTTAGATGGTTGGCAGTCCACAACTGTGCGTTTTTCTAGAAACTTCCTGCCTCGCACGACTGAACTGTGGAATAAATTGTCGCCTGCAGTGTTTCCGGACCGATTCGACCTTCAAACCTTCAAGAAAAGAGCGTACTCCCACCTGAAAGGCCGGCAACGTACCTGTGACTCTTTTGGTGTTGCAGGTGTCTATGGGCGACGGTGATTGCTTACCATCAGGCGACCCGTCTGCTCGTTTGCCCCCTATTTCATAAAAAAAAAAAAAAAAAAAAAAAAAAAAACATATTGGAGCAGGCATTTCTTCCAACAGCTCGGGCGTGCTTTGGGAATGGACGTATTGAATTCGTTCAAGATAATTCTTCCATACATAATGCGAGAATAGTGCAGCAGTGGATTGATGAGCAAGAGGACCTTCATTTAATAAGGATGCCCCCTAAAAGTCCGGACATAAATCCAATCGAAAATTTGTGGGGCCTAATTGTTCAAAACTGGGACTCTTCTGTTGTGCGAACCACTGAAAATTTAAAAAATCACGCAATTGAGATTTGGAATTCGTTTATAGGCACAGATATATGTTTGAACATGGTAAACTCGATGCGGGAGCGATTAGACGCGGTTATTGAAGCCGATGGAGGATATACTCGCTATTGATCAATATTGTATTGATCAATATTGTTTTTTTTTTTTTTTATTAGTAGTTTAGTTTAGTTTTCCTGTATTTATTTTCAATCTCAGGTTAGATTTTTATAATATTTATATAAAAGTATTTAAAATATAAAAATATACTATACAAAACATAAATATATTATAAAAACCTAACCTAGAGTGCCGCCGGCAGCGAGACAAGGCCTAATTAGTTTAGTTTATTATTATATTACAGATATTATAAGCATATCTTTGCCTTTCATTAAATCTACGAAAAAAGAACGAAATAGAGTAAATCGCCAATTCTCGGCCGCCTAGCGGTGGCTGCCCCCCATACTAATAATTAAATATATTTACCTGTAGAATTCGTTTTCAATAATATAGTGATGTTCATTTTTAGTATAAGGGGCCAGACGGTCAGTAATTGACGATTTATCAATTTTATGCATAAAAGTACGAGTTAAAAATCACGTAGCTAATGAGATCTAAAAAATAAAATAAAATATATATAAAACAAAAATGCAAAAAACCATCATGTTGCAGGATTGGAACGCGGGACAGCATGTGATTTAACAATTACACTATTTGCTGAGCCACGGAACCACGGTAACCGATGACTTCAAGGACGAAATATTGATATGCATTACTTAAATTCTTTAAGCTGACAGTTTCAATATTGCAAAATATTGATAAAAACACGCAATGTCAATAACGACGTGACAGCCTGACAGGTTATCACATGAGACAAACATATGCGATGACAAGTCTGCACTGCTTTCGTGAATTGTCAAAATATTCCATATAAATTAGTTTCGTATGACAAAATGATAAAGCTGATTTTCGCAGATTAATATTTTGTATACATATTTCTGTAGCAGTTACAGAATCTATATTTATTGACATAAACATAAGTACAATATATTGCAACATTTGCAGGATACTAATTATGTAACTTTAATTGTATACAAGTTTTTGAACTCTCCTTATACAATTTTATGTGGCCATTGAAGTTTACATATTTATTAGTATTTGTATGGGTATATATCTTTTGAATTTTTTATGATTACTTGTTTTTTTTCACTTTACTTGCATATATATCTTTGACCTTGACTGTACTACATCATTCGAAGACGGCTGGGATATTATTTTTTCATCACACTTGCTCGAAAATGGTGTTGTTACACGTAGGTTTTGCGGGCCGTAAATGACCTATTACGCCCGAGGGCGTAATGGTTTTCTTTTTAAATTTGAAACGCTGGTTCTGTTTTACTCTTATTTGTCATGTTCAAAGGAAACGCCAACTAACTTTTTAACTTTTATTTCTGAAATATTTATTTAAAGAGAACTGTTATTGCAAATACATGTAAACACATATTTCTGTAACATTAATTAAATGTTTAAATAGTGCATTTCAGTATTTTGCAAATATAAAATCAACCATTTTAAGTCTTTACCGCTATGGTGTCCGAACGTGACTTGTCGTCTTGATATATGTCACTAATGTCACGGTCAGTTTTATAATTTTATTTAGGTTAAGTAAGGTTATTTTAATCAATTTCCTCACAAGTGTGATGAAAAACATTGTGTGTGCCACGGGCGGTAAAGGAATTACAAACTCGTGTTATTAAAGCCCTCGGTTTCACCTCGGGCTTATAACATACACTCGTTTGTAATTCCTTACTTACCGCCCTAGATACACAATGTACTATTACGTCACACCTGGCCATAAAGTGGCAATAACCGCCCGCTACGCGTGCGGAAAATCCCACTAGCCTAGAGGACATGTAAAATTTTGTACTTACCACGGGCGGTAATAAAGAAAGCCTCAGTTCGCATATTTATCGCCCTTGCCTTCGGCTCGGGCGTCAAATACCTGCGATCTAAAACGTATGGCTGACTTTAACTTGGTGTAAGCCTTTGTGTAGGAACAGCTAAGCGACAAAAACTTGTAATTCGCAGCTTACGCTCGAGATGAAATCTTTTTGCAGGAGTAGTACATCTGCCAGTGGGGTACCATCACGTAGTCTCATAAGGATAGTAAGTTCAGTTTGTTTTTCTCGTAGTTCCTATAAATATATGTTCTAATTTCTGCGTGTCGAGAGCCAGTTGGGATCTGGTTTATATTATTTTGTTATTTCTTGCTTTCCGATTCGTCCTCGTGTTGTTTAATTATGATTTTTTTAAATATTTGTGTCAAAAATCTAGGTATCCAAAACATTGCCTTGCTATGTGAAACAATAAATAATAAAATAAGGACCTTCGCATTTTTCAGGGTTTCACACCTCAAAAGGAAATCCCTTATAGAATCACTTTGCTGTCCGTCTGTCCGTCCGTCCGTCCGTCCGTCCGTCTGTTAAGACTCTAAAGAGTCCAGCGTTCCCGAGATAAATCTCGGGAACGCTTGGAGGTATCGAGATGTAACTGAAACCATATAGGTACTCAGGTCCCTTGAAGCTGTGAAAAAATCATTATGTTAACGTAAAAAAAAGATATAGCCGTTTATGAAGCAAAAAACGTATATTTCAACACTCTCAAGGAAACCAAAATTTAAAGGGTACTTACCGACGAAGGCAGCCTCCAGAGGTCCCCGTTCGTGTTGGTGGTAACTTGTGTGAGTAGTTTCGGCTGCACATAACAAAAAGAACACATGTGAGTGTCACCAACGAAGTTGCCAAGCTATAACGCATGCTGCGTCTGTACTTACGGAAGTAAAACTTACAGGTGTAAATCTGGCCTAATGGTACTGGATGAATAACACGACGTCACATCACTTATGAAGATAATAATAAATAAAAGAAGTTGATAATTTCGTTACGGATCGGATGCGTAACCCTGACAACGAACGCTAATATTTAAGTTACGTTGTTATTAACACCAAAGAAAAACGAATCTTCCAACAAATTGCATCATTCAACCAACTGCATGCAATCCTTCAAAACAAAATAAACCGTTAAAACAAGCACAATAAAACCGATCCCAATCCCGACCACACAATAATGTCAAGTGTCAATTCATTATTTAATCCCCATTATTATATAGAGCAGGACACGACACCGGCGGACCGAAACTTTGCCCAAACGCCAGTGACCCGCCGGATGAAATATTAAACGGAGTGTTTTTTTCCAATTGGCCAATGCCGCCAACCTGCCAGCTGAGGCGGCTGTAAAACCGAGACGTGACTGGCTGGAGACAGGCAGTAGCCTTAAAAAATCAAGTTGGGCGCGTTAAGTTGGCAATATATTGGCGAAGGGAAATTTACGCGCGCGTGCAATTTGAGCGAGATTGTGGTGGGGGATTTTTATGGGCGCTAGCGCACGTATGCTGAAATACACATATGCCGTTCGCGTTTACCACGGGTAGGTAAGCTATAGCATGGCAACTTCGTTGGTGACACTCACATGTGCGCTTTTTGTTATGTGCAGCCGTAACTACTTACACAAGTTACCGCCATCACAAACGGTGACCGACGGAGGTAGGCTCCGCAGGCAGCCGTTCGTGTTGGCGGTAACTTGTATAAGTAGTTACGGCTGCACATAACAAAAAAACACACATGTGAGTGTCACCAACGAAGTTGGCAAACTATAATTCACGACTTCGCCGTGACTCCTAATATAGTGTGACTCGTGAAGTAACAACATTTCGCGATCGGAGGCCACGCGGCTGTGGTCTGTCAAAATCGAAGCGACGAGCGGACAGACATATTTTGACTCCTGAATACGAACTGTCAATACTGTCCCACGGGTCAAATTGAATTAGAAAAGGTATTGCGAATTACCCTACAACTGCCACACTCGCACAATGCACATACATGTTTTTCATAAGAAACCACAATCACCCACAATGTCGACATTGAAGGAATTATCGATATAATTTGATACGGTCATAGAGGGGCAATTCAATTGAATTTAGTGAAAGTTACTTTAGGATCTTTAATTGAATCATTTAATTTCAACGAGATTTTAGATTTATTTACCTACATAAAACAAATCGATTTCTTGCGCATACGTTCGGGTCCGACCATAGGACGGAAAGCACCGCATCTGATCGTCTCTCTCTATTGCATAATGCGTGCTCTTTTTGGTCACTGGGTAAGCCCCCCGGATAAGGGAGAGGGTAACATTTGATACTATACTCTGTACTTTTAGGTATTTAAAAAGAGGTAAACAAAAAAACCACGTGACTCGGGTCGTTCAGCCAATCAAAGGAACCTTTTGTATCTGTGGCACAATACCACTGGCTGAACGACCCGTGTCGCGTGGTTTTTTGTTTACCTTTATTTAAATACTTGTACAGAGTATAGTAGTCGCGCGATGAAATCGCGTAGTGGGTCACTCCTGACAATATGTGCGATGTGGTACTAGGTAGTTCCATGTTACTACAAAAACTTATGGTTAGAGACTATTTGAAACCACCCACCCGCGTTATTCCACCGACTTAGCTGAAAGTTGCGCTAGTAATTCCGCAGATATTCCAATATTTATACCCCTGTCAGGCAGGCTTAGACCTACTTCGGGCACATCTTAGCATTAAGCCAGGCTCTGGGGACGGTTCGAGACGTATTTAGCTCAGCACCGCGATTATCATTTGTGCTGCATCGACATTTGATACGTCGGTTTATGTTGCCGCAAGCTAGTATATTTATTAATAGATTTAAAGCCATGTTTTGCCGCAACCCATTTTAATAGACTTATGTCCATATATTGGCGACTGTAGGTGTAAATGGCGTAAGAAACATTGATTTGTCTGTCCTTTACTCCAATAGAATTTAACTTATGGTCGATGATATGCTATTAGGTACCTCGACGTTTTGGACGTGCTGTGACATCCATGGTCGCGAAGGGACTGGCGAGGTGGGTTTCAACATCTTCTAGCCGCGCGGGTTTTCCGAACTACCTGCACTTGGTCTTGATTATTACTTTGCATATTAGGGTTGTCACTCGACCATGGACGTCACGGCACGTCCGAAACACGGTATACGGACGGCGACGGATGAACTACTTGGTTGTTTTTATAGTTTGTCCGAAACGTCGAGGTAATAGCATGTTTTTACGCAATTAAGTCCCGTTGTGTTATAATAATAAGAAAAGATTCGTACTGTTTGTTACGTATTGAAAAAGTGCGTAACCAAAGGACATAATTTAACCTCACGCTAACAGTTTCTTAATTGGGTACAACGATGGTATACACTTGCTTGCCAGAATTTCATTTGCCATAATTTCATTTGCCATACTATTCAACTGCCATAATGTTGTTTCCCATAATTTCATATGTCATACTCATTGTTTACTATATTAATCATATGCCCGAATCTTTGTTTCCCATAAAATCATTTTCAATAATATCATATGCCAGAATCTTTGTATCCCATAAAATCATTTTCAATAATATCATATGCCAGAATCTTTGTTTCCCATAAAATCATTCTGAATAATAATCATCATTATCGTAATCCATAATAATCACATGCTATAACATAATATAACTATGGAAAACCGAATCGTGTGGTGTGGTGGAAACATTATAGTCGACCTGGGTTAGGTTGGTTTATAACAAAGGGGCCGTTGGGGGAAATGACTTTAACAAAAAACTTACATAGGCGGAACGACAAAGGGGGGGACGGGGGGGCGGAGCCCCCCACAAGGGGGGCTCGGGGGGCGAAGCCCCCCGCATTAAGAAAAACTCAATACAAAGGTTACATTAAGCAAAAAAGTAGGTTAGGTTAGGTTAGAACTGCGTCCCCCAACAAAAACGAACTGCTGTCAGAAAAGTAGGTTAGGTTAGGTTTGAACTGCGTCCCCCAACAAAAACGAACTGCTGTCAGAAAAGTAGGTTAGGTTAGGTTTGAACTGCGTCCCCCAACAAAAACGAACTGCTGTCAGAAAAGTAGGTTAGGTTAGGTTTGAACTGCGTCCCCCAACAAAAACGAACCTCTGTCTGAAATGTACGTAAGGTTAAATGAAACATTATACGAATATTAGTTACAAAAAATAAATGTAGTAGCATACCCACCAACGTATTAAAACAACGAAATAATTTTCGGGCGCTTGCAGAAATGTAATAAGCAAATGCATAGCCAGAACAAATTCGAAAGTACTATTTAGCATGGATTTTAAATATTCCATTAAATAATATCATTGCACTTAATAATATGGATAACAATACGTTATGGCATTCGTAACATTATGGCATTTAATATTCGGGTAAACAATAATATTGCACTTAATAATATGGATAACAATACGTATGGCAATCGTATCCTTATGGCATTTAATATTCGGGTAAACAAGAGTATGCCAAATAACTATTATGGTAAACGAAACATTCGGGCAAATGAAATTCGGGCAAGTGCAATTCGGGCAAATGAATTGTATGCGGTTTGGTCCATGACGTCTATTTCCCTGAATGTCTAATTTTTTGGAGGTCTAATTCCCCGAATGTCTAATTTTCCGGAAGTCTAATTCCCCGAATGTCTAATTTTCCGGAAGTCTAATTCCCCGAATGTCTAATTTTCCGGAAGTCTAATTCCCCGAATGTCTAATTTTGCGGAAATTCAATTGCCCGAATTTCTACTTTCAGACTCGTCCAGGTTCACTTCGTCCAGACTCCCAACACGTCCACTTACACAACTCGTCAACTTGCTCAGCTCGTCCATCCACTTGGATGTTCACTGGAGTGAAAATATAGATTCCATAATCACTGTGTGTCAATCTAAATATATAAAAGAAGAAACTGACTGACTGACATATCAACGCACAGCCCAAACCGCTGGTCCTAGGAATTCCAAATTTACCACGTAGGTTCCTTATAAGGTCTAGGGGAGCACTAAGAAAGGATTTTTCAAATTTCACCCCCTAAGGGGTTCAAATAGGGGTTCAAAGTTTGTATGGAGAGTCTGCGATTTTAGAAGTAAGACCTTTGAAACTTCATGTTTAGATTCTTTATTAGATTACAAGAAAAAAGATTTCACCGTTTTTCGAAATTCATCCCCTAAAGGGTTTAAATGGGGGTTGAAAGTTGGTTTATCAACGCACAGCCCAAACTGCTGGTCCTAGGAATTCCAAATTCGGCACGTAGGTTCCTTATAAGGTCTAGGGGTGCACTAAGAAAGGATTTTTCAAAATTCATCCCCTAAGAGGTTTAAATGGGGGTTGAAAGTTTGTTTATCAACGCACAGCCCAAACCCCTGGTCCTAGGAATTCCAAATTTAGCATGTAGGTTCCTTATAAGGTCTATAGGTGCACTAAGAAAGGATTTTTCAAAATTCATCACCTAAGGGGTTCAAATAGGGGTTCAAAATTTGTATGGAGAGTCTAAGATTTTAGAAGTAAGAGGTTTGAAACGTCATGTTTAGACTTTTTATTAGGTTACAAGAAAAGTGATATCACCGTTTTTCGAAATTCATTCTCTAAGGGGTTTAAATAGGGGTTGAAAGTTTATATAGAGAGATCGGAATAGGTAGAGTATATTTACCTAAACTTCGAAGAACAAAGTCGAAAATTGGAGACTCCCTTACAACTAAATTTTTTTTTATTAGAATCTTACTAAAAAAATATATTATTGGTATTCTTTCGCACATTTCTCGAGCATTCTCAGTATAGCTGTTGTGTCCAGGACCCCTTATGGGCCTTTGAACTACACTTCAGTATATGGCGAAATTTCTCGAAGGAGTGAAAGAGACAGCACTATTAGAAAGAGACAGCTATACTGAGAATGTTCGAGAAATGTGCTAAAGAATACCAATAATATATTTTTTTAGTAAGATTCCGAGACTTAAGTCCCGGATAAAAATGTTGTTGTAAGGGACTCTCCACTTTTCGACACTTTTTTTTTTTTTTTTAAACCTGGCAAACTCACAACCCGGGCAATCGGGCAGGGTAAGTGCCGGGGGGTGCCTGGAGTCGAACCAGGTCACCTGTCCCGGCCTACCACGATAGGACTTTTCGACTATGTTCTTCGAAGTTTAGGTAAATATACTCTACCTATTCCGATCTCTGGTTATATTAAATTGTATACTTATTTAAACTTTTAAAATTCGAAAATCTTCACACTAATATTATACTTAAATGTGAAAGTTTGTGAAGATGTTTGTTACTCAATAACTCGGTAACAACTGGATAGATTTAATTGAAATTTGGCATGCTGAAAGACCAAACCCTGGATTGAAACATAGGATACCTTTTATCCAGGAATTGGTTCCCTTGGGATAAAGTTTGATTTTAATAGTATTTTATGCAACAGTCGTATAAGTAGGGTCAAAAAATACGAATAGCGTGGGTTGCGATACGAGCCGCCGCGGCGGCGAGTATCGCAAATAGAGACGCCATGAGCGTTTTTTGACTTAATTATACAACCTTGCATACAATACTTTTTCTACGACTAGGTTTTAAATTATAAAATACAAAATTAAGCATAGCGCGCAAACAAGGCAAATTATGACATATGGTAAACTTTGTTGATTTGACGTATACTTGCTAGTGACACGCAGTGACGATATTAAATTTTTTTTTTTCATGTTGGCACGAAAGAATTTAGTTCGGAAAGTTTTGTTTTTCTTAAAAACCGCAGGAATTTATTTGTCTGTTAAGTTGGTAGTTGTGCATATTTATTGTAAAGTTAGTATTGAACGCGTAATCCTTGACCTAAGTTTAACCTAGATTTAGAAGTCTGTGGCTGCCAGCAGTACCTTTTTGCGACTATAAAGACACAAGTGCTTTTATGGGGAATAGAGTGTGTGTGTGTGTATGTGTGCGTACGTGCAAGCGAGGGTGTGTGCGTGTGTGTGTGTGCGCGCGCGCGCGCGCGCCTGTGTGTGTGTGTGTGTGTGTGCGCGCGCGCGCGCGCGTGTTTGTGTGTGTGTGAGACTAGACATTCCGGGAATGGACGTACGGAGACTAGACATTCGGGGACTTAGGCGTACGGAGACTAGACATTCGGGGACTTAGGCGTACGGAGACTAGACATTCCGGGAATGGACGTACGGCGACTAGACATTCAGGGAAATAGACGTCATGGACCAAACCGATTGTATATGTACTTCGGGCAAACATTAGACAACCGTACAACGATAAATAGAAATGCCCAAGTATATACAGTATACACACTGCATTATCGTTTGAATTTTTAGGTGAATTATTTTTTAGCTAATAGATTTATAGTTCTGCGCGAAAAAACATGAAAATCACGTACTTACTTCTTAATATACGTAATATAACTGTATTCAATTTGTAAATATATTCACAATCTTGATTGCTGACGTATTCTCGAAGCTTTTTTTGGAAAAAAATGCTCTAAAAGGTTTCCGAATTATCTACAAGACCACAATGTAAAAATGTTATCAAACACGAATACATATTTTATTTTGCCACGTGGGACTTACTTTACACTAATAATATACCTAGTATGACTAGATCAAAGGCGAACTGAGTGAATCACAGACAGATCCGTTGGGAAAATGGAGTTATCAAAATTATCAAAGTTATTCAGCATATCACAAGATTTATCTCATCTACAATAACTCAAACAACTTTTAAACGTAAAAGGTCATAACTTATCCTAAAATTTCTCCGTTTTTCGTCTTTTTCGAGCTGAAACGACGAAATATTCAGCACATGTGGTCCCCACTTTCAACTGCAGTCTGGATAATTTTATTATGCTGTAAATTTTATTTCGAGACCACTCAATATGAGACGGTTTTTCTAGTCTTTGTCCCATTTTACAGCCAATTTATGGTGAATTTATGCATAGAATACCAAGCGCTACTTGGGTCAATCGCAGGTCAATTGAAGAATCAAAAAAAGAAATCATGACCGGGTATGGTTGATTCAGGGGTTAGTTGTCACAGCGGCTATCGGTGTTAAGTCAACATATCGCAAGAATCTCCTTCCGTACTTTAAACAATGCACTTATTCCTTCGCCCTTCGTTCCTTGTTCAGTATTCTTTTATAGTCGCTGTGATGGTGCTCCCACATTGGCTGTTATAAATGTTATATAACGTTATAGTAGTAGATTGGATGTCTGGAGGTGTGTTAACTATTGAATAGATAACTTTAAAAATTTGGCATACAAGTAGACCAAGTAGTGATTTGAAAGAAAAAACTTAATACCAGGTGTTGCCTTTACTACGAGCAAATAATAAAAACGTCGATTGTACTCCTCAAACTGAACAACATTTGTTCAGCGACATTTAAAATAACTTATTTTTTAATTTTAAGTAGGTACACTTTGAAGTTTATTTGAAACCGCAATGTACTGCGATGTTTTTTATATTTGTATCGTGACAAGCGATACTATTTAATGTGTATGAAAAAGATAAAATCTATAGATTACATAATTTTTAAAAGTTGTTGAACAAAAGTTTTATTGTTTGATGAGTAGAATCTACGTTTTAATTATTTGCTCCTGTTACAGGCAACACCCGGTATATCCTAGTAAGGAGTTCCTTGACATAATTACTATAATAAAAAAGGCAAAGCCGCGGGCAAATGCTAGTTCTTTAATGAAACCATCTTCAAGACTGACTATAAGTTATTTTAACAAGAAAAGCAGCAAAGTCGATCAAACACTGTTCCATTTTACCGTAAATGAATACAGATACGACGGGAAAACTATACAAATCCATGACACAATGCAAACAGGAGCTAAATGAAAAAAAAAGCAGTAAAATGGTTGTTTCATTCTAAAATAACCGCGTGGAAGGTTTTTCGGCAAACGTTCAGACTTCACACGCAGTCGACATGCGGTCGGCGAAATGCCCGTTTACGAGTAATACACGTGTCGAGGATATGGACGCTGTTGATTGTAACAGCCACAGAAATACAGGGTGTTTGGATATTGAATACATTACTTTTAAGGGGTTATAGTACCTACCAGGGTTCAAAACCGGTATTTTGCAAGAACCCCGAAATAGCCCAATATTTTGAATAATTTTATGCTTTTTATGTAGAGCTCAGTAATGAATTTAAGTCCTGATTTCGTATTATTAGATTGTCTGGTTAAAAGACTAAATAATAAACCAAAGAACGATAAGAACGGAAAGAATACCGGTATTTTTGTATGAAACAAATACCGGTTTCCAAGCCCTGGTACCTACAACTCATTTGCAACAAAAAGAATGTAAGACATGTAAAAGAGCCCTTGAGGGCCTACTTACAGAAATAAATTATTTTATTTTTTATTTTTATTTTAAAAAGTCATATAGTACCTACCCTGCAGTGGCGTGGCGTAAAAGATAATTATCCTTGGGCAAGCCGGTGCAAATTTGGCGTACATTTTTCTTAAGAACTGTAGAATAACATTTGAGTATGATATTAGGCAAGCCGGTAGGAATCGAGTTCTATGGACGCCACGCTACTGGTACCCTGTCCGAAAATTATTAGTTTCTGAGATATTGACTAATAATTTTCGGACAAGGTACCTGACGAACCTGTGTGTTGTTTATTTCAGTTTGTCTGTGTTTCGGCTCATCTGTTGTTTGTTTGCGACGATATACATGCTTAAATACTTTTATCGTCGACCTATACATACACGACCCAGTGCTGGGCTCAAGCGTGCTTCTCATAAATTAGTTCTGTACTTAGATGAACTTTTTTATTTACTTAAAGTGTCCTCTTTACTGACAGTTAACTTAAAACTGACGATAAGTGTCAAACTCCATATAATTAGTCACCGACTGACAGGTTAGACGGAATTTAAACATAGCTTAAGTTTTGCCTAACCGTACATTTTAAAATAAAAATGCCCATACAATAGTATTTTATGCAACAGTTGTATAAGAAGGTTCAAAAAATGCGAATTGCGTGAGTTGCGATACGAGCCGCGAATGCGGCGAGTATCGCAAATAGAGACGCAATGAGCGTTTTTTGACTTAATTATACAACGTTGCATACAATACTTTTTCTACGACTAGGTTAAAATATAAAATACATGGACGTCACGCGTGTCTCGTCCGGTCTCTCCGAGTGTGTACAGCCGGCATGACAGTTGTGTCTATGGTAAACTTTTTTTTGATATGGCTGGTGACACGATGTGACGATAGTTAAAATACTTTTTTTTATGTTGGCATCAATTAATTTAATTCGGAAAGTTTTGTTTTTCTTATGAATCGTAGGAATTTAATTGTTTGTTAAGTTGGTAGTTGTGAATTTTTATCGTGAAGTTAGAATTGAGCGCTTAATCCTTGACCTAAGTTTAACCTAGATTTAGAAGTCTGTGGATGCTAGCAATAACGTAAAGTGACTATAACGACACTAGTGCTGTTATGGGGAATAGAGTATAGACTTCTCTGAACTCATATTATGTATGTTCTTATATTAGTGTTCGTGACCAAGTAAAAGACAGATAACAGTACAGGAGTAGAAAAAATATTTTACTTACATGGAAATATAATTTCTAGCGTCGTTCACATAATTTCGACTCAACGAGTCGCCAACGCAGTCCCTTCATAAAATGACTCATTTGAGCCGTTAAAATTCATCGCAATCACTTTTTCATCTTTCCATCTACGATATTACGCACAAAAGGAACATTTAAACACAAATAAATTTAATGACATTACGAGTATAGGTACGGTACAAATCCAATAAAGCTCGTTCACCCGCGATACCAATTTATTGCCATAAATTCTTCATTCACTCGTGGTGCTTTGTGGAACGAGTTGAACCTTTTAAAGGGCATTCCAAGAACAAGGCAGAAATGGCTGCTTGGCTGTGACATCTCACAGCCAAGCAGCCATTTCTCAAGGCTCCAATAACAAGTAAACAAGTTAAAAATAAACTTTTCCTCAAGTCGACACTAGCCGTACTACAGCGGAGTTCGCGGAGTTGCCATCCGCGATAAAACTTCACAAAGGACAAGTTTCCTCCGGCTTAAAAACATTGCAAATCGCGGAAGTGTTCGATAAGCGCTCCCAATTACCCGTGGTACAATAAAAGGGTATTTCTCCGGCGATTTCGGTCTTCAATTAGAAAACCACCGTGAGACTCAAACATATTGAAAAAAGAAAACGGATCACTCACGTTATACAAAAGACGAGACATCCACTCAACTTGTTTCGGGAGCATTCGCGAATACGACTCATGATTAAGGGAATGCCGAATGCTCCCGAAACATGTCGAGTGGATGTCTGATGTCTTTTGTATAACGTGAGTGATCCGATATTATTTCAATATGGCATCTTTAATGTCAAAGTCTTGGGAGATTTGGCATTTTCAGATATCTGGTGGACGTGGAAGCTGCCAAATGCTACCAAATACTCGAAAATGTCGTGCAAGTCTCCCAAGATTACGACATTAATGATACCACCGAAGTCAGTACTACGGAAAACACCGAAAAAATACCTTAAACCATTGTAAAACGCCTACGAGCTGCTTGCGGCCTCCTGGCTTGTAACGAGGCGAGCTGCCGCTTCGCGGTAAGCACGCTGCCGGCCAGCTGTAAGCGTGATGACAGCTCGGACGTGCCGATTCGCTTCCGTTACGTGCTTGCGTATGGCTGACGGTGGAACAACGAGGTTCTATATGCAGCATCAGTCATATTTGTAAGTATTTTCACAAACAAAATATTCCCGTTTGAGTAATAAACGACTTTCCCCTACGTTTTCCGTGGGGCATATTATGAGCGTCAGTTACGCTTCTATACTTATTATACTTCGATGCATAACTACTAGCTTAGATGGTTAGAGTTTGCGTCGTGTCATGGTACGAGATGTCGGCTCAAGTCCGGCCCAGGTCGATGTTTTCGTTGTGCTTAATCATTGAATCATTTTCCACTTTAAACTCTTGAGTCCTAAAGGTCTCTGCCCACCACACCGTATCATACCATGACCAACGTTTCAGGCAAAATAAATATTCATTGTATTGAAAAGTATGAGACTATGCCCACTACTAGCACGTTCCGTCACCGACCAGCATTTGTCATACCGTGTCTGACACGTTCATAGTACTGTTCTAGACGGGACCCGGGTGTCTCGACTAGAATTTAACCCCGATGGCAGGGTACAAAGACTCTCACACTATTCGGTATTTCTTCGCTTCGCTTCGTCCGTCACGTTAAAGTCAGGCAGTCAGGTCTATACGAGTCAAGAGTCAAGTTTTCGTTGGAGCCCGGCGTCGCTTGACGGCGAACCAAACTGCACAGGCAAGTCCAAAAATATCTGCGGTTCACGTCGCGAACACAATTTCCGCACTTAATTCTTCACACAAATCGTTCTACTGCACACAAAACTCACAAAACAACCAATTACAGCGTACAAAAGGGAATCAAAAAACCGAACAAGGGTCCCTCGCTGTGGTACCGAGACGAATGTCATAAATCCACGTTTTTTCGAGGTTACAATATTTGACGTTGACAGACGTCATGTCATGAGATACGTTCCGTTTAACGTCGGGACGTAACAGTACGGCCATGATATGATACGGTGTAGTGGGCAGAGGCCTTGAATCTGAAAATTATGACAGTAAAATATGATTTTCGAAAATAAACACGCAGAATATAAAAACACATTTCCCTACAGCCCTTGCATTGTGAACAAAGCCTCCGCTGGTCCAGTCTAGTAATTATTTAGCTGATTAGCCGGCTAATACAGCCGTCAGCTACAGATTATTTAATCTAAACTCGCAGCTCGACGGGTCATTGCATCCACTGTACCTGGAGATCTTCACAACTTCGCTGTCAATGCCGTCCTTAATATAATTTGACCCGGGAACCAGTAATAACTGGTCGTATCATTAATTTTTAACCGAAAGTGCACCTAATGTGCGAAAAAAAAATCTTTTCATTAGTCACTAGCATTTTCCCGCGGCTTCGCCCGCGTTGTTCCCGTTATTGTCCCAAAGGAACTCTTTACCGGGATATAATGTATCCTATGTTTCAACCCAGGACTTGGTCTACTTGCATGCCAAATTTCAGCTTGATCCATCCAGTTGTTACCTTGTTATAAGGTAACAAACATCCAAACATCCAAATATCCAAACATCTTCACAAACTTTCGCATTTATAATATTAGTGGGATTAAGTTATGTTATAAGTTAATATTGTAAGACTGATTTGAAAAATTATACCTCGCCGAGTTTCTTAGCCGGTTTTTCACGGGGCAGAGGTTTCATACTGGCACCGGTGGTAAATCTTGACATTCATAGGTGCATTTTTATATACCTACATTGAAGAATAAAGTACTTTGACTTTGAACATGAACAGTAACACAATCAGTACAGTAATGCCTCGACACGGTAAGGTGCTGGACGCTATGGGTACCGACTTCCCCTCCCCGCGTCTCCGTGTTTCTCCGGGTGCTGTATCATCTCATATTTTCCCGGGATGAGAGCCTGGTGATCTGTAATACAGGCTCACGCCTTGTTGAGACACCAGTCTCTCACAAAGGACTACACAATTATTAAACTCAATACTGTAAACTGGGGTTACTCTGATTCACGGGGTAACATTGATCATCGATTTTTCAACTATAAGAGTTTGGTTTTTGAATGCATTCAGAACAATTTATTATTAAGGTAGGCTACCTCAATAAAAATACTTAATAAACGTGTTCAAAATCAAAGGTATTTGGGTTTAAAATTCGATGATCAATGTTACCCCGTGAATCAGAGTAACCCCAGTCCACGGTACTGTATCTGTGAAATTGTAACACTGTATAATCTTTGTGAGCAGATAAATAAAAATAATATTATAAAATTATTATTATATCCAAGTACGGCTGCTCTTAGAAATTAGATGACGTAGACAATGTTTCTATACTCTCATGAAAGTACAGCTGATTCTCCAGAGCAGTAAGCAGTAAACGGCTTCTTTTTTTAATTTTAGGATATTTTTTAGCCATTCGCTTGCTTGTTAGTTTGCGTTGAACTCTGTTGCTATAGAAATAAGTTGACAGGACACAATTGTAACCGAAAGCAATCTATGAATGCAGTAGTAAGTATAGTAGAAATTCTTTTTCTAGAGCGAATTCACTTAGCTGTGTACCTGACGAACAATACTCATTGTCTGCATTGTTAACTGTGGCCACCACTACCACTTCGAAATGTAAGGCATTATAAGTGCAAATAGCTTTTACACTAAATTAGTCTTTAAGTCAAACGAATTAAGGTTTACACTTAAACAAAGAGAATACATCGTTCGTCTTTCTAAGCATCGATACGTACTTCACTGCTCTTTCACTTAGGAAGTGACCAACATCTGTGTTCTCTTTGTTTAAGAGTAAACCTTATTTTGCTCGACTTATAGACTAATTTAGTGTAAAAATTATGCGCACTATAATGCCTTACATCTCGAAGTCGAAGTTGTGGCCACAGTTAACAATGCAGATAATGAGTATTGTTCGTCAGGTACAAAGCTAAGTGAATTCGCTCTAGAAAAAGAATTTCTACTGTACCTATTTGTTATTTTCAAGAATAAAAGTAAGTCATTTGCGTGGCAATGAATATTTCTCATTTAAGGTGCGATTAATCGCCGCAATTAAATAAAAATCGCATACGAGTTCTCGCCCCATTTCTACTACTAAAGTCGACAAATAAACAGAAAATTTCTTTTAACTGCACTGTGTTACTTGAACACACATAATTTTCTGCGCCCGTAATTTAGAGCAGCGGTCGGCAACCTTTTAGTAGTAAATAGTAGCTAGCGAATTTGACGAGGGCCGCACTTTGTGATTTTATACCATTCTGAATATAGTGAGCTTTACCTACATAAGAATACCCAGGGAGGTTCGCGGGCCGCAAGTGAGCGGTTCACGGGCCGCATGCGGCCCGCGGGCCGTAAGTTGCCGACCGCTGATTTAGAGTATTACCAATTTACTACCAACGAGGAGCTCAAACTTCTGCATACAATGGCAAGCACTTCTAGACAATATCCGAATCCTTATTACCTATAAATCTGCTCTAGAACTCTGAAATTCTAAATTCAAATCGTATCATGCCGTCCCACTCAGGCAAATACTGATTTATAGGAGAGTAAATGGGACGGCAAGATTCGAAATTTGAAGTTAGGAGTAGCTCCATTGTACACACTTCGATAATTCCACACACGATACGATGGACCACTTCGTAGTTGCCGCGCCGGAATTGAATCCGACAGAGCGCCCTACGATAGGGTTACTAGGTGAAAATCTGAAAAGTCCTGAGAAATAGGCCGAGTTTTATAAAAAAAACGGACAAGAGCGCGTCGGACTCCCTCACCGAGGGTTCTGTACAAATACTTAAATTTTTACCAATACATAGTTTTCAGATTTTTCCCTATACTTGTAGGTAGTATAAAAACGGTATTTACTTGCCAAACTTCATGGTTCTAGGTCAACGGAAAGTACCCTATACATTTAGCTCTCTCAAGGAAACCATTCCTTGAGAGAGTCGAAATGTTCGTTTTTTGCGGCATAAGTGGCTATATAATTTTTTAAGTTAACTTAGAAATTTGTTTTTTTTTTTACAGCTCCAAGGGACCATAGACTCGAGTATGAGGTTTTAGTTTCAATTCGATACCTCCACGCGTTTTCGAGATAAAGAGTCTTGATAGAAGGACAGACAGACACAGAAGGACGGACGGACGGACAGACGGACAGACGGACAACAAAGTGATCTTACTAGGGCTCCATTTTTTTCCTTTTTAGGTACGGAACCCTAAAAAAGTCCTAAAATTTTAGTCCTAATTTTCTTTATTTCTACAATTTACATAATAAAAGTTAATGCTAAAAACCAGAGAGGGTAAAATGCATTAGGTGAGGTTAGGGGGATCCTGCCGTTTCGCCAAAATATTTTTGGTCAAATGTTTCATTTGCCAAATGTTTCATTTCCCAAACCTCCGAAACCAAAAAAAAATCTCAGTGTATTTTGTTATGGTTTTATAGAATACAGTAGGTTAGGTTAGGTTTGTTTTATGAAAGTTCTGAAAAAAATATGGTTTCGGAGAAAATTATTATTTGGGAAACGAAAAATTTGGCGAATGAAACATTTGACCAAAAATATTTTGGCGAAACGGCAGAGACCCCAATATAGGTAATCTTGAGATGTAAAAAGTCCTGCCGCAATATTGTCATAAGCCCAAAAATCCTGAAAACTCAGGTTAAACCCTTAGATATGGTAACCCTAATCTACAATGCTCTAATGAAGCAAGATTCAGGCATAGGTAATAAACCTGTGCAGGTATAGAGTGGGCTTTGAGCACAATCTCACTAAATGCTGAAATCGATATAATACCGTACTATTCTGACGAATAAAATCGGTTTGCTTCTATGAATATGCTACTTTCCTGACAGATCAGATCAGTTACTTTTTATGAAGTGTCAAAACGCTCGGATAGTATGAAGTTTGTATGGAATAAAAGTGAAATGACGTCATTTTACTCAAACATCAAAGCATCTTCTTATTTATAGGTTTTGATCTTTTAAAAATCGTTTAAAACGATAAATAGGTGATGTTTAGTTCATTTTTGCAAATTTTCGAAAGCTGATTTAATGGCTAGCGTGTAGTAATTTATATTGACTACAGGCAAATACCCTATTGCCAAAATGCTGAGATAGTATGAAGTTTCTATGAAATAAGTTTCTGTCAAAAAATATACTTAAGTTAACATTGTTATTTTGTCGTTTTTACGGGGCTCTGTACCAAAATGGTAAAATATTATCTCTTTGACATATACATTTTCAAACATCTTAAAATTCTCTGTCAGTTGTTAGTCTGTCACAGCCAGATATCTCAGAACTTGCATGCATGCCACTAGATGTCAAAACATGAAAATATTATACTCGGATACTCAGAAATATCCTGTACGTAGTCTATGATAAAGTCATAAAGGCGCTAGCAGTCTGTATGAATTTAGTCTGCGTTGGATGACGTTTTATAGGGTTGTTAACGTTGTTTTTTTTATTTTACCTATCTATGAGCCTATCTACTGCTGGATACAGGCCACCTCCGTAGATCGCCATATAATACACTTATTATCTTTACCGTAATATTTCTATCAAAAAGAGCGATCAATAATACAAAACAATACACTGTATTTCAGATTTCAACAGAATAATAATACAAAAGTAAACAAAGGTAAAAGAGTATTATACATATATAAATTTTTGATCAAAACTGACGATCGTATAAGGTTGTATTTTTTTATGATTACCAAATTGCTGTAGTAACGTTTTATTTGAATTGAATATAAATAGGTTTTTTTTTTATATAAGTACGGCTGTATCAAAATACAGAGAACATTATTTTGAGCTATTGAGTTATATGTATGTAGTGCGACAGTGGAAGCCGCAAGACGGCAGCGCCGCGGTCGACCGCGGGGCGGAGATGGCGGAACACTACGACATAATGTATTATGTCTTAGTTAATGACCAATGTGAAACACTCTATGGCTTATAAGGGCATTTTTATTTTATAATGTACAGCTAGACGATACTTAAGCTATGTTTAAATACCGTATAACCAGCCAGTTGGTAACAAAAATATGCATTTTGACACTAATCGTCAGTTTTGTGACGACCTGTTAACTGCTGGCATTTTAAATGAAAATGCCCATAAATGTGAGCATCTTTGGCCATCAGTGAAATATTTCAATTATAGAGCTTCCTATAAGCAAACGATAGTAAAAACCGGCCAAGTGTGAGTTGGATTCGTACACGAAGGGTTCCGTACCATCGTCGAGAAAGAGACGCCAAAAAACACGCTTCTTGTATGGGATACTTTAGTGCATTATAGACCATAGAAATCTGAGTTTACTCAATTGAGGAGTGTCTTTTCAAAAGGGCTTTTTTTTGTATGGTTTTAATAAAGAAGTAAGCCGTTTTGAAAGGACATTCCTCAATTATAATATTTGCAGAGAATGTATTGGTTCGCTGTTTTTGTAATATTGTTTTATAAAACAGTGGCAACCCTAAAAACGATGATCGCCCGTTACTCGGCCGCCATTGTGTTTTTTCCGGCGATTAAAAATATTGAATGAAAATATTGGAACGAGCTCGATGAATGAAATTCTGTACTGCGCGGAATTGAACGTTTTATTTAACTAACTGATGCCCACGGGTTTCTCCCGACGAATTACGTTCTGTGCTTTTTCATAAATCTACGAGTGTAATCAAATATAATAATAATTTATGTGGCTGTACCTACATAATGAGATGCATTAAAACACGAGTATTATATTATGAAATAAGCCGAAGGCGAGCGAGTAATCATTACATGGGCTGATATCATGTTGAAGACGGAAGGTAGCCATAAGAGCATCTAAATTAGATTAGATAAACTCCCCGTGATTGGTTTCATTTCATCGGTTTGATTGGTCACATTGCAGTTTGCGATTGTACAAAATAGCGTTTGTTAGTGTACTACCTCAAAAGCAAAAATTTCTTGCGCTTTCAGCTTATTGCATTTCACCTCGATCGCATATTTAATTTTCGCGTTGTGCCGCAATCGTTAATTTTTTGGGCCGCTAATATGTTTAGTCGCATTTCTTTCGTCTATTTTATTGTTAGACAATATCTTTAGTCGTAGTGGTCTTCGTTACCTTTTTTTAATAGCACTTAAATTACACGGAAAATAAAATGCAATAAATGAATTATACTGATACATCAGCAGCCACGAGAAAAAATGCTTCAAGTAAAAAAATCTATAGAGATTTTGTTCTACCGAGATAAATTGCGATTAGGCGAAATGCTACAAGAAATTTTTGCTTTTGAGGTAAAACACTAACAAATCAAAAATCGATACAGTCAGACAAGAAAGTGGTCTACCACTTTTGAACTGTAATACCAGGTAGATTCCGAAGTCGAATAGTGGTAGACCGTTTTCTTTGGCTAGGTACTGTACAGTGGGCACAAAAAACTTGTCCCAAAAATATATTTTTTACCAAAACATTTTTTTTAAGTTCAAGACAATTTAAAAGCAGTAAATTAGCAGCAAGCAGGGCTTCCGGTATTTTTGCCAAGTATTTAGCCAAAGAGTACCATTGTTGCAAACTCGCATTAAAGTTACCTCGAACAATGCTCGGCAGCTCGGATTAACTGGAATTGCTAAATTAACCAAAGCACAAGTTTGCAATAATGCCAACTTGCTAGTTGTCCCGCGGGGCGGCTATGGCTGTATATCCGCGCATGTGGCTGCTACGAGTATATCGCCGTTTTGTCCCACGTCTACAGATTGTGGGAATCGGTAGAATAAGGAAGCTGTAGAATTTGGAATCTGTAGAATTGGGAATTTGTGGAATTGGGATCTGCAGGATTAGGAATTTGTAGAATTGGGGATCTGTACGGTTGGGAAGCTGTGGATTGGGAATCTGTAGCATTGAGAATCTGTAGAATTGGAATCTGTAGAGTTAGAAATTTGTAGAATTGGGAATCTGTAGAAGTGGGAATCTGTAGAATTGAGAATTTGTAGAATTGGGATCTGCAGGATTAGGAATCTGTAGAATTGGGGATCTGTACGGTTGGGAAGCTGTAGATTGGGAATCTGTAGCATTGAGAATCTGTAGAATTAGAAATTTGTAGAATTGGGAATCTGTAGAGTTGGGAATTTGTAGAATTGGGATCTGCAGGATTAGGAATCTGTAGAATTGGGGATCTGTACAGTTGGGAAGCTGTAGAATTGGGAATCTGTAGAATTGAAAATCTGTAGAATTGGAAATTGTAGAATTGGGAATCTGTAGAATTGGGAAGTTACAGATTTGAAAATCTATAGAATTGGGAACAAACCTATATCGTTAAAGAAGGACTTACAAAATATAAGTATGTGTGTTCAATAAAATACTGTTGTATTGTATGACCAACTATACAGGATGTCCCTAAAACCAACGTACATAGGCAAAGAGTTGATAGACCAGCTCATATAAGGCACCAGATTAAGTGAATTTTATCTCAGTAAAAATCTCTTAGTTTTCGAGATATTGATGCTTTTGCAAAACTTGTGCTAAGTAATATCCTGACTCGGTGTTTTGAGTGTCATGACTAAAATATCAAGTATTTTACAAATGTGTGTTTTGCTATGGGTTGCCAAATAATTATGCTATTGAACGTAATTCCTAGTTTTGTAAATTTTGTTCATGATGTGGCCACAGTAGAATAACAAAAAATATTTTTCAGATTTTTTCCAAATTTCACCTCTGATTTCGAACGAGGGTGGTGAAAAAAAAATGTAACAACACAACCTGGCGCATAACGTAAAAAATAGCGCACTTATTGTTTCTAAAATGGTACAACATTTATTAAATACTCTAATTGTTCTCGGATAATAATAGTTTGTTACAAAAATAACTTGTAGTGAAGTTACTACACAGTATGATAAATAAATAAATAATAAATAAATAAATAAATATTAGGGGACAATCTTACACAAATCGAACTAGCTCCATAGTAAGCTCAATAAGGCTTGTGCTATGGATACTAGACGACGATATATTTAATAGATACAAATACTTAAATACATAGAAAACATCCATGACTCAGGAACAAATATTCGTGCTCATCACACAAATAAATGTCCTTACCGGGATTCGAACCCAGGACCACTTGCTTCGTAGGCAGGGTCACTACCAACTAAGCTAAAGCGGTCGTCAAATGATAGACAATATAATTACGATAAGTACCCTAATTAGGGTAAGGATCCTAAGGATAAGTATTAAGACAGATAACGCATTCATAAAGCTTTGCTTGTAGTGCGTTCATTCACGGCGCGCACACATACAAGTCGCGCGATGTACTTTTAGTAGGAAGAAAAATTACTGGTATTATACTGTGATCATGTTCTAATTAAATCATATAAACGGACCCCGTTTTGAAGAGGAAAACAAACCCCAGAACGCTAGCCATATTCCCGCGCTAAACGGCTGCAGTCCGTAATCTTGCAAATGTTGGTGATCGCAGAGCAAACAGATCTCTGGAATGCTGCGCAGAGCGCGGAGGAATCCGTTTTGCCTTTGTTTTGCGGTCGACGGTCACCGATCGCTTTTGGCTCCGGACAAACGTTTGGATGCTGCCTGCAATATACAGTAAGATAAAGAAAGGGGTGGGTTATTCTTCAGAAATATGTCTGCGGTCACCTCATTCCTCTGGCCCTTTTTCATACTAAATGTATGGAGACAGAGGAATGAATAACCCGGGTATGCCCTGCCATGCAATATTAGATTGTGACGCATATGCATAAACAAATTAATCCAGAGCGAAGCGAAGGATTCTACAATACCTAGTAGATAAACTAGAATCTTAAGAGCCACGAAGATATCAAGGGTCACTTACTGCTTTTCACGAGAACTAAGAGAAATAATCTTGCAACGCGTGGCAATCGCAGAGCAAACAGATCTTTGGAGTGCTGCGCAGAGCGCGAAGGAATCCGTTCCCCCTTTGTTTTGCGGTCGCCGAAGTTGAGTTCAGGACTGTTGTTAATAGCATGTAGTTGACATGTATTTTATTTATTTTTCATAAAAAATGTTGCGTCAAGCATTACTCTAAATTGCCGAAGTTCAAGCTACAAAATCAATTATTAGCCGCTTCCTCCTACCTTACCGTTAAAAACTTACGCGGACAAAAAGTAACGCATATCGATACGTTTAGACTCAAAGGGCGTAAGCTCCATTAGAACCTACGGCGTTTGCGTCCTTTGAGTCTAAAGGTATCGATATGCGTTACACTATGAAAGAGTCAGCAAATATAAATAATTTATGTGAAATAAGGATTATACAAAACGACTTTAACTCAAATAAAAATTAGGCAAAGTGAGTAATTATGCTAAATAATATTAGTTTAATAGAAATTAGGCAAACTGAAATTAGGTAAAAAGTTGTTAAGCAAAACAAGGTACAACCAAGATATACCTAAATAGGAACCGATCCTCGTAATACGAATATCCAAACTCAAACAACAAAATCCCGGAAGGGTATGAATCAACGTTATCGTTATATTTTTAGCAAAACAAACACTATCCATTCAAATAAACTCACTTTTGTCAGTGACTTTTAATCAAAATCCACGGTTCCGAACTAAAATCAACTGCCCAAAACTAGTTCCGAATAATATTTATCCACTATTAACGAAACAAAAGTGAGCGTAGCAAGAAACTTTGGGATCCCGACGGTACTGCGCTCGAGCGAAGAAAAATAAACTTTGCTGCAACAACATAGATCTCAAATTCCAATGAGCCGTTAACTTTTTTGTTCTCCACAAACGTGTGAATTGTTTGTGTATGGTCGCGTAAAGGATTTTGAGCAATAATGCCTTAGGTTTAGAGTCTAGTTTCTGTTGGCGCGGCGTTTTCATGGATTTGGCGCGTCACGGTGTCGGAAGGGTTTGGAGTTCACTTCAGTATATTTTCCTTTTTTCCGTGTCGAGAGCGGTTTTATGCTTTTTAATGTAATTTATTTTATTGAGAGGTTGGATTTTCTATTTCCTATTTCTATTGCTACTTTGTTTGGACGTTTATTGGGTCCGCGTGTGTGCTTAGAGGAAAGAACTGCTGACATCCATTTTGCTCGTGGCTGACGTAATGGCTGAGATATGCAGGAGTTAATTGTCTTTTACAAACTACAGGAGCAATGTTTTAGATTGTATTTATTTCGACTAAATTTAGACTGAGTGAAGTATATTTAATTTATATGCGAATGGACTTTACTTTATCTAGTTTTGGCTGTAGGTACATTTATTATCAATTGACCGTGACTTCGTTCGAATAAACTTTAAAACCCGGGATCGTGGAAATCGCTGCAACTATGTGGATAAAAGGACATGGATCATAATGGGGCGTTTTTAGGGTTCCGTAACTCAAAAGGAAAAAATGGAACCCTTATAAGGTATCGAGTTGAAATTAAAACCATAAGTTTATGATCCCTTGAAGCTGTGAAAAAAAACAAACTTCCAAGTTAACGTAAAAAAAGATATGGCCGTATATGCCTCAAAAAATACTTATACTACAGGTATAGGAAAAAGTCTGAAAACTATACATTTGTACTTAATTAAATCGTAAAAAATATATTTTTAAGTCTTTTGCCTTATGATTGATCAGCAAACTTCTTGGATTCATAGAATTTCAAAATAGTCAATTTCTTTCAATGTTTATAAATTTACGGATAGCTTTCAAAGTGAAGTGTATAGGAACTTGTAAAGGTGCGACACCCGGTGCTGAATAGCCGAGACGCGACCCCCGGCTTATCGCAATGAGTTGCTAACGACATCGCGTCGAGTCTTGTCTGTGTGTATGCTCACAGTATTATCATATGCTTAGTACCGTCGCCATCAGATACATCTATACACTACAGGGCAGTGGCGTGGCGTCAAATATATTCTTAGTAAAGCCGGAGTAGATTTGGATTATTATTTCTTCAGCAGCAGTAAATTAAATACTCGAGTTATATGCTTTGAAAAATAGACAAGCCGGTGGGAATCGGAATTTGTGGGCGCCACGCCACTGCTACAGGGTGATCATAAATATCTGAACATGCACTCTAACGCTTTGAAAATAGAGTCGTGTTCAGATGTCTGCGAGCGCCTTGTTTGCTCATATGTATCTGATGGCGACTGTACCTACCAGTAGCGTGGCGTCAAAGAACTCGATTCCTACCGGCTTGCCTAATATCATTTGAGTACCTTATTACAGCTCTTAAGGAAAATGTACACCAAATCTGCATCGGCTTGCCCAAGGATATCTTTTACGCCGCGCCACTGGCACTGGCGGATTTGCCCTAAGGCCCAATAGGGCGTAGGGCGGCCAGATATTAGGGGGCGACTAATCGTGACAAAAAATTCAACGCTGCTGTTGAGAAGGGGGCGGTCGGTACTGACTACATGGCCTGGGGCCTAGACCGGCCGCGGCCGAACAGTATACTGTTCTTAAAAAAGTCTTGTTTTTAAACAAATTGACACCACGCCATTCTGAGTGAAATGCATGCAATATAAAGAGTAACCAAAGTGCCTTTCACAAGGAATTACCTTTCACAAGCAAACCCGCAACGTGATCCTATCACGGCAGTATTCACTTCCCCGTTCCGTATTGAAGTCCATCGAAGCAAGTTTATCAGTTGCCCTGGAGGTCAGTCAATAGCTAATGTGCTACATAATGTGATTACAGAGCACGTCTTGTAGCTTGTATGTACTCGTATGTACAGTGTGTTAAAAATCTTTATTTATCATTTAAATAGGACACCTTGGCAGGTTTTTATATTCAAATATAGGAGTATCATTGTTCAGTTAACTGTCTGTCAGTGTTTTAAAAAAATATTGTCTTGTGACCATATACTTAAATAGTGGCAAATTAAATTCTTATTCTATACCTACAAAAAATTATCTCAGTCACAATCTATACGTGAATTTGACCCAACTTAGGTCGAATTTTGTACAGCAAAATTAGTTTACAAGTTAGGTACTAAGAGACCGTATTGTGTTATGAATAGAGTTCGACCGAAACTTCGGTTTCGGTATCGGCCTAGTGTCGGTTAAAAAACGGGTTTCGGTATCGGCCTAGTGTCGGTTAAAAAACGGGTTTCGGTTCAGTTTCGGTTTCGGCTGCCATCGAACCGAAAACCGAAACTGAATTCAAAAGGTTTCGCGCTGCAACTGCTTACTTGAAATAAAAAGTGATCATATGTTCATATTCATTAATATAAATAAATAAATAAATATTAGGGGACAATCTCACACAAATCAAACAAAACACAAATATAACTTATTACTAAAATTCACTTCAGTGGCACATTTTGCGCATGTCAAGGATGACTGTTTCTATGGTACAAAGCATTCATTCCTCGACAAGTAGGCTAGGCTTATGATACTTTTTTTTGAAGCCTGACAAAGTTGCAACCCATACTTGGGCGTGGCAAAAGTTGAACCAGTTGGGGGCCGTGGCGTTCCCTGGGGTCGAACCAGGTCGTTGGCCGGGCCACCTTGGGGGGGGCTGGGGGGCGCCTGAGGTCGAACCAGGTCACCAGTCCCGGTCCCCTTTAGAAGGAGAGTCGGACTAGGTGGCGACCAAAGCGCCTGGGCTCGAACCAGGTCGCTAGGCCGGAGCCACCTTGAAGTTACGCTGATTGCTCAAAGTGAGCAACGAGCCAGCGGGAAGGTTGAAGCGGATCAACCTGTCCTTATGTGAGTGTGTAAATCGAACTAAGGGAGTTTTAGTTGTCGGTTCGCTAAACCTAGCCCAGCTAAGAAGACTCCGGCAAGAAACTTAGCTGAGCCCGAGCAAGGTCGGAGTGAAGTTAAACCAGGACATTCGGGGCGTGGCCCTTGTGAGCTTATGATACTACGCTTTGTCGCGCGATATATAAATGATAAAGCATCCGTGACTTTCACACATTATTTGCCAGACCGTGACGGATGCTTTATCATTTTAGCGCGACAAAGCGTAGCATCATACGCATACAGAACTGGTCGAGCAGCGTCACAAATTTACGCTCCTCAACGCAGAAGCGAGCTCGCAATTGTGAATTATATTGCTCTTTGATACATTTGCAATTCGTAACTAAGTTTCGGAATCACTCCCCAATGTGCTGATCGTAAATTCAGCGTGCCCCACTTTACTGACCCAGATGTAATCATTACGCATAGGTGCTCATATATTATGCATTATGATCATTATGCCACTTGTGAATACAGTTGTAATAATTTTATTGTTTTGTGGAAATTTATTTTTAACACGTTCGACGGCGGTACCCAAGCTATGAAAAGTACTAGAATGACAGTAAAATTTCGCCATACAATACCTAAATGATCTTATAGAACGACAGCGGCAAGCGCCGTACTGCATGTGTGTGTTGACTTACACAGATGCGTTGCATCTGTGTGAGTCAGAATCCAACTCGAGTTTCGAGTTGTACTCTACACTCTGTTTCGACGGTAGTGTCATCGTTGTTGTGCCCCACATGACAGTACAAATTTGCTCCGTAATAATGGTATCAGTTTTGATCGGCAAGCACCGTACTGACTTATAGGCAGTCGCGAATAAATACTGCGTTAGCCGTGCCGTCATATAGCGTGGTTCATACTTTACGGTGATACCCGTTACCGCCGGCGAACCTGTTAACGTCCGATGTAATATAAAGATGGGTGGTGTACCCAAGAGCTTTGTCTGTTTGTGTGTGTGAAATATATTTTCGGATAAGCTGAAACCAATTTAGAGACTATTTGTTCAATGGCTGAAGAATATTGGGCTCGAATCGGTTAGCCGGTAAGAATCGTTTTGCCTCGGCATCGGCAGTGCTGTTAGTGCAGATCTTTATTCATTTTTATTTCATCCTCCAGTCAAGTGTAAAAATATAGGTGCATCGAAATGCTCAAAAATATGTCCGAATACACCTTTTGCAGTGACAGTAAGAACTTCGTACCATATTAATGAAACGATCTATTCGATACCTGTTTTTGAAAGAAAGAAAGAAAATATATTTATGCCATACCTGGCCATAAAGTGGCTTTATCCGCTCGCTGTGCGTACGGAAAAAGCAGCTTTCTGGCCAAGTGTAGACATAAAATGATGTACACAACTCGGGAGGTAATAAAGAAAGCCCTCGATCGCATATTTACGTCCCTCGCTTGCAGCTCGGGCCGCAAACATCTGCGATCTCGGCCTTTCTTTGTATTACCACCCTAGTTGTGTAATGTACTATTATTTATGATAGCACAAAATGAAAATACAGCAATGAAACCTAATTATGAAGTAGTTGAACGCTGCCCCAAAATGGTCCCACCTCAGCAAACTAGACCTAGGAGCCAGCGCTGGTCTTCCGGTGGAACCAGACAAGGTCGACATCATGACGAGATAATCACATGACCGGTCCAGGACGGGCAGACAGAATGATTATACTTTGGCTTGGTCGACTCCGCCCACTTATAGTGAACGCGATTTATAGCGCGCATTAATGACAGCGCCAACCAATTACACATTGTTTAATTGCACTTGACTGTACCTGATTATTATGCAATCATGTTAAAAATAACAACTCTAATCCATCGTAATGTATCAATATGTACAAATATTCCATACTCTCCGCGACACCAGGGACCATTTCTGCTGAACCGTTGGTTCGTTTTTGCAAGGAACCAAACTATTTTCATTAAAAATTAACGAGATTCGCAATGAATCCAAAGTATCGAGTTGGATAATATAAATTTAGTATATTAAGTGGAAAGTCAATATAATAACGTCAATGGCCGTCAGGTACAGTCGCCCGCGCGGCTAGTGGGCGCTAAAATGACGCATATCGATGATTCTGCTTTTTTGCTTTATTTTTTATTCAGACTGACCCGCGGTTGTCCATAATAGCCTCACAAGTTGCATTTAAGACCCTTTTAAAATGTGCTGTCAACTAGTGACAATAGACGCAAAATATGGTGCTATGTAAAGATCCTCTTTAAATCATTGGACAAATGGACTAATTAATGTATATGTATAATAAGGAAATAATGATTTCTGATTACGTTTCCAATTTCACCCTGTATAGATACAGAGTAGTTGAAATGTCCTTGGAGGCGGAGTACCCTAAATACTGAAAATATAAAATGCTAGTTCAACGAAACTAACTTGCAACAAAGTTCCGTTGCACCTATTATTACTTTTCTTTAAAGTACTAGCCGCAAGGCGATCCGTACAAAATGGCCGCAAGCGACAAAAGATCCATCCTGGCACGGACGGGGGTTTCTGTACAGTATCGGGACAGGTAATGCCGCGCAAGTGCACAGTCACAGTATAGGTACATACAGTGCGACGAACTCGTTTAGCTTAGCCTGAATAGCTAACCACCAGAGATGGGCATTATCGGAATAATGTTTTATTTGAATGATCATTCGAATAAAACATAATTCACGATATTTCTCTCTCTCTCTCTCTGGTCGCTTCCTCATGACTGAGGATCGTGGTCATCGGTGGATGTGGATGGTCTACACCTAATTTTTATGATCTGCCTCCATCGGTGCCTGTTCATCGCATCTCTGACGACTGAGCAAAACTTGTCTGAGGATGGGCCTTTCACTTGATCGCTCCATCTGGTTGGAGACCGACCCCGGGCACTAGATACCCCGACCCCGGGGACGATATTTTTACCCGCGGATAAATCATTCGCGAATAAATCATTCCACGACTTTTTAAATGACGGATGATTTATTCGTTATTTTATTCGAATAAATCCAAGAAAAATATTACGAATAATGACTTGTTTTTACTGTACTTATATTGGTTCTAACACATAATGTGTTCCTAAAGGCTTAGGCTTCTAAAGGCAGTTTAAATAATAGAAGTATGTTTTATAATAATAGAAGTATAAGTAAGGCAAAAACCTTAGTTCGTTCCGTTAGTACAAAAACAGTCTTTCAGTTCTGTTTAGTTATTATTTTTCGGAGAAAAGTCAATAATGTATTCCAATAAATAATTATTCGTGGCAATTCATTGGCGAATAAATCATCCGCGAATAAATTATTCCACGAATAATTTATTCGAATAAGAATAATCATCCGCCAATGTCATTTGGTTATTCTCATTCGAATAAATATTGCCCATCTCTGCTACCCACAAGAGCTGTGCGAGGTAGCGGCACAGGAGGAAAAATGCATCAATTCCTCAAGGAGCGTTAATTGGTGGTTTTTAAAAGGTTTTATTACTTTGGCAAAAAATACAGAGGGAACACATTTTAATGTTCTCAAATAAAGAATCCTCCACAGTTAAATAATAGGAAGTCGGTGGAAATCAAGTTCTGTGGACACCCCCCGGTACTAACTAAAATAACCGGCTGGCTTTAACATTACATCTCAAAACTTTTTTGTTGTAGAAGAACTGCGTTGCGAGACTTGCATCTTTTTACATGTTTTTGATGGTATATTAGGGTGTATTTTCTCTGGCGTAATTACTCTGTCCACCAATATTTAAAAGATTCCTCCTCATTAGACTGGCATTCGTTGGTTACTTGTTAGAACTTGACTGATTCTACATTGTAACCAAAAGTCCAATTCTAATAAGGCAGAATCTTCACAGTATTCGCCAATATGTCATGACAGCGAAATTACATTTTTGAAAATATACCCATTAATTACAGAAACTTTTTCCTGATTGTTCGTTTAGCAGCCTCGTACAGCTCCAATGAAATCGCAGCCTCTGTCTTCCTACCATTCTTAGACTGCGGTATGGACGTAAGCCAACTGTATGTTTTATGCTGTGGTGTGTTGCACGCCGGTCACGCGGGGCGACTCGCGCTGACCCACTTGCACCGCCGCGCACAATGTAATGAGCCTCTTCACCCGGTTTGAAAGGTTGTATGTATTATCCTGTTGTCTATTGTGTGACATTTCTTACATTTTGTGTACAGTTATTTCTCTTTGACGAAATATGGATGGCTGATAGAGCGTATAATGTTCTCCAGTGGAGACCATGAACCGGGAGACGTAGCATGGGTCGTCGGAAATCAAAGAAGGCATAAAGCTTGATAAAACGAATACATCAAACGCTTATAGATATAACTGATAATCATGTACATTTACTAATATGTTAAGCGAATGTACCTCGTGGCCTTTTATGGCCGAATATAATGTCATTTGGCGTTGAGACACTGTCCCGTGTCCCTGACCCTGGTCCGTGGGGCCCTGGCGCTCTAAGTTTCTTCAAGCAGTTGTCAAAGAGACTCACAGAAACTACAAGCCATTTTTGTCTTTTCTATTTTTAGAATTTTGCACACAAAATTAGTTGGCAAAATTCTAAAAATGCATTTGATTCAAGCAGTACATTAGCGGCCCCAATCTAAATCGTAGGCAATTAACGTCAAATCAGTTATATTGGGCCGGTAAAGTTGCTTAGCTATTCAAGTATTCATCCAGTCGGCCCGTTACATTTGCCCCGCCTGTTACATTCACCCCGCCTGATCGAGTTATCGCATTCAAGTTTTATACGTTGACTTACGTATTCAATGGAATTAGTGACTTCGGTAAATTAATAGCGATTTCCGATTTGTGTAGTTTGTAATACTTTTGATTAGAACGGAAATATTTGTGGTATTACCTATTAGGTACCTACCGTGTTTCGGGAACTGTTTAAGATAGTAGTTTTAGTCTCCAAGGGCCTCACCGCAAATAAGCGTTACGGCTTGCCGTGGCTATATGCTGACTCAGCATTGCTGAGTGAGGTCCCAATTTAGCGGCAAGGATTTCTTTTTATTCTCTCTTTGTACTTTATACCTTGTTGTTTATGCTTTAAAAAGTCTATTTTATTTTTATTTTGTTTTTGTTGATTATGTATATCGACATTCGTCGGGAAACTAGGATCGCACGGTGTCATTCCGAGAATTTGCAAGCAGCACAATAATTTATATAAGGCCACTAGAGAGGATCTTTTGTCAATGACTCTGTACAAATTTAGACACTTCCTCCAGAAATGCAATTTCTTAGATTTTACACATTAATTATATAGATTTTATTAGTTTTATACGTATCAGTGTTATTATATATATAGTGTGTCTCTCACTTTGTATAGCTGGCTTATAAAAATTGCATGCTGTGTTTGCCTATAAGTGGATAAACACTCATGCATGCTATGTATTCATTTTATGTATACTCAGTTTGGTGTTGTATCTGTTGGCAAACCTATAAATAAATAAAATAAATAAAATTCGTAACAACAACGACAAAGAAAGCCTTAAATTGTACCAGAACCTTTACAGAAATTTTACAGTCGTTAATTTTGACCATTCACAGTCACGCGCTGTCACAGTAAAACTGTTCAAAACGACGATGCTCAGAGTATTTTTTTATGAAATCAAAAGACAGTCTTGAGACCGAGTGCAGCATTTGCACTTCCGGTGAGTTTGAAAAAAAAAAGATTTTGATTGTAATGAAAATAACGATAAAAGAAAGGAACGTGAACCGAAGCCTTAAATTGTACATTACATGCAGCTTTGCCGCAGCATTTAATGTAGCTCTGATTGGTAAGTTACCGGCGGCCTTTCCGCTAAACACTCGCACTTGCAACTGCAAGTTCCGCTGCAGACAGTTGCAGGCCGAGTTCAGTAGGGCAATTCAAAATTTTGCCGTCAACATCGTTTCCAATACAATTTGACCCGTAAATCAGCATTATGTCCGATGTGTGGGAGCGAAAAAATCCCATATAATATTATAAATGCGAAAGTTTGTGAAGATGTTTGGATGTTTGTTACCTTATAACGAGGTAACAACTGGATGGATCAAGCTAAAATTTGGCATGCAAGTAGACCAAGTCCTGGATTGAAACATAGGATAAATTATATCCCGGTAAAGAGTTCCTTTGGGACAATAACGGTAACAACGCGGGCGAAGCCGCGGGAAAATGCTAGTATTATAAATGTGAAAGTTTGTGAAGATGTTAGTTACCTAATAACGGGGTAACATCTGGATGGATCAAGCTGAGATTTGGCATGTAAGTAGACCAAGTCCTGGATTGAAACATAGGATACTTTATATCCCGGTAAAGAGTTCCTTTGGGACAATAACGGGAACAACGCGGGCGAAGCCGCGGGAAAATGCTAGTTTTAAATAATGACAATTATTTACCTACTAGCATTTTCCCGCGGCTTCGCCCGCGTTGTTCCCGTTATTGTCCCAAAGGAACTCTTATAAATAAAGTTAAATGATGATATAATAATAATAGTAATAGTATTTTATGCAACAGTTGTATAAATGGGTTCAAAAGATGCAAATTGCGTGAGTTGCGATACGAGCCGCGAATGCGGCGAGTATCGCAAATAGAGACGCAATGAGCGTTTTTGACTTAATTATACAACGTTGCATACAATACTTTTTCTACGACTAGTTTTGAATATATAAAATACAAAATTAAAAGCATAACCTGCAAATAAGGCAAATATGACGTATGACTATGGTCATACGTCATATTTGCCTTCTTTGTCTTATTGCCGCAGTATGTGTCTATGGTAAACTTTTTTTTAATTACTGACTGACGTGACGTGACTATATTAAAACTACTTTTTTTATGTTGGCAACAATGAATTTAGTTCGGAAAGTTTTGTTTTTCTTAAAAACCGTAGGAATTTAAGTGTTTGTTAAGTTGGTAGTTGTGCATTATTACCGCAAAGTTAAAATTGAGCGCTTAATCCTTGACCTAAGTTTAACCTAGATTTAGAAGTCTGTGGCTGCTAGCAATAACGTAAAGTGACTATAACGACACTAGTGCTGTTATGGGGAATAGAGTATAGACTTCTATGAACTCATATTATGTATGTTCTTATATTAGTGTTCGTGACCAAGTAAAAGACAGATAACAGTACAGGGGTAGAAAAAAGTTCGTAATCGGTCTTCGTGCTGTCTTCAGAGTCGTAGCGAAGAATGGACATATAACCTAGAACTTACTAGTTCTACTGTTATTACTAGTTTACAGGTCAAATTATATTAGGCACGGGACTGACGGCGAACTAGTGTGACCCTAGGGTCACTGCAAGTTCCGTCTGCTGCAGACAGTTGCGGTCCGAGTTCAACTCCGCTGAACTAAGTCTGACGCGCGGCTATTTTTGCTGCCGCTAACCGCCGAAACTAATACTGTTGCTTTGTTTAGAGGAAATAGACGAGCTTGTGTTGCTGGAAAGCAATAATGCTGTAACCCGCACCACCATCGAAAATGCTTTTTTTGCATATTCTTATTCAGTTTTTTTTTCTGCGTCGGCTGGTATAGTTATTATTTGCCTGTGATGATAAATAAAATGTATACAGCATATATTTTTTCACCTAAATTTGTAATCACGGAATGAAGAATCGCTGTAACCCGCATAAAATCCCGTGTTTTCAACTGCGTTGTGGTTTACAGCAAAATGGTTTCCACAATTAGTTCTCCGTCATCACGTACAGCATTTTTGCTTTCCGTAAATTTCAACTTTTGACCAATTTTTGTCATTTACAGCTTTTTGTCGGGAGATGTTGTGAATAAACTATGGTGTACAGCATTTTAAAGATACAGTAATAAATGAATAATGACAGTAAATACATTTTAAAATATATAGTAAGTTTGAATGTATAAAGTATTGAGGGTCGTTTTTATTTGTAGTTTGCTAGTTTTCGTTTTTTAAAAGATTTAATCATGATTCAAATTAAATATAAATGTTTGCAAAGCTCCCTTTAGATTATAGAGGTAATATAAACATAACCTACTTTTAAAGAAAAACACGTTAATTATTTTTCCGTTCAAACTTGAATGCATGTAAACTACCGGGTGACTTCTTTTTCGTGATACAGGATAATTAAAACTCAATCTATCCATGATTTTGAACAACTTTTACTATGGGGTTAACTTTGTAAATTGCCAAATACAACTCTCTCATACATTTTGGTCTACCTATTGATTACCTTTTCTACGAAACAGTTAATTTTTTTTTGCATTTACAAAGTTGACTCCATAGTAAAAGTTGTTCAAAATCATGGATAGATTCAGGTTTAATTATCCTGTATCACGAAAAAGAAGTCACCCTGTATACGTCTATCATAATTGTTCTGTAAAACAATCTATACTATTTTTTGAATTGAATTGAATATATTTATCGATTAGATAAATAATAACATTTTTTTTTATAAAATGACACGTCAACCTTAAAACAACGATTTTTTTAACTAGATTTAGTGTCTCACTGCTGTGCATGAGCCTCTCTTCTAATACTTTCCTCTACCTCTGAAGTCCTCCTAGACCTTAACTGGGCGCCATAAGTCAGAATGGGTACAATGCACCAAATCTCCATGAGCTTACATTTCTGGGATATAAGGGGTTTCCCACTATTAGTGTTTTCATCAACCACAAGCTCCTCCAGGCGTTTCTGATACGTCTTTCGATTTCTTTATTATGTAAAAAAAATTGTTTTTTTTTAATACTGTGTACTTATAGCCTGATAAATACCATACTTCCGTTCTCACTCATCGTCCAAACCAAATGATAAAAATTAGTTTAGGCGATTACATAGTGCTGCTGCATCTACATACATACAGTCCAACAACATAAATATAATCATACTTAATGATAACTTTTTAATAGCCAAAACATAACATTTTAAGCATAAAGATATGTATGTGTGGCATATTAATTAAGTAGTTCAGAAAATATTACTACAGATCAACAATTATTTACCACTGACATTTTAAAATGGATCGACATAAACTACCATTCGCACTTACACTGCTTCATTCATACCTGTTTCCTTTCATTCATTCAGTTACAGCAATATTGCAGTACAAAAATCTTGTCAATTTAAGTTTTCATCTCCCAAAAATTGTATTACGAACCACTTTTTAGACTTACAGCATTTTAAAACGACTGTGAGATTTGGTAAAAATAATGTTCCCATACAAAAAATTTGTAGGTTACAGCATTATTGCGTGCCATGATTAGAAATATCGAAATGCTGTAAACGACAAAAGTCATATTAAAAACAAGTTTATACTAATTTTACCACCAAAATAATAAACTTCGATTTTTTTACAACGAGTCTACCAAAGGGGGTTTAATAATCTCTTTTTGTTTGAGAGTTATGAATTTTTCTAAAAAAAATGCAAACGTTTTTGGCTCTAGTGAAAAGTTTACTTTTTGAGGGTTACAGCATTATTGCTTTCCAGCGACGATATCTATTTTGGTTGCAATATGTTTTTATAGCTTCATACATTTTGTCTGAGCGAAATAACATAAAAAGCCTCAAGAAGCCAATAAAATATGTTGTAATCTAAACTTTCGTTTCATTGGCCCGGGTTATAAATGTTATTCTGTTTTTTAGACATTTCATGTTTTTTCGCGCTGCGCTAGTAAAATGTATCAGTCAGTCTATGAAATTAAACAAGGGTACCAAAATCACTGTTGACTAGTATTATAATAGGCACGGAATTGACAGTGAAGTTGTGTTAGATACCCTCAAAGACTGCAAGTTCCGTCTGCTGCAGACAGTTGCGGTCCGAGTTCAACTGCGCTGAACTAAATCTGAAGCGCGGCTATTTTTGCCGCGACCGCCGAAACTGCTACTGTTGCTTTGTTTAGAGGAAATAGATGAACTTGTGTGTACTGTGCGGCTGCTGGAAATTGCTGACGTGTTTTTGCTGCTAGAAATTGCGATGTTTCTTGTTCTCATCAGTCGCTCGCTTCTCTATACAAGCATAAACAATGTAAATGTTAACGAAATCAATTTTGATTGAAATGAGTTTAATTTAGCACGCTATGACATGGGGTACTTCAAGAAACGAGTAAACAGGGGTCTCAATGATCGGTAACGTTTAGGTACATAAAACCTCTGGTGTTGCAGATATGCATGGGCGACGTTGACTCCTTTCGATCAGGCAGCTCGTCTGCTCGTTTGCTACTTACGACATAAAAAAAATATAGCGTGATACATTTTGTCTGCGTAAAATAAAATGAAAAGCCTCAAAAAGTCAAAAACTATGAATTTGTAGTTACTCATCATCATCATCATCATAGGCCTTTGCGTCTATTACAGACGATTCATGGTGCAATGTTAGAGAGACATCGCTTTTGGTGGCTAAATAAACCGATGCGAGAGCGACATATCCTACCACAGGCCTGACAAGAGAAGTTTGTAACATATGGTGCTGAGTCGCTTTGGTGTCGTCTTTGTCTCTTGTCAGTGAGTGCAGCGAACCAGGTCTCATCGCTTAACTTGCGACCCTTCACCACGCGCTTCCGCCACTCCGTTCGTTTCTCCGCAAGCGTCTCCCAGTTCTGGTGGTCAATTTTAAAGGCGATCATGTCCCTTTTGGCGCAGTCTTTAAAGCGAAGCAATGGCCTCCCAACGTCTCTTTTTGCATTCGCAACCGCACCAAGGAGAACACGTTGTAGTTACTAATGTTTTTGAATAACACTTACAAATAGTGTCGACCATAAACAGCCGATCGGATGATTTTTTTCAAACATTTTGGGACTTTGCATGTCATTTCGCGCATTTAAAATACTAGCATTTACCCGCGGCTTCGCCCGCGTTTTTCCCGTTAATATCCCAAGGGAACTCTTTACCGAGATATAAAGTATCCTGTGTTACAATCCAGGACTTGGTCTATTTGCATGTCGAATTTCATCTCAATCCATTAAGTTGTTACCCCGTTATTTAGTAACAATAGTAACAAACATCCAAATATCCAAACATTTAGGTGTTTGGAAATTTGGATGTTTGTTACTATATTCTTCATCTTTTACAACCTTTCGCATTTATAATATTAGTAGGATATGGAAACACATTTCAATCAATTTGACGTTATCACAATCGATTAAAACCTTCTTCTTCTTTGCAAACCAACATAAGTACAGTACCATAAGTACAGTGTGGATCATATAAAGCGGAAAAAGTTACCAAACATAATTAAATAAATAAATATTGTGGAGACATTTTACACAAATCGACCTAGTCCCAAATTAAGCAATGCTTGTTTTATGGGTACTAGACGAGGATATAAATATTTATACTATACTTAAATAGATAGAAAACATCCAAGACTCAGGAACAAATACTCGTGCTCGTTACACAAATATTTGTGCTTACCAGGATTTGAACCCGGGACCTCTAGCTTCGTAGGCGGTGTCACTCCCACTAGGATAGACGTGTCGTCGATTATGTCGGTTTGTAGCAAAAAGGACCAATTACTTGGTGGTCTTATATCGCGGTGACGATGGAACGCCTCTTGCCCGCCAGCCGCCGGCTGGGTTATTCTTCAGAAATATATCTGCGACTCATACCTCTCCGTCCATACATTTAGTACGAAAAAGGGCCAGAGGAATGAGGTGACTGCAGACATATTTCTGAAGAATAACGCGGCTGACCAAGTCCTCCGAGACAATGAATGTTGTGGGTCCCCAGATTTATAATGCATTACCACCTGACATTAAACTTCTGGAATGCACAAACTCATTCTATAATCAATTAAAAAATGGCTTAGTAGTCAAGCCTTTTACGACATAGATGAATTCTTTCATTCTAACTGCTGATGTGACTAATAATATTATTAAATAAATATAATAATATTATAAACTAAATATCTGATAAGTAATCTAATTTGATAACTACTCCATAAAATAATAATTGTAATTTAGATAATTATAAATTATAACCACAAAACCTTGACATGTAATTAATATTGTATAATATTATCAATAAATGAGTATGATGTCATTAAAATATTCTTTAAAGACAAGTGGTAGAGTGGTACTCACTATGAAAATGTCACATATGTAAGGATGAAGATTATTGTCAAATGAAGAGCCGGGCGCTTAGGTATTATTTTCCCTTCCTTTGTGTCTCATATATATTTATGACTTTGACATTTCACTCGAAAGACTCATAAAATAACTCTACCTGTATAATTGACTTACTAAAATTGCAACAGCAACTTTAAATCGGTGGATCTATGTTGTTTTGCAGCAAAATGGGAGTTTAAAATGCCCCAAAATATATTTTTATACGAAACGTAGCAAATTTTTATGTTCTTTCCTTACCAGTCGAAATGTAATTCGCTTTAAAGTGTCTGCACATTCGTGTAACAAGAAGTTACAGGACAGGTGAATTGTACCGCTCTTTATTATAAAGAGCGCTGATAACCCAAAATATGGTACAAAGTCAGCGTCTAGCATCTTAATGCATCGTTGCAGCAGCGGAGTCAACGACCGTACGCATGCGCCCGGGGGCTGTCTTAGCGCATTCATTTCGTCTAAACGCGATCAAATTTCGATCTTAACATGTAGTAGCCGGTTAAGTAAAGTTTGCACCTGATTTGTATCCGGCTTAGTTGAGGCTAGGTGCAAAGTTAGTCCAATCAAGGGGGAGGATGTAACAGTGGTTGGTTCGGGAGGCCGGCGCTCGGCGCTCAGTTGGCCCGCGAGCCCCGCATCGAGCGCCCGGCCCCTGCCGCCTGTTACACCGAAAGTTTCAAACTTTACGCGGAGTGTGCTCTATGGTTATGTAACCCGGTTTTTGGTGTGCTGTGATAAGGATTTTGTGGTTATTTTTTATGGTGAGTGTGTTTGATTTTTTTGTACGTATTACACGTTTTTTTTCTTTTTTTTTTAAATATAGTATCACATTTTTTGAATTAAAAATAAGAAATATGGAAGCAGCAATTTTTTCGAGTAAAGATTATTGTTAATAGGTATACTTTTATAATATAATAATAAGATTGTATTAAAAACGATTTTTATGATAGTTAATTGGCAATAATTTAATTTAAAAAAACGTTGTGAACTATTTAGTGCCTTTCATAAATAATTAAAAAGTATCAAAATAATAATATAAATATGTGTTTAATATAAAATGTCATTATTTATGGTTGAAATATTACTTGCTATTATTTTTAACATGGGTAATGCATTCTTCTGGTCTTTTTACTAATTTAATGTCAAACGCTAACAGCTGTAATCAGTAAAAACGGAATTGTAGCTAAAACACATAGCAATTTAATGATGTTTACAATATTTTTTTCATTATTTTTATAAAAAAAGTTTTTTTTTTCTAGCAAGTTTTTTACAGAAAAGTAATTTAGTATTAAGGGATTAAAGAAAACCAAACTTAGCTAGACCCAAAATGGAGAATCGTAAATAAATCAAATAGGTTAAAAAAAACATTAATCTTATTGATATTGATTAAACTTAAAATTCTTTTTATGGTTAAGATTCATTAATTTATTACTCAATTAGACGTAATTCACTTAATTGTATAGGGTGCTACGTTTCTGCCGTAGCAAGATTACGAGAGCTACGCCGTAGCCCTTGCTACGATCACATTGCCGGCGCCGCGCCGGTTACGGATTTAAAGCCTAAAAGATGTCTATTACATTACATACCGGGGCCAGTAAAGTAAGAAATGTCTCAGATCACATGTAATTGTCGTCCGATTCTTATTTATTGGCCAAGGTTTGTGTATAAAGTACAAAACGCCATAATTAGGCGAACTAGTTTGACAGTTCCACGAGCACAAATGTTGCCAGAGTTAGGCCAGTGATGTTTTGTCGATATAATAAAAATAAAGGGTTTTATTTTCTATTAGGTTATCGATGCTTGTATTAATAAAGAAATGGGAAAATAAAAATAAAGAAATGCGTTCGATTCGAATGTGACTTAATAAATAACCTAATAAATAAAGTAAGGTCACAGAATAAATTCTTCTTATTCTTCTAATTATTTAAGGATTACACGTCTCTTGAATTTATTTTATTTTTAGACCTATCCTGGTGCGTGCAAATTATTGTGGATAACATTTAATCGATATTTACATTACCAGGCAACATTTTTATCTGTCAAACTAGTTCGCCTAATTATGGCGTTTACTTTATTCTTCTGTTCGACGGAGCCAGAAAGCGGCATCTTCGTTTAGTGCAGCGGCCGGCAAGGTGACGCTTTCCGGCCGGAGGGCAGAAAAAAGTTTAAATATAAAAATAGTAATAGGGTCCCGTTGTAACCCTTTGTATACGGAACCCTAATACACATCCACATCCATCCATCTTGCACATCCGAAATTTATTAAAAATTAGTAAAAATGTATCAAATATGTTGTTTAAGTAGACTAGTAACCCCAATTCATTTGTACGGCGAACCAACCAAACTCAAAGAACCAAAGTCAGGAAATTCGTTTTTACCTTACGTTTGCTGGCTACCCTAGTTCCTACAATTTAGAAAATGTTAACAAACTAATTATCATTGATCTTTAAAGATATAAAAATTACCGAAAAATAAATGCACTTCTGGCATGAGAAACATAACTCAGTGACCAGTGACTATGAAATTCGAATATAAAATATATTTCAAGGGAAGTTGTAAAATTTTATGATTAAAATATCGAGTTCGGGCAGGGAATTTCATTAAATATGTTCGAGTAAAGGACGGTAATATAATTATCATGAAGTAAATAAAATTGTAAGATGCGTTGACATTGTAGGTACTTTAATTTAAACATCTGAAACAGATTTTTATAGTACTTTATGCAAGACAGGCTTTATTGGTTTTAGGTTTAATTATGTACAGCATACATTTATCTACATACATATTATAAATCCTCAATGATGTGTTAGGGAACCATCGCAATTGCACTGTCAGCGCCGACTAGATTTAAAATCAAGACTCATCAATCAATCAACTAGATTTTCATTAAAGCATCGATATCCATGTTATAATAAGTCTACGATGCTCTTTTATAACACTGGCACAGATAACATATTGATGTTAATTTATCCACACTAGCTGTTATATAACGTTATAAAACACGTTAACATTCACTAACATTTCATGAAACTCATAGTTAATTAGGTGTAACATATGACATCTTGTTTATTGTGTACCAAAACAAACGATTACAAAAGCTTAAATCTAAAATAACTTAACACATTACTACTACAAATTCTTAAAAACTAAAACAACATATTCGATAACAAGAATTTTATAACTTTATATAACATTAATAAGAGCTAGTATAGTGTATGATATTATCATAAATCGTCTATTATTTTGCAATCCATATACAATGACTTATGGGAGTAAATCTCCTCTGGGTCCGAGTAGGGCGACGCCCGATGCTTTGACCGGCATGGTAGTGGGGATAAGATTTACGTCTAAGACTGTTGCACAGGCAATAAAATCTATCTCGAGAGGTAAATCTCCAGGCCATGACGGTCTGAGCATCGAGCATCTCCAGCATGCTGGTCCGCACATCGCAAGAGTTCTGGCTATGTTGTATAACCTCTGTATGAGTCATTCGTATATACCTACTGATATGTTGAAAACGATAGTCGTACCTGTAGCTAAAAACAGAACCGGGGATTTGACGGATAAAACCAACTATAGGCCCATTTCTCTGGCGACAATAATTGCAAAAGTGTTTGACTGTATGCTTAATACACAGTTAAATAAACATTTGAAACTGCACGATAATCAGTTTGGGTTTAGGCCACATCTGTCCACAGAGAGTGCAATACTGTGTCTTAAGCATACTGTTAGATATTATACCGACCGTCAGACCCCGGTTTATGCCTGCTTCCTTGACCTCTCCAGGGCATTTGACTTGGTGTCCTATGAAGTACTATGGGAAAAGATGAAAAATAATGACACACCGAGAGATATTATTAACATCCTTAAGTACTGGTACGGACATCAGGTCAATAGAGTCAGGTGGGCGGGAACAACATCGGATGAGTATGGGTTGGAGTGCGGGGTGAGGCAGGGGGGGTTGACTTCACCCACACTGTTTAACCTATACATGAACGCGCTCATCGACGGGCTCAGCAGCCAGCATGTCGGCTGTCAGGTGGACGGGGTGTGTGTGAACAACTTAAGCTACGCGGACGACATGGTGCTGCTGAGCGCGTCGGTGTGTGGTCTTAGACGGCTGCTAAGAGTTTGTGAGGAGTACGCCACGAGCCATGGATTGATGTATAATGTCAAAAAGAGTCAATTCATCGTCTTTGAGGCCGGCAGTAATCGACCTTTAGATGTACCTGCTGTAACTCTCAATGGAGTACCACTGGAAAGAGTCAGAAGTTTTAAATATTTAGGACACGTCGTTACTGCCGACCTGAAAGATAATGCTGACATCGAACGGGAGCGGAGGGCATTGTGCGTTAGGGCGAATATGTTGGCTCGCAGGTTTGCGCGGTGCTCCGGTGGCGTGAAGTTGACGCTTTTTAAAGCGTACTGCACGTCGCTGTACACGTGTAGCCTGTGGGCTAACTATACGCAGAAGGCGTACAATTCACTTCGCGTCCAGTACAACAACGCGTTCCGGGCGGTGATGGGGCTGTCTCGCTACTGCAGCGCATCGGGCATGTTCGCTGAGGCTCGTACGGCATGTTTCCACACCACTATGCGGTTGCGAGGCGCATCCTTAGTTCAGCGGGTGCGAGCCAGCTCCAACACCGTTCTAGCGATGATCGCTGGCAGACTTGACTGCCCTTATATCATGCACTGCTGCGACAGGCATGTAAAGACTGGTGTAGGATAGTGCGTTTGTGGGAATGAGCAATTTAATTTAGTTAAGAATATTCATTTAAGAAAAGCAATGACATTTGTAATTTGAATTAATTGTTATGTGTATTTGTTTTTTTTTTTTTAATTTGACTAAATTTATTATAATTATATGTTAAAATTGTACGATTATGAGCCTCTTAGATGCTTGAAATAAATGAATTTTATTTTTTTTTTTTATTTTTTTTTTTAAATGTAATTATGAATGATTTTCTTCAGTAGTAATTATAAGTTAGTAATTGTAAGTTAGTGGTTAAAAATATTTCTGACTTAATTTATGTATCGGTCTATTACCTGGTGCAATGATAATTACTATGTTAATTAAATCATAAGTTAGTGGTAATTATAAGAATTTATCAAGACTTAGTACCTTTGACTTTGAAAGTTGCCATTGACATTGACTTTCATTATTTAATTGACACAAGTAGATCGTCATCTAGACTTCAAATTATTATGTAATATTGCATTGAAAAACTTGTAAGTCTTGCTTATCTAGAAGCTTATGTATATCTAGCTTATACACCATTTTTCAATTTATGCGAGAAATTGACTGTTATTAGATAATTAATTTTTTTATTTTAAGGAATTTTTCTCAATTTGTACGAGTACATATCTATACAATTTACAGAGAAAAATAAAAAAATATAAATAAAACCCTATACAAAAGGTTAGAGAAAAAGGCACTTTGATATTTCTCTAGCCTTGTCTTGGTTAGGATTTCACGGAGAGGTAGCGACCTCTAAAACTTGAAAAAAAAAGTAGACTAAACTCTAATTCTTCGCGAAGGAAGCCACCAGTAAGAGTTAGTTCAAAATAAAATGATCTCTTAGACGAGCTAGACAGTACCCTGTTAACCCTCTGTAAAAAAACCTCCGTATCGAAAGAGCGAACAATGCATTGCGCGCCTGCGGGATTCGAGGCTCTTCATGGAAAGAGTCAACTCAAGCTGGTCCAACAAACTGTGGAAGTACAGCAGAAGGCAACTCAAGCTCATAGTTGGGGTGTTTACTGGTCACTTCGGGGTCAAACTCCTGGCCAAGTTGGGAGACAATGAAACACATATTGTGTGAATGTCACACTCTCGCCAGACCAAGAATTAAGGAATTTGGCACGGGCTATCCGGAGCTAAATGAATTCCGGGCACTACCACTGGGTTCCATCACCCAATTTATTTGGAGGTGGTGAAGCAAGCCACTGCGTGCGGTAAGGGGTAATTACGCAAAAGATCCCACTTGAAGTGTATCCGAAAGGATCCCTAATACCAAGACAAGTTAAGATAAGAAGAGCGAATAAAAGGTGTTCTCTGTGCCTATAATTAGTGGCCGGAACACAAGATGTTGTCAGGCCCCGGGCACGCCATGTAAACAGAATGATTATATTTCGATATTAATTCAATTTTTGAAAAGACTCTTAGTGCGCGCGGGAAAATTAGATAAAATAATTACACCAAAGACTGAAATAATGTTTTAATTAAAAATGCTCCAGGAAATTTTATCGCGTGATAAAATAACGCTCCGTGTCTTCGTCTTTGTGAATTTCCGTCTTTTTCATACACACTTTAAATTTCTAAGAAAACCTTTTTCAGTGCACTTAAATAATATTGTTTCAAATTTTATCCCACTATTTGCAGTGGTTTAGTTTAGGCTGTATATTGTTATTTTCTTGGAACCGTTTTAAAATTGTATAACTGACCGGACGAGGAATGCGACTTCGTTTTAGCTAGAACAAAAATGTTTTCGTGTGTTCAGTGTGTGTTCAGTTCCTGTCCTCTTCACTCTCTTTTTCAACCGATTCTCGCCTGAAAGGTACATGTTGATTAGGGTATCTCTAACTAATATTCAAAGTCTCATAACAATTAGAGCAGAACTTGCGGAGAAATTAAAGAATTACTGTTTTTACTTTTGGGCATTCTGTATGTAGGCACATGGCCATCGAAACCCGAATTCTTCAGCAAATCATAAAATTGCATGATAACTTTTTCTATTATGTTATTTTTTTTGAAATATTGACACTTATTTGGCGTCATTACTGTCAGTCCAATTGTCGTCATTACGTATGTATGATACAGTATGTTAATTATTGTTGATTTGTTTAATTCTTAAAGTTTGTTATAAAATTTAAATATTTATCTAAGCTCCTAATTTAAAAAAAATATGCTTATTAGACAATCCTGAGAAGTAATTCTACGGGGGCAATTCCAAAGGGTCAAGCTGTATATAAGGTCCTAATTTATTAGTTGCAGATATTTTAACACATTATACTTTACATTAAAATAATTAACTTTAAATAGAAATTAAGAAATCTTTTCATATAACTTTTTTGATTTCATTTACCTAACAAAAAAAAAAATTATAATTTCGTCTATAAAAAATCACCATGTGCATTATCATATGTCACAATAACACTATCTGTCATGTCAACAATTGTTTGTCGTAAATGTCGTAACGGTTCGGCGGGAAAACTGCAAATGTCATTGTGAAGTGGCCAGTTACAGTTAAGTGGTACGTAAAAGAGCTACTAGAATCTGTTCAATGAGTTTTCATTAAGTAATCTCATTAACAGGGTGTTATTACGTAGCAAATTTGTTTTTCCTTTTTCTCCAAAAAAACATCGTAAAAGCTATAATGTTTCATGCTTTAATATACTCCAGAGACTGAGTACTATCAGCTGTAAAAATATCTGCAACTAATAAATTAGGACCTTATATATTTTTTTGTCGTCTCAGTTTTTTTTTCTAAATGGAGTCATGGGCGTGGACTTCGTCGCGAGGTCTACAGCTCACAGATCTAGTTTCATATTTGCAACCCAATTTTTCTAGTCACTTTGTTGCGTAAAGTAAAGGCACGGCAAATATACTATAATATTGTGTCTTAAGATACTTGGTTATAAAATATTGTGGTGTCTTAAGATATCACACACGGTTAGGTTACGATAATGTATCCGTTCGAATCATTGTCTAGCATCGCTCGGCATCTTAATAAAATTGTTCCATATCGCTCGATATCTTAAGATAGAATGAAAAAAACCGTTTAAATATATTGTATCTTAGCCGTTAGTGATAGAAATATCACAAACGGCTAAGATACATATAACTAAGATAGATATGTATGAGCATTCTAAGCGATATTTTATCTAATCATAAAATATTATAGTATCTTCGCCGTGTGTGATGGGCAGTGATGTGCCGTTTAACTGACCGCATGGATTGATTTTCCTATAATCAATGTGACGTGACGCAAACATCACACGACGCCATATTGAAATTGCCGTTGCAGTGAATTGCATCAGTTAGACCGGTTAGACGTCGATTGCAGCGAATGCTTCGGCTGCGCTAGTGACGGGACTAATTGTCTGCCATCATTTTTAAAAGTCTCATATTGTTGTTTTTTTATCGAATTCACATTGCCTTTTTAGGGCTCCGTACCAAAATGGTAAAAAAGGAACCCTTGTGGTGCGACTCTGTCTGTACGTCTGTCGCAGCCAGATATCTCAGGAACTACTGCTGCTATCGATTTGAAATTTGAAATAGGTTTAAAAATTGCTGATCCTGTCTACTGGACATAAAAAAAAATCTTATATCTTTTTCAAAGGGGGGCGAAATGGAATGTCGAAAATTTAAAGTTGGGCTATTATATCAAGTGGGGTATCAAATGAAAGAGTTTAACTTGTAGACTCCAAAACCATTTTTTTAATAATGTGCTTATTGATTTAAGACGAAAAATGTTATTAAACATACCATTCCGCCCTATTGTTCCCGAAGTTACTAAACAGAAAAATCTGTAATAATTAAAAGTTATTAATATCATCCTAAATACAATGGAAACTCGATACGTCGAACCTCTATAAGACGAAATCCTCTATACCACGAAATAAAATCCCGTTCCCTTCCCTTCAAGCCCCAAAACCTCTATAACTAGAAATACTAGTTCGCCTTTGTACACATACCTTTATTTTGTAACCCTGTGCTTTGTATTATTTTGTGCAATAAAGAGTTTACATACATACATACATACTTGACCTCCATAAGTCGAAGTTACCGATGACTCCCTACAAGAGGTTTTAGTACATTTTTTATCTCTATACCTCGAAATAGAAGAACTTTACCTGTATAACTCGAAGGAAGCGTTCTTTTGTTTTATAACCTCTGTATCTCGGAGTTTGTGAATATACAGGGTGAATTTTAAATCGTGAATCGTAATAATTTTTTTGTAGTCTATACATAGTTAACAATAACTTTTAATGCTTTTAAACCTAAATTAAGTACATTTTTTATTGTCCACTTTTAATTTGATTTATCCTATTTTTTTAAATCTCGTGGTCACCCTACATTCATGTTTCGTACTTGTCATGAAAATTTCAACATTAGATATCCATCCTTCCAATATTGAAGTTGGCTGGATAGAATTTTGGCACGTATTGTCAATAAATGTCAACATCGTCGACATTGTCAACATAAGTAGGTATTTAAAAATCGTATTTACTCATAAAATAATTCAGTTTTATTACGATTAATGGTAATAAACGCCTCCACCGTTTTGTTAATAATTAATTAAGCGGGTCTTTAATTGTAATTAACACTAGTGCTCTGTATTAGTCTTAAGTAGCTTTACCGGTAAACGTGGTTACGATTCACGATTTAAAATTCACCCTGTATACCTATATAACTCGAAGAAAAATTATAGCACGTATCTAGTCTATATGAAATTTTACCTCTGTAACTCGAAGTTATAAAGTTCAGAAGAATTTTCAAATTTGGTATTAGAAACGATACGTTGATTTACATAATAAAGTCACAATTTCCATGCAACGATTTGTTTATGTTAGTATAAATTACCATATTTTAAGTGAAATAGCCTATTCGCTCACACAACTGCTATCAGCGATGGACCTCCATTTACATTTTACACGAACGTTTCATTTCCATTCGAAATCGAGATAATTCAAAGGTTTAGATTTGGATCATCGGTCTACTATTCGGCAAGCGGATAATTCATAACTAAGCCGTAAATGTCGTCTCCACAATAACATATTGAGATAGAAGGAAATAGTAGTTTTGTATGGAAACCAGGCGTGTAACGTTTTTCGCTTGGCGTTTGACGCCAAAAGTGAAATTTAGTGATGGAAGACATACATTTTCCATTTTATTTGGTGGTATTTGTACAATGAATTATACCATTATTATCAGATTTTCAAATCTGATTATAATATTGACGGGAACTGAAGTTAACGGCGTGCAAAGTAGGTCGCCGGCACTTCTTTTTAACACGCAAGGAACGTACACCCCTTCCTTCACGTCCTTCTGCCTCGATACATTTCTGCGGTCGTCCCTAATTGACCGAGCTAGCGCAAAATCGAGCGAAGTGTCTCTGTTTCAGCTTGGGATGAAATGATTTCGTTTGTCTGTCTATCCGGATATCTGGCTGTACATGTCGCATTTCTCAACCGATTCTCGTGATTTTTTAAGCAGGTTTAAATACATAATTTATTTGGCGATTCAGTTTTTAAAAATAGCAATTCATTAAAATAGGCTAGATGACTAAAAAAAACTGTTTAGTCCGTCTGTTACATTATGAAAAAATATTGTACACGTATTTTTTGTTTTGTTTGACAAACAAAAAGTTTCGAGTGACGTCACTCTTGAGTACAAATTGTACTCAAGGGTGACGTCACAAGCCCCCACTCCAGAAGTTTGATGATCTATAACTTTGTCGATTTTTAATATTTTGATAAACCAAAAAATACGTGTCCCATATTTTTCCATAATCAAACTGACGGACTAAATAGAATTACATATTTTTAACCCAGTCATCATCTCTATTATAGAACAAATCAAAGTTAATTAATTTATATTGATTGTTGTCAAATACCCTATTAACGATACAGTCTAATTAAAACCTCCACATGTGTAAACATCTTTACAAACTTTCACATTTATAGTAATAGCATTTACCCGCGGCTTCGTTAACGTTATTCCCGTGAATGTCCCAAGGGAAGTCTTTACCGACCGGGATATAAATATTCTGTTTCAATCCGGGACCAGGTCAAAGTATAAAGACAACCAAGTAGTACGACTTCTGCCGTTTAGGAGCGCGCGACACGTATTTACACAGACGCACGATCGCACGTCTGTATGAGTGCATTCCCTTCTTCTGTGGCAGGCCCGCACAGAGGCAAATGCTTGCCTGTGGTGCGCCCGTACACGGCACGCACACATGCGCGCTCCCAATGTCTCTTTTGTTGGAAGAAAAACTACCGTATACCGTGACCAGGTCTACTTGTATGGCAAATTTCATCTCAATTCATCTAGTTGCTACCCCGTTATTTAGTAAAAAACGTCCAGACATCCAAATGTCTAAACCTCCAAACATCTTAACATCCAAACATCTTCGCAAACTTACACATTAATAAAATTAGCAGGAAGGATACCTAAAACAAAAAAATACCTGTTTCGCCTTCCACACTGTATTAAAGCTAAAATAAACTCCCCGATCTCCTAACAAAGGCAAATGAACATTTCAGTTCCAGACAGTACAATACGCTCCATCCCTTTGTCTCGCTTACACAACACGTTTATAATTTCAGTTTCAAACTAATTCAGTAAGTTTCATTCACTATTAATCCCCAGCGTCAACAAATAAGACGCCTATTGTGCCAGCCCTGTGCCGTGTGCTTGACATGCATGGAGCTTGTTCCGCCATTTCAAATAGAACTCTAGCCCTATAGGAATTAGGTCCAGTTTTGCAATGAAGCTGAGCTAGGGTTGTGCATCTGTCAGTTGTTTGTTCTGAAGGCAATTGTAATTATATTGAGTTCTTGATGTCTTTAGCGTAATTAAGATGAGAGCTGTTGATTAGGTAGTATTTAATAACTGAAGTATTTTGTGTTAAATTATTAGGATTAGGATAATTAAGCATTTAGACATATTTTGGTTTCAATGAATAATGACAAAATGCTGTTATACAAGTTTGATTACTTTTAAATAAATTTTGAAAGTTCAGTATTTGCCCATTTTTAGATGTGTAATTGACTTCATATTTATCATGTAAATGTCATCAAAATGTATTACCGTGTTTATGCAAATAAATTCTCATTCTCATTCTCATACGAGTGCAAATGTCTAATAACAGTACCGTCAGTAAAAACGTAACTGGAAATAAATTTCAGTAATAATTACTGCGCCAAAAAAACCTCAGAAGTGGGATTAAATGTCTTTTTTCGAGTTGCCGCCGTCTTGAAGACAAAATGACAAATGTAAAGCAAGTCAAACGCTGGCTCTGTCCGGCCAATTATAAGCGACATAATTACGCCGATTATGAGGCTGGATTAAGGAGAGGGGCGGATAAATTAGCGCTGTTGCGGTCACCAATCCAACGGCCTGTTACATACAACACTCTTATACGACAACCATGTACACAACACTCTTTGAACTCCTTTTGTCAAAGTTCCTTAGTTTTGTCACTAACTCACTCACTGCTGATGATCATCATAATTCTAAGGTACTTCTAGCAGAGCTCCAAATTTTAAACATGATTTCCTAATTCCTAAAAGTCATGCCAAACCTAAAAATGTTAAATTTCTCAAATAAAAAATCCTCCACAGGTAAATAATAGGCAAGTCTGTTGACACTGAGTAATATAACCGACTTGGTGTAACATTAGATCTCAAATTTTTTTGCTGTAGAAAAACTGCGTTGCAAGACTTGCATCTTTTTACATGTGATGATTTTGATGGGATATTTTATTTTCTTGCTGTCAAGTTGACAGCAAGAATATGACAGTGTCAACGTATAGAAAGTCGTGGCTGGAGTATTCTATTCTGTCTGTTTATTGCTTCCCGTCACTCGACGTCTCGGCTGATCGTCGTAATAAGCTGGGCTTATCCAAGATACTCAATTAAATCATCCCGCTTGCAGATGTCTTTATATGTACAGGCAACGAGTTATTTTGAAGACAATTGCTTCCAAATATTTTATTAAAAGAGAAATATTGAAAATGATATGTCTCTGACAAGATGCGAACCTGCATCTCCTCAGCTATCCGGCCATGCATATGGGTTGTAAGGACTCAATGGTAGATGACCAGGAAGACGTCACAAATGAGGGAACTGGTTGAGAAATTGGATGACATTTTTCGGTAGCGTAGTTGGTAATGCGCCGGTGTTGGCCCGGATAGCCGAGAAGATGCAGGTTCTAATCTTGCCAGAGACATATTATTTTCAATATTTCTCTTTTAATAAAATATTTGGAAGCAATTAACTTCAAAATAACTCGTTGCCTGTGCATATAAAGACATCTGCAAGCGGGATGATTTAATTGAGTATCTTGGATCGAATCCTGCCCGAGACATATAATTTTTAAATTTTTCTCTTCTTTTGGCAGTCGTTAAAGCTACAATAAAAAATCACTATTGCCTCCACCATTCTTGGATCTATCTATGAGAAATTGAGGGGCTCAAATATCAAAGTTAATAAAGTTCCAATTCTGCACCAACTAAATTCTCTGTTTTACCCGATGGTTGACTGCTAGAGGATGCCTTAAGGCATTATGTCCACCGGTAGTACTTCCTTTATTATTGTGCAATAAAATTTAAATAAATACTTAAATAAAATTATTTATTCGTCAATTAAGGCACAGTAAAATGTATCTTTGCACTTCAAAGAGTTCCCACTGGTTGCAAGGTGAAACGTTAATGAGAGCTTACGGTGCAAGACGGAATTATGTCCAAACAATTTTCATATTAATCATGGACACGTGTACAGAAATTTCAGCATTTTTATAGTACATCGTGCATTTGTCTCTCTGATGATGAGACCCATGAGGTTTTAAGGGAGCCAGGGGAGCCATGAGGTGTTAAGGGGGAATCCAGCTCTGATGATGAGATCCATGAGATGTTAAAAATACTGAAATTGCTATACAATACACAACTATGTATAGAGTAGACAACATATAATAAAACAGCTCGCTCAGTGCATTAGTATTGCCATACAGCGAGGAAATGCTGCCAGCATCTTTGGCACCATGCCACGGGGGCCCTTTTTAGATATAATTTAATAGGTAGTTTAGTTTTAGGTTTAGTATAATTAGTTTAGTTTAGGATAATAAAACTGTGTAATGAAAAGCGATATTGTTGCGCTTTTGTTAACATTGTGGTGTTTCTAGAGAAAATATTAACCAACATTCTATAATTTCTATATACATATAACATATCTAACTTTGATAACAACCTGTATGCAGGGTTAATCCAGCTAACTTTCGCACCCCACCGATAAAACAAGGATTGGCTTAATTTACAAACCCCGTATCAGTTAACAAACCGATCCGCGGAGCAAACACTTAGTTGAAAGTTATAAATAAAGTGAAATTATCAACGGCTGCAACAATACCGGAACGTTCACGCCTTAACAATGAAATAAACTACCCCTTGCCGAGGGTCGGCCCTTCGTTTCAATCGAGGCGGGCCCAGGGGAGCGCCAGAAAGGCTTCCAATTGTACTGTGCAGCGCGAGCGGCGCAAGCCATGAGTGAGCGCGAAAGCGAGCGCGATAAGCGACGTCTAAGGCACTGGTCCCACCGCCGACGAGTAAAGTTGGGCGAGTAGCATTACATTGTGGATCTGGAAAGGTCGATGGATCACACTGTGCCTGGTCAGCCCGCAATTAACTGTTACTCGCCCAACTCTACTAGCTTACTCGCCGGCGATGGGACCAGTGCCTAAGTAGTGATATCGCACCTTACAATGACTTGATCCATTTTTTTTTATATTGACTTTTAGTCATATTTTCATTAACTTTGCGACATATGAGCCGTGGTTACCTACAAGGGTCAATAGCAGAACGACTACATCGCAAAATGACCATATCGCAAAGCCAAAACATCATAAAGCTCAAATTGCTATGACTATTACTCATTATGACTACATGGTTTAGCAACTACAATGTCAATGTCCTTCATCGCATGACTATACTCATCTTGGCTTTCTACTTGTTCAACTAATTTTTTATTTAATCTTCAGATTCACACGCCGAATACGGTTTATATTAAGTTAAAGATTAATTAGTCATTTAGTCGTACAGGTTGATCGTCTTGGGCAAGGTCACCACTGTAACGAGTTAGGGGACAATTTAATCTACTACTGACCATGTAGTACAATCGAACACACATAAGTCAAGTACTTCCATCTGTAAACCATATTATACTCAATTTCAAATACCATGGCCCGATGCACTTGAAGCTTAACAATAGGGCTCATAATGTTTGCCTTTTGTTATCTAATTAGGAGCACTTCAAAATGGCACGCGTCGGTCCAACCTGCATGCAACTAAAGCGTGACTAAAACATTTTGGTACTTGAAAATAAAAATACGAAATATAAGTTGTTATACAATGGGACAGGGTAACTTATAATAGTCACTTAACACTTTTAAGACCAGGAACTCACTCCGCGGGCGCTAGGCTCGTAACAACTACCTATAGGTACATACGGGTTTCCCCATGTAATGTTTGTAGTTGCTACCTAATAATGTTGGCTTGCGATAGTGTAACACTGACTCCGTTTGTTGTCGCTTCGCTGTCGCTCGTGGCGTGAGCCGCGCGGGGCGTGATTTGCGAAGGTTTTTCCCGCGCTGCGTGATTTCGGCGCGCATTGTACAGCCTCCATTCAAGAACTGTTTCACACCGCCGACGTGACGCGAATCCCGCGCAAATTGTTTACGGCTACAATCTATAGTTTGCGCTGAGAAAAGAAATGTATGCTTTAAAGCTGAAAAGAAAAAATAAATCAGACGAAGGTACCTAAATCACAAATTCGTGTATTTTCAAGGTAATTTTTTTAGAAAAGTACTCATTCCTAAATTGTAGACATAAATCCACAGAACAATCATTTAAATATTTATATTGTATGTTCTTTTTTGTAAATAAAAATACCTTAAAGATTTTCATATTAACGAACAGAGCACTCAGTTTAAGTGCATCAAACTTTATGTATTTCATGACTTAGCTTTCGCTTTTACAAATTGCGGATTCGTATCATCTTTAATTAGATTTCTTTTCATCTTATATGTATTTCTATTCATACGGTGTGTATTAACACGGACAGACTAACGAGAGTGAGAAACACGTACGACATAACTCAACAAAACGACTTTTACTGCTCTTACACTTTAGCAAAATTAATGTGCTACTAAACGAAAGTATAAAGTAGTAACTTAAAGCGACAGAGCTCTAAATTGTATAAATATAGTCGTAGCATATTATGCTTAGTTGCCATTAAATACATCGTTCAGGCAAAAGTGTTTATAGCTCAATGTAACTCCCCGGTTCAGTAACAGAGCTTTGTCTTGAAAAGTCCTAAGTTATATTTGTCAGGAAATGTAAAATGACAGAAAACAGACGATGAAAGCGTTTCTTGGCGTTTTTGTTTCATTTCAATTATTCTGTCAGGCATATTAAGGTAGCATTTGATCTTGTAAGGTAACTGTGGCCATCTTAATATAAATACTGTTTTCTTGAAATCCTTATTTTTTATTAAATACAACAAAACAAAATACATAACAAAACGGGGTATCGAAATCTAAACTAATTCTAAGTATAAAATAATTCCCAATTATAAAATAAGGTCCAAGTCTCTCCCTGGTGGTAGGGTTCCCAGAAGGCTGGTACCATTGCCACGCTGAATGGCAATGCTGATCCTTCATGCTAGGGGTACAGAAGAGCATATTCTACTTTCTACTAATGTACTAACATTATAAATGTGAAAGTTTGTGACGACGCTTGTGCGTTTGTTACTAAATAACGCGGTTATAACTACATGGATTGAAATTTGGATTTAGGATACTTTAACAGAAAAACGCAACCAAAACACTGGTAAATTCTAATATAAAATATCTTGGCGTAGTTTTCTGAATGCTAAATGTAATAAAAGGACAAAGTTGAAAGTCAGGGGAATGTGCCAAAATGCAGAAGCTGAGTTCAGAGTAGTTTAAATTAAGCGAAGGAATTAGTTATTAGCATGAAAAATTAACAAAAGCGCAGCCCGGCCGCGGCGCAACCTTCGAGTGCAAGTTAATAACTTCTTGTGGGGTATAAAATACTTTTTGTCCAATCTAGGCGTATAAAGAAACTGTAACTTGATTATTTTAACCCCTCGCACTAATTCACTTTATTTATTTACTTTATCATTGAATATCACTCCTATGGGCCGATGCCATAAAGAAAGCATATATCAGAGAACTCTACAGGCGTCGATTCGGAAGGAGCAAGCGTGGAGTGGAGAGCTTTGGTGCATAATGCAACGACCTCATGTGGTCGCGAGCCTCAGTCATGAGGAAACGAGGAAGAAGAGAGATCTGTCATATAAGTACACCAAGACACGTCAGACGACACATTAAGTATGTCAGTTACCAGTAAGTATAAATAGTAAAATATAAATATCACAAGTTATCTGGTTTACCTTATGATTAACTGGTAGATAATACCTTATGTCATTAAGTTCGCCTTCTATCGATAAGTTATTTTTTGAGTAATAAAATTCAAATAAATGAATTATATTATACAGAGTGGAAAAATTTGATGGGCCCTGGAGGGAAACTGCCTTAAATCCTTAAGTTAGCTCATTTTACTTTAAGGAAGCATTCTTTTATATTTAAAAAGGAACAAAACTGCATTAAAGGTTTTCTAAAATTCGCTTGTCTACATCAAATTATTCCACCCTGCTGTATACAGGTCACATATTAAAAACATAATTAACCTAAGGCGTCGCCAGTAGCAGGGCAGGACCAACGCTACCATCTGGACGGACTCGGAGCGCATCGTCAGGATGCATCCTGACGATGTGCTCCGAGTCCAAGAGTTACAAAAAGTACCGCATGAAAAAAATTTATTTTCATTATACTTTTATACTCATTTCAAAGATTCATATGTATATTCCTATATTTTACGGCTGCATCAAACTCTACTTAATAAAATTACAGAATGAATTAACCTAAAAGTCACTTAAATCAGAGTGAATGCTTAAGCAAGTATTTTAATAGTCGTTGCCAATTACCACTTATGACTTGCACTAAAACTGAACGAAATTTACACTTGAGTGAAGACAGGGTCTAATTAAGCCCGTCAGTCGAATCTCGACTCTATGTCAAGGAAATAAGTCCCAGTTTAGTTCGTCCTCGGATCGGTTGAGGAAATTCTGATTTATAGTTTGCGAACTATCTTCTTCGTTTGTTTTAAGCCAATTGTAACTTTGGATTTTATGATATTACAGTTATGAGCCTTTATTTTCAGGGGTGGAAAGTCGTGTCATACCAATTTGAGAGCTAAGCTGAAGAAACAAAGTTGTTTTTGGATTAAATTTCTATAGGACTTTAAAAATTAAATAGAATATTTTAACGGTATTCTGTGGATAGTTATTATGGCAGTTATAGCACACTAATATAATATTTGATTAATAATGGTGCTTGTTCACGGTGAATGTAGCTGGAGCAAGTAAAGTAGCGAGCTACTTGTGCAAGCAGTAAGCTGCAAGCGTGATGCACTAGTTACTCGCGTTTATACATGGCACAAGTAACTGGAGCGAGTAAAGGCGTTTCGTTAGGTCACTTGCTCGGCTTGCCGGACCTGCACACTTATTTTTACCGATATTTACGCGGCACATGTAACCTGCGCAAGTGACTCAATATACGTAAGCTACTTGCACTGTGTACATATGTTAGAAATAAAAATAATAGCTATTTTGTTTTGGTTTACGTTATTTCAGCGAACTGAAGTCGGCATTCGTTATGAAAGCACGAAAATACACGTCAGTATTTTTATAAAACTGGCCTATTTTTTAATCAACCTGAAACCACTCTGGATCTTGAGTCGTGTTAGTCTTAGCTCGTCGCGATCCCGACTTGTTAGCCCAGATAAGACTTGATTAAACGCCCCTGGCTACATCCTGTATACAGGTCCCCGCAGTCTGTATCACCTGGCGACATGCGCCCTACATACATGGAGAAAAAGTGTGACACACACACAAATTCTGAACTCGCTGAGATTAGGAAACGGTAACGAACATATGGGTAGTTTCACGGGAGTTGAGGCCACGCACACACCAACACTGTCATGTAAATTACTGTTCTTTTTTCGTACCGATAGCAGGTTCAACAGTGAATTGCAAGATAGACCAAAAAGTTTGTTTAAACTAAAGCCTTGTGTTTATTTACTCACTCATTAATTTCATTCATTCACTTTTTTTGCAATGAGTACTTCATGTAACTGTGTGTGTAATCATTCACCTCGAGTCTCATGGAACTACCTTTGACGACACGTTTAGCCTAGTGGGAACCACACAGAAATATATTGAGATAACAGGAAATAATTCGTCGATTTGTATGGAAATCAAGCGTGTAACGTTTTTTGCTTGGCGTTTGACGCCAAAGTGTAATTTAGTGATAGAAAACATGAATTTTTCAATTCATTTGGTGGTTTTTTTTAACAATTAGTTATACCATTATTTGATTTTCAAATCTGATAGGTAATAATATTGACGGCAATTGAAGTAAACGGCGTGCAAAGTAGGTTATTGCCACTTATTTTTAGCATGCGAGGTACATACACTTTTTCCTTTTACTTCGGTATATTTATATTTCTGTGGGGAACCTACGAAGTTAGAGGTCCCGGGTTCCAATCCTGGCAAGGACAAATATTTGTGAGATGAGCATTATTTGCTCCTGAGTCATGTATCTTTTCTCTGTATTTAAGGCTATATTTATCTACATAAGTCTGTATTGTATCCATAATATAAGAATGGCTTAGATTGGACTTTGTCGATTTGTGATAGATTGTTCCTAAGTAATTATATTATCGCTGGGCTGGCTCGCCTCGGCGGAGGCACCATCGCAAGATATGCCATCGAAAGTTATTTGACAAATGGCAACAATATATAACTTTTGCATTCGGCACTCTGCTCATTTTTAAAACCGAACACTTTTCAGGATTAGTGAATAGCATTTGGTTTCGCTAGGTTTAGTTTAGATTTACATTGTAATATTTAGATCAATTGAAAGGATGTTTACAAAAACAACTATACTAGGTTGACACTTATAGAGAAACATTTATAGTGACAGTAGGTGTCAACCGGTTTAGACAGTTATGTTCTTTTTGTAAAAATCCCTTTAATTGAAAACGGATTAGATGAGAGATAGACTTTTGTAAGTACTCGTAGTACTACTACTTATTCTGTGGCCATGCCAAAGTAAATCAACAATTCGTTACAACGACGATAAAAAAGAATCACAAATACGTTTGGAAAGTACATCCAAACCGGCCACCGGCTAAACTGATGTAACCGAAAAGCTTAAAAAAACGTTCCCATTTAAAACAGAAGTCGAATGAGAATCTAATAAAACGATTGCTACGAGCGGCGACCGCGGCAAAATTAAATATCGCCGAGACAATTCACAAGAATAAGTCCCTTTTGCTGGGAAAAATCTACCACCATTTTAATTCCACGCGGCGTTGAATGGAACAATTATTTTTATTTGCCTTGTTCTACAGACGGTTTTTGTGAATCAAGTTATTGTGGGAAATATTTTTACTCTTTCCTTGTTTTGATAGTTTAATGGCGTCAGGTTTTTTAACTGGTGTTGATTGCAGCGAATAAATGTAACTTTGTAACTTATGCTTATTGCGGTTCTCTGTTCGAGAATATTGTGTTTTGTAAAAAAGCTAACGTGTTTTTTAAATGTAAAGTTAAAAAGTTTGGTTTATTGAATAGGTACAAAAGTTTTATGCTCGTAAATGATATAAGTGGTACGTTTATTTTTTAATCTCTTGCAAATTACATGTCAAACAATTTATTAACAAATGGGTCAGTTAAGTGATTATCATTAAATCGCACCATTGAAATAATTGATGTGAACAATTAATACAGCAATTAAATTAATTGGAAAATGTTTTTACAATCTCCGGTCTCCAAGTTGGGAGCTTCGAGTAACTTCGGCGAGGGTACAACTTAGCTTTGTGTTTTAACTACACTGAGGGGCGAACACCTATTTTCGTAAAAACTTTTATTAAAATCCTACACACAGAATGGGCGTCGTAATCCTCCATTATTTCGCCTTTCAACAATTACGCGAGGCTGCAAATAAAGACGTTTCAAGAGCAATATTCAGGGGGAAGGAAGCCGTATAAAAAATTATCATCACCTCATTCCGTCTCGCGGGCTTTCGGCCCAAATAAAAAAACTTGAGACGCGAGTAATTTTTTCACAAGCTTTGCTCATAGCGGCAATAAAAACCCTCCCCGGCGGAGGCGCGCTATATTTCATTTTACGTCTCTCGAACCTGTCTACGACACTCGGAACGGAAAGTTTAAATACCAGATGAGAATAATGTGAATTACGTGGACCGAGTAACATGACGTCTCCCCGTTTTCCGGGAAAAAAGAGTTACAACGCTTTGTCTTTCGGGCGTGTTTGATTAAGTTCCTTATTCCTCGAAACAAATTACTCTGAGACGCACGGCCCGCAATTATTCTTGGTTTTCTTACAGCGTTTTGTCTTGTTAAGGGGGCGGAGTGTATAAGTCGAAAGCCATACGGGAAAAAGCGAGCGCAAATTAGAAACGATATCATTGTGGCGTATAACGTTTCAAGGAAGCTCCCTATAATAAGGTTGGTTGTAGCTTTTTCGAACAATATTTGTTTTCTTTAAAGGATGAAACACAGAAATTATGTTTTTTTTTATTTGCAGTGTGTTTTGTCTATCATGCGATACAATTCCTCTAATGCGTTTGTCAAAAATATGGATTCACTAGTAGCCGAATGAATGTATGTATGTGTATTAAATAGTACATTACACAACTAGGGTGGTAAAACAAAAAACTTTCGTTATTACCTCCCGTGTTGTGTACATCATTTTTATGGCTACACTTGGCCAGAAAGCGGGTTTTTCCGTACGCGTAGCGTGTGGTAAAAACCACTTTGTGCCCAGGTGTTCCATAAATACTTTTACGTCACACCTGGCCATAAAGTGGCAATAACCGCCTCAGATCGCATACTTATCGCCCTTGCCTTCGGCTCTGGCGTCAAATACCTGCGATCTGTGACATTCTTTGTTTTGCCGCCCTAGGTAAGAAATGTACTATATTGCGCATAAAATCATACAGAAACAATACAAGGTACAACGGCTTTGTACATATACAAAGGCGAGCAAGTAGAAGATAACAGATTAAAAGTTTTATAAATATACATTATAAAGCCGCATTCACATTTATCTGTCGTGTCGTGTCGTGATGCGTCAGAACGGTATCGGTTCCATACATTTAATATGGTTGCGTTCACATTTATCTGATGCCTTGTGTCATGACGGCTTGTGTTGTGTCGCGTCAGCAGCGATCCCGGTCCGCGTCAGGACGGGTGAGGTGCGGGGGGCGGTGAAGCGACACGGCTCACCGCATCAGACTAGTGTGCACGCGGCCAGTGTTGTGTCGTGACGCGTCACAGCTGCGAAAAATGGACGAAGAGCTGCTCATTGAATGCGTCTCTGGGAGCCAAGAGGCGATTGATTAAAAATTTCGTCAGAACGCGTCACAACACAACACATAAATGTGAGCAGTAAGCATCACGACAGACAGCGTCACAACAGAACGCGTCAGATAAATGTGAATGCGGCTTAAAGTTGACAACTAAAAGTATAAAATGATAATTAGTTGACAAATTGAATAAACTAAAGTGGAAATTTGGTAATTAAATTAATTAGGCAGAATTAACAGCTTCAGCCCAAACGGTTTTTTAAGAATTAAGTAAGTTGTGATGGCAAGGTAACAGACATCGGGGAATTCATACTGCTTATAATACATGCCTTTTTCCAAAAAATATGGTGGAATGGTAGGATATAGCTTAACGCGGGCTTATTTTCGCGGGATAATTAAAAAGTAAGAAATAGCAGCTTTATGCGAACAATTTATTTGAAGTCGGTACTAGTCTCGTATTCCAAATATTAAGGCTGGCATCGACTTCAAAAAAATAATTGACATAAAACTGTTAATTCTTCCTTTTTTGAAGTAAGTTTCTATTTTTTTAGATTACTTTTTAATTTTTTCATTTTCTTAATTTCAGTAGTAATCGAATTACGCTGTTAATTACACGTTTTCCTGACTGACACACGCATAACTCTCTACTTATCTCAAAAACTACTGAACCAATCTTGATGAAACTTGCACAGGTCCCTACGTTAGATTATAACTAGTCCAACTATTTTTTTTTTGTATTCCAACTTATAGTTTTTGAGATATGCGCGGACAAACATACACACACTGACGAAATTTGGTGCACACTTTAGAAACTGGTCTAGAGTAACATATCTAAAAACTGTGCAATTCTGATAATATTACATACATTATGGATCGAATTGATAGCCTATTGACCTCGTTTTTTTTAACTCAGTTAAAAATATCTTCATTAACCAGCAATGATTAATCAAATTCACTTAACATTTTCGGTAATAACCACATTAATTTTCAAAAAGCATTAAAGAAGCTTTAATAGACAATACCATAACCATAAATATAAAAAGTATTTACTCTAAAACCCCTCGAGTGCTCTCATAATCATCTTCCACAAAAATACCTCTTTGGGCGTTTAATAAAACGGGATCGAACAGTCATGCTGGTTATTACCCAAGCTTAACGATTCCTATTTTAATCACATCGCTCCTTCCGCGCGATATAGAGATTATAAATCTGAATATTGTGTAGCAGAAAAAGAGAAATTTTTAATAGGTGTTTGTTTAGCGTCCACAGAGCCAAATTTCAGGCGAAACTAGTTTATCCTGACACATTTCGGATACACCGCACAGTGGCCGAAACGGCCATTTCCATCTCAAAAATCTGTAACTTTTTTGTTTATTGAGATTTATAACTGAAATTTGGTATACGTAATCCTGAATAGATACGCAATCATATAATCAAAACGCGTTTAATATAAAACTTATATTTATTGAGTAATATTGGGTTAAAAATAAAATATCATGGTTTATCATACAAAATTTTATTCTAATATTTTTTATTTATTTTTTTCTTCATATAACTAAGTATTATACTATTATACAGTATAGTATTATACAGTGCTATCCACCGATAAAGGCTTCCCTCTCATGAGCACGTAGATTAGTCATAAAAATATAGTATAGTATTGTATCTTGGGGGGTTAGAACTAGAACATAACTAGAGTAGAGTGAGACTGATTACAAGCATGTCCAAGTATATGAAGTTATTTTGGTTAAAACCACCCATACCGTCCCCACATATTACATGGATACTTCGTTTGCGCATGAGTGGTCCTCCCGTTTTAGATTCGGAACGAACGTCTGAGTAAGCTTTCAGTGAAAAAGTGTGGGATATTTTTAAAGACAGGCTTGCCGATTTCATTTGAAATGGCTTTGATCAGCAGCGACTACTATAGCAATTAGTGAGGAGCAGCTGGAATAGACCGTGTGAGCGAGTAAAGCATTTATCTTATCTTCTGTATACATAAAACTGTTATAAATAATACACGCAGTTTCAGTTGTACATTAATTTGTACCGACAGACAAGTTTTTTTTATTGAAGTAACCATAGTTATAAGAAAAACATAAATACCTATACAGAGTGAATTTCAAATCGTGAACCGTTATATTTTTTTTGAAGTCTATACATAGTTAACAATAACTTACAATGCTTTTAAACCTTTTTTTTTGTTTTTTTTTTTTTAAAAGAACCTTAATTGTCACCCTACATTCATGTTTCGTAGTTGTCATGAAAATTTCAACATTAGATATCCATCCTCCCAATATTGAAGTTGGCTGGATAGAATTTTGGCACGTATTGTCAATAAATGTCAACATCGTCGACATTGTCAACATAAGTAGGTATTTAAAAATCGTATTTACTCATAAAATAATTCAGTTTTATTACTGTTCAGGACAGTCTGAACATACATTTTTTATAGTTTTAAGATTTAAATATTTAAGCTAGTAACACTGTTCAATGTGTTTTGTCGATGGGCTTCGCCTATCTTTCTCTCTGGTTTTGGTGCTATGGCTGAACAGATGTGCAAAATCCTAATTAAACTAAGAAAGTTAATTTCAATAAAGTTAGCTTCATTATTTCTTTCGCATTTTGAATTTAACATGCGAATAGTGGTCCTTCGTGTTGTAATAGTGTAGATTCAGTGTTTTCCAAAGGAATACCGTTTGCTGCTTTGGCGGTTGGAGACTTACTATAATAAGTCGCCCGCCCGCCGCAACTTCACCCAGCCTATAGTTTGGGTGATCGTCATCCTTTTTGCTGATTTAGGAAAGAAATCAGCACATCATCGTTGGCTGCAACCTACAATATCTTGGAAGAAAGTTCGAGTTTCTCAGGACAAAGGTTTTTTTACACAAGTACCGACAACTTAATTTATACGGTAAGGCGAGAAACTTTTGACAACTTACTTAAATTTGTTGGGTTGGCAACTCTGCTCAGGCAGGATAGTGTGTAGCCGCCATAACGAATTGGCGGTATTTGTGACAGTGACAGCTGACAATTCGTCTACTTTGTCTGTGGATTCTCGTTGTGCTGCGCTTGCGATTTGTGATGTAAACATTGGTTGTGTTCGGCGAAATTTATCGAATAATAGTGAAAGTGCGTAGTGTTTTGCGGTTTTTTATGCAAAAAAGGTTGTCTTAATCATGGCTGAGATTAAAAAACTACGCCTCATGCGGGGGCAAGTGAAGGCAACGTTGACGCGTATTGAGCAATTTATATACGATCCGCTGAACATCATATCTGCCACAGTGGAAGGCTTGGAAGCGAGAAAGGAGAGATTGACGGCTGCCTTAAAGGAATATGAGCTTATACAGCTGGAAATACTAAACTGCGACGAAACCGATAGTGAGGATGTGGGTGCATTTGAGGACAGATTTTTCACTGTGCTGGCGAAATTAAATGAGTCTATTAAGACTATAAAAGGCTCGGCGTCTGCTCAAACTTCCGATATCTCAGCGTCAAAGCTTCCTAGTGTTGACATTCCGGTGTACAGTGGTAAGGACTTTACTCAATTTAAACCATTTTATGACATGTTTATAGCAGTCATTGACAACAACAAAACTTTGTCCAATGTACAAAAGTTATTTTACTTAAGAAAATATTTGACGGAGGAAGCCTTATCTGTTATTGTCAATTTGCCATTGGTAAATGCTTCATACAAGGAAGCTCTTGATTTGTTAACAAAACGTTATGATAATAAGGCAAGGCTTATCTCTAGTCATATTAACATTCTCTTAGACATCCCATGTATGGCTAAAGGGACAGCGGCCTGTATAAGGTCTTTTGTATCGCAGGTACAGCAACAGCTGCACGCATTAAAAAATTTGAAAGAGCCCACCGATAAGTGGGATATGTTATTAATAACAATACTGTCTAGAAAGCTAGATCTATATACTAGCAGGGCTTTCCATCTTGAGAGAGACCCACAAACACTTCCTACGATGACTGAGTTCATTGCATTTTTAGAACGACGTGCTATGGCGTTAGAGGATACTTTACCTCAGAAAAGTACTTCAAATGAAAGTACTTCCAAATTTAAATCTTACCCTAAGATTTCAAATGTAGTTACAGCACCTATGTCTGCTTGTAAATTTTGTAACAAGGTTGGCCATGCAATCTATAATTGTGTGAAATTTCAGGAAGCCTCAGTGGAGGCCCGCCTGGCCTTTGTGTATGAGAAAAAGTTGTGCGCGGTTTGTATTAACGCACACCCAGACAAAATTTGTAAGTACAAGTTTAAATGTAAATTATGTAAGGGTCTCCATAACACCCTATTACATCAAGATGACGCTGTTAAAGTCGAGCAATCTGCGGGGTCTTCCACTGCCTTGTCTTGTATCAATGATACAGAGTATAAGGTGCTTTTGCCTACCATAAAGGTAAAAATATTAGATAAATATGGCCGCTGGGTGTATGCTCGGGGTTTGCTCGACAGTGGTTCAAGTGCCTCCTTTGTCACTAATGCTCTTGTAGAACGACTAGGTTTAAAAACTGTAACAAAGAGCCAGAATATTATTGGAATAACCAATAAGGCTACCAAAATAAATCAGTCTGTGACTGTACCAATAGAGTCTTGTCTATATCAAGATGTTAAGTATAATGTTGATTGCCATGTTGTAGAAACTATAACTACAAATTTGCCACAACAATCCTTTGACTGTTCCAAATTGAACATACCAAGTCATATCAAGCTGTCCGATGACAGCTTTAATATGTCTTCAGAAATTTCATTATTACTGGGGGCAGATATTTACTTCAATGCTTTATTGAACAATTGTATAAAACTTCCCAATGGACTTGTTTTGCAAAGTACACTTTTTGGGTTTGTTGTGGCTGGCAGAATAAGCCAAGCGTGTAACATATCGAATACTGCATTAGTATCAAATTTTGCTATTTGTGAGAGCCCAAAATTAGAAAATGTAATGAATCAATTTTGGTTAACAGAGAAAATGCCAGAGAGTCATACCGAGGTTTCAGATGAGTGTGATAAAGCTGAAAAAATATTTCAGGAGTCTGTTAGCCTGAAAGATAACCAATTTCATGTTGATATACCATTAAAATACCCTCTGAATGAGCTCGGTCTCGGTGACACTTTCTCGGTTGCCTTACAAAGATTTTATTCTTTGGAAAAAAAATTGCACAAAAATGTAGAGTTGTTAGAGCAGTATAAAAATTTTATTGATCAATATGTTGAGATGGGACATGCTAAAGAGGTTGATATCAACTCTTATGATGTGTTTAATGGTCCAGTAAATTTTTTAGCACACCATCCCGTTTTCAATGAAGCCAGCATCAGCACGAAGCTGCGCGTGGTGATGGACGGGAGCATGAAATCCAAAAGTAAGCTTTCTGTCAATGATGTGATGCTGAATGGGCCTGTGGTGCAGGGTGAGCTTTTTGACATACTTATTTTATTTCGAACTTATTTGTTCACTTTGATAACTGATGTTCAAAAAATGTTCAGATGCATTTTTATAAACCCGGACCATAAATGTCTTCAAAATATTCTCTGGCGGGACGATCCCACTCAACCAATACGCTGCCTTCAACTTCAAACAGTTACATATGGCCTTAAGGCTTCGACTTATTTGGCCACAAGGTGTATGGTAGAGCTTGTCAATTTATTTGGCGAAAATTATCCTTCAGCATCTCAGGCTATTTTAAATAGCACATATGTCGATGACATTATAACAGGAACAGATGATGTGGACAAGCTGTATCAACTTAAAAGTGAATTAATTGAGTTGCTCAAGTTAGGTAATTTTAAATTGCATAAATGGTGCTCTAATTACCCGGCAGTCTTAGATGATTTACCAACAAATTTAAAATACTTTGAAGAGGTAGATCTCGATTCAAGTAAAATAATTAAAACTTTAGGGCTGAAGTATGATATTGTTTCCGATATGTTTACATTTCAAAGCCCCCCCATCTATAATGAGGACAGGTTTTTTACAAAAAGGATGGTTCTTTCCTTTATAGGGCAATGTTATGATCCCTTAGGGCTTATAGCCCCAATAATTGTTTCAGCAAAAATTTTTATGCAGGAGTTGTGGTCAATGCAGCTAGGATGGGATACTATATTACCCCACGCGCAACTTGAGGCATGGAAAAAATTTCTTTGTAATTTAAAATTAATGGGTACAATTACCTTACCAAGGTTGGTGTATAACCACAGTGGTCAGTCAGTAGAGTTGGTTGGTTACGCAGATGCATCTTTTAAAGCCTTCGGTTGCTGTATTTATGTAAGAGTTATAATGGCTGATGGAAATGTAGAGTCAAAATTGCTTTGCGCGAAATCAAAAGTTGCTCCTTTGTCGAAGACTCTTACAATACCGCAGCTGGAACTTAACAGCGCTCTACTATTGGCCCAGGTTGCGTCTCGAGTTAGTGAGAAACTTATGCCTAGGTTTGAGCACACTGTGTCGCTATATAGTGACTCACAAATAGTGTTGTGTTGGATCAGGTCTGGAAAAATTAAAGTCAATACTTATGTCAATAATAGAGTCAAGCAAATACTTGAACTTTCCAACCAAGACCAGTGGTCTTATGTCAAATCTTGCGACAATCCCGCTGACTTAGTTTCGCGTGGGGTAGAGCCCCAGAGCTTGCAGTCTAGGAGGCTATGGTGGCATGGGCCAGAATATTTGTGCGACAGTGGATACAAGCACCCCGATTTTAAGTTTAAATCTGAATTGCCTATAGCCACTGGTAATTTTATTAACCCTGACAATGAGATGCCTTGCAATTTTAATCAGCACGACGAATCTTTAGCATACCTATTCGAAAAGTATTCTAGCCTCAATAGGCTTCAAAATGTCGTAGCTTACATTTATAGGTTTTACAATTATGCCTTAAAATTAAAAGATAAAATTGACACTTTTGTGTTAACTCCAAGAGAGTTGCAGGACTCTTTGCTTGTAATAATTAGATATGTCCAGAGGCAACATTTCTCTAAGGAAATAGACGCATTGCTAGCAGGAAAAAATGTTAAGTCAGGCATAGCGGACTTACATCCTTTCGTGGATCAGTGTGGTGTACTCCGCGTCGGCGGCAGGCTGCAAAATGCTGACATTTCGCATGATAGAAAACACCCACCTATTCTTCCGAAAAAATGTTTTTTTACAACATTGCTAATTGAAAGGGAGCACTTGCGTCTCTTACATGTAGGAGCTAGATTAGTCTTAAGTTCTCTTGCTCAAAAATATTGGATAATCAATGGTATAAGGGAGGTTAAGAAAGTAGTTAATAAATGTATTAAGTGTTTACGTTTGAAGGCTGAGGCTGCAAAACAGTTGATGGGATCGTTGCCCACTGAGAGGATAACTGCCAGTAGGCCCTATCAGTACGTCGGAATTGATTTCTGTGGACCTTTTAGTACTAAGGTTGCTAGAATAAGAAGGCCTTTAGTTACAAAAAGCTATATTGCTTTATTCGTATGTTTCGCTACCAAGGCGATACATGTAGAGTTGGTATCAAACCTTACAACTGAAGCCTTTCTAGCATGTCTCAATCGTTTTCTGTCAAGGCGTGGAATGCCCACTGCTATTTTTTGTGATAATGCCAAGACCTTTAAAGGCGCTGCGAATCAGCTGAAGGAATTGTATGATTTGCAATGTTCTAAGGAACATCAAGATTCTGTGTTTAGATTCTGTACTAAAAAGTATATTTCATTCAAATTTATACCAAGTTATGCGCCGCAATTTGGAGGTTTATGGGAAGCCGGGGTAAAGAGTGTCAAATTCCATCTAAAACGCGTGGTAGGCAACCTTTGCTTGACCTTTGAAGAGTTGTATACTGTAATTGTTCAAATCGAAGGAGTTTTAAACTCCAGGCCTTTGCTTTCCCTTGATCCCAATGAGGGCAAATATTTGTCACCTGGTCATTTTCTTATTGGCACGGCAATAACAAGTTACCCAGATGTAGATTTGACAGATGTCCCTGTAAATCGCCTTAAATTTTGGAAAATTGTAACCAAATTGAAGCAAGATTTCTGGAAGTCTTGGTCTAATGACTATCTCTGTCAATTGCAAAGTCGTCCCAAGTGGAAATATGGCTCACCCAATATAAAAGTAGGTGACCTGGTACTTGTAAAAAATGTAAATACGGCCCCATTATGTTGGCCTATGGCTCGTGTAGATAAGATATTTCCTGGAAATGATGATAGAGTAAGAGTAGCCGAGGTGAGGATGGGAAATAAAATGTTTCTTAGACCTGTGACTAAATTATGTCCTTTACCGCTTGATTAAAAAAGGTGTTTGTCCTTAAAACTAAATTCTTGCCAAATCTGTAATTAAGTATTAAGTTTTGCTTCATGTAATCATGTGGTCACCTCGCCCGGCCCAACTATGTTCAGGACAGTCTGAACATACATTTTTTATAGTTTTAAGATTTAAATATTTAAGCTAGTAACACTGTTCAATGTGTTTTGTCGATGGGCTTCGCCTATCTTTCTCTCTGGTTTTGGTGCTATGGCTGAACAGATGTGCAAAATCCTAATTAAACTAAGAAAGTTAATTTCAATAAAGTTAGCTTCATTATTTCTTTCGCATTTTGAATTTAACAATTACGATTAATGGTAATAAACGCCTCCACCGTTTTGTTAATAATTAATTAAGCGGGTCTTTAATTGTAATTAACACTAGTGCTCTGTATTAGTCTTAAGTAGCTTTACCGGTAAACGTGGTTATGATTCACGATTTAAAATTCACCCTGTATAAAAAGGTAAGAAGCTGATGCTGGAATCCTACCTACTTTCAACACTCCCACTTAGGTAGGGTGTATTCGAACAAACATAGCAGGTAACTAATTAAAACAGGGTAAAGTTTGGAGTCAGTAACTCCCACTACAGCTCTGTATAGTCCGGCCGGCCATTGCCGTTTGTATGTTGGAGTGCAATATGTTGAGCTATGCTGTCTCGTTCTCCCATCTTGTATTGATAAAATCGTTCGTGAAGAGCCATTTTATTGAATTCCGATCTCTGAGCATAGATATAATCAAACTTGTCTATCATTTGCTTTGATGTGGTGCAGTTCTCAATTAGTACCATTTGCTCATACGTCAACGACGACGTGATGATAAACATGACGGCGGCATCTTGCTGCTGCTGTTGTTCCGCGGAGGCTCGTGGCTCCCCCGTGACGCCGACAGTGGCGCCGGCGGCCTGCTCGGCCGGCGCTCTGCTCGGTCCCGCAACATTAGTTCTGGGCGCTTCTTCCTCTATACAACGTGTCCCAAAACTCAACGATAAGCCGGCACCAGAGGATGGAGCTACTTATGATTAGTCGAGAAAAAATAATTGAGATATATATTTTTTTCCTTATTTTTTCTCGACTAATCATAAGTAGCTCCATCCTCTGGTGCCGGCTTATCGTTGAGTTTTGGGACAGTATGTATATCGCCCGAGGCCTTTCGCTTTCAACGCGCACTTTAGTTGAAATTTCCATTGCAGGTAATTTTTTGCACTAAACTGTTGTAGCATACCACTTATTTCTTTATCCATGGTGCTGTGTCCCATAACCGTTATCAATAAAACACGCAGTTTCAGTTGTACATTAATTTGTACTGACAGACAAGTTTTTTTATTGAAGTAACCATAGTTATAAGAAAAACATAAATACCTATATAAAAAGGTAAGTAGCTGATGCTGAAATCCTACCTACTTTCAACAAAAACAAAGTCGTGTTAGTTACACCACTTATAACTCGAGAACGGATGGATCGATTTTTGTGATCTTTGATTTGTTGGATTTGTTTCTGCCCCGATTAACAGAATAACTATTAAAACAAAACATCAAAAAAATTCAAAAAGTAGTCTTTACATATAAAATAGTTCCGTGGCTAAGGCACTAGCCGACAACGTATAGTCGGAGTGGCTTGCGCCGCGCCGCTACTAGTACCAAATGTTGGCCCGTAGGGGCTGAGCCAGCAACCAGAAAGAGCACGCGTTATGCAATAGAGATAGACGATCGGATGCGGTGCGTTCCGTCCGGTGGTTGGACCCGAACGTATAAGTTTTGTTAGGTACTATTTACTTACCTTACCTTTTTTTAAATACCCAAAACTACAGACTATACTTAGTTTTGTTTTAATGAATGAATGAATGAATGAAAATCTTTATTTCAGGTAAAACCCATATAAATTGTTAATTACTTATACAAGTTACTTACAAACTATTATTAGTAAAACTTCCTATCTAACCTAACCTACTTAATATATACAGATACAGGTTTGACCTGCCCCACCCAGTAGATAATGATCGGGCAGTCAAATCTGCCTGCAATTGTTTTTAGGATGCTGTTGCGGCTTTTCCTAACACGGTTCATAAGTGAAGCAATTTTTTTCCGCATGATTGCTGGAAACCCGTCCGTGCGTGCCTCGGCAAACATACCCGAGGCACTGCACCATCTCGGCAGACCCAACAGCATCCTAAAAGCATTGTTATATTGAATACGTAGGGCGTTATATGCTCGTTTAGTGTACTTTACCCACAGGCCGCTCGTGTAAAAAGATTGGCTGTAGGCTTTAAATAGCGCAATTTTAACGGGTGTGGAGCATTTCGCGAACCTGCGGGCCAGCATATTGCTCCTCACTGATAACGCCCTACGCTCTCTTTCAATATCTTGGTCATCACACAGGTTGTCTGTGATTATGTGACCAAGATATTTAAAACTTTGCACCACCTTAAGTACAACTCCACCAAGGGTGATGGGAGGTACGAAATAGGGCTTAATTTGACCTGCCTTGAAAACTATCACCTCACTCTTAGCAGAGTTGTACATTAGGCCGTGTTCTTCAGCATATGACTCGCATTTTATTACTAATTGCCTGAGCGCCGCAATAGATGGACTCAGCAGTACCATGTCGTCAGCATAGCTAATATTATTGAGACTTGTGTCTTCAATGTGACATCCTGCATGCATACTGCTGAGTCCCTCTATCAGGTAATTTATGTACCAATTAAATAGCTTAGGAGATGTTAAGCCGCCCTGCCTCACTCCACATTCCAGCCTGTATTCATCGGATAGAGCATCGGCCCATCTCACCCAATTTGATTGATTATGGTACCAAAATTTTAAAATATTGACACAATCCATGGGTACACCTGCCTCCTCCAGCTTTCTCCATAGCAAGTTGTAATTAACTCTGTCGAAAGCTTTAGAGAGATCGAGGAAGCAGGCATAAATAGGGGTTTTTCTTGACGTGTAATACCCGACTGTATGCTTTAAGCTTAGGATGGCACTCTCAGTGGAGAGCCCGGCCCTAAACCCAAACTGGGCTTCGTGAATATGGAGCCGCCTTTCGAGTATAGAGTCAAGCATACAGTCGAGTATTTTGGCCATTGTAGTAGCAAGCGAGATTGGCCGATAGTTCGCTTTATCCGATAGGTCCCCTGTCTTGTTTTTTATTACTGGGACAACTATGGTCTTCATCAGAGCAGCAGGTAAGTAAGCGTGACCCACGCACAGGTTTAGGAACATGGAGATCACTCGTGGCAGGTGAATGCCAGCATGCTTGAAATGCTCTATACTTAAGCCATCGTGACCGGGCGACTTACCTCGGTGCATTTTATTTATGACCTTTGCCGTCTCTTTGGTTGTAAAATGCACGCCACGTAGGTCAGCGATAGCTCCAGTAGTAGGCAAAGCCGACGGTAACTGTGGTGACTCATGTACAAGGGATTTTACAGTAAAATGTTTCCTGAACAGCTCAGCAATCTCTTTATGTTCAAAATGCCCCCCCACACTCACAGGTAGGCTGGGCCGCACGTTTATATTTTTGGTCATTTTCCAGAACTCACTGAACTTTTTGTTGTCGTGGGCCATAGCCAGTTTGTCCATTTTTAACTGTTCTTGGCGGTCTTGGCACCACTTCAACTTGCTTTTAAATATTTTTCTACTGTTATTCATCATGTTAATAATCAATGAAAATTGTGAAAGCTTAAATCAATATCTAGTGAGTAAGTCAATAGAAGGGAAACAGTTGGCGTTTCATGATAGACATTTCTCCTGAACCTGACCATATGTCGTAAAACGTGACTGCCTGACTTTTATTAAAGTTGACGCAGACAAGCGGCAGACAAGTTGCCCCTCAGACACGGGGCAGACAATCACCCTGCTCACAGACAAAGGTCTTAAGTGCCTCAAATCAGTCCTCAGTTACGCCCTAGGCGAGTTGGACAGAAATCGGCTGCAAGAACTTTGCCCGATCGACTGGCTAATTGGTCACGATTTCTGCTAAACTCGCCTTATAGCAGCCGAGAGCAATAAGCTATGCGTGTTTGGATTTAATGATCAAGACACAGGATAGTGCCAATTCAATTACTTAAATACGTTTATTTCGGAATTAATCCGTAGTTGGTTAATTACAGAATTATCTACGCAGACATCATGGAGTTTATTCCAATGATATCGGAAAAGGCCATCTTCCCGTCCCGCCACAGTTTCCAGGACATTGGAGCTACTGCCATCTGCTTTGTGGAAATATTATTCAAGTGTATATTTACCTAAATAAGACTAAAACCAGGTTAAATGATATGGAGTTATACATATAGAGGTTAGTAGAATTTTAGGAGTGATTGTCCCGCAATATTGATTCCTAGATAGAGCATTTGAATTGGGCAAGAATTTTATAGATCTTTATATTTTTTTCAAGTAGGACTACAACGTAAATAAAATACCAATCTAATAACAGTGCACATTTTAATATTCTCAAGTTTTAGAATTTTATTATATCCCTAAAATCTTGCTCAAGGTTAGCTGGAAGAGATCCCTTACGGGGATAAGTTCACCTTTGTATATTATGTGCAATAATGCGTTTACATACATATACAGGGTGTCCCTAAAACCAACTTTGATACGAAAAGGGCTGATAGACCAGCTCATAAGACACCAGATTTAGTAAATTTGACTTCAGTAAAAATCTCTTAGTTTTCGAGATATTGACGTTTTTGCAAAACTCGTGCTTAGTGATACCCTGACTCGGTTATTTGAGTGTCATGACTAAAATATCAAGTATTTTTCAAATCTGTTTTTTGATATGGGTAGCCAAATAACTATGCTATTAGACGTAATTCCTATTTCTGTTAATTTCTTCATGCTGTGGCCACAGTAGAATATCAAAAAAAATATATTCTGATTTTTCCAAATTTCACCTCTGATTTCGAACGACGGTGGTGAAAAAAAAATGTACCAACATAACCTGGCACATGACGTAAAAAAATAGCGCATTTATTGTTGTTTCTAAAATGGTATAACATTTACTAAATATTGTAATAGTTTTTGAGATAATTATATTTTTTTACAAAAATAACCTGTACTGATAACTACTCCATTGACTTGGCGCTCAACCAGTCGACCAAAAATTTACTTAAATGTTTGACTATTTCATTCCAAATAAAAAGCCCTTTGATCGTCTTCTCGTTAGTAACCTATTTCAATACAGTTTATTGATTAATGGATATTTTTGGTGCTGTCGGATGATTACATTAAGTTTGCACCTAATTTGTAAGTAATGTCTAAGACGCTAGGTGCAAACTTAGTTCAACCGGATCGTATGAGAAATTTAAGATGAAGTGTAACTACAGTACAATTTATTTTTGTAACAAAATATCATTATCTCAAAAACTATTACAGTATTTAGTAAATTTTATACGATTTTAGAAACTACAATAAATGCGCTATTTTTTTATGTCATGTGCCAGGTTGTGTCGGTACATTTTTTTTTCACCACCCTCGTTCGAAATCAGACGTGAAATTTGGAAAAATCTGAAAATTATTTTTTGATATCCTACTGCGGCCACACCATGAAGAAATTAACAGAAATAGGAATTACATCCAATAGCATAGTTATTTGGCTACCCATATCAAATAACAGATTTGAAAAATACTTGATATTTTAGTCATGACACTCAAATAACCGAGTCAGGGTATCACTTAGCACGAGTTTTGCAAAAACGTCAATATCTCGAAAACTAAGAGATTTTTACTGAGATCAAATTTACTAAATCTGGTGTCTTATGAGCTGGTCTATCAGCCCTTTTCGTATCAAAGTTGGTTTTAGGGACACCCTGTATGTACATACATACTTTAAGTCGTTGTCTTTTTAAATATTAAAAACGAATAACATACATGTAAAAAGGTTATTCAAAATCGGAGGTACGAAGTGGGATCGTTCTAATAATTATTAATTATGTACCTTTTCCTTCAGCGTCCTAATTATTTTAAAACTTCCGCGGGCCATTGAAAAAGTGAAATGTACGACAAAAACACTCGAGATTATCAGCAAAATGAATTGGCTGAGAAGCTACTTAAGCCCGCAAAGTCCGAAAAAGGCAGCGGACCGCCGCGGGCGTCGTGGCTCGTCGGCTCCCAGCTTGACGAAACAAGAAAGACTGACATCTATGGGAGGTCACTTAGACTTAATACCTTCTTCTGGTAAATGGTAGCCCAGTCCGCCAAAGATGAATTACAACCAGACGATGTCAGCCCCCGGCGAACCTCTCAGATAACGCCATTCAATTCTCTATTCTATTACCAACGTCCACAGCGCAATTTCGCTTACAAAAATTGCCATTCAACTTTTTTAAACTCAAAATGTTTGAGCTAACATTTTTATCAGACTGTTCGGGCGATATTTGGTCGGGTATTATTTTAGATTCCGCGTTGTCGCCGTTTGACCGCGGGCTGGAGTGGCAATATTTATGGATAATTCCGCCATTGTACCACTGACGGGCTGTTATTGGCTGAATATTTATTGTTTAACCTTTTTTATCGGAAAGCCATTCGTTGGAAATATGTCTTTTGTTTATATTGGTCAGTTGCGTGATGATTCGTTAAATGGCTGGCTGGATTCAAAACGGCAATGAACTGTTTCGGTGTTGTTTTTATTATACTTATAAATAAAACCTTAATTTGCCTATGCTCGTTTGTGCTGTGTTATGTTGATTTCTTGTTTTTATGTAATGGGAAAGGCAAACCAGCACACAGGTCACTGGTAAGTGACTTCTGAGGCCCATGAACATTTGCAATCTTATTATTACAAATGAATTGCCAACCCTAAGGACTAAGATAGAAAGATGTAATTTTACCGGCTGCCTTGCTCCCCCGTACCTCGCTACGCCCTTGAAGATTGAAGACCTAAAGCCATCTGGATGCCAAGACAAATAGCCAAAGGTTTTGATATTATACAGAATAAGTGATCAGGTTAAGTTAGTTTTGTTTTATTTTACCAACTCCGAAAAGGCAACAGTAAAAATTTTGCAATTTGCATTGCAATGCAAAACTAAAATAAAAAAAACTTACTCGTATTTGTCACAAAAGTTATAATAGAACACCGATTAAATTCCAACATCGCGACTCTCAGCAGATATTAATTTGACATCGACAATTCGCATCCGCTTTTAAAGGGACTTTGAAACTTGACAAAAATGGTAGTATTCGACGGCGGAATTTTTAGTCAATTTCTCTTCTGACGCAATTGAATTTGATCTGCGGATAAATCAGGTTTCCGCTCACGGCGCGGTGCGGGCGCAAGTGAAGAGCGGAGCGAGGCGGATTTTATGTCTAGCTCTTACACATTTCATTATAGGTATTTAGGTTTACGCCCTAGGTAGGCCCTATGTGAATAGTAATTGAATAACAGCGTAAATAAACAAACAGCAAAGACATGCATACTCGAAGAGCCCATGGCCGATGGGGCGTAAAGGTTCTCAAATAGTGTTAATATTTCGGGTTGAAAGAAATAGTAAATTGTAAATATGCAAGAAAATACGTTTATTCGGTAAGATTTGAGCGTTTTTGACAGAAGCGAATAAAAGACACTCGAAACAATAGTACCAACATGGAGGTTAGTATTTATACAATAAGGTTGCGTTCTAAATCCCAACACTCCCTACTGAACGCAAACCCATTTTACTGATACAAAACAAGTGTTTTACAAGCGTAGTAGCCTTAGTCAGGTTATCAGCTACCATATTACAACCATTCACAAACGAAAACTTAACTTTGGATTTTACAATATTTTCCCTAAGAAAATGCAAACGAATGTCTATATGTTTCGTTTTTGGTTTATAGCAGTCTGTTGATGCAAGTCTTATCGCACTCTGATTATCAGAATAGACGTGTAACGCACCTTCAACACCTTGTCCGAGTTCAGTCTGCAGCTGCTGGAGCCACAGAGCCTCCTGAGTCGCGGCCGCCATCGCCATGTACTCCGCTTCTGCTGTACTAAGAGCTACGGTCTGTTGTTTACATGTATTCCAAGATATACTACCATTCTGGAATAGGAAGGTATAACCTGTGCACGACCTTCTGTCCAAAGGATCACTGGCCCAGTCTGCATCACAGTAGCCAGTTATCTCTCTCGAGTCCTCTTTGACATAGCACAGTTTCAGATTCTTAGTTCCTTGTAAGTACCTCATAACCCGTTTTATTCCAAGCCAGTGTTGACTTCCTGGGTTATTGCAGTATTGACTTAACTTGTTGACTGCAAATGCAATATCTGGTCGCGTAGCATGTGCCAGATAAATAAGACATCCCACTGCTTCCCTGTATGGGATTGGTTGATTGTTGCCATCATAAGGATTCTTTTCAAACTTCATATTTACCTCTATCGGTGTCCGAACGGGCTTGCATTCGCTCATACCAAACCGCTTCAAGACTAAGTTTATATATTTCTCTTGGTCCATCATTATCATACCTGCCTCACGGTTCCTATCTATATGTATTCCAATGCACTGCCTCGTTTCACCCAAGTCTTTCATACATAATTCCTCTTGTAATCTAGTTTTAACTTCTGTTGTGGTGTTTTCATCATTGGTGAATATCAAGAAATCATCCACCCACACAGCAATAAAGATCATTGTCGATTCATTTACCAAGTAATAAATGCAAGGATCAATTTTTGACCTTTTGAGTCCAATTTTGAGCAAAACATGATTCAATTTCAGGTTCCATTGCCGGCTAGCTTGCTTAAGTCCGTAGATTGATTTATGTAAGCAACACACCTGAGCATTTTCTTCAAAGCGTTCCGGTTGTGACATGTAAATCTCTGTGTCTATATTACCCTGAAGAAATGCACTTATTGCATCCATCTGAACCATATCTAGATTATATTTAGCAGCTAGTGCAATCAAGAAACGTACAGATGTATATCTCACCACTGGAGCATATACCTCGTCATAATCGCTGCCTTTTCTTTGAGCGTACCCTTTGATGACCAATCTTGCTTTGAAACGAACGACCTCACCTTTTTCATTCGTTTTAGTCTTAAAGACCCATTTACAAGGCAAAGCTCTTTTCCCTGCTGGTAAATCTACTAGTGACCAAGTTTTATTCTTAATTAGAGACTCATACTCTTCCTGCATTGCCTGTTTCCACTGCTCAGCATGAGGCGATGAAAGAGCTTCATCTAGGGTCTGAGGGTCATTCAAGTCTAGTATTGGACAAAAGTAACTCACATCATCTTCATCCGGCTCTGCATAGTGGACAACTTTCCGCGGACGTAAATTGTGCTGAGTTGACGTCTCTTCTCCAATCGATTCCTCTGGCAGATACGTCGGATCATCACTGTCCCCACTGTCGCCTGACTGAAAATCGTCATTAGAAGACTGATCTGTGTTGTTCTCAGATTCTTCTTTGCAGGGTTCATCAGGTTGCGGCAGCGAAGCAGGATTCCCAGGGTAGCTGTCAGATTCACAAGGCAAGTATATATTATTATCATATTTTTGAACATTTTCCAAAAACACCACATCCCTACTTTTCATAATTTTATTCGTATCCGGGTCAAGTATTCGGTATCCCTTGGTAGATTCACAATATCCAACAAATATTAGTTTTCTAGACTTTGCGTCCCACTTTTGACGTTTTTGTTTCGGTACGTGTACCATCACTTCAGAGCCAAAAATCCTTATATTTGATAAATTGGGTTTCTTCCCCGACCACATCTCCAAGGGAGTTTTACCATTGAGCGATTTAGTGGGCGACCTGTTAATAACATATCCCGCGGTGGCTAGAGCCTCAGCCCACATCGGCTTGGGCAGTTGAGCATCAAACAACATGCACTTTGCTCTTTCTACTAGGGTTCTGTTCATCCTCTCTGCCAGGCCGTTCTGCTGCGGTGAGTACGGAGTGCTTGTTTGATGCTCAATTCCATGTTTCCTCAGGAAGCTTTCAAAATCACCATTACAATATTCTGTCCCATTGTCTGTTCGAATAGCTTTAATCTTTCTCTCCAGCTCATTCTCTACTTTACTTTTAAAATCTTTGAAAGCTTCTAGGACAGACATTTTATTTTTCAGAAAATACACATGCACTTTTCTGGTGAAATCGTCTATAAAGGTTATAAAATATTTCATACCTCCGAGTGATTCTTGTTCCATAGCTCCACACAAGTCGCTGTGTACGAGCTGCAGTGGAAATGTTGCTCTCGAGCCGATGTTATTGAATGGCAGTCTAGTTTGTTTTCCCCGGAGGCAGGTAGTACATTTGATGGGACCCTTACTGTTGTCGGATGTCAGGCTGACTCCCTCGGCACACTCTGGCAGCTTACTCACATCTGTAAAATTCAGATGCCCCATGCGTCTGTGCCATAGGACAGCATCATTTAAATCATTTGAACAAGACAGGTTCGTCAGTACTTCTCTGTGAGTATTAAGTAGATACAAGTTGTTTACTAGTGTGGCTGAGCACAGGAGTTTCCCATTTTTATCACAGATGTCACAGCCTTTTTCTCTAAAATTTACTTGACAGCCGTTTTTAACCATAGCACTAACTGACAAGAGATTAGCAGCAAGTTTAGGTATATACAGAACTTGTTTTACCTGAATTTTAGTTTCTTCATTACCATTGATGCACAGATTGACCTTTCCCATACTTTCTACAGGCAGCGGGGTCTTGCTGGCGACAGTTACAGTGGGTACCGGAGGACTTGTCACATCATACATCCAGTCAGATCTGTTGGTCATATTCATCGATGCGCCTGAGTCTACAAACCAAAGATCTGGATTCATGGTCTGTGAAGAAGCTGAAAAAGCTGCAACAAAACTTTTATTTTCTTCCATGTTTTCAGAGTTCTTCTTTCTCGGAGCACGACAGTTCCTGGCAAAGTGTCCATGCTTGTTGCAATTATAACATCTAGGCCCTTTGCTGGCCTTCGCTGTGTTATTGAAATGGTTTCCCGGATTAATCTTCTTCCTGGTGAAGAACGCGGAGCTCTCAGAGCATTGCACTTCCTGCAGGAGTTTTGTTTTTATAGAATCTGCGCTGATCTTGATCCCAGAACTTTCTAATCCCATTATCATCGGCTTGTAAGTTTCCGGCAAGCCGGCCAACATCAACGTTCCGAGCCATTCATCGTCTATATTAAATTTGATGTTCCTGAGCTTGTGGGCAGTCGACATAATTTTATTGATATAATCATCCACACTTTGAGAAGAATCCAACGTCGTCGTGATCAGGTCTCGCAACAGGGCTACTCTCCTGTACAAGCCACTATCATCGAAAGCCTGCTCCAAATTCTCCCAGACTTCTTTACATGTAGACGCACTCTGTACATGCACATAGTTGATAGGGTCTAGTAATAATATAAGTTTAGACTTAGCCCTTGTTTCCTTTTTCGCGTCGGTATTGGTACCGGTTACACAAGTCCACAATTCTTCGAGTTCAAAATAGGCTTGTACTGCGAATTTCCAACTTGCGTAATTGTCTCTTCCGATCAATCTATCAATGTGGAACGGATTATGACCTGTGTTCGACATTTTCTTCGTGTAATTGTACTTTTACGGTGAATTGCAATTTATAATCTGCACGCCAGCCCATACAAACTTTGGTAGAAAATTGTACAGACAAAACAATAAACGACGTCCGGTTTTCTTGTCCTGTTTTACACTTTTACGAACTGTTTCAACCACGCTCTGCTACCATGTTAATATTTCGGGTTGAAAGAAATAGTAAATTGTAAATATGCAAGAAAATACGTTTATTCGGTAAGATTTGAGCGTTTTTGACAGAAGCGAATAAAAGACACTCGAAACAATAGTACCAACATGGAGGTTAGTATTTATACAATAAGGTTGCGTTCTAAATCCCAACAAATAGAGACCACGAACCAAGGAAGACACAGCGTGGATTACAGGATGGTCTGATGACCTGTTTACAGTGTCCAGAAGTCGATGGTGGCATACAGCGTTATAATTGTAGACGTTGAAAGCAACAAACGGTTTCAGCAGTCGACCAAGAATAATGCGCCTTTGCTAAAACAAGTCCGTCCAAGTGTGTTACTAGCCTCACTAAAGATCCATACCTTCTAGACACTTCGCGCCAAAGACAAATCACGTCAAAGACTCCCACAATGATTATCCGCTTCCATCGGCCTTTGGTTCTTCGAGCCATTTGTAATCTCTCTGGCAAAATATTAGTTATGCTACTGATTTTCTTATAACTGATTCAGTCACATAAAGACTTCGAACATATAACTCTGCCCATAGCACGTTGAACGAATCTCCTCCAGAGGAGCGGTTAATGAGATTCATAGTGAAAGACCACATTTCTACTCCGTACAGACACACTGGCCAACGTCATATGGTTCTGATTTTGATGTATCGACACAATAGGCTATTTGATGACAGTTTCAAACAAGTCAGCTTTCAGATAAATCAGATTCTCTTCAAGAAGACTATTTTTAGTTTTTCTCATTTTAAAATCGTTGGTGGCAGTGGAGTGTAATTGATATAATCCGGGCAGTTTTGGAAACCTAATTTGATGGTTAGAATTAATTTATTTATTTTTATTGTTGTCAAATACCCTATCCACTGGCAACTTCGCTTGCAACTTGGGCCAAGGGTCGCCTTTGTCGTGCGACCCGGGGCTCGTTTGCGGCTACTTAGGGCGTCTTTGTGCGAGGGTGACTGCGCCGAGTAGTCTTCCTGGCAATGTTGTAGTCTGCTGTCCATGCTTCCATGATTTGGTCCAGGACAGTCCGATTGTCTTTAACTGTCAGTAGTACCTGTTGCTTTTTTTTCGCGATTTCGTGGCTGTCCCCATAGTGACAGTTGCTCAGTGTGACCCTCCTCAGTACCCCGTTCACTCCTGCTAGATGACCCCAAAATCATCCTGTATTTCCAATTTGAACTACAAAAGTAATGTGTATAGGATTACAAACTTACTTATTCAGTTTGTATTGAATTTGGAATTTGTGGGTCTGCTAGTACCTAAGAATTATGATGATCAGTCAGTCAATCAGTCAGTCAGTCATTGACAAAACTAAGGAACTTTGACGTTCTTAAACTGCACGTTCAAATTGAATGTTATTGAGAATATATTTAGGTCTTCTTATGCCCTATGTAGCCCTGAAAAATCAGCGTTCTAGCTTTAGCCAGCACAATATTACGGGAGGCTGAAAATGGCCTGAATGGCTTCGAGAAAAGGATGGTACGGGCGTGCCTTTGTTTTGCTCGACTTGGCGGGGGCACTGCCGTGGCCCCAGATGTATGTATAAGTAGCGAGACGCGGCTTCCACTCGAGAACACACTTTTACTTCAATGGTTGTGTATATGCAAAGGGCTATTCTCGGTGTTACTGTGAAGGATCGTACCTATCAGAAATTAGATGATCCGTCACAGAACCAAAGCGTCAGACTTTGAAGATTATTATAAATTCTATGTAAATATTTTGTTATTCCGGTCACAAATCAAAGGGCCTCGTGAATATTCCGGCATCGGCAGGTGATTGATTAATTCTGTCCCGACCCAAATGGCCTGATTAATGAAATGCAGCCGATAACATCTACCGTAAACTGCTTGTTTATTGACTTGTTCAAACGGCGCTTGTTGACACTATTTTAACGTTATTTGAAGGATACTGCATATAAAACATCAAATTAGGTATGTCTATTTACATTTTTATATTTGCTCTTCTGCGAGAAAATGCATATATTCATTTTGATTGGTACAGTCACCGGCAATAACATGTGATGAAACGGGGAATGTAAAAATATCGGGCTCCACTTTTTCTATAGCAATAAGGTCATGCCAGATATTTATATGCCTGCCGTTCTCCTCCAAAAATTTAAGGAGTGTTTCTAAAAATATTAACTTCCACCAGGTGGCAGTACAAAAGCGAAAGCTCTATTTGACAGTAGATGTCAAAATTCAACATCTTATGGTGGATGGAATTGGTGGACTTGATATCAAAAGCAAACTTCGCGACCTTACTTCCGTGCGTGTTTTGCTGGTGAAATGTCTATTTCCAGAATCTTTTAGTGTGCGACCATTCCCTATTAACAATGCAACGATTGTTTCAGAAGAGGCAGCCATGAGCAGGCCGCACCGGGTTCGAACCGCGTGTTGAGCACCACAGCGCAATGAGCAGGCGCGGACCCTGCCGCAGCTTCGCGATCAGCGTTCTGCAGATCATCACCATCATCTGCCAAGGTAACTATTGAGTATAGCAGCGCAATAAGCAGGCACAGCCCTGCCGGAGCTTCACGACTGGCGTGCTGCAGATCATCACCATCATCTGCCAAGGTAACTGTTGAGCGTAAAGTCCGTGTCTTAGGTTTAGGGTTTCACAATCAGCGTGCTGCAGATTATCAGCATCATCTGTCAAAGTAACTGTTAAGCGTAGAGTCCTCGCCGTGAGTTGAGCACTATAGCGCCATGAGCAAGCGTGGAGCCCGCCGGAGCTAACTGGTAAAAATTACGCAGGTTCAGATTTGTCTAGCAAAATCTATCAAACAGAAATGACATTGAATGCTTTTTAAGGATGTAAACAAAAACTTTTTATCGTAGTTTAATGGAGCAATGTAATTACACTGGCCAGCAGCGATTTTGGTGCCCATAATATGAGTATACTTTTAAAATAATTTGGTGATACCAGTTTTTCTATTACTGTTGTTATTTTTGAAAAAAAACACAATTTTCTTTGACGAAAAGTTACGTTCGTTCTCGGTTTACCTACAAAAAAACGCCGATGATCTTTCCTTAATTGACTTCTGAATTTGCTTATTCTCAAAGCAAAGAAAAGTATTTAAATAATTAGGGGATCAAAAAATAAACTTTTTACTATCAAATACTTCATAGTACGACTCTACACGGGTTAAGTTTACACTGCAAAAGCAGCTATTATTGGATCCCAAGTCATTTAATTTTATGCAAACTGTAACCACAACATACCGTCCCAAGATTAACGGACGGTGCGTCCCGCCATTACCTAAATACCTAAACTCGAATAAATCTCGCCGACGATCCGTTAATAGTCATTGTTACTACACGCCTACAACTTTATTGAGAGCCTAGCGATGTGAGAGGTGCGGAGAGGCAAATGTGACGATAAGCACATGAAAAATCGTCGAGAAAAATCATGTGGTTTTGTCACGCGATTTCAAGTAAAGATATCTTAAAATCGGTAAAAAATGGACTAGAACGAGTGACTCGCCCACCGATGGTTCCGCACAAATTTATAGGTATATAGGTGTATATTAAAATACCCTATAAAGTCTATTTATTTTAATGAGGTATTAAAAATGTGTTTTCAGATTCTTTCCTATACCTACTTGTAGTATAAAACGGTTTTACTTGCCAAATTTCATAGCTCTAAGCCAACAGAAAGTACCCTTTGAATTTTGGTTTCCTTGAGAGTGTTGAAATTTACGTAAACGCATAAATGGCCACATCTTTTTTTCACGTTAACTTAGAAGTTTGATTTTTTCACAGCATTAAGGGATCGTAGACTTGAGTATATGGTTTTATTTTCAACTCGATACCTTCACGCATTCCCGAGATAAAGAGTCTTGGCAGACGGACAGAGAGACAGACCTGTTGGCCCTTTCCTTCGGAGAGGGGCACATCCTTAGATTTCCCAAAGTGGTCAGAATTGACCAAACGGGACACAGACCATCCAAAAAAAACAGAGAGACAGACGGACGAACAGACGGACAGTTATTTTATAAGGGTTCCGGTTCTTTCCTTTTGAGGTACGGAACCCTAAAAATGAGTCGAGCTATCTTCATCTGTAAAACCTAATCGGGCACTGAAATAAGAGAACTTGTATAATCTGTACCCTCTGATATCCTAGAGAAACGAAGACACGTCTACATGAAAATTCTAAATTTAAACGAAACGAGATATAATTGAATGTTGGGGTATGCTTAAATAGCACCAGTGAGGTGACAAAGAAAGGTCAACTAATCATCGTAGCCCTTTCGCACCTCACGCATACGAACACCAGCTCTCACTTAACTTGGATACGCATGGTCAATTGGTCATCCTAGTTCTCTGCCTACACCTGACACGTACAACCTCTGCTCTCCATTTGGGTGCCCCCGCCAAGTCGAGCAAAATAACATTCAATTTGAACTAGTAGTTCAATAACTATTGCACGTCAAAGTTCCTTAGTCACTGACTCACTGACTGTTGAACATCATACTACATCTAGCAACAACAACACAAGGTAGCACAAGCTCCAAATTTTAAACATAATTAGTTTTTAGTCTATCAGGACATTACAAAATCTAAAAATATTGCAATTTCAGTCACCTTTCAATGACATACGAACTGCACAAGTAATCCTTTACAAATAAATACATGCGATTACAAAGTTTGTTTTGTAGTTCAAATGGGAAAATGAATAGATTAGAATGTAATGAATAAAGAAAGGCCACTTACAAAAATAAATGAGATCCCATAAAAAACATTACATGCAAAAAACTGCAAGTCTCGAAACGTAGTTCTTCTACAAAGAAAAAAAAGATCTGAGATCTGTAATATGGATAGCACATTTTAAAGTCCTCAAATAAAAAAAACACGGTTAAATAATAGGCAAGTCGGTGGAAATCGAAATCTAAAATAACAGATGGTTTAACATTGCATCTCAGAACGTTTTTGTTATACGAGTATAGCGCCTATTGCACGCTATCGGCACCTCACGCATACACCGGCTGCCAATTAAGTTGGATACTGTGAGGTTTGTACCCTGGTATACAAACCTCACCGTCTGCGTGACAGGCTGACAGCTTTTGGAACTATTCATTTGAATTTAATAGAATACAGTCTGTCTCGCTCTAGTTTAAGAAGATATGTTTTAGTCTTAACTTAGCTCTAGATTCGAGCACTTGAAATAAAAGTACATTATCAAAGTTATTCCTTTTACCATTTCCTGGTCCACCTTCACAATACGCACTGTCATTCTACTTTTCGGCCCACACTCGACGCGTACCTCGCTCTCCATTAAGTTATACGCGTAACATCCAATTTCCTTTTCTTTGCACTTCATGCGTGCACTGGCTCTTAATTAAATAGGATACGCATGATCATCCAAGTTATCTGCCCAGACCTAACGCACACCTCAGCTCTCCATTAACTCGTTCACTTTCCCCATACAAAACTATCGGACAATGTCCCAACTGTGCAATTAGTATGGGGAAGTGACCCCATAGTGGCAGCACGGACTCCTAAAAATCCTTCATGACCAAACATTGGGGACACCATTGCCCTATCTACGCACCTCATGCGTACACCAACACTCAAAACTCAAAATATTTGTATGCCCTGTGGCGAAACATAACATAATTTTAACAATTTCAATGTAACACCTACAAACCTATGTTCACAAATAAATCATTTGACTTTGACTTTGACCAGCCCTCAATGAACATGGTACGCCTAAAAGGTGACGATGATAGATCGCCGAGTTTCCAAGTAACATGGAAACTTTTCAAATAAAACGTGTTCAAAGGCCGCGATAATGAAGACAATATTTAGGAGCCGAACTTGCCTAATTAAATGTACCGTCTCTTACTTTTGGAGTTTCTAGTAGCAATAAACATGTTTAATTGTTTTAATAAAATCGCGTGTAAAAATTTAATAATGATCATCACCATTCCAACCTAGAAACATCTACAGCTGTACATAGGTCTCCTTTCATTACTTCCAAAAGCAACGGCTTCACGCTTTTGCCTTTATTGACTTCTAGCGGACCAGGTTGTCAGACCATCTCTCCATTCGAGAAACTTTAAGGGCATCGGCCATCAGTACATCGGGCTAGGTATACACCCAGCAATGGCGTGGCGTAAAAGATATCCTTGGACAAGCCGATGCAGATTTAGCGTACGTTTTCCTTAAAAGCTGTAGAATAAGGTGCTCAAATGCCTGATATTAGGCAAGCCGGTAGGAATCAAGTTCTTTGGACGCCACATGTCACTAATGTCACTATCTTACCATTCTATTTAGTTTAAGTAAGGTTACTCTAATTAAATTTCCTCACAAGTGTGATGAAAAACATTGTGTGTGCCACGGGCGGTAAAGGAATTACAAACTCATATTATTAAAGCCCTCAGCTTCGTCTCGGCCTTGTAACAAACACTCGTTTGTAATTCCTTACTTACCGCCCTTGATACATAATCTACTATTGAAGTATCGTTGCCACTAAACTGTATTAAATTTAAAAATAACAAGTTATGAATAACAATCTCAAATCTTGTAGTAATTTAATGGCGGATTGAATGCCTCAAGGCATTCATAACCAGTTCACCATTTTGGTTCTAATGTCAAGTGTAAAAAAACCGGTCAAGTGCGAGTCGAACTCGCGCACCGAGGGTTCGGTACAAACTCATAAGTAGATACATGAATAGGTAGTTCGAGAAAAACTCTATGGCGATTAGTTTAGTAGCAGCAAATAAGTATGTATTACGATTTTTGCAAATTTATTACCTTTAGTTTGTATTTAATTTATAGTTTTAGTTCTTATTGTTATTGTTTTATTTAAATGTTATAGGTAATTTTTGCAAATTTCTCAAAAACGGTGCATATTAGGAAAACCGTTATATTTTTCCTGTAATATTTAGGATTACATTAATAATAGGTAATTATTTATTACTGATTTTTCTGTTCAGTAACTTCGAAGATAATAGGGAGGAGGGGGGTATTTTTTTGGACGTTTTTAAATAATATAATATAATAATAAATCAAGAACTATTTAAGAAAAAAATTAAAACGGCACTTCAATTTACATATCAAGCCCTTTCATTTGATACCCCACTCGATATAATAGCCCTACTTTCAATTTTCAAAGTCCCATTACGGACCCAAGTTGGACGGATTCAAGTCGATAGCATCAGTAGATCCTGAGATATCTTGCTGTGACAGACGGACAGACGGACAGACGGACAGACGGACAGACGGACAGACGGACAGACGGACAGACGGACAGACGGACAGACGGACAGACGGACAGACGGACAGACGGACAGACGGACAGACGGGCAGACCGATAGACCGACAGACGGACAGACGGACAGAGTCGCACTGTAAGGGTTCCTTTATAACCATTTTGGTACAGAACCCTAATAGTACATTGTGTATCAAGGGCGGTAAGTAAGGAATTACAAACGAGTGTTTGTTACAAGGCCGAGGCGAAGCCGAGGGCTTTAACAACACGAGTTTGTAATTCCTTTACCGCCCGTGGCACACACAATGTTTTTCATCACACTTGTGAGGAAATCTGATTAAAATAACCTTACTTAACCTAAATAAAATTGTAAAACTGACAGTGACATTAGTGACATATATCAAGACGACAAGTCACGTTCGGAAACCATAGCGGTAAAGACTTAAAATGGTTGATTTTATATTTGCAAAATACTGAAATACACTATTTAAACATTTAATTAATGTTACAGAAATATGTGTTTACATGTATTTGCAATAACAGTTCTCTTTAAATAAATATTTCAGTAATAAAAGTTAAAAAAGTAAGTTGGCGTTTCCTTTGATCATGACAAATAAGAGTAAAACAGAACCAGCGTTTCAAATTTAAAAAGAAAACCATTACGCCCTAGGGCGTAATAGGTCATTTACGGCCCGCAAAACCTACGTGCAATGACACCATTTTCGAGCAAGTGTGATGAAAAATGAATATAACGTTTATTGCAAACTAGGTTCGGTATAAATGTTTGTTTTATTCATTAAGGCAGCTCACAGCCAACTAACAACAAATTTATTAAACCAGAGTTCCTCGGTGTTATTGCAGTTAATATTTGTTATCCAATTTTCCATTTTACGTTTCAGTTCGTCGGGTACCAACAGCCATTAATTTAGAAATGGTATTTGTAACGAATATTTTTTTTTTTTAGTAACAAGAGTCTAATAACTTCATAAAGCAATTGAATGTGACAAAAAACAATGCTTTTTAGAGTCTGTACCCAAAGGGGTTTACTATTGGATCGCATAAATTTAAAAGGCATAATGCATCATTTCGCATAATTCATCATTTGGCATAATGCTTTTTTTTCTGATCCCGTAAACTTTTCAGGATTATTATAACGCAAACCTAACCTAACCTAACCTATTTAACAGGATGAGGCCTTAAAGAGTCCTGAAAATTCTACAGTTTAAGAAAAAAATGCATTATGCCGAATGATGAATTATGCCAAATGATGCATTATGCCATTTAAATTTATGCGATCCAATAGGTTCCCACCCAAAGGGTGTCAACGGAACCCGTCCGTCTGTCTGTCACAGGGCTCTATCTTTTGAACCGTAATAGGTAGAGACTTCAAGTTCGGCGGCCGGACCCGAACGTCATTTTTAGGGTTCCGTACCTCAAAAGGAAAAATCGGAACCCTTATAGGATCACTGCGTTGTCCGTCTGTCCGTTCGTCCGTCTGTCTGTCTGTCTGTTTGTCCGTCTGTCAAGACCCTCCATCTCGGGAACGCGTAAAGGTATCGAGTTGAAAATAAAACCATATGCTCAGGGCTATGGTCCTTTGAAGCTGTAAACAAATCAAGTTACTAAGATAACGTGGATAAAAGATACGGCCGTTTATATCGAGCGAAATAACATTCAATTTGAACTAGTAGTTCAATAACGATTGCACGTCAGAGTTCCTTAGTTTTGTCACTGACTTAGGTACTGACTGACTGTTGATCACCATAATTCGGATGTTAACTAATGTTTAATTTTACAACATAATATAGTCACATGGATTGGAAAATACTAAATTATCATAACACAAAAGAAATAAACCAAAAATTTATAAAAAATATAAAGTTATGAGACCACAGATTTTAAAAAAAAACGATATTTTTTTTTTATCGTCTTAAAAAAAATTATAGTCAATTTCGGAATGCTTAAATAACTATGTGCTTAAACGCACTTTTTCGTGCTCATAATGGCAAAATGCTATTTTTTTCATACAACTCAGTACAGCGATGGAACCGATGACGTCATAGGTTCCTCCCGTTTTGTATAGAGCGTTTTTAATGCTCAGTGCGATCTGCTACTTTTGATTACAATTTGTGGCTGTTATACTTATACAAATGTATTAGGTGTCATATAGGTATTTGTTCCTCACAAATAGTAGAATCGATTTACGATAGAAAAAATCGAGTCAACAGGCGAATTCTAAGGTACTTCTAGCAGACCCACAAGCTCCAAATTTTAAACATAATAGGCTACTTGACAGGTTTCTGAAAAGTCAATCCGATTGTTTAATGATGTCTATTGAGGACTCAGGAAGTGGTAATTTTTAATTCTTTTATGTATTTTTTCCGAACAAAGCAAATAAAAATGCACTTTTAAAATTAGCCGCCAAAACGGTTTCTCGGACAATATGGCGTCTATGACGACACATGATAGTAAACCGACAAATGTCAACGAGGATCGCATAACGTTCTACCTTTAAAAATAGGATTGACAGATGCTGTCGATGCTGTTTACTATGGTGTGACGTCATCGGCCAATCCAAACCGTTTTCGATAAAATGGCGACAGATAAAAAATAATTAATTTTCATCCGAGTTTTATAAATAAATTATCCATTTATTTTTAGTAATATTGACGTAAATTGGTTTTAATACTTATAATTAATACATATATCCATAATTCTTCCCTTATTTTTCACATTGTCAAGTAGTCTATTAGTTAGTAACATATTAGTTGAAAATAAAACCTTATGCCCAGGGCAACGGTCCCAAAAAAAAAAAAAAAAAATAAAATATATATATAAAATATTTTTTTTTCTATGTTTGGTATGCTGTCATGAATAAATGTATTTTCTTTCTTTCTTCTTTCTTCCTTGAAGCTGTAAAAAAATCAAGCTTCTAAGTTAACGTGGGTAAAAATTACGGCCAGACGGCCACAAAAAACGTAAATTTAGACACTCTCCAGGAACCAAAATTCAAAGGGTACTTTCCGTTGACCTAGAACTATGAAATTTGGTAAATAATACCGTCGTATATAACCCTGTAGTCCGACTCGCACATGTCCGGGATTTGTCAGAAAGAAAAACTTCTGTACACAGTAGTATTACTTGCTCTGTGTACCTTTGTTCATTAGATTAAAACCTTGCAACAACTTTTTCGACTACTTCTATTAAGTCGAATATTATAAAAGTTTGCATACACAATAGAATTCCCGTGACCACACAATCTTATGACGATTTCAACCTGGTTCAAGGTCTACAAAGGAGTCAGAAGGTGTTCAATGGAATAGCTAGTAATGTAAGATACTACTGTTTAACTTAAAATATTTTCTAAAATTGTCACCGGTTTTAATTTCGACAGCTCTAAATAACAACGTAAACAACATCGCAAATGTAATCTCATCAGTATCATAATATTGATTACATCGATATGAATATTTAACGCAAACATTTACATAATCGTAAACATCCCTGGTACCTGATCCATCCAATATTCTGCAATCAACTTGCCTATGTTCATATTTATATTTACAAAAAGATATTATCTTTTGAATCTGTTGACAGAGTTCCTTCATTCCTTTCATTGTAAGAAAAAACAGTCTTTGATGAAGTTGCTTTTATTACTACGGCCGGCGTTATATGACAAGTTCTTGGAATATTCTGGGCCTTATTTTCCAAATGAATATAGCAAGCACATAAATAAAAGTCAATTTTACATATTTACAATACAAGAGCCAAAATAATATTTACAGCAACATTGAATCCAAATCAAAATGAAGGAATCTACAATAGAATTTTGTGTGTAACAAGGGATTCAAGTTCAACGCCCAAGATGAAAATATTTTTGCTCCTGTGTGATGCGAGTCTATTTTTCACAACAATCATGAGGAAGATATGTATTGAACCTTACAGTCTGCAAATTATCTGCAAAATCAAGATTATGAAAAAAACGTACCTACTCACAGATTTTTTTGTACAGAAAAATACTACTTCGATCTTTTGTACAATTTAAGGAAAGGATTTTCTCTGATTAGTAACACTCTACAAAATGACACTGTTGCCATATTTTAGCCACTATTGTGTATGTATTAGTTGAATATAGAGACTTAAGAAAAGAGGAGAGGTTTACAGTTCGTTGTTTTTTAGGGTTCCGTACCAAAATGGTAAAAAAGGAACCCTTATGGTGCGACTCTGTCTGTCTGTCTGTCTGTCTGTCTGTCTGTCTGTCTGTCTGTCTGTCCGTCTGTCACAGCAAGATATCTCAGGATCTACTGATGCTATCGACTTGAAATTTGGAATAGTGTTAAGAACCGCTAACCCGAGCTTATAGGATGTAAAAATATTCTTGTAACTTTTTTACTTTTTTTTTAAAGGGGTCCGTAATGCGACTTTGCAAATCGAAAGTAGGGCTATTATATCGAGTGAGGTATCAAATGAAAGGGCTTAATTTGTAGATTAAAACAGTATTTTTGTATTTTTTTTTAAATAAGTAGTTTTTGATTTATGGCGAAAAAATTTAAAAAAAATACCGTTCCCCCCCTATTATCTTCGAAGTTACTGAACAGAAAAATCTGTAATAATTACCAATTATTAATGTCATCCTAAATATTACAGGAAAAATATAACGGTTTTCCTAACTTGCACTGTTTTTGAGAAATTTGCAAAAATCTTAACACATACTTATTTGCTCCTACTAAACTAATCGCCATATAGTTTTTCTTGAACTATTCATGTATCTACTTATGAGTTTGTACGGAACCCTCGGTGCGCGAGTCCGACTCGCACTTGGCCGGTTTTATTTATGTATGTATGTATGTTCCCCTATTACTTACTCGAAAACGGTTGTACTGATTACCGGACGGTTACGGACTGATTTAGGACTGACCGGTATACCGCGGTACTGGCACCAAATCTGATGATGTGTCTTTGAGTAGGGAACTCTTCAAAAGTTATAAGCACATCCATAGCGTTTTGGGTAGTTTATAGTAACTTGTGCAATAGTTATCGAATGGGTTGCTTGCTTATATTATTTTTTATAATATTAAGTTTCGTAACAACGGATTATCTTAGTTTGAGGCAATCTTTAGCGTCAGTAAGTAGCGTGTGCCTAATCATCTGGTACATCATCAAGCCACACAGCTTCAGTAAAGTGTGTTAACGGCGCGGCGTAATTAGGCCGGAGTGCTGCCGGTAACTCCGGGCTAAGAGGCAGACTCATCATTTTTAAATAACGCCTGAAGCTGTTGGCTTACTATCGTCGGAGACGATGATAATGTTGGTCGTTGTTTTTATCATAGACATCAACCTTTGGGGCAAAATACAAGACAGATAAGGAGATACTATATCGATAAATAATATCCTATCATATACTTTCCTATAATATTAGCGGTTAATTGGTAGAGAATGCCTTATGGCATTAAGTTCGCCGTTCGTACTTTCCTGTATTGTGTAATACATTCTGAATAAATAAGTATTATAAATGTAAATGTTTATAAAGATGTTTGGATCTTTGGTGTTTTAGATAATTGGTTGTTTATTTTTACTAAATAATACGGTAACAATCTTAGATAAATCAAGGGGTCTCTTGAAATATTGCAGGCACACGTAAAGAGCTGCTTGGGTATCTTTTATTAGTATTAGTATACGTGCATTCGTTATTGTTTGAAATTATTATTAATCTTAGTTTTGAGGTTGAATGTTCGTCGTCAGTAAGCAGCGTGTGCCTAATCTTCCGGTACATCATCAAGCCACACAGTTTCGGTAAACGTGTGTTAACGGCGCGGCGTAATTAGGCCGCAGTGCCGCCGGTAACTCCGGGCTAAGAGACAGACTCATCATTTTAAACAACGCCTAAAGCTGTTGACTCATTATCGTGAACATATCAGTACCAAGGTCGAAGACAATGATATGTTTGGCGTTGTTTAACTGATATTTGGACGTGGTTTACCGAAAAGGATCCAAACCACGAGACAGATTTATATGGAATTGCATACAAAACTGTGGTAGATTGGATCCTTTTCGCTAAACTACGTCCATTTAATGTTTATGATTCATGCACTATTTGTCTTAATTCAGCTCTGTGAATTAACCTCAACTCCTCGATCACAATCCATATGGATTTGATGGAACTTGTTTCTAAATACTAGACCAAATTGCACACTTGACTGTAACCAAAACTTGTAAATATCATATAAGATCCTTTTAAAATAAGCAAAATACGGAAATAGTTTATATAAAATATATAAGTTTGATACCAAACGTGAAACTTGCAAAGCTTTGTGGGAAAGACCATTTTAAAAGTACCTATAACAATATTGAATAACCTTCGTATAATACATTGTATAATCCATGTTATGGTAACTTTTGTAAGGAACCCGTTGCGATAAACGCAAGTTTTAACATAGTTGCAGTTCACCAAACAAAGTATAAATCGTGACGTCACGTTACAGTAGGGTTCAGTATGAAGCATTTTTGGCACGTTTTTGGGAAAATCTAAAAATGTGACTTTAATATTGTTGTATCTCGATGAGTTTTTATGATATTGAGGTAATTTTATCACTTTTTTTCTATTATTGCATTACTTAACGAAATATTAGCCTTGTAGGTATACTTGTAAAGAACATGAAATAGAATATTTTTTAATGGTATACATTTTGTTGGCAGTGTTGACCGAGGAGCCCCGCTTTTCGGAGCCCATTCCCAACGTGACGGTGGCACTGGGCCGCGATGCCAGCCTGCCCTGCGTCGTCGAGCACCTGGGCACATACAAGGTTAGTCTTCTTAGTATAGCTCGTCTCGCTGCAGTTAAACCACGTAAATGGGAATAAATAATAGTACATTACATAACTAGGGTGGTAATACAAAGAAAGGCCGAGATCGCAGAAGTTTAGGGCCCGAGCTGCAAGCGAGGGACGTAAATATGCGATCGAGGGCGTTCTTTATTACCTCCCGTGTTGTGTACATCATTTAATGTCTACACTTGGCCAGAAAGCGGCTTTTTCCGCGCAGCGTCCGGAAAAAGTCACTTTATGGCCAAGTGTGGCATAAAAATAAAATAGGTTATTTCTGCAATTAGGCCTGATTCTATTCTTTCTTTTGGCGCTTCGGGTAGTTAGACCTCTGGTGATAAGAAGCGCCAGAAGAAACTCTCCAGTTTATCTTTTTAAAATGTTTAAATATAACAATAAGTATGACTTACATCCGATTTCATTAATTCGTTACAACAAACTTTAAAACTACATTACATATGAAAGAAACATGATGTTTCTTTATTTGTTTTTAATGCGGGTAAATTACACCACATTTAATTTACATATAATTATAGATGCAAGAAATCAAAATACATAAAAAATATTATGGTACTCACCTGTGGTCCAGACCGGGAATCGAACCCGGTACCTCTGGATTTCCGGCCCAGCGCCTTAACCACTTGGCCTTTAAAGACAGACTGACAAACAGAGTCGCACCGCACCAAAAAGAAACCCTTTTCTTTTTTACCATTTCGGTACGGAACCCCAAAAATGATATCGACTTCTCAGTTCCCGGCGATCACTACGCCATGCAGTGAGAAGCGGGCAGTTTTCTAGTTAGATTAAATTAGATTTATTTATTTCATGATAAATTATGCATGTCATTATATGAATCCGTATTATGACCGTCAAAAACAAATATAATTATAATTAATAACAATTAAATGAAATACAATGCCATTTCCACAAATAAATTTAACAAAATACAATAACTTAAGTGTTATATTGTCCCAAATAATGGATCGTCAGTCTATGCTACAATTTGCTTTTTAATTCAAACCAAGGACCATTAAAACAAGAGGACTGTCATTCTCCATACTTTGGATTGTAGCCCGACCGAGGGTATTTCCGGGCAAAAACTAGATGGCGCTAAAAAACTAAACATTTAACGATGTTAGAATTGAACAAAGAAACATTGTATAGTAACAATTAGTTCGTAAACAGCTAAAAATAAATAAATTCTAACATTTAAATACTGTGTCACGTTTGCAAAGTTGAATAATTGTAAATAATATAATTCTTTTACCAAGCTTATACATAGATGGCGTTGTAAATGCGGGGAACAGCTTTTTGTATGAAAAATGAGAGTCCTCTTGTTTTAATGGTCCTTGATACAAACTGTTGTTATTTTGAGACACACAAGCTCAGGTTTGAACTTTCAATTTTTATGTATATTGAAATAAAATAAAATAATTATATTTATTACCAACCAACAATCATCATTATTATTGAATCGAAATCACGGTCAAAATAATTATTACTATTATAATATTAAAAAGTTTAGTTTAATGGAAAGTTACACTTATCCGACAAAGTAAAAAGATAAGAACGAGACCAAGATATTTTTTAAAAACGTTATTAGGATTCCAAAAACGTAATACCATGATCATCTAATATGATACCTTTAAACACTCCGAAACCAAGTTTCACGAAATATTAAAGTATATAAAAATAGAAAAGAGGCATATAAATGGAAAATCCGCCGCGAATTCTTTTTGAACTCAAGATGCGATGTTGCTAATAAAGCTTACCTTTATTCGTCTTGTAAATATTTACAAAGAAAATCCTTACAAGTAACTAAATCGAGATCAGAAACAAAAGATTATCTCCAAAGTCAGACGCAAAGACGTGATATTAAAAAGTAAAGTCTAGGTATCCGATAAGTTTATTGAACTTGTGTAATTAAAACGAGGCATCCCTTAGACTATTGAGTTAGAAATCGTGAAATCACTCATTAGGAGCTTTTGTCAAGAAAACATTAAACTAGATTTTTAATACTGACTGTGCCTTTTTAGGGTTCCGTACCAATATGGTAAAAAAGGAACCCTTATGGTGCGACTCTGTCTGTCTGTCTGTCTGTCTGTCTGTCTGTCTGTCTGTCCGTCTGTCACAGCAAGATATCTCAGGATCTACTGATGCTATCGACTTGAAACTTGGAATAGTGTTAAAAGTCGCTGACTCGAGCCTATTGAATAGAAAAAAAACTTATACCTTTTTTACTTTTTTTTAAAGGGGTCCGAAATGGGATGTGGAAAAACAAAAGTAGAGCTGTTATATCGAGTGGGATATCAAATGAAAGGGCTTAATTTGTAGATTCCAAAACCATATTTGTTTTTTTTCTTAATTTTGTACTTTTTGATTTATGACCAAAAACGTTCAAAAAAATACCATTCCCCCCCTATTATCTTTGAAGTTACTGAACAGAAAAATCTGTAATAATTACCAATTATTAATATAATCCTAAATATTACAGGAAAAATAAAACGGTTTTCCTAAATTGCATCGTTTTTTAGAAATTTTCAAAAATCGTACACATACTCATTTGCTCCTACTAAGCTAACGGCCATACAGTTTTTGTTGAACATTCACGTATCTACTTACGAGTTTGTACGGAACCCTCGGTGAGCGAGTCCGACTCGCACTTGACCGGTTTTGTTTTTTTTATATAAAATGCCAAATGAGCTCAAACACGGTGGGTTTACCTTACGTAATTTATTTCAGATTACCATATTGCAATACTGCATTGATTATACTACTGATATTGTAAGCTTCAGCTTTCCGAACTTGTCTCTCCTCCAGTTCGCTCTGTCTTCGACATCCTCACAGTATAATGGCAGTAATTTTTCTTCTTACATAAGGTACATAGCGCGCTTGAATGTGTGCGCGCCGTGTACCAACGCACTACACTACAAATAAAGATTTAAGAATGCGTAAGACGTGCTATCGCGCGTCTGTGTGAATACGTGTACTTATTCGCCTTTATACTCGTATTTTGAAATCGTCCTCGGATACCTGACACCTTTAGCACTACATCTTTCCACCTTTTTCCGTCTTTACATCGACGCCAATCAACTGAGCCGTCAAAATATCCATAACATTTTCACTTTGTATTGCTCCTTCAAAGGGCAATTAATTTTCTCATTCCAGTTACTAGGAATAGGCATAAAATAATTGGTTCCACAAAATAAAAGGCGTGTACCGAGAAACTTAATATGAATACTTACGTTTCAAGTACAGCTTGCAAAACAGGAAGAAATTAATATAAATTGGTGTATGTCCTTATTACGTTTCGGTAACTTCAGTTAAATTTTGTTTTGCATGCTGAATCGGTAACTTACACAAAAACTATAATACTTATCTCTTACCACATCTTGAATTGCAGTAATATCTACTGCAAATAGATGATTATGAAAGTTCTCTCAAAGGACAGGTTATAAAAACAATGTTTAAACCTTTAAGTTGACAAAACGTGAATGAGTTGTTAATATCGGTAGATACCTAATAGTTTATGTATGTATAAGGTCATACAATAAAATATGAAAATGTATTGAAACAGTATATAAAAAGTAAAAATAAAGTCCTTGCATCTAGCGGGGGCTATCTCTGTGTGCGTTCCACGACTCGGACAAAGATGGCATCTTTTGAGTGTGCACTTTGCCTGTCATAAAATTGTCGAAAGAGCCTCTACGCATCGGCTTTGGCTCCGCGCATGCCTCCTAAGGGTCCTGGAAACCATTGTCCCGTGAACGGGTAAAACAAACAAGTATAATAAGTAACTTATATTTGTTTGAGCTATAGCTCTGTCCGTACCACTTAAATTCGTTGTTCAATAGACGGGTACTTAATTATTGGTTCCAACAAAGTTGGGAAATGAAAGGACTTCAGGTTAATGTTACATTATATTAATATATTGATCACTTAGGCTTGCCCTTTATAATTAAGAATTTAAGAACTAAACAGCTGCAGGAGAAATTTGTTGAAACTTTTTTATTTAATATTTTATTAACTACGTAAGTCCCTTTCAGTTCGCCTTTGTACATATACCTTTATTTTGTAGCCCTGCACTTTGTCTTATTTTGTGTTATAAAGTGTTTATACACATACATACTTATACAAGAGGATATAGGTAGTAAATTAACGAAAATATAAAACTTCACATTTAAGAGAACTGCTAATAAATGAATGGTATTATTCCACAAAGGATTCATGACAATCTAAAATAACATCGTTTGCAACCCATAATAGTACATTACACAACTAGGGTGGTAATACAAAGAAAGGCCGAGATCGCAGAAGTTTGCGGCCCGAGCTGCAAGCGAGGGACGTAAATATGCCATCGAGGGCTTTTTTTATTACCTCCCTTGTTATGTACATCATTTTATGTCTACATTTGGCCAGAAAGCGGCTTTTTCCGTACGCGCAGCGTGCGGAAAAAGCCACTTTATGGCTAGGTGTGGCATACAAAATATTATGTATGTCTCTTTCTTGCTTCCCAGAAGGAAGGAAAGGATAAATAATGTCCCATGGTAATCAGGGTCATTACACGAAAATACGTACATTTAGTTTCTCACCACCCACTTATTTGTTTTTGTTAATTTTGTATCGACTTCGCTACCCAAAGGTTGTCTGGAAGAGATCGCTATTTAGCGATAAGACCGCTTCATGTTTATTGCATTGCAATATTATATTGGTGTGCAATAAAGCATGATTGTATTATATATCATACGATTTATTAAAAAAGTAAAACGACGTTCCTAAACTTTCCTTCTTATATAACTAGGTATTCTTTTGGACTCACACTGGTATCAAATATAAGAAATTAAAATACCATAGAAATAACTTCCAAAAGGCGACTCAACACGTCGGCTGCTGACCGTGCCGAGCGGCCTCCCGGGAAATCTGCCGCCGACGGGTTAACCCGCGCCCGTACGCTTGTACTTACAAATTAACCCTTTTTAGCCGGCCGCGTAAACGCCCGTATTCATGTTACGACCCGGTTTAACATTAGCTTGATTGTTTTTATTTTAGTACGACAACTTTTGGGATTAAAAACGGGTCAACTTGCGTGGACCTCTCCGGGTGTTTTTGCACGGTTTTGTTAACGTTGTTGTTTAGAGAACTTATACGACACGTTGTCATGTTGTTGGTTTTAGTTTCAATTGTTTGGAAGAAGCTAGTTTAGCTTCTGACCTTTCCCATTTTACTGAGCCTTATAAGGGCAAAGTGAGTGTTATTCGCTGTTGAAAATTTTGTATGTATGACGAGGAAGGCCTTAAAACATTATCTTCGGTTCCGGATCACCTTTGGTCACCTTGGTAGTTATGATGTAATCGAATATCTGTACCAGTTTAATTACTGGTGTATTACCTTTGACGTGTGCCATTACACAAGTTAAATATCGCTTTGATAATAAACTATCTGTGTTACATGATAAATTCGCAGAGACTAGCACAATTTCTTCCATTTTCCAAAGAACCTCCCACCATCTTTCAACTTCATATTTCCTATTTTTAATCTAAAACGGCCTGCGTTTTATAACCAACCTCAAACAGTATCTAGTACTATATGGTAAGTATAATTAGTGCACTCTCTGCGACCTAATCCAAGCCAATAATCAGATACCAAAAGTATCTGATTATTGGCTTGGATTATGCTAATGTACCGTTGTTATTATATAACGATACGACATGTAGATATCATATTTAATATAAAAAAAGAGAAACTGGTGAGTTTATTCTGGCGCTTCTTCTCACCAGAAGGTCACTACCCGAAGCGCTAAAAGAAAATAATAGAATCAGACTTTTAAAAGAGCCCTTGAGGGTCTACTTGCAGAAATAATTATTTTTATTTTATTTTTTTAACTTATAACCAACGATATAAAAGCAATGATAGGTATAAGGTATTTGGTTAAAAAAAATTCAACTTTAACAAGTTCTCCAAATAAATGCATTTCCTTTTTCTCTTTTACAAAGTTGTACCAAATGGTACTTACAGTTTAAAGCCACCAATATCGAACAGTTACATCGGGTCGGAGTGGGTTTAATTCTTGTGAAAATTCAATCAGACAGCGTGGGTACAATGGCGGCTTACAGCTTTTATTGCGGACATGCGCCGGAAGAATGCAAGCTGGTTACCGTGGGACAAGCGTAACTGGCGCGCCAGTTACGCTTGTCCCACGGTAACCAGCTAATACTGTAGTACACCTTCTTTAAGAAAAAAAAATACAATAGCTTGATACTGAGCCATTCATCTGAGATAATGACTATAACAGATACACGATTTTTACCCAGTTGTGAATCGAGCAAGTTTAAAGCTCTCTTACATCGTAGTGAGTCCAAAATTTGAAAAAATATCGCTTGATTCTAATGAACGAATTATTGAACATTCATATGTCTACATATCTAACTTTTAACCCCACACTCTAAAAAATCTGAGCCAACTAAGAGAGATTTTCTCTTTATTGGCGTTAACTTAAATAAAACAAACAAGATATTAAACATATCAACGAAAGCTGATTAATTAAAACAGCAAGTTCATTAGTGATTAAAACAACAATCTAGAATCTTGATAATTTTAACAAATATACTCCTTGTTTCTATCATTATTTTCTTCTTTGTATGATTCGATCATGTTTAATTAGTTACCTTATACATCACTGTTTGTTGAATCAAATAAGAACATGGTTAATTGAACTATGATAAACAATCAATATCATCTTAGTTGGTCCATCTAACGTCTTGTTAGGCTCGTATGGAATCAAGATGCATGATTATAACTATCATAATCTTGTTAGGAGCAACCAATTTTTTTTAAGAGTGCAACATCATACTTTGATTATGACTCAAATGTCAAATGTGTTGTAATTATGTAATTGATAAATTGTTATCTCAATGTGTATATTTCAAACGCAATGTATATTGTTGAATGAATAAATAACTATGAACTATGTCCGGGCCGTTGTATGGGCCGCTGCCACTGTGTGGCGGCGATTTCGTTTCTCACAACACAACGCATGATTTGATTTTCGCAAAACGGGCTGATTTTTGGGTCATGGAGCAGGTGTGAACGGTGTACTGGGGAGGATCACACTGAGCAACTTTCACTATGGGGACAACCACGAAATCGCGAAAAAATCTCCTAATTAAGAGTTAATTGATACGTAACCTATTGTATGCCGGAACGTGGATCAGCGTGCGAGGAAACTATTAGAAAAAAATATACGCGGCATACTAGAGAGGTTGTTAATTGATAGTTAAGTGTCTATTAACTCATAATTGGGAGATTTTTTTTCGCGATTTCGTGGTTATCCTCACAGTGAAAGTTATTCATTCCTGCTCCATGACCCAAAAATCAGCCTGTATTGAATGATGAGGAATTGTTAGCATTTGTCAAGTGACAATTTGTCACTCTTGTCACTGACAAAGCACAACCTGTCACATTTGATGACCTTCTTCTGTCTCCTTTTTTCGCCACATCCCACATATGTATGAATAAGATAGTGAAAACGAAAAGAGTTAAGAATCAATGTTAAGGATTAAAAACTTGGTTGGAATGTGTTTCATGTGTCATGCATGAGTTCAGTCTCCGAAGATATGTCACAGTAACCGGACGTGAGGACGGTTTTATTTCTGTATTCCTTTGATTTTTGTATTTTATTCTTTCGCGCTATACCTACAATCAAGTGTCCAATGCTGTATTCATTCATTAAACTTAAGAGCTACGCTCTTGTCGGTGGAGTAATCGCCACTCTACTCTATTCTGCGCCATTTGTTTGGTTTCCTGATACGACGCGGCGCTGACTTTCTCCTTCGCTTGATTGAAGTATGAGTATGTTAACCTTGGTCTACCTCTGCCTCTCTTGCCCTCAATTTTCCCCTCTAAGATGTTCACAAAGAAAGTGTCATGTCGTATCAGATGTCCAATCATCTTTCCTCTCCGGTTCTGGATTGTTTTTAGCAAACTTCTTTGTTCCTTCACCATGCTCAGAACCTCTTCATTGGTCTAATGCTGTATTGCTTTATTTATTTTTCATCACACTTGCTCAAAAATGGCCTCATTATACATAGGTTCCGCGGGCCGTAAATGACCTATTACGCCCTAGGGCGTAATGGTTTTCTTTTTAAATTTGAAACGCTGTTTCTATTTTACTGTTATTTGTCATGTTCAAAGGAAACGCCAAGTTACTTTTTTAACTTTTATCACTGAAATATTTAATGGCCGTTTTAGGTGTTCACTTTACCGCTATGGTTTCCGAACGTGACTTGACATTCGCGTTGTCTATGGACATATGTCAGTAATGTCACTTTCTGTTTTAATATTTTCTTGTCATACTGGGTCGGTTAGTAAGGTTATATTATTAAAATTTCCTCACAAGTGAGATGAAAAACATTGTGTGTGCTACGAGCGGTAAAGGAATTACAAATTCGTGTTATTAAAGCCCTCGGTTTCACCTCGGGCTTATAACAAACACTCGTTTGTAATTCCTTATTTACCGCCCTAGATACACAATGTACTATAAACGCTCTCCGATATCTCCCATAAACTCATCCTGAGTCAATTGATTCAACTGATAGCAATGTCTTCTACTCGTGTATCATGTAGAATTAATTACTCATACACTATCTCGGTCAGCACTCCAACCTCGTCCCTATCCTAATTCAAATGACTCTTAATCAAAACTCCTAATTTATTCCTAAGGCCAATTTCAAAGCTTCTTAATAAAACATAGATGATGAAGCAACAAAACACAAGCCCCAATCAGCGCACCGTCCATACATCCCCGCTTAATTAGGCCGTTTCCTCAGAAATTACTGCATTAATTCCTGAATGATGTTTATTAATTCGCTGCCATATTTTATGGAGAATAATTAAACGCCTACAGCCGTAATAAAACTTGTAATTTAACAAGATCAATGAAATCTCGCAATTCTGTTCAATTAGACCGGTTAATGGGGCGATTACTGCTAAAGGGTATCCGAGGATTTAATTGTGTTCGGAGGTGTTGTAGTTTATTCCGATTGCACGGGCGGCCATTAAATGTGATAGTGTTGAGCTATTTGAGCCGACTGATTATTGAAATGAGGATGCATCTGCATTAAGCAATTAAGAAAAATCAATTATGTAAATTATTCTTTTAATTTATTGTTTACAAAAATAACAACTACATTGAACGTGATTTTACCTATTAGAGCTGAATATTATAAACGCAATGTAAAGATATGGCACTGAAATAAAGTTCACTACTTTATTTGTTTTTGTCTTCTATTGGTCGAACTGCGAAAACTGAGACTCCGGCGTGGTCAGTCTCCTTCAGCACGGACTATCTAGTAGCTTTTGAACTATAATCAACATAGAAGCAGTCGTTTTGTTTTTCTTTACTTACCAATAAAAGTTGCATACATAGTAAATGAGCGAAGGGGGTGCCAATGACGCCCCTGTGGCGCAAATTTTGAGAAAACAAGTCAATATAGCAAAGTAAAATCACAATAACGTACAGGTTGATTCACAAGAGTTGGCACGAATGTATTGAGCGAGTGAATGATAACGAGCATCGCAAAATGATTAAATACAGTATGATTCAATAAGCGATAATCGTGTTTTTGGACTATTTCGTCTCATAACTTCGTAACCCAGTCTGCACTGTGTATTTTATGATAAATAGCCGGATAAGCTTTTGAAGTGGCAATAGGCAGGGCATATAGCACGTAGAACAGATGGCCGTTGGGGCCGAAAGGTTCTCGGATGGTGTATTTACTGAAAATTTTATATTTAAAATAAATAAAGAACGGTGTAGGTGTATTTGTACCGTAATGAAGTTAATTATGCGTGGGGATTACTGCCTATTCACTCTCATCTAAGGATGAGACTTCTCATACACTTTTGAATTTCTTTGCTCAATTTGTTTCTCATCTCGAGGAAATCTCATTTAAATTACAAACCATATTTCGTACCTAGGTAAGTTCTGAAAAACTCATTAGTACGACCAAGGATTCGAACCTACGATCCCCACCCACCCACCCCTACTCACAGCCTGCCAAAGTATACAGACGAAAAAGTAGTTCGACTTCCGCTGTTTAGGAGCGCGCGACACGGCTGTGTGAGGGATCCATACTGGAGTATTCTTGCGCATTCTTAAATCTTTACTTGTAGTGCGTTTGTACACCGCGCGCGATGTACAAATGAAGCCACAGTTAACTGACCACATAGACTTTAACACGTTGCAATAAAGTTGACATTCGTTTACAAAGTACAGTCAACAGTGTATTCGATTGTACCTTTTGTAGGGACAAAACTTACTGCTAGGGTGGTTTGATAAGTACCTGTTATTTAGTACTTCTAGAATCTTAACATGCTCATGTTTCCGGCTATTGTATGACACATTATTTATAAGGATTTGAGCCAAATTTCAATAGAGTCGCATCTTTATTTTTTGAATTATGGATCACAAACTGCACGATTCCGACGACGACGTGGACGTAACTATGAAAAAAATAAAACAGTTCGCCGCAAGATCCACTCATATTTTTTTTATTTAATAGGTAATGGAAAAAAAATATTATCTCTGTTTTTGAAAACTCTCTAACTGTGTTTTTATTAGAATATAGATTTTTTTTAAATAAGATCCGATTCTTGACAGTATTGGCTCAAAATTGACACCGACTAATAAAACATATAAAAAATTGGAAACCACATGTCTAGTGATCAATGATGAAGATTTAGGTGATAACTAAAGTCCTTGACTTACGTGTTGGTGATTTTAAGAAACTTAAACACATTATTCACAAGAATGGGATAAGCAACAGAGTGTGGCTCCAAATGAGCACCAAAAATGGGTTCACGATCTCAACTTGCAATTGGGTTCAGGAAAAAACAGGATAGCGAGTATTTATTGATCTCTCACCATTGTTTACACTGGATTTCTAGCAATTTATTTGTATTCACCAAGTTAAAAAAATAGAAAAAGAAAAAAAGTTGTTCCCTAGTAAAGATACCCAGAAGCCTGTTATGCGACTACTTTACAATTTGTTAATTTTTAAGAAAAAAAAAATAATGCCACAACAATAATACCTAGTGTATTCAGCTAGTAAATAGCCTAGCTACAAACTCGTAATGCCATTTACGAAAAAAGGTTTCATAAATAGTTTTTTAAAAAGACTTATCAAACGGCCCTCGTATATGTACTATAGCTCTACGACAACGCATTATCTTATTCATGTATGCGTCGAGTCACCACACCCGAACTGCGCCGTGTTAATGTTTGAGTGCGAGCTTACCTCCAAGGCACATTGATTATATATTTAACTGCATGTATATTTAATGGGACGTATGAGTTCCATATTGTTGGTGGCCTAGTGACTCGGATAGTGAGGTCGTGACGTCATCTGTGTTCTAAAACACAGGTCACTGAGAACCAGCGAGTACCTAGATATTTTTTATTCAACTTGGCCGTTTACGGACTTTTTGTCTCTAAGCTTCCTTGCAGCCTCAGGGTTGACATTTTTTTGGACGCTTGTATGGAGTTCAGTAACTGCTTAAAAGTATTGCACTGTGGTAGTGTCCGACCGAAACTAGTTATCACGGTCGAAACCGAAACCGAATTTCGTCTTTGATTTCAGTTTCGGCCAAAACCGCAACTTCCAAATAAAGCCATGTTGTCGTGAGAAGAAAAAAGTCTTAATTTTTAAATACTAATCATTTTTTTTTTTTTTTTATTCACGATAGGTAAGCATTTGACTTTGATCTCACCTGTTGGTAAGTGAAGATAAAGTCGATGATGGAGCATGCTTACCTAGATAGTGCCTATTCACTCTCGACTTAAAGAGATCCAAGTTATATTTTTCCGGGAAGAGGTCTGCTGGAAGAGAGTTCCACTCCTTAGCTGTCCTAATAAGGAAAGTGGAAGCAAAGCGCTTTGTGCCAGTCGTTGGTATATCGACAACGTAAGGGTGAAACCCAAGTCCACGCCTAGTCCCATAATGACGAAATGGAGATGGCGGAATCAGTTCATGCAATCCCAACGTACACTCGCCGAAATGTACCCTGTAAAATACCGATAAACTGGCGACCTTTCTGCGGTGTTCAAGGCTTTGCAGTTTTTGCTTCACCAGATCAGGATCACCTATGAGCTTCCTGGCACGCTTATCGACTGAATCTAAGGCGGCTAGCTGGTACTTGGCGGACCCATCCCAAAGGTGGCAGCAGTACTCCATACACGACCGGACCTGTGCTTGGTATAACTGGAGCAGTTGTCCTGGTGTGAAGTACCGCCTAACCTTGGAGAGGATCCCAAGCTTAGGATTTAGTCTCTGATATTTGAAATAATCATTAAAATATATTATAACTTTTTATTTCAAATAAATTATCAGTGCGTTTTGAAATAAAGACTGTCCGATTGCAGCACGTAACCCTTCAAGTTCAGTTTCGGTTTCGGTCGTAGCTTCAGCCAAAACCGAAACTAAGCCGAAACCCGTTTTTTAGCCAAAACTAGGCCGAAATTGAAACCGAAAGTTCGATCGGACTCTACTGCGGTAACAAAGGCTGGTACGACAAAACATCAGTTCAGTTCATTTATTTATATGTAGAAATCATATCTACAAGTCACATTGTTAATAAATAAATATTATGTAGGTTATAATAATCGGTTACAAACATTTTCAAAATATAAATACAGTATAAGCTATTCGAATGTCCATGTATCAGTTAAAACTAGCGCATTACTGTAATCATTGCGCAGTCACGATTCCATCGATCAGGTTTCCTTGTTGAAGAGGTTTTCGAGGTCAAATGGTCAGTAATAATCTGATGTACCAAGCCTGGGCCTAATCAAGAGAATTGCATTTTTATGTTATTAAGCTTGCCTTGGCGACTTCGCGGCGAGTTTGCCGATCGAAATCTGTATGAAAAACGCTCGCAACTCGCTCGCAACTCGCCAGTGTAATAAGGCCCTAATACCTTTATACTATGTAGAGTAAAATAATGTTTAAAATTTGCAATCGTTCAAAACCATTGTAGGGCATTTCTCCAGAAATATGTCTGCGGTCACCTCATTCATCTGGCCCTTTTTCATACTAAATGTATGGAGACAGCTGAATGAGTCGCAGACATATTTCTGGAGAAATGCCCTGTAAACACTTTTTTAGGCAAAGAAATGAGAATGATAGTGTAATACCGGGTCCAGGCGAGTGTTACTTGTAATGTAATTTTCATCACACTTGCTCGAAAATGGTGTCATTACACGTAGGTTTTGCGGGCCGTAAATGACCTATTACGCCCTAGGGCGTAATGGTTTTCATTTTAAATTTGAAACGCTGGTTCTGTTTTACTCTTATTTGTCATCAAAGGAATAGAATAGAATAGAAAGTTTTTTATTGTTTTTCATTTCAGGGTTACAATTTGTGTCCATAAACAGGTGTGTGCTAAAAGTAATATGTCTTAAAGATCTATACAATTATTTTATGTTGTGTAGCTGATTTACAGCTCACAGAAGAAGGTTGCACTTAATTAAATAAATAAACACTTCTTGTTTTTATCTTAAAATGTGTTCTCTCGGCGGAACATTCCGTTTGCTGACACGTTTGTCTCGGTGTTTTTTGATGACATACTCTATTTCACCTATTCTCTGACTATACATCATGGGATTATATTGGCCATATTTAGCATACTGTAGCTCAGCAGTATCGAGCCCGGGTATATTTCATATTCATATTCATATTCGTTTATTTTGTAATATTCATACATCGTCAGAAGTAAATACGAGTACATGCAACATGCTACTATAGGTCAATATAGTCACACGGCAGAATACACATGGTCTTCAGTTTGTCTATCATGTCTCGATGTAGATCATGTACCCTAAGGTGCCATGGGTCTTCATCTAGTAGGTCCCATAACATTTCAGTGGGGATGGAACGGGGAAAGCCTCCCGCTGACTTAAGAGCCATGCGATACTGTCTCTCGATTGTCAATAGATTAGTTTTGCTCACTCTAGGAAGTAATTGCACTATTCCGTAATCTAATATAGGAAGTAGACAAGAGTGTATTACTGCCAGTTTAGTCATCAAAGGAAACGCCAACGTACTTTTTTAACTTTTATTACTGAAATATTTATTTAAAGAGAACTGTTATTGCAAATACATGTAAACAAATATTTCTGTAACATTAATTAAATTTTTAATTAGTGCATTTCAGTATTTTGCAAAAATAAAATCAACCATTTTAAGTCTTTACCGCTATGGTTTCCGAACGTGACGTGAATTCGCATTGTCTATGGATAATGTCACTGTCAGTTTTACAATTTTATTTAGGTTAAGTAAGGTTATTTTAATCAGATCTCCTCACAAGTGTGATGAAAAACATTTTGTGTGCCACGGGCGGTAAAGGAATAACAAACTCGTGTTATTAAAGCCCTCGGCTTCGCCTCGGCCTTGTAACAAACACTCGTTTGTAATTCCTTACTTACCGCCCTTGATACACAATGTACTATTATGCCACACCTGACCATAAAGTGGCTTTTACCGCACGCAGTGTACACATAAAATGATGTACACAACACGGGAGGTAATAAAGACAGCCCTCAATCGCATATTTACGTCCCTCACCTGCAGCTTGAGCCGCGAACATCAACGATCTCGGCCTTTCTTTGTTTTACCCCCCTAGTAATGTACTATTGACGTGCAATGTAACGCGAACTCTGATAATCTTACATAACACGTTACACTCGTCTGGACCCGGCTTTAAAGTGTACGCTTAAAATAAACGAGAAAAAGCGCTAGTTTGTACAAGTTCAATAGATCAGAGAAATTGCCGTATTCGTTGCGTTAAAATAAACACCTATCGGAAAGTTGCCCCACATTTCAATAGATTTACCGAGCGAATAAAATCGTGATATATTTTATGTGACTGTACCTTGTTCACGATAGCCCAGTGCGCTATAACGACGTAGTTTAAAAACCGAACACGTGTTTGTTGAAACAACAGACCGGGATGTTTGGAGAGGTCAAGGGATGAGCCCGTAAAATATGTAGTAACCGAATTGTTTACGGGCTGTGTTCCCTGTATAATAGGATGGACGAAAACAATAGGAAACAAGTTTGTTTTAGTTTTAAGGCTCTTCAGCCGGCACTATTCCGAATCGATTCTATTTGCTTTAAGGGAGTGGTTTCAATGTCATATATTGTTAAATTTTAGGGTTCCGTACCTCAAAAAACTGATTGGACACCTGTTACGACACGACGAATATCTAAAGACTTATAATAGAAGGAAAAGTTGAAGGGAAGAGTAAGAGAGGAAGACCAATAAGAGCTAATTAGATTGAAGATTTAAAATAATAACTACTATTGACAACGGGGTATTTACCATGTATGTTTGTTTTATTGAGTTCCCGATATTTCGGCACTGTTGCAAGCGCCATCATCACGGAGTAACTGACGTGCTGCGTAATCGTGCTGGATATCCCGTTGTCAATAGTAGTTATTATGTGAATGACCATGTTGGCTTAAAATCGAAGATTTAAAAGTTTATGTTACGTTACCAACCCGCACTGGGCCAGCGAGGATCTACAGTTCATTCCGTCTCGCCAATGAACAGACCTGTGCCCAGCCGGGGGACATATTCTAGCTGCTGATAAAGTTAAATACCGCTTGTACATTGGAGGCACGTGCGAGTCCACAGTATTACTCACTTTTGGAGATTTACGACTTCGGTAAGCGCTTATTAAGACTTTTGTATCAGCAAGCTGCGAGTTCTTCAACAGCGCAAAAGACTTGCCAATTAGCTTTCAATCAAGTAACGCTTATACAAGCGAAACTGAGATGTGTCCCGTCGCAGCAGTGGCCAAATTGCAGCGACTATTCATCGAGATCAAAGGGGCAAATTGTAACAAATCTCGCGTTTTAATCGCCCTGAATTGAGCTTTCTGTAAAGGTTTTCAGTCATGAATTGTGTAAGGGCAACTCATTACTAAGTCCAGTTTTTCGCCAAGGGAAAATAAAGGAAACGAGTGGGCTGGGCAAGTTTATGATATGTGAAGGGTTTGGTTGGGGTAAATTGTAACAAATTTCGACTTTGAGAGTTTTAATCGTGAAGTGAAACTAGTTACAATGAGGGATAAAGGTAAGAACTGACCATTTTGGTTAAAATGAGAAAAAATAAAAATGTTTAACATACATCGTTATTGCGGGAGCTAAAACGATTTGACAGTACTGAAAGAGTATGACAAATAAGCAATAACAGAAGTGACACTTATATCGAGCGACATTTATGACTACAAGTTCAAAAACTTCCATACTTAAATTAATTACTATAGCTTGGCAACTTCGTTGGTGACAGTCACCATGTTACCGCCAAAAGGAACGGAGGCCTCCGGAGGCTGCCTCCATCTGTCACCGTTCGTGTTGGCGGTAACTTGTGTAAGTAGTTATGGCTGCACAGAACAAACTGCTTAATATTGTCAGTTACTAATAGTTCCAAAGTGCTAACGATTCTGAGCCAGAAAACCCTCAAACGTCCATATTTTGAGAAAGTGGCTACCTCGGGATGCTTTTTAAAACGCCTTACTATGTACACATTGTTAGACTTTTCAGTCCTTACAATTAGTCATACATAAGTAAGGTGGCCGAGTGCATGACCCTGTCCCAGAGTTTCTACCTTTAAAGTCACGTCATTAGCAATAGAAATGACAGCTACCTGGGGATTTTTTTTTTAAAAACGCCCATTAACGATGTCATTATTTCCAGACAATGAGACGTTAATGCCTTTCGTCGGTTTAGGACCACAATCAGAAATGACCACAATTAAAAATGACCACATCTTAAAATGTCCAATTCTGAAAATGATCAAGTTCTTAAAGCGACCACGTCTTGAAATGACCACTTCTCAAAATGACCACTTCTTAAAATGATCACTTATCGAAATTACCACTATAATTAGCACGTTCCGTCACCGACCGGCATAGGTACTCAATACAAAACAATTTACTCTTTTGTATCTTCCATTAAATAATACCGAAGTCTCTTTGCATTATATAGTTCATTATTAATAGATAATATTAAGCATTTAACCTTCAAAATGTTTAGTTCCATGTGCAATATTGTAACTGTCAGCATGTTTAGAATGTTAACCGACTCTGTGAGTCCCAAGATGCAGGCTCAGCCTAGTTTGGTCCACACGGATACTACATGTGTTTATGTAACTGTGCAATTCGGTATGAATAAATTTATCTTATCAATATACTCATACTGTGCCTGATACGTTCATAGTACGGTCATGGTATGATACGGTATAGTGGGCAGAGACCTTGATAGACACACAGAGATAAATACACGTTAAACTAATAGGGAACGTGCAGGACGAAGGTGCTGCCAACTGGTGCCGCCAATCTAAATCATATACCCTCTCATGCTGGGGCCACATTGACGAAAACGCTGTTAATAACGTTAATTTATCGCGTTGAAGGACGATTAACGTCAGTGAAGCTACGACTTACTATATTTGACATTGACACTTACATATTATCATTGACAGCTTGATTTGACAGGGGTGATAGTTTCCTTTACTGTCCGCCCATGTCTCTTTTGTCGTTTAGTGCTGCCACTAGGGAATGCAACCGAATAGTGAAAAAACCGAGTATCGGTTTTAACCGTCCGGTTTTAACCGATTTGAAACTCGAATATTACTCGGTTAATAACCGAGTATTTTTTACAGTAAGCAAAGTATTGAATAATGATAGGTTAACGTGGTTTTTATGATTTTTCATCACACTTGCTCGAAAATGGTGAAATGACCTATGGCGCCCTAGGGCGTAATGGTTTTTTTCTTTAAATTTGAAACGCTGGTTCTGTTTTACTCTTATTTGTCATGTTCAAAGGAAACGCCAACTTACTTTTTTAACTTTTATCACTGAAATATTTATTTTAAGATAGCTGTTATTGCAAATACATGTAAACACATATTTCGCTAATATTAATTAAATGTTTAAATAGTGTATTTCAGTATTTTGCAAATATAAAATCGTTTTAGGTCTTTACCGCTATGGTTTCCGAACGTGACTTGACATTCCCATTGTCTATAACCTTACTAATCGTCCCAGTATGACAAGAAAATATTAAAATAGAAAGTGACATTAGTGATATATGTCCATAGACAATGCGAAATGTCAAGTCTCGTTCGGAAACCATAGCAGTAAAGACCTAAAACGGCCATTTTAGTTGATTTTATATTTGCAAAATACTGAAATACACTATTTAAACATTTAATTAATGTTACCGAAATATGTGTTTACATGTATTTGCAATAACAGCTATCTTAAAATAAATATTTCAGTGATAAAAGTTAAAAAAGTACGTTGGCGTTTCCTTTGAACATGACAAATAAGAGTAAAACAGAACCAGCGTTTCAAATTTAAAAAAAAAAACATTACGCCCTAGGGCGCCATAGGTCATTTATGGCCCGCAGAACCTACGTGTAATGACACCATTTTCGAGCAAGTGTGATGAAAAACATTGTGTGTGCCACGGGCGGTAAAGGAATTAAAAATTCGTGTTATTAAAGCCTTCGGCTCGGGCTTATAACAAACACTCGTTTGTAATTCCGTACTTAACGCCCTAGAAACACAATGTACTATTAATGTTAATACTAAATAAGTAATTTAATGAGTATGTCCTTATCTAGAAAAGGTCACAAAACCAAAAGAGACCGCGAGATAACTCTTATCTTGCCAATACAGCTCATCCCTTTACCTACCCTAATCCAGGTACGTCAGGTACTCGATGTTATTTTTCATCGCACTTGCTCGAAAATGGTGTTATTACACGCAAGCTCTGCGGGCCGTAAATGACCTATTACGCCCGAGGGTGTAATTTTTTTTAATTTCAATACGCTGGTTCTGTTTTACTCTTATTTGTCATGTTCAAAGGAAACGCCAACTTACTTTTTTAACATTAATCTCTGTAATGTTTATTTAAAGAGAACTGTTAATGCAAATAAGTCCATGTAAACACATATTTCTGTTACATTAAATAAATGTTTAAATAGTGTATTTGAGTGTCATTTTCAAAATACTGAAACTTATTCAAATTAAAAAAAAAACATTACGCCCTAGGGCGTAATAGGTCATATGCGGCCAGCAAAACCTACGTGTAACAACACCATTTTCGAGCAAGTGTGATGAAAAATCATAAAAACCACGTTAACCTATCATTATTCAATACTTTGCTTACTGTAAAAAATACTCGGTTATTATTCGAGTATTCGATTCGAATTCGAGTTTAACCGTGGAAAAACCGATACTCGGTTTTCGGTTATGGCTGCATTCCCTAGCTGCCACCTATAGTTCGTGCACGTTCCCTATAACAGTAACACCCCTCGTTTTCCGTCGTCGGGGGTTAAACGAAAATATACTTCATTTATTCCCATTTATTAGTGACCGATCTCCCAGAATAAATTCCGTTAGGTAACACAATTACAGTTTTCTCAACCGAAGCACTTTAAGTTTGATTGAGTTATTAATTAACCGCGTGTGAAATTTCTTACCTGCAGTAATGAAAGTGGGGGAGGGGGGAAGGAGGCCTGCATTGTTACAATTAACTTATTCATGAGTGTGCCGAGTCCCTAATTAATTAATATACTTTACGACGCCGTTACTAGATACGGCCTCTTAAAGCAAAGAGTTTAAGATCATTTCGTAAATAGTTGATGTGCGCTGAAGAAGGGGCGGCGGTTATCTATATTATTCTTTTTCTACTCCTGTACTGTTATCTGTCTTTTACTTGGTCACGAACACTAATATAAGAACATACATAATATGAGTTCAGAGAAGTCTATACTCTATTCCCCATAACAGCACTAGTGTCGTTATAGCCACTTTACGTTATTGCTAGCAGCCACACAGACTTCTAAATCTAGGTTAAACTTAGGTCAAGGATTAAGCGCTCAATTTTAACTTTACGGTACAAATGCACAACTACCAACTTAACAAACAATTAAATTCCTACGGTTTTTAAGAAAAACAAAACTTTCCGAACTAAATTCATTGATGCCAACATAAAAAAAGTATTTTTAATTTAAGTATATTTTAAATTAAAAAAAAAAAGTTTACCATAGACACATACTGTCAGTCAAACGTCATATTTGCCTTGTTTCCAGGTTATGTTTAATTTTGTATTTTATAATTTAAAACCTCGTCGTAGAAAAAGTATTGTATGCAACGTTGTATAATTAAGTCAAAAAACGCTCATTGCGTCTCTATTTGCGATACTCGCCGCATTCGCGGCTCGTATCGCAACTCACGCAATTCGCATTTTTTGAACCCACTTATACAACTGTTGCATAAAATACTATTATTCGTATAATAAAGTTGTAGTAAGAATATGATAGTACATTACTTACCTAGGGCGGTAAAACAAAGAATGTCTCAGATCGCAGTCGTAATTGACTATCTGAATATCCGATCTGGAGCTTTCATTATTACCGCCCGTGGTAAGTAATAGTACATTGTGTATCAAGGGCGGTAAGTAAGGAATTACAAACGAGTGTTTGTAACAAGTCTGAGGCAAAGCCGACGGCTTTATAAACACGAGTTTGTAATTCCTTTACCACCCGTGGCATACACTAGTACATTGTGTATCAAGGGCGGTAAGTAAGGAATTACAAACGATTGTTTGTTACAAGACCGAGGCGAAGCCGAGGGCTTTAATAACACGAGTTTGTTACTCCTTTACCGCCCGTGGCACACACAATGTTTTTCATCACACTTGTGAGGAAATCTTACCATACCTTAACCTTACTTAACCTTAATAAAATTGTAAGACAGAAAGTGACATTAGTGACATATATCCACAGACAATGCGAATGTCAAGTCACGTTCGGAAACCATAGCGGTAACGACCTAAAACGGTTGATTTTATATTTGTTAAATACTGAAATACACTATTTAAATATTTAATTAATGTTACAGAAATATGTGTTTACATGTATTTGCAATAACAGTTATCTTTAAATTAATATTTCAGTGATAAAACGTACCCTTGGTCAAATAACATCGCATGTGACTTTCCGTTCAAAGTTTTTTTATTGCTCTAAAGTCATACAAATCATACGAACTACATGATACACACAGATCCTGAAAATTTGTCATTTTGCAGATACGACGTTATTTGACCAAGGGTACGAAAAGTAAAAAAAGTAAGTTGGCGTTTCCTTTGAAGATGACAAATAAAAGTAAATTAGAACCAACTTATTCAAATAAAAAAAAAACCATTACGCCCTAGGCAAACTAAACACAATCCACGCATGTTTTCTCTGCTAACCAATTGTAAAATCTTGCCGGCCAAGTAATTATTTTGCAGCTCGACTGTTTATTAGGCAGACAAATGATAAATAAAGCAGATCAATATTGGTTAAAATGTTAACCATTTTTAAATTATTTGCTGAACAAGAGTTGCTACCCGATTTTTATTTATTGCCAGCCAAATCTTTGTATGCTGCCCAAATGATTTAACTGCTTATTTTTTTTGCGGATCAATTTTAATAACGCCTGACCAAAAAATTACTTTCCTAAAAAATACAGACACATGTACATTACTGTCGATAGTTACGTCATACATGTTTAAGCTTTCTTATCTCATTATTTGATATCACGTACTCGAGATCTCTTTCCTTTACTTGCCAGAACCGGAAAACCCGGGTCCAATTTCGTAAAGAAGTTACACGGCATAATTCAAAATCGATTGGATGTGAAGGGAAATAAATATGGCGTTATAAGCACCCGCAGGGCCGAAGTGACCCTTAGGGTTGCGCCTGTTTGGTCTAGGGGTCCTCCCGGTGCAGTTGCCCGAAGGAACTAGTTCGCCTCTTTAGTTACATTTAGTTCATTTACAATTCATATGGCCACAGCTTCATGTTCATTTATTTTCGTAGTCGCTATTGATTAGGGGCCTGTAGGCTCATTATGATATTCTTTGTCACGCGATAAATAAATGATAAAGCATCCGTCACGTTCAGACAAATAGTGTGTAAGAGTGACGGATGCTTTATCATTTATTTATCGCGTGCATTGTAGCATTTATTTATTTAAAGCGTAGCATCATAAGTCTACTGGATGAAAATTTTAAAATGGAATTATCCAAATGAACTATAAATATGGCATCGTTGCGCATATCACTTGTACAAGTACCTTTTTCATTGTGCGACTCAGTGTGTCACTCCAGTGACTGAATTATTGAATCAAAAGTAACATTATAAATGCGGAAGTGTTTCTGTTCATCATGATTGATGACATGAACAGAATTACTGTTTTTATTTCAGAGTAGACTTTATTTTATAAGTCTTCCTTTGTGGGGATGAAAAAGGGAGTGGAACTAGTGGAAGTGTGTATGAGAAATCAATCATTTCTTAAGTAAGGGATTAAAAACTAATTCTACGCTGACGAAGTCGTGGGAATGAGTTAGTTTCTACTAAACGAAAGATCTAAAAACAAGGCTCTAGTTCCTTCCGCATCGTGTCAGAAAATTAAATAATAAGAACTAAATTACAACTTAGTTCTTAGTTCGTGAACGACACGCGCCTTGTGACCCTAGCGTTATCAAATTTGCCTCAGCGGCGGCCGATTGAGATTTACAACGTAAACGGATTACGTTCCTTTTTACTAAGTGATATCGGCCCGTACAGACGGATATGACAATTTAAACGGGACAACGCGGCTTTTTAATATCTCGTTAGCTGATAAGGGGAGAAAGTTTGCTATGTGGGTTTATTTTGTAGATACTTTACACTTTTCCATATTTTAAGTGAAAAAAATTGAGGTTTTCTTCGATTTCGGCTTTTAATGTTGCATTTATATATGATTGGATGACATAAAATATCATGGTGACGTTATACACATATAAAGGAAATTGGCCTACTTTATAAAACTATACAGAAAATTCACAATATTGAGCACTGCTAAATGTTTCAAGTAATGGTGATTACCATTTGATATGAAGCAGACGAACATAAAACAAAGTCGGGGTAGTTACAGCATTTATAACTCGAGAACGGGTGGACCGATTTTCATGATATTAGATTTTTGGTTTGTCTGTGCCCCGAATAACAGAATAACTAATTATTAAAACATTTAAAAAATTCAAACTTCTGAGAAGGCGGTACGAAGTACGCCGGGGCAGCTAGTATTTTATCCTTTAATATTAATTTTAATGACGTTAGTTGCACTGTCCACAAGCTATCTGCTTTGCCTTAAGGATAACTGGTAGAGAATGCCTTATGGCATTAAGTTCGCCTTTAATAGGGTAAGTTTTTTTTTGTGCAATAAAGTTAAAATAAATAATAAATGTGAAAGTTCGTGTACATATATGTCTGGAGTAACAAGTGAAAGGATTATGATGAAATATGGCATATAAGATGCTCCTGGGATAATAACAGGAATGACGCAGGCCAAGGCTAGTAAGTACTTCGCGTTATGCGTTCACTTGAAGTGGCGGTAGCCGGTCAAACCATGCACGGAAAATTTCACATTCTGTACCGGTCAAGCCAATAACTCGCCGTGACGTTGCCTCTGTCTGGTTCCACCGGAAGACCAGCGCCGGCTCTAGAGTTGGGGTTATGCTGAGTTAGGACCTTTTTGTGGCAGCGAGATTTCTTTGTGTTTTCTTTTCTACTTACCGTCTACCTTTTTATGCTGTTATAAATGGGCATTTTTATTTTAAATTGTACGCTTAAACGAAACTTAAGCTATGTATATAAATACTGTCTGACCTGTCAGTTCGTGACGAACTTTAAAAATATGGAGTTTGACACTAATCGTCGCTTTTGTGACGTCCTGTTAACTAGCAGTTAAGAGGACGTTTAAATAAAAAAGCCCAAATAAATGTATTTCATATCACCACCTCGCCATAAATTGGCTTTTACCGCACGCTACATGTACGGAAAAGACACTTTCTGGCCAAATGTAGACATAAAAATGATGTAAGAGTACACAACACGGAAGGTAATAGAGAAAGCCCTCGATCGCATATTTACATACGCTTGCAGCTCGGGCCGCAAACATCTGCGATCTTGGCCATTCTTTGTTTTACCACCCTAGTTGTGTAATGTATACTATTTTTTTTTATATTTAATAAAAAAACATACCTTTGCTGTTCCCCATTGCCCTTGCATACCAGCAGCAATGACCGTGAAGCTTGGCAGTGAAAATGGTAATCTATCTTCCTTAGAGGCCGGCGACGGACGTCCTAGATTCGGAAGATATCTAGTTGGGAAATTCGATTTCACATCTTGAAATTGTAGATGAACTAAGTTATAATTAAGTTTCCGACGTTTATGACCCTTAAGGTATTGCGTGGTCACTGGCTGATTGGGATCGGTTTAATGAAAATCATCGGTTTGTAAAGGGTCTTTCTACATTTCGTTTGTTTTTGGCTCAGTTATGCCTTCCAACCGAAACACCGTAAGTACCTAATTCCTCGAACAGGCTAGGTTTAACGATGGGGCTTTTAATGTAAAGTTCGATTCTTTACGCTAAACTGAGATACTTTTAATAGCTAATAATAATAATGAGTTCAGTAAACAAACATAAATGGTAAATATCCCGGTGTTATTAGTAGTTATTATGTGAATGAATATGTTAGCTTAAAATCGTATGAGATACTTTTGTTTTGCAATATTAATAAATTAAGATAGTTAATTTATCTTCAAATTTCAATTCTGAAAGTAGTAAAATCTCACTTTTCGAATGTATGTATGAAAAAAAAAATTAGAAGTCGGCGTGTTTTTAAAAAGTTGCAAAACAAAAGAATATAGGAGACTGGCACCGACCTCAAAAAAATAGTTGGCATAAAACTGTTACTTCTTCCTTTTTTGAAGGTGAAATTTTTATTTTATTTCTTTATTTATAAAAGTTTGTTAAACATACGAAATAAACTATCCTCAAAACTTATATTTTTTTATAACTCTAGTAGTAGGTCTGATTTATATGAATCTGAATGTTATTAGAAGAGAAAAACTTAAAAATTATAGGCGTCGGGCAGGATTCGAACTAAAAGCTATCCGGGTCAACACAGGCGCGCTACGAACTACGCCACCGAAACGTTGCCCAAATCATCCATTTTTTCAACGAGTCTCCTCCTTTGTGACGTCATCCGGGGTGACGTATATAGCATCATCTACCATTGAGTTCTTACAACCCATATTAGGGTGTATTAGGGTGAATCCAAACTGAGTAAAACGTAAAATCTGTGAACGGGAACCCGTGCCGAATTCATCCTAACTTTCTCATACTAACCGGTTGAGCTAAGTTTGCACCTGGTTTCTTTAACATCACATACAAATTAGGAGCAAACTTAGGAGCCAACACAGGCGCGCTACCAACTACGCCACAGAAACCCCGTGTTGGCTCGGATAGCCGTAGGAAATGGAGGTTCGAGTCCCGCCCGAGACATATAGTTTTTCATTTTTTCTCTTCTAATAAAATATTTAGAATTCGTTGGCAGTCGTTAATGCTACAATAAAAATTATATGAAACTGATTTTTTGCAATTCATTGATTAAATATTGTTTTAATAAATCACAAATTTATTTCGCAACACCATTTTAAATCCAAAACAAAGTGTTTACAGCGTGTAAACTTATATAACCTGTGTAGCGAAGTAAATTTTTATGGCGTTTTTGCGACGACGAAATCGCGCAGCGAACTTTCTTTTTACGAGAAACATTAAGCGCCGTCGCCGTCCATAAAGTTTTCATTGCGATGCATTTGACTAGTTTCTGTCCAACTAGCAAACATTTTTTAGCTTATTTTGCGTTCTGCTGCTGGGCAAAGGCCTCCCGTTTTCTTTTCCACACCTTTCTGTGTAAAGTGATGCTCTGCCAATCTTAGGCGAATGCTTGGGTCGACCCGCCATCGAGATCATCCACTGCTGAACATTTCCCTGAAAGACTTCCATAACGAACAATCGCACATATTTTGTCTTCATCGACGTCCGGCCTTAACCATCATCATCATTAGAAAGAAAAAAGAAAGAAAATACATTTATTAATGACAGCACAAGGTAAAAACAACAAAAAATATTATAAATTAAACTTAAGATACGCTGCCACAAAACGATCCCACCTCAGCAAAATGCCGACCTTAGAGCCAGCGCTGGTGAAGACCGGTACCATTCCTGTCCATTAAACTTAAGAGCTACGCTCTTGTCGGTGGAGTAATCGCCACTCTATTCTCCGCCATCTGTTTGGTCTCCTGATACGACGCGGCGCTGACTTTCTCCTTCGCTTGATTGACTGAAGAATAAATTGTCGCCTGCAGTGTTTCCGGACCGATTCGACCTTCAAACCTTCAAGAAAAGAGCGTACTCACACCTGAAAGGTCGGCAACGCACTTGTGACTCTTTTGGTGTTGCAGGTGTCTATGGGCGACGGTGATTGCTTACCATCCGGCGACCCGTCTGCTTGTTTGCCCCCTATTTCATTAAAAAATTTATACTCTCGTTGTAAAGTGCATAAGTTTGTCTCTTTTATTCACAAAGCTTCATCTAGTTGGTCTGCCATATTTTATAAATTAATTAATAAATATAAATATTTTCTACACCTGTACTTTTACCTGTCTTTTACTTGGTCACGAAAGCTAATATAAGAACATATACGTAATATAAGTATCGTTAAAGTCGCAAAATGATACTGCTAGCTGCCACAGACTTCTAAATTAGGTTAAACTTAGGTCAAGGATTAAGCGATCAATACTAACTTTACAATAAAAATGCACAACTACCAACTTAACAAACAAATAAATTCATGTGGTATTGTTATGAAAAATAAATCTTTCCGAACTAAATTCTTTGGTGCCAACATAAAAAAAAGTATTTTTAATATCGTCACTGCGTGTCACTAACGGTATACGTCAAATTAAAAACAAATTTTACCATAGACACATACTTGTTATATTGTCAGTCATAATATGTCATATTTGCCTTGTTTTCGCGCCATGTTTAATTTTGTATTTTATATTTTAAAACCTAGTCGTAGAAAAAGTATTGTATGCAAAGTTGTGACGGCTCGTATCGCAACTCGCGCCATTCGCATTTTTTACAACTGTTGCATAAAATACTATTACAAAATCAAATGATTTCAGTATTTGTGCGTGCAATAAGGGATCCCTTTTGCTTTGTTGCATTTTACTGTGTAAATGAAATGAAATGAAATGAAATGAAATAATTTATTTCTGCAAGTAGGCCTCAAGGGCTCTTTCACATGTCTGATTCTTTTGGCGCTTCGGCAGATGACATTCTGGTGAGAAGAAGCGCCGGAAGAAACTCACCAGTTTCTCTTTTAAACACATTACAATAATTGTGACAATATTACATTGCATATCACAAACAACTACTTAACTAAATACATTTCAATAAACATAAAACTACAATTTAAGAGATGTAAAGGGTCTCTAGGCGTCAAAACAAGATAAATTACTAAGAAAAATAGAAAATAAAAAGGCATATACTAAAATTAATGGAGATGTAAGGGGCCTCCGTTGTCAAAACATGTTTTGGAGGTGTAAAGGATCTCCAAACGTCAAAATACAAAATGGGAAACGAGAAATAGACTATAGAACTATCATTAAATTTACATGGTTTACACAAAACGAACGTACAGAAATGTAAAAAAAAAAAAAAATCTGTGACTCACAAAACTTAAAAACTAAAATTAAAACAATTTTTCTTAGAGATGTCAAGTCACGTCAAGACATTTGCAAGTACAAAACAGATTTTTTAATATAATATAATCTACATTCCTCAGAGATGTATATGGTCTCTAAGGTTTAATGTGAATTATTTACAAAAACGGACTCTATGCGTTCAAGCTATAAGATAAAACGTTAACTTCAATTGAGAACAAGATGTAGTCTCTCACGTCAGTTCTATTAAACACTAGTATATAATTATCTAACACATTCAACATAGCCCATGCAAGCGTGAACAGACCGGACCCCACAAACGGCACCCGTTCACGAGCATGACGCGTATCTCAGCCATCGCCTCCCTCAACCATATTTTAGGGAAGGTTGCGACCCGATCAACGACGCCGCCGTAAGCAAAGCCCCTTAAGCGAGCATGACATGCTCAAGCTGCCGAACATTGAAACTAAAATAATTTGTCCGGTGAGAAACGACAAAATGTGCTCTCATGTTACATGGAGGATGGGGCTATTAAGATTTAGCAGTGTGAAAATGAATATTTGCTACAAAATTTAACTACCTACTCACTTAAAGGCGTTCTTGTCATCTAGAAAGTCACTGACGGTGTAATACGCCTTGCTCAGCAAGTGCCGCTTAACATGCGATTTAAATTTGCTGGGCGGTAAATCCACTACACCGGAGGGTATTTTATTATAAAAGCGTATACAGTTCCCCACGAACGACGTACTAACTTTACGGAGACGATGGGCTTGCACAACCAGTTTATTTTTACTTCTTGTGTTGAAGTTGTGAACGTCACTATTGAGCTTGAATTCATGGAGATTTTTTCTTACATACATAATGTTCTCGAGGATGTATTGAGATGCTACGGTAAGAATATTTATCTCCTTGAATTTTTCTCTCAGTGACACACGAGCTCCTATTTCATAAATAGATCGTACGGCTCTTTTTTGCAACACAAAGATGGTTTGTATGTCTGCCGCTCTTCCCCACAATAGAATACCATAGGACATAACACTATGGAAATAGCTGTAGTACACAAGCCTGGCCGTCTCGACGTTGGTTAACTGTCTTATTCGCCTTACTGCATAGGCAGCGGAGCTAAGTTTACCCGCAAGAGTGCTTATATGAGCGTTCCATTGCAGTTTTGAGTCTAAAGTGACACCTAGAAATACTGTTCTGTCTTCAAATTCTAGTTCCTCGCCCTTTAGTTTTACTTTAGCACTGTTGTTCTGTTTCACGTTGGGTAATGTGAATCTGATACACTTGGTTTTCTTGGCATTGAGGAGCAGGTTATTTGCAGTAAACCAATCCACAATAGTGGACAGAGCATCGCTAATGACATCGTAGTTATCCTGTTTTCTGTCCACCTTGAAGAGAAGAGAAGTATCGTCTGCAAATAACACTATATCATGTTGACCTTGCACAAGATTAGGTAAATCATTAATGTATACCAGAAACAGGAATGGGCCCAGAATTGAACCTTGAGGTACTCCAACAGAAACTGTTGAGCCGGCCGATTCAGTCCCGTTGATGACGACTCGCTGCGTTCTGCCCGAAAGATAAGATGAGACAAGGCTAAGGGCTCCGTTCTTTATTCCATAGTGACTAAGCTTTCTTCTTAAATTCTCATGACTAACGCAATCAAATGCCTTCGATAGGTCGCAAAAAACTCCAATAGCATCTTGAGTCTTTTCCCAAGCATCATAAATATGTTTAATTAGTACCGCACCGGCATCCGTAGTGGAGCGACCTTTGGTGAAACCAAATTGATTGCTGTGAAGTAGCTTGTTCCGATTGAAATGGGACATAAGCTGATTGAGAATAAGTTTTTCAAACACTTTGCTTAATGCTGGTAGTATTGAAATCGGTCTGAAATTTGTGGGGTCTGATTTCGTTCCTGATTTAAACAAGGGAATGACTTTGCTATGCTTCATCAGATCAGGAAATACTCCAGCATCAACACATTTGTTAAAAATATCAGCTAAATACGGTGCCACGGGCTCTATAATTGAATGCAACACTTTGACAGAAAGGCCCCAAAGATCTTCAGTCTTTTTCATATTCAGAGATTTGAATGCTTTCATTATCCTATTAGGAGTAGCGTGAGTAAATTCGAAGCCTTCCTTGCATTCTGCTACGTTCATTTTTAATAATGCTTCAGCGACATCTGGTGACGAATTTAGAGACTTGGTTATCTCTAGAGGAATGTTGGAGAAAAATCGCACAAAATGATCCGCCACTTCGACATCTGAATTCACCAAAGCATCATTAATTCGTAGACTGTATTGATGATCTTTGACCCGGGTTTTCCCAGTTTCATCGCTGATTATCTTCCACACAGTTTTAATCTTATCATTAGAATTCTTGATCTTTTTCGACAAGTAATCAGCTTTAGCGCTGGCACACATTTGCTTAAAAGACTTGGAAAAATTCTTTACATACTCAAGAAATTCCGGTCTTTTATCAACTGTCCTCAAATCATAAAGGTCGTAGAGCTGACGTCTCCTCTCGTGAATATCTGGTGTAGCCCAGTCACTGAATTTAGGTTTAACCTTGCCTTGAATTTTCTTCATACTGAAACAGGAGTCGAATTCTTTCTTTATGCAGTTAAACAGCGCGGAACACATACAGTCAGCATCATCGTGAGTAAATGAAAGATAACATAGTTGTTTCCATATATTTTGATTAAATAAATCTAAGCGTTTTTCCGATAAAGGTCTGCACAGAGCGTCTTGTGGAGTCGCAACCGTTTTCCCACTGAAGGAGGCTTGTTGTCCACAGTGGTCAGAGCTCAAGTTGTTAATAATAGATTTCTTAATCGCATCCATGTTACTAAATATGTTATCTATACACGTGGCGCTGGTAGCTGTAATTCGAGTAGGCTCACAAAACAGGTTCACCAGGTTAAAAGATTTAAAAGTGTTCAGTAAACTCACAGTCATTGAGGAATTTTCAAGGAAATTGACATTAAAGTCACCACACACAATGACACACTTTTTACTTCTAAAAATGTTACTGAGCACTTCATCCATAACTGACTCGAATAAACTATAGTCCGCCGATGGGGGTCTGTACACACATATGATTATAAATTGGTCCAATTCAATACAAGAAAGTTCTATTTGGCGCTCAATGGACATGTTGACGATATCCTTGCGTTCTTTACATTTCAAGTTACGCCTCACCATAATTAAAGAACCACCGCGAATATATGACTTTCTAGAGAAAGAACTCGCTATAGTATGATTGTTAAAATTAAACATATATTCGTGACCTTTAAGCCAGTGTTCAGTTATACACAGGATATGTATATCTTTACAGTCTACAAACAGACTGATTTCAAGTTCCTTACTTGTGAAACCCTGTATATTTTGGTGAACTACATTTATCGTATCATTATAACTTATACTAGTGTTACAGTCGTCGATGGACTCAGAGCCGGTGGGTGCACGCGTTGTCGAAGAGGTTAGTTTAAATCACCCGCCGGCTCTGGCACAGAACTCGCGCCGCTTAACGCAGAATCCTCCTTATCACTATCACACGCCATGTTAGTCATGACGGGGTCTACAATATTATATGCTAATAGTTTAGCACAGTCGCGTAAGTACCTACCCGGGAGGTGGGTACGTCTGCGGGTCAGGACGAAGCGCTTAATAAATTTATTCGTATCGAAATACGAAATCGTACTATTATACAATGACAACTTATAGAATATTGAATTGAAATAATCAATTTTTTTTGTCGCTTTTTCTGTCATTTTTTCCGAGAAAGGCAACGCACAAACAATTATTCCACCTAAGCCTCCCTCGGCAAGGCGGGTGAGGGTCTCCGACAAGGTAATAATATCTCGCTTGGTAAAATCGAGACTATTTCCCAACAAAATGACCAGCGTAGTATCGCGGTCGAACGTGTCGGAGGAGACGCAAGAGACCAGATGATCGACGGAGGCGCCCGGTAGACAGTTGCTGGTGACTTTTTGCCTCAGACGCTTGGCCATCAATACGCCGAGCCCGACGCCCACCTCGTCGGTGTACAAGATCGTCCTCCGCGGAGTCGCGGGCGCGGCGGCGACGCTCGGGGCACGCGCCGAACACGACGCGGCCGGCGCGGCCGAGTCCGCGCTCGGATCATCCGACGGTGCGAGATAAGGTGCAGGCGGCGGCGTGGCGGGCGCGGCAGCGACGCTCGGGGCACGCGCCGAACACGGCGCGGTCGGCGCGGCCGGGCCCGCGCCCAGACCGTGCGACGGCGCGGGGTGAGGTGCGGGCGGCGGCGGCGCGGGCACAGGAGTCGACGTGCGCACGGGTGTGCGCGCCGTGCGGGACACGCGGGGCGTACGGGACGCGCGAGGCGTGCGGGGCATGCGGGACGTGCTGGGCGCGCCGGGCGTGAGCAGCGCGGTGGCAGCGCGGCGCGGTGTGGGTGCCGGCGAGGCCGGCCTGCTGGAGCAGGCGGCGCCACCATCACCCGACCCGGCTTCACTTATAAAAGAGTCAATGCCCGCAGCTTTGCACTTGCCGAGGTCGATCAAATTATTGATAAAACCTATATACTCCTGCATCTCCTTACACGACAGTTCATATTTATTGGTTATGTCTCGCAGTGATAATTCTAATCTCTTAAGTTGTTCATCGGCAAGCTCCAACTGGTTTTGACACTTAAGGAGATCTTTAGTCAATGCAATATTACTGATTTTAAGTGGAACCGATTTGAAAAATAACCTATGGCGTTTCTGTAGGAGTTTTGATTTTGAAATAAACCTTTTCAACTTAAGATATTTTTTTACCTTGTTAGAACCCCTCACAGATATATTTCTATAACAATGTTCAGGCATATATACAGAATCTGTCAGGTCTATTGTTTCAATTTCAGGAGGACTTACACTATCATGCAAAAAGTCCATATTCTCACAACTGTTGAAGCTGTTTAGTTCCGCATATATGCTTAGGTTGTTCTCCGCTGGCTTTGGACGCTGTTTGCAGATATTATTTTCCCTTAACTGCCCTTCCTCGAGCTGCTGTTCTAGGTCTCGGATGCGTTGCAGGGCCTGCTCGTGGATCTCTTGACACTGGAGATATTGGTCAACAGATGTTTGGAGTTCGTTCCGTTCAGCGACCACATCTTGATATTCGATGTCCTGCTCAGCAAGCTGGCGTTTAAGTGTGGTGTTCATCCGGACAACACGTTCTATTTCCTCCTCACTTTCGTCACGCTCCTGCACAAGCTTCTCATTCAGCTCATTGGTCGCTTTCAACTCAAGCTGTGTTTGCCGGAGTTTGGCAGCCAGGACATCCATCCGCGTAGTTGGTTTGGTGATCTGAGCTGAAAACATAGTGGTGGGGTATAGTATCTGCCTAGATCTTGAATTGCAAGAAGCCTGTTAAGTATAAATTGACTAATACACTCAGTGTGTCAAAATATTAACTTTTAATGGTGTTCAACACTTTTAAGAAAAAACAATTAAGTATGTAATGCTATGTAACCTCTTTTAATAAGGTTCTATTAGTATAACACGCCCGTATAAGTCAGGTTACTTATGATTAGAGCAACTTTCTCAACTCAGAAACATATATACTTACTATGCATTGACTATGGTATTTTTAATAGATATCTGATCGAATAACCTACTTAAACCTAATTAAAAGTTATAGAATATTAAAAACAATACTTCCCCGGTTTAATTTCGCTGATTAAACAGCACAGGCAGAAAAACATTCAAATGCTAGAACGTTATCCAAAGTCGTTGACAGTTCACTTCACCGTTTCTTTGTTGATTTTAAGTAGTCAATATCTTGATTCGTAGGTAACCAAAACTCTTGACTACATTTACACTGGTTTTTTATATAGTAATGTTCACTTCTACAGCTGTAATCGCTAGTTTCTTGATTAATACTTAATTTAAATATTATTCTAAAGTACGATCTGCAATTTGACGTTTCGTCCGGCTCTACTGTGTAATTTGTGCACTTTCACATGATGGCATTTTGTTTGCGAAATCTAATGTCTACAGCTGACATTCTCGTGCGTCTTGTTGACTTACCCGAGATCGACTAAGCGGGGCTACGCTAACCGGCGTACATAGTGCTTCACTTTTGGAGTGCTTGTAACCTACTCGTATCTACCTATAAAATGTCATTGGAAGCAGACCGTTTTGTCGTTCGATACGTACCCTGAAAGAATCTGGAAAACGCGCTAGGATGATGTGAGGAAGGAATAAAAAGGGAAAAGAAGCTTAGCGGCTTTGCGCTGCGCGAGACAACTTTTCACTTGGCCGGAGTTACGCTTCTTTCGTGTTTGTTCACGTGTCGTTTGCTCTGATTAAGTATGGGATTACAAAGTTTATGTTGCCGGGTTTTAATGATAGACATTTTGGTGTAAATATTGGTGTAAGTGCTTAAGTAGGAGCGCAAACAGAGACGATGGAACAAATAGTCTGGCTTGCGTTGTTTGGTAACGCTCTCAGTTTGATGATTTGCGGGTTTAGGAGCGCGGCCTAAAAATCTATCTCCGTTTTCTTACCCATGTAGTTATTGAAGGCTTTATTGAATAGTATCCGTATTTTAAAGGTGATATTTATTTACAAACATACAAAAACGAATATATATATATACATGATTTAAGGGAAGTAAATTTAAAATATAAAATAAAAACTAAAATGAATAAACTAAATCCTACATTAAAAATAAAAGAAAACATTACAAAGTAAGGTTTGGCCCCCTCGGCAGAGTGCCCATCACGCAGGCAGCATTCCCGCGCTGTATCGCTATGGCGAGTCTTTGCGCGAGTAAGCTGCCCGCACGAGGGTCCCCCGTTGCCTCGCACGAGGGTCCCCCGTTGCCTATTTTAAATGTAGTAAAATCACAGAATATATCGAGGTACAAGGAAAAAAGTAAGTAGTGCTAAAAAGCAGTGGCGGCGACCTACTTTGCACGCCGTTAAGTTCAGTTGACGGGAATATTATTATCAGATTTGATGTGATGATAATGGTATAATTAACTGTTCAAATACCACCTAATGAAATGGAAAATTTAAGTATACCATTACTAAATTACACTTTTGGCGTCAAACGCCAAGCGAAAAACGTTACTCGCTTGGTTCCCATACAAATCGACGAACTATTTCCTGCTATCTCCATTATATTTCTGTGAGTAAAATTTAGTTTTCCATCAAAGTAAAGAATATACTTCGTGTACCTCGTCGACAAGTTTGAAATCGTTCCTTTATGTTCGTTATCTGGGAATTCCTGTTCAGCTTTGAGCAACTTTTTAACGGATTCAAAAAAGGACGTTCTCTATTCAATTTTATTTCACACAGAACTTTGTCATATACACGTTATAAGAATTCCCTTGGGACAATAACGGGAAATAACGCATGCAAAGCTAGTTATTAGTATTTCAAGGGAAATTATTAAGAGTGTAAGATGAAATTGAGTTCAGATGCTGTTTTTGCGCTTGAGTTCTTACGATACTTATGTATGTTATGCTTGCCCCTGTGGTTATTTATTTGTTAGTACCTAATTAGCTCCCGCTTTTTCTTCTCTTCGCACCACCTACTGTCCTGGTTTATTTTTGTGCCAATTCCGCTACCCAAAGGTTGTCTGGAAGAGATCGCTCTTTAGCGATAAGACCGCCTGTTGTCTACCTTTTCAAATTGTTTTAATTATGTAAGTACCTCTTGTAATGTGTTTTTTTGGTGTGCAATAAAGCATAGTTGTATTGTATTGATACTTATTATGCGGGCGGTATTCTGAGGATACTAGATGTTGACGGCCATTCTCACGAAGTATGACTGCGTCTAATTACCGCGTCTCCATACATTTAGTATGAAAACAGTGTCGCGGTAATTAGGTGACCGCAGACATACTTCGTGAGAATGGCAGTTGAAGACGACTTCTGATTCCGTAATTAGGTGTCAGAGTTGAAGATTTATTAGGTAGCGGAATTGTGTCTGAACTTGGTCCGACAGGGCGAAAAAGCATAATTATTCCGTTTGCTTGAATGTAGTCGGAAAATAAATGTTTTATTGCATGGTTTCTTTTTTAGGCACCTCTATAATAAAAAAATGTTCATAATATCGCTGTATTTTAGTCGATGTAACGTGGTAAACATGAAATAATTACAAATAAAAGCAAATTAGAAACATTAGGTATTATTCACAAGATTTTTTTATACTTGTATGTGTATGTTTTTTATAAGTCAAATCTTGCAAGCCGAATTAGAAACACTTCCTCTTCTCCTCGGTAGTTAAATTTTGATATGTTAGTTCAGTTTTATAATACGAATTATTTAGAAGAAGATACATTTATTTAGCACCAAAAGATACTATTGTTTTTATGATTTAATTACAAATGTATACTGCCGTCATAAGGAGGGCACATCCAACATTTTCTTTTCGATGTTGAGTTATATTTATATATTCAGAATCAGTAAATTTTACTAATTTCGTTATGGCAGCAGTATTCATTTTTTAATGAAATCATTAAAAATAGACTTTACTAAGGAAATGAAATTTTATAAGGTATTTTAATATACACACCATACCTACAGTACGGAACCCTCGGTGGGCGAGTCCAAATCGCACTTATCCGGTTTTTTTTCAAGTACATGTCGAAAATCGTAAGTATTTAGGGTTACATTATTTAGTACGCTCTACAGTACCCTTACATAGGGTGCTGTTTTAGTTGTAGCAAAATAATACCTAACCCACCACACGCAGTGCCCAAACGGGCGGAATGTCCAGCTGCGGCGTCCAAACATTCCCGGCCATTCGGAAATGCAAATTATCATTTACTGGCTGCCGCGGTATAATTGCTCCACTAAACATCATTTCGTACGAAATATTGTAACTGTTGGCTGTTGCCAGCTAAAGCCAGTGTAGTTTTGCGTGGTGATAATAAACAGTCTAGTTAGCTGTTCTATAGATACAATCGAAGGAATTAGACTGAGGTTCCATTGTTACACTATACACCGTGCCCCCAAATAACCCGAAAATTTTTAACCACGTATTCCTGATGGTATTACAAATAAATAACGTTATATCAACATAGGTCGAATTTTGTCATTTTACATTAATAGTCTTATGGAACAAAATAAATCAGTAAATTGAGCCCCTCCTTATAAACATGTCCTTAACTCCTTAGGTGCTTGAGGAAAAGGTATGCACAAGCGTTGCGATATACGCTGAGCGGTTCCATTTTTAGGGTTTCGTACCTCAAAAGGAAAAACCGGAACCCTTATAAGATCACTTTGTTGTTCGTATGTCCGTCTGTCTAGACCCGTTATTTCGGGAACGCAGAAAGTATCGAGTTGAAATAAAAACCATACTCAGGTCTCTTGAAGGGTCCCTTGAAACTGTGAAAAATCAAGCTTCTACGTTAACGTTAAAAAAGATATGGCCGTTTATGCCGCAAAAAACGTATATTCGACTCTCTCAAGGAAACCAAAATTTATAGGGTACTTTCCGTTGACCTAGAACTATGAAACTCTTTCTTTGAAACTGGACTGAAAACATGTTTCATGAAAACAACGGCAACTTGGGTAAATTTTCGATCTTCTAGTATGTGAAAGAGCCATCATTGAAAAGGTCTAAAACTACTTTTCAGCCCGTTGAAAACATTTCTAAAGCACGAAAAATCACGTTGTTTTGACCTACACCTTTTTTATCACCGTTCATTCTTACCAATGTATATCAAATATTATAATAATATATGTACAATATTAGAGGTAGCATTTTCAGGGCTCATTATAATTTCATTTCATTTCATTTATTCAATATTAAACACAGCATTACAGTTAAAACTAAGACACTGTGGAAATCATATGTGTAGTTAGAAAAAAAAAAACAAATACAAATAGCAACAAATATTACAAAAAGTCCAATCTTATAGCTACACAAATTAACATATTATGGTCGATTGACGCGTATCCATCGCCTCACAGAACCTCAGACATTCTCTACAAACTGTCGCCCATCTACATGCAAAAATATCGCATTCTGGTGCCGACGCAAGAAGCGCGTTAAGGTGTTGCAGAGCACGGATAAGCGGAGAATTCCGACGCGACACTGTACGCGTTGTTGGCACTGCAAGAAGGTGGCAATGGCGCGGGCGGAGGTTCATTTTAGGTTTGGAAAGGAAGGGAACCTTTAAGCGGACGAGTTGGCACACTAAATCGAGGCAGTCCGAATCTCCTCTTAATATCCTGCTCGCAAAAGACAAAACTCCAAAATTACGCCTTACTTCTAGGGAGTTAAGCCCCAGGGTGCCAAGGAGAAATTTGGAAGGGTACAGGAATGGATAATATCCATTTACTTTTTTATAATAAAATCTAAGAAACGCTTTCTGGATTTTCTCCAACAGTAAGATATAAGAGGTCTCGTATGGGCTCCATATCATAGAGGCAGCCTCAAGTTTGCTCCGGACTAGAGCATAGTAAACAATCTTAATAGCTTGAGGGTTAAAAAAATCGCGGCTATTACGGATAACAAATCCCAATCGTCGATAGCATTCCACAGCTAGCGCTTTTATATGCTCGTGGAAGTTGAGATTTGGATCGAAAATGACACCAAGATCTTTGATTGAATTGACCCGCTCTATAAGCTCATTGCCTAACCGATAATTTGCGATCAAGGGAGTTTTGGAGCGACTAAAAGTCATTATAGAGCACTTTTTAGAATTGAAGAGCAGTCTGTTATCAACACTCCATTGGAATACCAGGTCGATGTCCCTTTGAAGAGATTCACTATCTGCTGGTTGCTGTATAATAAATTATTATTCAAATTCGGAGCCGGAATAGTTGGTAACAATCTGAATTCCGCGAATTATCTTCGCAAGTCTAATAGAGGAGGCGCTGAATTACTGCGGAACCCGCACTGAATTATACTCCAGTTTATCATAACTTAACGTCATTATATTAAGGTGTGTCCCTATTTGGGTAGCTTTAAAGTGAGCATACAGTATTCACTTTGAGTATAATTCGTTTAATTTTCCATCCTGGGATTCATGGAAAACCTTGATGAAACCAGAAAGTACACCGTGGGTACGAGTTACCCGACAAACTTTAACCACGTATTCCTGATGGTATTACAAGTACCTAAATAGCGTTATATAAATATAGGTCAAATGTTGTCATTTTACATTAATAGTCTTATGGAACAAAATAAATCAGTAAATTCAGCCCCTCGTTATAAACATGTCCTTAGTGGAGGAAAAGTTATCAAAAAAGAAAAAAAAAGCTAAAATGGAAACGAAAGGTAAATTTTTTGGCCTTGGAGTTGCTTACCAACAAAAAATGCGAAGGTTAATTGATGTTTAGTTTAAGGATTTAAAAAAAATAGTAAAACTATCTAAGTCACTTTAATTAGGGCTTGTAACACACTTGGGATTTTTCATTTAAAAAATAATGAATATCTCTGAAAGTAAGCGTTTTTCGACTATACGTCACATAATTTTTTTACTCCTAATAGTTGTTAGAATCTATAGTTAAAGTTTGTCGGGTTACTAGTACCCACGTTGTATAATAGTGCCATCGTTAACAATAAGTAAGGTACTGAAATAACAAGTAAAATATCACCCTTTATAAAAATAAAAATAGCACACAACAACACTGTCATGTAATGACAGCGGGATTTTGAAATTACTGTTCTTTTTTCGTACCGATAGCAAGTTCAACAGTGAATTGCAAGATAGACCAAAAATTTTGTTTAAACTATAGCCTTGTGTTTATTTACTGACTCATTCAGTTCATTCATTCACTTTTTTTGCAATGAGTACTTCATGTAGCTGTGTGTGTAGGTAATCATTCACCTCAACTCTCGTGAAACTACCTATATCTGAGGTAAAACGAAGAAACGTGGGCAGAAATGATAGCTAAAATTCAAATTTTAAAAGAAACGATATAAAATAGATGCAATATATGAAGAGTTGAGTTACGAAAAACTAGCCTAGAAGGGTCAGACGCGGCTTTTTTAGAAAGAGGAAAGAGAGAAATGAAAAAACGTTTATTCAGTAACGCACTCCAAAACAGGACTTGGGGCAGATACACAAAACATACAGATCACATAACATATGCGTTCAGGAGTGCACAGTGGGTCCAGCAATGTGTGCGATAATGAAAAGGCCTTGACTCAGCATTGTGTTACAGTTTGCGTGTAATTCGAACCGTAACGCTGTTTTTCTGTCAGAGCCTTACGGGGTCCGACTTGAGACAGGCAAAAGCCAAACATTTTATAATAACAAGAGATAAGTAACTACCATAAATGACATGCAAACTTTAAAACAAAAAAATAGTACTTAAAACAGCAAAAGCCAGGAAATAAAAAGAGAACGTCGATATTAATATATAGGTACATACATGTTTAATTCTATACAAAGTATATTAAAAAAAAATGTTAAATACGTAGGTAGCAACAAGAGGGATGGGTATATTAAGCGAACACGGTGTGAATAAAAGCATGCAAGTAAATATATAATAAAGAAATAGTAGTAATAATGAAAATGTGTTGATACAAGTTGATAACGATGCCCGCCCGACAGTTTCAGTATCAAAGTGCTTGATCTCCCAATAAAAGTTCCCGTAGTTTACGCTGACGGCTGAACCTAGAATTGCGATCCCTTAACGGTAGAGGTAAATCATTCCAGTATTTGGTAGCCTGGAACCGGAATTTGCCGCGAAATGATGCACACTTGTATTGACAACGAGAGGCTTATCGTACTAGTATATTACACAACTAGGGTGGTAATACAAAGAAAGGCCGAGATCACAGATGTTTGCGGCCCCAGCCGCAGGCGAGGGACGTAAATATGCGATCGAGGGCTTTCTTTATTACCTTCCGTGGGGTACGTATCATAATATATACAGTCATTATATATAAGTTCAAAACACATATGTTCAAAATATATAAAATCAAAATGAATAATGTTTGTAAATCATAACAGGTAAAATCCATAATGTACGTTGTCCATAATGGTCGAAATATATACAGACGAAATGCATATGCTTACAACTCATAAGTTCAAAATATATAAAGTCTAATGATATAATCTTTATAAGGAATAATGGTCGAAATCCAGAACTTTTACAATTGTACAAATTTTGACTATAAATAGCCGTGTACTAGAAAAATTAAGTATTTATTCCTTAAATACTTGTTCTTTTCAATTAAGTTGCGACGTTTTATGGTTGCAAGTGATCCTAACACGCTCCTCCTCGCTTCGCTCGTCGTCGCACCTAACCGGGTGCTCAGACTACATTTTAAAAATTTCAAGATTCTGAGTTATGTGAAAGTTTAAAATATTTGAGTTTTTGAGTCATTTGAACCCAAAAGTTAGGTGTGACGACGAGCGAAGCGAGGAGGAGTATGTTAGGATCACTTGTGACCAACACACGCCACAGTTAAATTACATTATATGTGGGCTCCATGTAAATTTGATTATTCATTATGAAAACTGTCCTTGCCGATGACATAAATTAAGAAAAATGTTGATTTTTTGTTTTAATTTCATACTGTACATACAAATACAAAAAAGGTAGGTATTTATTTTATTTATTTATTTAAACTTTATTGTACAAGAGAAAACTTATCGTACAAAATGCGAACTTAATGCCATAGGGCATTCTCTACCAGTTAACCTTAGGGCAAAGCAGATAGCTTGTGGGCGGTGCAACTAAAGTGATTAAATTTTAATTAAAATTCAACTACATTACAAATAGTAGTAAGTAAGATTTATTTCGCTGTTACAACAATAGTTAAATATGTATAAACTTAAAGACTCGGAGGTGACGCTATAATTAACTTGTATACCTGTGTTGCTTTTGTTCCAAAGCCCATTATGTATTTTGACCATTATGCATTTCAAGCTTAGGAGTTGTGACCATTGTGAAATTCAACCGGTATATATTTTGACCATTGTATATTATGACCATTATGAATTTAGAACTTATGAGTTTCGAACTTATATCAAACAACTTGATACATTTAGACCCATTATATATTTTGAATTTCTACATTTCGACTTTATTCATTTGAACCGTATATATTTTGACTTTATATATTTTGATACGTACCCCTTCCGTGTTATGTACATCATTTTGGCCAGAAAGCGACTTTTTCCGTACGCGTAGCGAGCGGAAAAGCACTTTATGGCCAAGTATGGCATAAAAGTACTTTTCAAGTTCCCTAAAAACATGGTATACATAGAAAAACGTAAAACAAAAAACTCAAAATGTTGAGCCGAAAAATCTATATTTTTCTAGCATCTGGCCCTTGGTCTAAAAAGTTTGCCGACTTCTGGCCTATGGAATCCTTTTTCGCTCTGTTAAGATTTTTCTTGGAATCATGACTTCGAATTGTAAAAACAGTTCTAATTTTCTAATATCAGATGGCCGCATTGCGCTATATTATTGCGCTACCGTCAGCGCAATTATATAGCAATATGTAGCAGCATTTTTATTAATTTAATGAATGAAAAGGTACATTTTTAGGGTACCGTACGTGTAAACGAAAAAACGGAACCTTTATAAGATAACTTTGTTGTCCGTCTGTCAAGACCCTTTATCTCGGGAACACGTTGAGGTATAGAGTTAAAAATTAAACCATATACTCAGGCCTACGGTCCCTTGAAACTGTGAAAAAAATCAAACTTCTAAGTTAACGTAAATAAAAAGATACGGCCGTTTATACCGCGAAAAACGTATATTTCGACACTCTTAAGGAAACTAAAATTTATAGGATACTTTCCGTAGAATTATGAAATTTGACAAGTAATGCCGTCTTATACTACAAGTATGGGGAAAAATCTGAAAACTATACATTTATAATTAAATTATGACTTTCACTTCTCGCACCGGTTCTTTGTATATTTTCACATCAGCTGCAGGCTGAACTGTCTAAATCGAATGTATTGTAAGAACCCTCAAGTACAACATCGGGCGCACATTCTCACGGCTCACTCATACATACTCACATTGGGACTTCCCAAATGGAGACACATTTGTGATAAATGCTCTATTACTCCGGAGCCCGAGAGTTATGCCCTGTTTTATTATATTTGGCTACTATTTTAAGGCTTAAATTGCCAAATATTTCATGTTCATGAATAGTTTCTCAAATATGGCGACCAATCTATGAATGGGGAGGAGACTCAAAGATTTCGAAAAGTCAATATTTGGAAAGGATAATTTGTTTCTAAATATCATAATCCCGAACAATATTATCTACAGAACGGTGATTTTACCGAATATAACGTAATGATCGTAATTATTTAATGTAATTATATTTATTTTAATTATATGAAATCTGGTAGGGTTTATTACGTGGCATGTCCATGAATTAAATTTTATACTACCTATTAAGTAATATTTTGTAATTTAATTATGATATTTATATAATTATTGACATTTTGACAAATTTACTGTAATAAATTTTGATGTTAACCCTTTATTGTAAATTATTAAAATGTAGGAAAGGCATATTAATGTCTATTTGCTATATATCGCTTGAAATATATTTACACGTCGTGTCAGCGGCCAAATATATGAGACTTTTCATTGAACATCTTATATCCGTGTAACCGTGTGTTATTAGCGTAAATAAAGTTAATTACATTTCATAATTAGGTTAGTTTAGTCTTATATATCTACTGAAAATATTAAAAGTTGTTCAACGCAACATGGATTTTCGAAAAATTATGCTTTCGTTAATATGTGGCGACCGCCCTTATGATATTAATAGAGGGCAACACAGGTCGCTTGTCATAAATAAAATGTCAATATGACGGATGATTATTAAGCCAGAATTATTAGACTGGACTATTGGTTAATCACAAAGATTAAACGTGTAATATCGTATGAAGTTGTTTCTCTGACGTCCATCGTAACGTCCTGCACCATCACCACCAAATTGGTGACCGCCGACTTCGAAATAGGAGTCTTTCCGATCAACTTGCGCGCGCGCCTACGACCCATCGCCGGGAACAGTTTTCGGAGTGTTTGGAGCCGATTTATATCTAACAGGCGAGCTGACGACGTGCTTGACGACCCTACGGCAGCCCTGCTTCGAGTTCCCGACCGTTTTTTAAAGAGCGAAACTTCGGAACGGGCGTAATTTACTTGCCGCAATCGCCGTGCAGACCGGATTTGTAAATATATTTAAGTGTGTGGTGAAGTGCTTTACGTGCGTACATACGTGTTCTATGCACAGCTCTCCGAAGAACCTTACTCAGAGCGTGTGTTATAGGCAAAAACAACGGACACTTGTAAGTAGATTTTACATAATAACTGTGGACTAATATTCAATCTATTCGTGTGCGCCTGGGTGAACATTTAACAAATACATTGTTGCAAGCTGACAAGAATTTGATGGACATTTTATGTTTTGTTTTCACATGTATCATTTGATTTTACCAAATCTGTCCGTTTGTACCCGAATAGGTGTTTCTATTGATTATATAACATTTTAAATTCAGTATATAAATAACTAGCTCAACATTACTGTTTCCTTAAAAAAATTAGTTAGATTACTTGTCTAGTATTGTGAGTGACTTTGGTATGTTTTCATTTTAACAAATTTATTTTGATTGTCGGGTAGCTATAACTTAATTTTTATTCTTGCACCTGTATTGTCATACTTAATTGAGTGTGTAACATATAATTATATCTGTTTTTGATTCTAATTGTAAAAACTGTGTGCGGGTATTGTTTTGTCCACCTCCCCACGGTGAACATTGGTCTACTAATTTCTAACCCGGGATTGTGTATGGCATATTTGGGGTGGTGGCATTTGTAACATTACAATTCATACAGATTCAATAGCCTGAATTATGTCGGAAGCCGAACTCCGAGCCCAGCTAGCTGACCTGCAAAGCAGAAATGCAGCCCTACAGGCAGAGCTGCAGGTACACCAGAGACCGCCCGCAGCACCTACAGCGCCCACTACCACAGAACAAGTATGCGGAATATCAGTAAAGTTGCCTCCTTTCTGGGCCGATCGACCCGCAGTGTGGTTTGCTCAGGCAGAAGCCCAATTTCATATTGCTGGTATCAAATGTGATACCACTATGTTTAGCCACGTCATAAGCATCATCGACCAGCGATTGATTGGAGAAATTGAGGATATTGTTTTGGAGCCTCCGAAAGAAAATAAGTACCAGACATTGAAACAAGAACTTATACGTCGCCTTTCTGTGTCCGAGCAAGAGCGAGTAGAACGTCTAGTTAGTGAGGAGGAGCTCGGAGACAACAAACCATCTGCTTTCCTCAGGCGGCTTCGCTCTCTCTCTGGTGCTACTAGGGATGAGGTCCTCTTGCGACAGCTGTGGATGAGAAGATTACCACAACATGTGCAAGCTATTCTTACTGCACACACTGACCTCAGCCTGGAAAAATTAGCTGGGTTAGCAGATAATATTATTGAGGTGTCACCTGGGCCCCCGAGAGTACACAAAATTGACAGCAGCGCTAGTTCAGGCGAAGTTTCTTCACTTAAAGAGTGCATAACTCAACTATCAAAGCAATTAGCTAACCTAGCTGCATCTCAGGAGCGAGGCCGCTCCCGCAATCGTTCTTCTTCAAGAGGTAGAAGTCGCAATGGGACCCCCGGGCCTAAACGATGCTGGTACCACAAAAAATTTGGGACTAATGCCAGCAAATGCATCTCACCATGTGATTGGGAGGAAAACTCCAACCGCAATCAGTAAAGGCGGCTGCTGATTGCTTTACTAAAAAAAATAAAGGCCGTCGCTTATTTGTTACAGACAAATCCAGTAAGCTCAGATACCTCATAGATACTGGCTCGGACCTGTGCTGCTATCCTCGGCGCTGGCTTAGAGAACACAGAAAATATACTGACTGGGAACTGAGTGCAGCAAATGGGAGCAGCATAAAAACTTACGGAACCATTACTCTTACCCTGGATTTTGGTCTACGCCGCGAATTTGTCTGGCAATTCGTGGTTGCCGATGTAAGCGTTGCCATTATAGGCTCTGATTTTCTGGCACACTACCACCTTTTACCTGATTGCCATGTAAATAAATTAGTTGATGGTACTACGGGATTGAACACCATAGTTTCAGCGGTCATCACGGATCACTCCAGTGTGAAGGCTTTGGATTGTCGGAACCCTGTATTTGCACAAGTGCTTTCTGAGTTTCCGGATATTGCCAAACCACCTGGACTTCCACGTGTGATTAAGCACAATACCATGCACCACATCCGAACCACAGACGGGCCTCCTCTTTCATGTCGACCCCGTCGGTTAGCTCCTCAAAAATTGTTAGCGGCCAAAAAAGAATTTGAGGATATGGTCCGGAATGGCACTGCAAGACCCTCACAAAGTGCCTGGTCTTCCCCGTTGCACATGGCTACAAAGAAAGATCAGTCCTGGCGTCCATGCGGAGACTATCGCGCCCTGAACGCCAGGACCATTCCCGATCGTTATCCGGTACGCCACATCAACGATTTTACAAACGAACTCTCCGGAGCAAAAATTTTCAGCACAATTGATTTGGTGAAAGCCTATCACCAAATACCGGTAGCTGAGGAAGACATCCCAAAAACTGCCATCGTTACCCCGTTTGGCCTTTTCGAATTCCCGTTTATGACCTTCGGGCTACGAAACGCAGGCCAAACCTTTCAGCGGTTCATCGATGAGGTCACACGGGGTCTCGATTTCGTTTTCCCTTATGTAGATGATATCCTTGTCTACTCTGCTGACGAAAATCAACATAAGGAGCACCTCAGAACGCTTTTCAAGCGCCTTCAAGAGTACGGTATCGTTGTTAACCCCTCAAAGTGCGTGTTTGGTGCATCCGAAGTTGTCTTTCTTGGTTTTCATGTCAGCTCCAAAGGTACTCGCCCCCCGCAAGAACGTATACAGAACCTTGTAGATTTTCCACCTCCGAAAACAGTTCAGGGCGTGCGCCGTTTCCTCGGCATGCTAAATTATTATCGCCGTTTCGTGCCTCATGCTGCACAGTCGCAAGCACCCCTAATAGATGCTGTGGTCGCAACTAATGGTAAGGGTACCAAGCCATTCCTATGGACACCCGAACTGCTCGCACATTTCGAAGCTTGCAAAACAAGCCTTTCGAATGCGACTTTACTACAGCATCCGATCAACGGCGCGCCCCTCGGGTTGTTTACGGACGCATCCAGTGTTCACATTGGGGCTTGCCTACAGCAACTCGTTAATAACCAATGGTGCCCACTTGCTTTCTTTAGCAAGAAATTGACTCCGCAGCAGGCACTGTGGCCGGCCTATTACAGAGAATTGCTAGCGGTGTACGAAAGTGTACAACACTTCCGCCATATTCTGGAAGTCCAGCATGTTACCATCTACACGGACCATAAACCACTACTGTACGCTTTCGTACAGCGCCGAGAAAAACTTCCGCCACCACAGCTCAACCAGCTATCTTTTATAGGGCAATTTACCACGGACATTCGGTATATTAAGGGAGAAGACAACGTTGTTGCTGACGCAATGTCGCGAATCGAGGCAATCTCGCTGGATGAAGATTATGAGGCCCTCTCAAAATCACAGGATGCAGATCAGGAACTGGCAGATTTACGGCAAAGTAACTCTAACCTTAAGCTAATCCATCTAAACGTTCCTGGTACAGATAATTCCATTTACTGTGACGTGTCAACTGGGAAGCCTCGGCCTTATTTGACCCCTCCATTTCGTCGTGCAGCTTTTAACAGATTGCACAACTTGAGCCATCCAGGCGTGCGGGCTACCATTCGACTTCTAGTCAGCCGATACGTGTGGCCTTCGATCAGAAATGATGCGCGACGATGGGCCCAATCATGCGTAGAATGTCAACGCGCTAAAGTATCACGACACATTTCTGCACCTCTTGGTCACATTATCCAACCTTCCGGTCGCTTTCAACATATCCACATCGATATCGTGGGACCATTGCCCGTCTGCAACGAATTCCGTTATTGCTTAACTGCTATAGATAGAGTCTCAAGATGGCCCGAAGTGTGGCCCATGCGCTCCATCACGGCAGAAGAAGTTGCCGATACTTTGATTCGACAGTGGGTTTCTCGTTTCGGCGTGCCATCGATAATAACTACAGACCAGGGGTCACAATTTGAGTCCGATCTGTTCCGCCGACTAACGCACACCTTTGCTTCTAAACGCATCAGAACAACTGCATACCACCCTTGCGCAAATGGCATGATAGAGAGAGTCCATCGTCAGCTTAAAGCCGCTCTAATGTGCCATTCTGATTCTTGGGTTAAGGCTCTTCCACTTGTGTTGCTAGGAATGCGGACATCGTTTAAAGATGACCTCAAGGCCACAGCCGCGGAAATGGTCTACGGCGAAACCTTGCGCCTACCCGGAGAGATGCTTACACCGGTACCTGATCGCTTAGAGAACCCAGCTGATTATGTCACCCAGCTCCGACGAAAAATGGCTGATGTACGACCAGTTCCAGCTTCTCGTCATTCAAAACCAGCCATTTTTGTCTATAAAGCTTTGACAACAGCGTCTCACGTTTTCCTCCGTGATGACACGGTACGACGGCCTCTTCAACCTCCGTACTCAGGTCCTCACGAAATTTTGTCTCGCTCAACCGATGGGAAAACTCTGACCCTCAACGTGAAGGGCAGAAAAACCGTAGTAAGTATTGATCGCGTCAAACCGGCTTTCAGCGATACCGTCCCCGAATCCACCGGTGGAGAAGAACCTCACGACCAGACTAAAGATGCAACCTCGTTTGGCAATCAGCCAATTAGTGCCCCAGCTTGTCGACCAGAACCTGGCGCTACGGAAGGCTCCCTCAAAAGTCCCATAGATGTTACTACCCCAAGGAGCCAGCCGCCATTGCCGTCAACCACGCGGACTGGTCGCAAGGTCACATTTCGTCGACGGGATGATTTTTGTTATTTCTAATAGGTTATCATTCTCCGTGGGGGGGTGGTGTGGCGACCGCCCTTATGATATTAATAGAGGGCAACACAGGTCGCTTGTCATAAATAAAATGTCAATATGACGGATGATTATTAAGCCAGAATTATTAGACTGGACTATTGGTTAATCACAAAGATTAAACGTGTAATATCGTATGAAGTTGTTTCTCTGACGTCCATCGTAACGTCCTGCACCATCACCACCAAAAATACACATTAACTCTCTCCGAATTATGTAGTGTATTAATGAGTGAAACGAAAAGTAAAGTGAGTTAATTACCTAATAATCTAGTTGCCGATTTAGGTTAGGTTAAATTTGAGACGTTCGAATGCACGAAAAGACACGAACTTAAAGCAAAGTCCAGAGCAAGAACCTAAATAACGCAAGGATTGTGGAAGCTGGATGCTCCGAGGGCATAAAATATGCAGCCGGTATCGGCGACGCAGTGCGGCAGCGATACGGCTCCGTCCCTGCGGCTCGACGGGCGAATTTAACGCAGTTGTGACTTTGTCAAAGCAAACGGTGCGTTCACCTTCGCTGTTTGCTCTTCGAATTAAAGTTGAAAGATGCTCGAGTGCTTATTTCGCTTGTGGAATCGAGTCTCTGTTTGATGAGCGCTTGTTTACCACACGTCAAAGCGTCAGACTTAGTAAAGGTACTTTATGTATTTATTTGAGGAATTGGTTGAGTATTTGTGAGGATAATTTGCGTTGAGTTTATGTAAAGGAAGGTTTGTATAAAGCATGCAGGGGACTCGGTTTTTGGTCTAGCGAGTAAATGCCATTTGAGCTTGTGGCTGAATTTACGCTAACTAAATAATGGTGCATTCAGTAAAGTCAAAAGATATAAAATCGTTTCCGCTTGATAATTAAGTGTAGGTACATTAAAATTATGTCAATGGATATTACATTAATTACGATAATGTGTATTATTGTAATATCCCTTGCTTAAACAAATGGGTCAATTGCAGAAAAAATGTACCTTTTAATTTTTATGTCTGATCATGGTGTGTCATATACCTTTTTACTCAGAATCACGAGCACGGGTAGGGGTCAGGTTGCATAAAGTTTAAGGTCATATTTTTGATACGCATACGAGGATTCGTCATACTCATCATTACGCATAACTGTAAATAGTCATACATTTATGCGCATAACGATTTTAATCATAATGTTTATGGACATACTGTGTAATGGGCATATAGTTGATATGCATACATTTATTCAAGCATACTTTATAATGGGCATACATGGATTGCTCATACAACACTTTAACCATACTAAGTAAATGCATAAAATGCTAAACGCATAAATAGGTTGCTCATACAACACTTTAACCATACTAAGTAAAAGCATAAATTGCTAAACGCATAAGCCTAATTGTAAACGTTTTTATATAAGTTCTCTTTTATGTTGCGTCACAGTTCTAACCTAATATACTTTTCTGGCAGCGATTCGGCTATGTGTGAGATAACAGTTCTAACCTAACCTACTTTTCTGGCAGCGATGCGGTTATGTGTGAGATAACAGTTCTAACCTAACCTAACCTACTTTTCTGGTAGCGATTTGGTTCTGTGTGAGGTCACAGTTCTAACCTAACCTAACCTACTTTTCTGGCAGCGATTTGGTTCTGTGTGAGGTCACAGTTCTAACCTAACCTAAGCTACTTTTCTGACAGCGATTTGGTTTTGTATGAGGTCACAGTTCTAACCTAACCTAACCTACTTTTCTGGCAGCGATTCGGTTATGTGTGAGATAACATTTCTAACCTAACCTACTCTACTTTTCTGGCAGCGATTCGGTTATGTGTGAGATAACAGTTCTAACCTAACCTAACCTACTTTACTGGTAGCGATTCGGTTATGTGTGAGATAACAGTTCTAACCTAACCTACTTTTCTCGCAGCGATTCGGTTATGTGTGAGATAACAGTTCTAACCTAACCTAACCTACTTTTCTGGCAGCGATTTGGTTCTGTGTGAGGTCACTAATATTGTGTAATGAGTAGAATTTAAAAATACCTTCAATGATATAAATCGTTTCTTTTTAGAAGAACCATCGCAAGTCCATTATCAAAATTTATGCAATACGATTGTTGTAATCATCAATATTATGGCTTGATAAATGTATGAAATTTACAATTATTACTAAAACCACTTATAATCATCAATGTTATGGCTTAATAAATGTATGAAATTTACAATTATTGCAAAAACTACTTATAATCATCAATATTATGACTAAATAAATGTATGACAATTTACATTATGGTTAAACCAATTATGACTCCGTATAATTATGACACGGAACAATTATGCCATAGGACAATTTATGCCAAAAAAAAATTATGAGCATCAACTTTATGCTTAAACTGTTATGACAATTAATAATATGACAATAGTTGTTATGCAACCAGACGGGCCCCCCACGAGCACTTTTCATTTATCAAATAAAAAAAGTGGTCCGAAATGTCCCAACTTTTCCGTACAAATTTTGAATTTCTCAGTTTCGTTACGCCCAAACTAAATATTGGGGAACATCGTAACGAAGCTAAGATCTCAGTTTCGTTACGATTTTCCCCTCACACAACAAATATTGATTGATTTACTTTTGCGCCTATTATTTATCAAAGTATAGTTTAATAGTGGTTATTTCATGGCAGAAAGCAGTACGTAACGTACTAGGATCTTCATTGTTCCTAATAAAAGGGATCTCTTGCCACGAGGAACATTATTATAGTTATTAAGCCCCGGTATGCCTCTTCCCCCTTGTTTCTCTAATCCACTTGGCCTCATTTCACACATAACACAGTACTATATTATCGCGTAATAGATTCAATGTCATTCAATCATATTCAACCAGACATGGCAGCCGAGCCAAATCGCAAATTATCCATAAATTGAAAATCGGTGCACATAATGACATTATTCTAACGGTAGGTTCTCTAATGGGGGCCGGGTGGTTGGGATCCAATTTCCGATAGTACGTGTGTGGGGAAAATAAATGTTATTAATATTTTAAAAGGGGAATGGGTTACATATTCAAGTACCTAGTTTAATTTATAACGTCATTTTACTGCCTTGTAATAATTTAATAAGATAACCTGGGCCCTGTTTCTCAAAAAGTACAAGACTTGTATTACAAGTGTGTATCTATGGTAACGCTTGTATTTCAATATTTTTCACAAGTTTCCGTTTCACGTAAATGTATAATTGTTACAAGAGCGGGGATACAAGAGTGTTCACAAGTGTATAGCTGACAAATACAAGTAGATATTATATACTGGAACAGTAATTTCGTTTCTCGAAGGCTGTACTTGACACTTGTAGCTTGTGACTTATCACAAAATAATGAAGAGTCCCTATACTCTGCTAATATGCTTTTTTTGGTAAAAATCGATGAATACATAAATGAAGATATTGCATTTTTAAGATCTCAAACGTGTAAGTTTTGAACGGACTTCGTTAAAATCAGTAATATATTTTAAATTGGCCTTTTATTTGAAAAAAAAAAACAGTCAACTCATTGCTATGAAATTATTATCATTGGGAAGGAACCAGTAAATGACCACTAACATAGTAAGGGTTAGCGTGATTTTTTAATGAATTCAAACGTATTATAAAAAAAACTGACTCGCCCTGAAGCTTGTAAACATTCATAGAGTGACTGAGGAAAATGAGTTTGATTTTACACTAGTAATTGATACTTTTGAGAAACGCTTTTCATTACTACTTGTATTATTACACTTGTATATTCCGAAGACACAAGTCCATTTTATTGAGGAATAGTTGATGACATTGATTGTCACTTAAATTCAATAAAGTGTTGTATTTGTATATTCATTTAGTGGTAATGTGGTCTAGCGACTCTTCAGATGATGAAGAAGTGGTTGTGGTGAGGAGGCCTCGAGTGTACAGAGACAGAATAAATTATACGTACTTAGAAAATACTTTTGAGTACAACGAGAGATTTCGACTTACAGCAGTGAAGCTGGAACATCTTAGAATTATATTAGGTCAACATTTGGCCAGACTTACTAATAGAAGTAAAGCACTGTCTGTCGATTTACAGCTGCAAACCGCTCTTCACTGGTTGGGGACAGGCGTGCAATACCACGCAGCAGGAGACATGCACGGAATTAGTAAAGCCAGTGTTTGCAGAGTCATGCACAACTTTGTTGCCGCTGTAAATGAAGCTTTATACCCCGAATATGTGAAATGGCCAGAAAATATGCACGCAGTGGTTGCAAAGTTCTACGCCATCGCCGGAATGCCCTTAGTGTGCGGTTGTATGGACGGAATTCTAATCGATATAGATGCACCTAGCGAACACGAGGAAGTTTTTGTTGATCGACATGGTAATCATTCGATCAATTGCATGGCTGTGTGTGGTCCGGATTTAAAATTTTATTATTCCTTCGCAAATTGGCCGGGAAGTACACACGACGCACGAGTTTTAAGGAACAGCATGTTGTACAATCAACTGGAAAATGGCTGGAGACCTCTCCCAAACGGGATTATTCTTGGCGATTCTGCTTATCCCGTGAGGAATTGGCTAATTCCGCCTATTATTATAAATGCCAATGATGAGGCAAATGTTAGATTTTTAAGAGCACATAAATCTACACGACGATTAATTGAAAATGCCTTTGGCGTGTTGAAGGAGAAATTCCCGTGTCTCAACCACCTTCGATTAAAACCCATTAAAGCCTGTCAACTATTTCAATGCTGTGTGGCGCTGTGTAACTTTGTACGAGATCAAGACGAAGATGAGGATGATATTCAAGGTGCAAACGACGATAATGACGATAATTATGGTAACCTCGAAGAAGAATTAAACCAAAGGGCACAAAATGCAGTACAAAGAATAATAGGTTTCTTTAGAAATTAAATTGTATTACTTTTTAACAGGGTTTCAAAAGGTGAGCGTCAGAGTGACTGACCAAAATGGCAGATCAATGTTACAGTACCTTTACAGCATTTACTATCTATTTGCTAGTATTTACTACCTATGTTAACATATTTGCTACCTAAGTTTTAAATAAAACCGGTCAAGTGCGAGTCGAACTCGCGCACCGAGGATTCCGTACAAACTCATAAGTAGATACATGAATAGTTCAAGAAAAACTCTATGGCGATTAGGTTAGTAGGTAGTAGTAGGTAGGTAGGTAGGTAGGCAAATACATAAGTATGTATTACGATTTTTGCAAAATTCTCGAAATCGGTGCATGTTAGGAAAACCGTTATATTTTTCCTGTAATAGGTATTTAGCATGACATTAATAATTGGTAATTATTACAGATTTTTCTGTTCAGTAACTTCGAAGATAATAGGGGTATTTTTTTGACGTTTTTCGTCATAAATCAAAAGCTAGGTACTTATGTAAGAAAAAGAAATAAAAACGGCATTTTAATCTATAAATTAAGCCCTTTCATTTGATACCCCACTCGTTATTTAATAACCCTACTTTCAATTTTCAGAGTCCCATTACGGACCCCTTTAAAAAAAAAAAGTAAAAAGGCATAAGATTTTTTTTCCGTCCAATAGGCTCGGGTTAGCGGTTTTTAACACTTCCAAATTATCGGATAATCGGTTGGATCCCTTAATTTGCTACTTTCTATGTACTATGATTTACTAGCTATTTGCTATCTACACATAATATATTATTTCCAGATTTTTAAGGCAAAAAATAAAAAATTCCATTCTCTCCCTAGTATTTTCAAAGTTACTGAACAGAAGAATCTGTAATAATTACCAATTATTCGTATTAAGTACCGGAAAAATAAACCGTTATATTTTCTTCACTTGAACCGTTTTTAAGAAGTTTACTAAAATACAAATTATCTTCGGTTTCCGCAATTATCACTCTTAGTAATAAAACAACTTAAACGGATTAAATCGCGTATATTACTACTTACATTTTAAGTTGTTATTTATACATTATTTTAGGTGAGGAATAAAACATGAAAAACAATATGACACAGACAGTTTAATTTTTAACTACTCGTAGTTCGTTGTAGACTCGTCTTCGTTTACTGACACGTTATCTTGTGTAATTAACAACACATCAGAATAGTCTTCTTGTGTTATATTTCTTTGTCTCACGATTACATCAGTAAACTCAGAATGAGAAACATTTAAACGCTCTTCCATTTCATATATTTCTAATTTCGTTTTATAATTCTTGAGCTCTATCAACTCCAACTGTAATTCGAGTTTCTTCCTTTTCAAAGCCAGTACATTTTCGTGTTCCTCGTGTGACTTTGATTTATTGGTGACGAACCGTTTATCTGTGAATAGAATGTGAATATATACATCATGGCTGCTACTTAAATTAGCAGAATGTTGTACCTAATAATAAAACATCACATGTACTTACACTTTTTATTAGCATTGACTTGCCTAATATTTTCGCAAGGTACTGCTACTGGGGGGTCCACTTCTGAACTGTTCGTTTCAATATTTTGGCTGGAAGTGCTTGCCACTTGATGGATAGTGTCGCGTATCCCTAAGCCTTCCAAAATTGGTGAATCTTTACCGATGATTTCCAAGACAATATCATCAAGTGGAGTCATTTTTTTGTTTTTTCCACCCCCAGTGCCTGTTTTTCTTGCATTATCTTTTTTAGCCTGAAATTCAATTAGTATTATAAATTAATGTAGTGACCTACGTCTGTCTATCAATCAGTTTGTCTAATCCTAGAGCCATAAAGTCAGATTTTGTTATAAAAGGCAAAGTCCTGACTCACTCATCAACGCACAGCCGAAACTACTGAAGCTAGGAGCTAGATTTTTTTAGAGTGAGCAGTTATGTAACGTAGGCAAGGGATAAGAAGGGATTTTTTGAAATTCATCTCCTAAGGAAAATTAAATAGGGGCGAAAGTTTGTATGGGAAGTACGTACAAGACGGGCAGACGAAGTTGCGGGCATAAGCTAGTTAAAACATAAGGACAGAAAGCACTGTTGGGGTTAGCAAAAGGGGCCCGATTTTAGGACTTTCGGACCTTTGAACCCCAGTATCTCGGTAAATATCGATCGGGAAAAAAAGTTTATTTGACAAAACATGCTTATTTTAGCGTAATCTACACGAATAAATCTAATCTAAGCCTAAAAACGCCAAAAAATATATTTTAATGAAAAAAATTCTAAGTCCTAAAATCGGGCCCCTTTTGCTATACTCTGACAGCACGAAGCTAAAACCCAGACATTAAAACATAGTCAATACGAATAGAACTCATAACTAAATGCTTATTCACTTACCAATGTTGCCCGTTTAATATTGGACCAAAATACGTCTCGGGCATAAGAAAAATCTTTGTCTTTCGCGATTATACCCAAAGCTTTGCCAAATTCACAAATGCTTTTCCACTCTTGAACTTTCTTCTCCTTTGTCAGTGTATCAGAGAATTGTCCAAATAAAATATTTTTGGCGTCGCGGATTTTTGTCAATACCGCAATTTTGTTGTCCAATTTTGCCATTTTGGCACAAGAAATGTAAAATTTAAATAATATTTATTGACGCTTCGGTTATCGTAGTTTTTATAAAGGGTTATGACGCATATCAGTGACAATGAAATTAAGATAACATTTACTTATAATGGCCATTGCATCTCCCTTTTGCATAGTAAACAAACCTATTTTCTAACTCTATACATCCGCCTTGTAGCACTTGTAGTAATCATTCCTTTGAGAAACAGAATTAAGAATACACTTGTACAATTAAGTTTAAAATGTAAGCTTGTAGACTTGTGAACTTGTAACGTTCGAGAAACAGGGCCCTGGGCGCTTTTTAATTAACTTCCAATAAGGAAGAGGTTCGTCGGAATTTTCTTTTGAATATTGTTTTTCTATTTAAATGTTCCTTTGTTATCCGAAGACGGCTAGACTTTGAACATTATTTTTTGTAATGAGGGTATTAAGAAATCAGAAATCCACCAGCTGGCAGCAGGGTGGCGAAAGGTCTTTTTGGCAGTAGATGTCAAAATCAGGTGCTGTGATTGGTGGATCTTGACACCTACTGTCAAAAAGATCTTTCGCCACCCAACTGCCAGCTGGTAGGTTTATGATTTTTAAACACCCTCATTGAAGGAGTATACCGTCAAGGTGCTCATGGGAGCAATGGTGCTACCAGGTTAAGGATCTGATGATGAGATCTTGGAGAAATTGAGAATATTTTTCAAATATTATAAGCACAACTATGTATAATGGATGATTGGATATTTTTCATACAAGCTTCGGCAATGTTAATTGAATGTTGTTTGAAGTTAGTTAAACGTGTAACTCGGAAACTTTTCCGACAGACTAAGGTTTTAAACAAGGACAAATTAATTGGACCACAATTAGAACGGCTTTACCTTTGACTCGAACTTTTTACAAGCTTTTATACAAGTTTATGAGACTATAGAAGCCGCTCCGCAGTTTCCACTGCGTGAATTTCCGACTTTTTCATACAAAGTTTAATTCCGCGTTTTAACCCTTTAGGAATTCTATTTTGAAAAGCCTCTAAAAAGGAAATTATATTAGTAGTATGTACTAACATATCATTTTTTACTTTTTAGAGTTTTTTGCTAAGTAGAAAATTTAAAAGTGACAGTCATGGTCACTTTTAAAATAAGATAAAGCCTTTTTAACTGCATAGCACTTTGCTTATTTGATTATGGAGAAAGTAAATTGTCATTATGTCAATGTCAATGTCTAAAAACATTCACAGATAAAGCAATGAGTATTGGTATTTGACGAAAGTCTTTTAACTGTAGCTTGACTGAGGGTGGAGCGCGATTGTATGGAATTTTTTTTTTTCGGATTTCAAAATGGGACACAATGGAATAGGTGCTCTAATACCGTAGCATATTATGTCTTAAATAAATATGAAATTGGATTATTATAAGTACTGCCACAACGACAAGTAAGTTTTTTAAAACTTAATATACTTAATAATACCTGCACAACTAACACTATATGGATAATATATGCACATTGTATATTTTTCTTACTTCATACATGCAATCTTCTTTTATAAGATAGGTATAAAATATCACTGCGTTATCATATCCTTTTTTTAAATACAATCAAGTAGTATTTTTAAGGATAGCTTAACCCATTTAGACCCAAATACAAACTAATAGATTTTTTTTTTAAAAGTCTTTATTTTTATGATTATTGGACACTAATAAATCATTTCACATAAGAATGCTGAAAAAAATAATTCTTCAGGTCTGAAAAAAACCGCTGTCCTCAAATGGGGCCAATGGGTCTAAGTGTGATAGTTTTCAAAGCATCTTTTCTCGATGCATAACGTTTTCAAGCACTTTTTACATTGCCAACGTGCTTTCATGTGGCATTCAATGCATCGTAGCTGCTTTGGTAGCTTTTGGGGAAAGTGTCCAACACCGTCTTGTCTCATACTTGGTACCGCTGAAGATGGCTTTCGACGCCTGCCATCAGTTCTTTCAGTGCCTGCGCCTCTCAAATACATTCGCGTAATACTTCGGCGAAACTGTAGTTGATCTAGTTTGTCATCAGCAGCCAAGATATGGAGACGCCAAGCATTGGCTACAGCCAAATCCAGCATGTAGGTAAATAAAACCCACCACCATTTTTTACCTCGTATGGCTATTCTGTATACCCCGATTTGGTCAGCTTGGTCAACTCCACCCATGCCTTTGTTGTAGTTCTGAAAGACAAAGGGGATATCTACATCTACCTTCTGTGGAGCTCCATCTTTTTACCTTACCCAGTGGATAGACAAAGTCGTAATTTGTACCCATTGTACAAACACTGTTGTCAAGCCAGCGTACAAAAAGAATTTCATTGGCTATATCAAATTGATGATCAAACGATGCTCGGGATCGTTCCCACGATTGCACCTATTGTTCGAGCAGATGGGCCTAGCTTTACAAAATCTACGATATTTTAAAACTAATGACTTTACGACTAGGTATTACAATTGTGCAATGAAACAATAGTCGGTTTCTTTTACAGAACATTGCGTCAATGTTGAACCGTTAATACGTTTAAATACCCAATTTCTAAAGAAATTAAAGTTTATAATTCTTTTGTGTGACTGCCTTACAGTTAGGACTCTAAGAATTTCTCGTACGTAATGTGTTTATCATCAAATATTACCGGAAGACAGTTGCCACAGCTATTAGCCCATTGGACCCATACGGGGACACCATACTATAGTAATCAGCCCATTGGGCCCATTTGGGGACATCACACTGAAACACCTCATTTCATAATAAAATCTTATAAAATGCTGATCATTGTTATAGATTTTACTACTAGAAACTATAACCTAATAAAAAACATAATAACATGTAATGTACTACAACGTTATAACTAAAAAATATGACTTACCGTTTGTTGAACTTCTATTCGTTCAATCACATGTATAAAGTAATGAATAAAATCTTATTTATTTAATAAATCTGAATATTATATTTTACGTCACTAAGTTACACTCCTTGGCACTACGAATTCACCTCCGAACAACAGATAGCCAATACATGTTTAAAAATATGGGTAATTTAAGAAATGTCCTCAAGTGAGGACGGTGGGTCTAAATGGGTTAAAGAAACTAAAACAAAGAATTTGCAGACTTATTTGGTGGCATTGACACGAATCACAGCTATAATATACGACGACAAGGCTGTGAACGAATTAGGACATGTTATGATATAATAAAAATACTGGAAAGTATAAAACTATAGATGTAATCTTGTCTAAACTTTGCTTTATTCCCAACCTACAACACGCAAGCTACTGAAAGAAGCATCAAATTAGTAACAAAATTATATTTAGAGCTACACATGGGCTAGAGAAATATGAAGAAATGGATAAAAAACTAATTCCAGTCTTGTCATATCTTGCAAAGTGCGAATGTGACAAAATTCCATAGCATTAAATTTTATTCAAGGTTACTTTGTTATGTATAACCGCTTAGTATTGGTGATTTTTAATTTTCATCTGGTTTTTAGTTATTTCAAGTAGCAGTACTATCAATAAAAAACCGGTCAAGTGCGAGTCGGACTCGCGCACCGAGGGTCCCGTACAAAATCGTCAGTAGATATGTGAATAATTCAATAAAAATTGTATGGCGGGACAAACTTAACTTTGCTCTTGTAAAACTGTTGTCCCCATACATCGACATATGCCGTGGTTAGTTTAGTAGGAGCAAATAAGGTTGTCTTACGATTTTTGCGAATTTTTAAAAAACGCTGCAAGTTAGGAAAACCGTTTTATTTTTCCTGTAATATTTAGAATAATATTAATAATTGGTAATTATTACAGATTTTTCTGTTCAGTAACTTCGGAGATAATAGGGGGGGAATAGTATTTTTTTAAACGTTTTTGGTCTTTAATCAAAAACTACACGTTTAAGAAAAAAAATAAAAACGGTTTTGAAATCTTCATATTAAGCCCTTTCATTTGATATCCCACTCGATATATTAGCTCAACTTTTGATTTTCGACATCCCATTTCGGCCCCCTTTAAAAAAAAGTAAAAAAGGTATAGGATTTTTTTTCACTTCCATAGGCTCGAATTAGCGGTTTTTAACACTATTCCAAATTTCAGTACATCCTGAGATATCTTGCTGTGACAGACGGACAGACAGACAGACAGACAGAGTCGCACCATAAGGGTTCCTTTTTTACCATTTTGGTACGGAACCCTAAAAACGTATTTTTGAAATCGAGCCTAATTGTACTTAGCATAGAAATTGGGTCACTTTTCCAACACTTCAATGACCTTGGGGCAGTACTTCCACTGAAAATTTTAAAAAGCTCTCATATAAACTTTTGATTGTATTACCCTAGAGCATCAGTTTATAATGATTCCTATTTCAAAATAAAAAAAAATGGAAATCGCTCCACCCTATTGACCATGTAAATAATTTTATGCCACACCTGGCCAGAAAGCGGCTCTTTATTACCTCCCGTATTGTGTACATAATTTTAGGTCTACACTTGGCCAGAAAACGGTTTTTTCCGTACGCGTAGCGTGAACTAAAAGCCAGGGGCGTCTTATTTTCAGCAGCACAGCTTTAGTAGCTAGTAAAACATTGATAGTCCTCAATTCCTCATTACACTAAATTGCGAACTCATCTCCTAATTTAAGGCAGACTGCATTTTTTCGTGCTTAATTTTTTTATAAATACATCGTTATATTAACACGTTCGCCTGGGGTAATGGGTATCACCGTAAGGGAACCTATTGTATCGCATAAATTTAAAGGGCATAATTCATCATTCGGCATAATGCATTTTTTTTCTTAAACTGTAGAATTTTCAGGACTCTTTAAGGACTCATCCTGTTAAATAGGTAATATTAAGTTAGGTTTGCGTTATAATAATCCTGAAAAGTTTACGTGTTCAGAAAAAAAGCATTATGATGAATTCTGCGAAATTATGAATTATGCCTTTCAATGCGATCCAATAGGGTAGCGGTCGGCAACCTGCGGCCCGCGGGCCGCATGCGGTGCGTGAACCGCTCACTTGCGGCCCTATATTCCGGTCTGTATTGTGGTCGCTATATTCCGAATAGTATAAAATCACAAATTATTGACAAAATGCGGCCCGCGTCAATTTGGGTCTATATTAAAACGCATACAGTAAAACTTCCTATTTTGACAATGCATACCGTTGTTACGCATAATTGTATATTCGTATAATATTAAAATGTATATTTTAAAACGCATATTTTAATTCGCATACTATTAAAACGTATAACAATTATTTGGTATAACATTAGTGTTCATAAATACTAAAAAGTATAATTTTAATAGGTCTAATCAGACATTTTAATTTTAGATGCTCAATCGAAAAATTGATATAGCAGTTTGTACAAGTATGTTTAAAGTGACATATCCATACTTGTATTGAAAACTAACTGTCGCTTTCAGTTTAATTACGTAAAAGTACTTTCTCTCGAATTTATTTATCAAAATACCTACACTATTATAGTATATGTGTTAGAATAAGGAGGTTTTATTCCTGTGTAATTTCAAAACTTCTAAATCCTTGTTTGTGACGCTGACACATTCTGCTCTGTCCATTGTTTTACTTTTACTCGTTTTGTCAATATACTATTTTTCTTGAATAAAATAAATATATTTATTTTATGCGCCTACTCTGCTGTAATTATTAGTGTCGGCCGACGAGCGGCAAGGCAAGCACTAAGAGGTTACGGTCCGCAGCTACGCAATCGCAAGTATAACTACGAGTAATTTATGCTATGCCCGAGAGTAGAAAAATAGTGTTGGAAAAATGAACGAAACTGCAACAACGAGTAATCATAGCAGCAGCGGTATGTCATCTATAGAGAAATTAGATGGTAACGGCAATTACGCGACATGGAAATTCATGATGGAATTATATTTGGTACACGAAGACTTGTGGGAATACACGAGTGCTACTCCTGCAGTCAGCGACGTTTCTGGTACGAAACGGGACCAAAGGGCGCGTGCGAAAATTTGCTTAATGGTCAGACCTCATTGTTTGGTGCATGTACGGACAGCAAAAACAGCTAAAGATGCATGGGAAGCATTGAGGAATGCATTTGAAGACAAAGGTCTGAATAATCGCTGCAGATTGTTGTCAAAGCTAGTAAGTTTGAAATTGGAACAATTCTCGACAGTTCGAGACTATGTGACATCTGTCATAGCGACATCACAAGAGCTGTTGGACTTGGGGAAGGAAGTTGACGATGAGCTGTTGGCAGCTCTACTCCTTCAAGGCCTTACCCCAGAGTTTCAACCGATGAGATTGGCCTTAGAGAACAGTAACATCAACCTAACTACCGATTATGTGAAGACCAAGCTATTCCAAATGGAAGATACCTTCTCGGCAGGCTCTAGCGAGAAGCCACCGACATCAGCACTACTAACAAATAAGCACAAGGGCAAGAATGCACCTAAGAAGAAGACCAAAGGAAAGGTCAAGTGCTTTATTTGTGATGGACCTCACAAAGCACATGATTGTCCGGAGAATCCGAAACAGAGGAAGGAGGCGATGCAGGCCTATGCATTCGGTACAACGATGAAACCACACGCAGATGACTGGATCATAGATTCTGGAGCTTCCACACATATGACTAACCAGAAATCATGGTTTAAGGATCTAAAGAAGACTCCGAAGCCTTTGAGAGTGACGTGTGCGGATGGAAACGAGGTATTGGGTGAAAGTAAAGGTACGGTAGTTTGTGAATCTATTGATTTGACTATTAGCGATGTTACTTATGTTCCTAAATTAGCTTCTAACTTATTGAGTGTGAATGCCATAGTGAAAAAGGGACACGTGGTGGTATTTACAGATAAAAGGTGTGACATCTTCAAGAGTGATGAATGTGAGATTAGAGGAAAGGCTGTAGTGAAAGGTGTGGAGGAACGTGGCATTTATAAAATCAAGTGCTGTTCACAGGGTTCTGCGCTTTCGTCAGCAGCTGCAGGTGACCAGTTGATGCAGTGGCATCGAAGGATGGGGCACCTCGGTATGAAAAATCTCAAATTACTCAGAGATAAGATGGCAACAGGGGTAAGTTTTCCCAACACTTTAACAAAACTTGAGTGTATACCCTGCATCATGGGGAGACAAACCAAACAACCTTTTAAAAAGAATAATGCGACGAGAAGCACTGAGGTGCTTGGATTGGTACATTCTGACGTGTCCGGACCTATGGAGGTGCCGTCTGTCAGCAAGGCCCGATATTTTTTAACTTTTATTGATGATTTTACTAGGAAAACATTCGTATATTTTTTGAAACAAAAAAGTGAAGTCTTTGAAAAATTTATAGAGTTTAAGGAGTTTGCCGAAAACCAAAGTGGTAAGAAACTGAAGGTTCTACGCACTGATAACGGCACGGAATTCGTCAATAATCGTATGGATGACTGTATGAGAAAATTCGGGATTCAACATCAGCTGACAATTGACTACACGCCGGAACAAAATGGCGTCGCAGAGCGCGCAAACCGAACAATCTGCGAGAAAGCGCGAAGCATGCTTCAAGATTCTGGTTTGGCTAAGCGGTTTTGGGCGGAAGCTGTCCATCACGCCGTATTTTTGAAAAATCGGTCACCAACGCTAGCGGTGAAGAACATGACACCTGAAGAGAAGTGGTCACGAAGGAAATGTGACCTCAGCAGTGTGAAGATTTTTGGATGCAAAGCTTTTATGCACATTCCTCAACAAAAGAGGCGTAAGTGGGATCCCAAAAGCAGAGAACTTGTCTACACTGGCTTCTGTGACAACTCCAAAGCCTACAGACTAGTCAATCCCACTACTGGTGAAGTGTTCAAGGCCAGGAATGTGATATTCTTTGAAAACCAAAAATATCATCAGAGTTTGGAAACAGAAGAACTCCCGGTACCGGAGGAGATACTGACACTTTCCGATGAAAGTGAGAAGCCACGCCAGAACACTGCAGAGCCTGTGGTTAGGCCACCGCCGCCACCTACCCGTGACGAAATTGAAATTCGACTGGATCTGGAACTAAATGAAGAAGATATCCCTAGAGTAGACGATGAGGTACTTAGTCCCAGAATGGAAGATCGAATTGAGCCTAACATTGACTCAGATGTAGCAGACTTTGAAGACTGTGAATCCGTTTCAACTGTCGACGAAGAACCTGAGGAGGAACCGGAAAGGGAACGGAGGTACCCTACTAGGATCAGGAAACCTACTCAGCGTCCGGATTATCTGCTATATCAAGCCACTGAATCGGAAGAAGATCCCAATTCGATTCGTGAGGCACTGTCAAGGACTGATAGCAAGGAGTGGAAAGCCGCCATTCAGGAGGAACTGAGCGCAATAAAGAAAAACAAGACATGGGTCTTAGTCAAACGACCAGACAGGTGCAACGTCGTTGATTCAAAATGGATCTTTAAAATCAAAGACGAGGGGGAGGGAAGAAAAAGATATAAAGCTCGACTAGTGGCTCGTGGCTTCAGCCAACGATATGGAGTTGACTATGACGAGACATTTTCCCCGGTCGTAAGACATAGCTCGCTAAGAACACTCTTAGCATTAGCAGCTGATTATCGCCTCAATATAGATCAAATGGACGTGAAGACGGCATTCCTAAATGGAGATTTATCAGAGACAGTGTACATGAAGCAACCAGAAGGGTTTGAGGAAAAGGGATCAGACTACGTATGTTTGCTCAAACGCTCGCTTTACGGATTGAAACAGGCCCCTAGAGCATGGAACACAAAGTTGAACAATGAGCTGTTACAACTTGGGTTTATAAGGTCCAAGAATGAGCCATGCGTGTATATAAAACCAAATGGAAAGAAGATCATTATACTCGCAGTGTATGTTGATGACATTCTCATTCTATGGAATGATCAAGAGGAATTGAAAAGTGTCAAAAGAGATCTCATGAAGAAATTTGAGATGAAAGATCTCGGTCGTGCGAAATTTATCCTTGGAATCCGCATTACCCAAAGTGACACATCAATCAAGATCGACCAAGAGAGCTACGTAGACAAAGTTCTGAAGACCTTTGGTATGGTTGACTGCAAGGTCGCGTCAACGCCATCAGTGCCTGGTCAGACACTTGAGAAACCAGGACCAACACACAAGCCAGATCCTGGCATACCATACCAAAATTTGATAGGATCTCTAATGTACTTGTCTGTGTGTACGAGGCCAGACATTGCACAAACCGTGAACCAACTGAGCCAGTTCAACACAAGTTTTACAGAGGACCATTGGACAGCTGCAAAACGAGTGCTCAGATTCCTGAAAGGTACGAAGAGTCATGGACTCAGGTACAGAAAAACTGACAAGAATAGAGGAGTAACGGGTTATGCAGATGCAAGCCATGGTACCTGTTATGACAGAAAGTCATTCACTGGGTTGGTTTTCCTATGGAAAGGGGGAGCTATTTGCTGGGAAAGCAGGAAACAGAGAACTATAGCTCTCTCGACAGCGGAAGCTGAATATGTTGCCATCTCGGAGGCAGCCAGAGAGGCAATATTTTTAAAGAGATTTGTTGCTGAGATTACTAGAGAGCAGGAGAGGTCACTGACTATTTTCAGTGATAGCCAATCAGCAATTGCGATTGCACAGAACCCTGTGCATCACCAACGCACGAAACACATTGATGTGCACCACCACTTTGTAAGAGAAGCAGTTGAGAATGGGCATGTCCGGTTAGAGTACGTGGAGACTGAGCGAATGGTGGCGGATGTACTAACGAAACCCTTGCTGAAGGGCAAGTTCGTGTGGTGCGCGAGAGGTATGGGTCTAGAAGAGTGAAATTAAGGAGGAGTGTTAGAATAAGGAGGTTTTATTCCTGTGTAATTTCAAAACTTCTAAATCCTTGTTTGTGACGCTGACACATTCTGCTCTGTCCATTGTTTTACTTTTACTCGTTTTGTCAATATACTATTTTTCTTGAATAAAATAAATATATTTATTTTATGCGCCTACTCTGCTGTAATTATTAGTGTCGGCCGACGAGCGGCAAGGCAAGCACTAAGAATATGTTGATAAGCCAATTTTATTTATGTTAGAAAATGCCCAGTACGCCCCGTTAGTGGCCTAGTGGCTCAACTACAGTAAAGATAAAAAAATCTCTAAAAGTAAAAAAAAAATATTTATGCCACACCTGGCCATAAAGTGGCTTTTACCGCACGCTACGCGTACGGAAAAAGCCGCTTTCTGGACAAGTGTAGACATAAAATGATGTACGCAACACGGGAGGTACCTAATAAAGAAAGTCCACAACAACAACAACAAGGTAAACATCCCTTTAAGGTAAGGCACCAAAAAAACTGGATGGTTTATAAAACCTACGTAGGCATTATTATAATTTATAATACACACCTAAGGTGGTAAGTTAAATAAAACATGTCTCAGATCGCAGCTATTTGTGCATAAATATGCGAAAATAATTAAAGTAAAAAGGTAGGCCAGGCGGTCGTATCGCTAAAAAGCGATATCTCCCAGATATATCTTCCAGACAACATTTGAGTAGCGGAAAGCACAAAAATAAACCAGAAAAGTAAGTGGTGCGAAGGGTAACAAAAGGGAGAGCTAATTACCAAAAATAAATAATCGCAGGGGCAAATATAAACCTACATATACATGCATAAAAACAAATTAATAAATAGGGGGAATATATTAACCACAAAACTTTAAAAAAACATTGTAAAAATGGAAACATATTTTATTGTATTAGAAACAATAGTACTAGTAGATAAATCCCAAAAAAGTACAGATTCTGTAAACAACAACGACCAATTGAGTTACTTTTTTCCAAGTAACGCCCCACGTATACCGAACGCATAAATGTATGCGTTCGTTATACTTAATAACATTATGCGGATTTCAGGTATGCCAATTCAATCGGTATGTAAATTAACTAGTATGCGTTTTTATGATTATGCCATCTAATCGGTATGCTTAATCATCGTATGCCTAAACTGTTATGCATTTTAATATTAGGCTTATTAAGTTATGCCTAATAAGGGACACCCCGTCAATTTCCTTAACCTTATGTGGGCTTTGGCTTCTAAGCGGTTGCCGACCGCTGCATAGGGAATCACCATGAAATGTAAACTTCGCTATATGACGGCTCACGCAGTATTTTCGCGATTGCCTTTAAGTCAGTACGGTGCTTGCCGAGAAAAACCCATACCATTATTTTGAAGCAAATTTTCACTGTAATGTGGGGCACAACAACGATGACACTACCGTCGAAACAGAGTGTACTCTGAAACTCGATTTTGACCCTGACTCACACAGATGCAACGCATTTGTGTAAGTCAACACACACGTAGTGCGGCGCTTGCCGCTGTCGTTTTATAAGATCATAGGAATTGTGTGGAGAAATATTACAGTCATTTGTGTGCATTCTATAATTTGGATACCGCCGGGGAACGTGTTAAGAGGAAACAGTAAGGTCGAGAGAATTGAAAATTAGGTATTTGTAAAATGTGTCGCTATCCCGCACTGCCCGCCTCTCACCCGCAGAGCGCGATAGAGACAACTGCAGCTTGGACCGAAAATACCTTTTAAAATTTCATGAAAACAACGTTTCGTAGTCCCCTGATTTCTTCCCCAAAACTTAACCTATTTAACTAATTTTTTCATTAAACATTAAAGAAATGCTTTGGCCGTGTTCCTATGTTTTCCTTTTTTTTAATAATCTAGTCAAATTTGTTTTCTGAATGTGTGAACACAGCGGAAAATCTGGCATTTTTTTTAGGTTTTTGAAGGTTAATATCTCTTTTGAGAATCAATTTATCGTAAAAAGGAAAACATAGGAACATATCAATAGTAGCCATAGATTTTTGGACAAAAAAATATTGCTCTACTGGCATTATCCAGGAAGGAAGGGATTACTTTTGTATGGAAAAACTGCCCTCCTGTTTCCTCTTAATAAAAGAGAAAATCTACAGTTGTTACTCTGTTACCAAAAACGTTTGATGGAGAGTCTGCAAACTGCACTGGTCACTAAATAACTCCACGGCTACGGTAGTTTCCATAAGCACTATCATTTGCAATACAAATTTCCTCCTCTGGTTACTCCTCTGAATGCAAATCTGTTTAAAATTTAAAGAGGAAAGAAAATACATTTATTTAACGCATGAATATACAGAGAAAAAGCTGAATAAGGATTTCCAGGCAGTATTTTGCCACTTTCAGTATTTTATCATGTTCTTGATACATTTTGTACTCGTACTTAACAAGACAGTAAAATTACAAGTTCAAGTTAAATATTGTATTTCAATTAAATTGTTAACTTGTGTACTTTGGAGTATAAAAGGAGAGTATCTTGCGGCGTTTCTTCTCTGCAGACGACTTGTATAATGAACATGAAATTATACACTTATAAAATATGTGAGGTCTAAGGGTCTTCGATGTTTAGTGGACTGTATTATAAATGAAAGACTTAATTTTCCATAGTGAGCGCCTACCTCACTTAGGCACTGTTGAAGAGCTGATTATCACTTGATGATAAATGTAAAAGACTGAAGAGAGTAAAATAGAGTGACTTGAAATGGCCGGGAACTGCCATTTTATAAGATTATTTTTGAAGGTGGGAGATTATTCTATGAATACTCCCGCTAAGCTCGAGTCTTGTTCTGAGAAATGAGCCGAGCTAGTTCTGAGAATCAGCTATTCTTTTTGTGCGTGAGTGGGGGTTTGTTTACTTTATTAAAAAAACACATATAATTTCTCATTACACAGAAATAAAGATTATAGCAATAATTAATTAAATTCTTATAAACGATGGACATTGATAAATCTTAAAATTAGAGTAAAACACAAGTTATTTATGATTGATTGATTAAACAGTAGAATGATTGAGTAACGAAACAATAATAAACAGTAAAAGATTCTAATTAGATTTCAATATGATTTTCTCTCCTACGTGATTGACTTAGCCTATTTGATTGTTATTACCTTATATATACCTAACTACTCAATATATGTACATAGGCTATTTCCGACAGTGTCCCCCTCGGTGTGACTACACCAGTGTAGTTTAGGAAATAATTATGAGCCTGGAAGCCGGACGGCGGATGTATCCTGCTGCGGTACGGACTTCTGTTGATCTTATTTTTCCATCGGGGCCGGGGTGGACTTTTACCACTTCTCCGCGTGGCCATATGCCTCGTGGCATAGTGTTATCGGCAATGAGTACTATGTCGCCGATTTTCACGTTTTCATGGGGCGGAGTCTTAGTACGTGGTCTCAACGTATGTCGGTATTCTGTTACCCATCTTTTCCAAAAGCTTTCTGCTAAGGCTTGTGCAGTTTTCCATGACGATGGCGATAGGGTGACATCACTGAAGAATCCAAATGGAGACATGGCGTTTGATCTGCCTATAAGGAAGTGATTAGGCGTCAACGCTTCTTGGTTATCGTTCAACATGACCGGGATGAGGGGCCGGGAGTTGACGATGTGTTCTGCCTCTAGAAGTAAGGTGTGGAGTACTTCTTCATGAGGGTTATTCTGGCATAACGTGACCTTCAAAGCTGCCTTTATTGAGCCGACGAGACGCTCCCAAGCGCCGCCTGCGGCTGGGTTTCCGGGCGGAATTTTCTTCCAAATAATTTCTTTGGAGATCGCGAAGCTTTTCATCTCGTTTTCTATGGTGCTCATGGCGTCAGATATCTCTCGTTCTGCTCCCAAGAAGTTTGTGGCATTGTCGGTGTACAGAACAGATGGTGTTCCGCGTCGTGCCATCATGCGTCGGAGAGATAAAATCATAGACGAGCCTGAGAGGGATGCTGCGAGTTCTATGTGTACAGCGCGCGTAGTGAGGCACGTGTACAGAATGCCCCATCTCTTTTCATGGCGTCTTCCCACAGTTACGACTATAGGTCCGAATAGATCACAGGCCGTAGACGTGAAGGCGGGTTGATTTGCTGTCAATCTTTCTTTGGGTATATCTCCGGGTGGTACGACGGTTGGTTTCGCTCGGTAGGTGCGGCACCACTGGCAGTTATTACATATGAATCTCAGTGCTCCGCGCAGTCCTACTATGTGGTAGCGTTGGTGCAGCTCGTTCATGACTGTAGCGTGGTTGCCGTGATTGAACTTAGCGTGGTAATGTGCTAGTAACAGTCGAGTAAACGGTTCTCGGGCGTGCAAAACGGGTATCGCTTGCTTTCTGTCCGTCCGGCCGTCTAGTATTATCAAACCGCGTTTAGAAAGGGATTGAGCTCATATGCCATTTTTGAACTAATGCATGATATGACGTTGTCAGTGGTAGAGTATGCAGATAAATTAAATTGTTATTTTGGTACAATGAAGTTCTAAAGCATGGAAAAAATATCAAATTATACAGCGTGTGTTTATTGATTTCCGATAGCATTAAGCGATAGTTCTTCAGATCAAATAGAGTTGTCAATAGACAGATTTGTCAAATATGATAATACTATTTTTTATTAAACAAATGACAATATTTACCGAGAATAGAGTTTAAATATGCAAATCATATTTAGCTATTAATTCTATTATCTATAAGGGTCAGCACTTATGAAGATATCAAAGATTGGTTTATGATTATATTTAATCATTTATTAAGTACACTTGTGCTAACGGTACACTCGAATCCCTTTCTCAGCGCGGTTTGATAATAGTAGTAGACCGTTGTTGTTCAGTTTGACAGCGAGCTTGCTTATCGTAGATTTCTTCGGTAGTGTCCGTCCGGCTTCCAATAGCTTGATCTCCTCGTTGAAATATTCGTGTTGACTGCGTTTGATAAGCAGTAATTCGGTGATCTTGATGTGATCGTTTCTTACGTCTGTTTCTGTATTTCTATTGAGTATCATGGCTTTGAATACCTCGGCAGCGCAAACTACGGTAGCAGTGGCCCTAACTAAACGTGAGTATTTAGAAAACCTACTTATATCGGGTAGGTACGGAAATTTATCCGATTTGCTAGCGACCAGTACTAACTTTTGTGGTCGTTCTTCGCCTGTGTCGACAGGCGGGCTAGGGGCCGATTTGTCGGTCGGCCAGTGAGAGGAATCGCGTCTAATAAAATCGGGGCCTATGAACCACGTATGGTTCTTATCGAAATTCTTAGGAATTCCCTTTGTCGCTACGTCAGCGATGTTTTGCGCACTAGGAACCCAACGCCATTGATCGGTCGTTGTGCTTTCCTCGATTTCAGCTATCCTATGTGCCACAAAACTTTTAAATGACCTAGGATCCGATTTTATCCATGTCAGTACCGTTGGCGAGTCTGACCAAAAGTGACACTTCTCAATAGCATAGTCCGTATGTTCTAATACTGACTTAGCTAGTCGCGTTCCTAATACGCAGCTTTGCAATTCCAGACGCGGTATACTAATCACTTTGAGCGGTGCTGCGCGGGCTTTCCCTACGATGAGGCTAGCATAGGCCTCACCCTTGCTACCGTGACTAACGAAATATACAGCTGCCGCGTATATTTTCTCGCTCGCGTCGCAAAAAACGTGTAGTGATCCCGATCTATTTACGGCCGGCACGTACCTATTTATCTCGAGCGTTTTTAACTGCTGTATGCTAGTAATAAACGCGTTCCACAATGGGACAGATTCGGGACGTATCGTTTCGTCCCATCCTATACCGGTCCGCCAGATGTCCTGGATAAGTATTTTGCCTATTACCGATACCGAGGATATATATCCCATAGGGTCAAAAATACTCATCGCGCTACTCGTTACTTGACGTTTTGTGGGCAATTTTTTCCCATCTAGGACATCTGTCGGCGTATTTCGGAGGTTTACGTTAAAACCTATAGTGTCGCGTTTGTGGTTCCATATGAGACCTAGTGTACGTTCCGTATCGCATTTTCCTAGCGTTTTATTTTCGTCCGTACTCGGAGTCACTACGTCGGATATGACTTCCGGCTGATTCGATGCGAACCCGCGTAGCTCAAAGGACGCCTTCATATTTAATTCGTATAGATCGTTGACTATCTGTCGCGCGGTATCTATGTCCTCGTCTAAAGCTACTAAAAAATCGTCCATATACGAGTTCTTAATCGTCAATTCAGCGGCTATCGGATACCTTTCGCGGTGAGTATTTGCGTTTTTATTCTTCACATATAAAGCGGTACTTGGTGAACTCGCTGACCCGAATATCAATCGTTTCATACGATATTCTTTCGGTTCTATGTCGCTATTCGCCCCTCTCCAATAAAAACGCAAACTATCACGCTCGTTCTCAGGTATTTGTATTTGGAGGAACATTTGCTTAATATCGGCCACTATTCCTATTTTTCCTTCGCGGAATTTCAACAAAACGCCGAATAGTGGTCGTAGGAAATCTGGTCCCGGTAATAACGCATCGTTTAGCGATTTATTCTGGGCCCTACAGCGGGCGTCGAAAACGAGTCTAAGAGTTCCTTTCTGTGCGTGAAATACCGGAAAATGCGGTAATATCCATTTACGGGGATATTCCGGAGGTGCGGGTCCTGGCGCGACTTCTGCATACCCTTTTGTCAAGAGGTCGTCGATCTGTTTACAGTACTCGACTTTCAATTTTTCATCCGCGTTTAATTTTGTTTCTAGGCTATGCAGGCGTCGTAGAGCCAGGTTCTCGTTATTCGGTAATGTCTCATCATTACTACACCATAACAAGCCTGCCTCGTACCTATCTTCCGACTCTAATTTCCTACATGTCGCGTCTAGGATATCGATCGCTCTCTGATTCGGATCAGTCTTAGGTAATTTTCCTTCGACGCCTAAACATTCGATGCTGAAATGTTCTTTCATGAGCGCGGTTATCTCCGTTTCCGCGGGCGTCGGCCTAACGTGGCTTACTAAGAAAGATCTATCCCGAGGCGCATCGTGACTGCCGTGCAGTTGCCACCCTAGCTTAGATCGCGATGCTACAGGTAAATCTTTTTTTCCCTGTAGTATTTGTTTGGAAACAATCAGTTCCCAGTGATCCTGACCTATAATTATCGTTGGGACGGCATGATCGTAACATAGTTGTTCCTCTATTTCGCGTAAATGATCGCATTGTTCAATTAAATCGCGACTCACCGTTTGTTCGGGCAAGTTCAATTTTTCTATCGTATATGCGGTGAACTTTTCTATGTTACGAGTATGTGCTCCGCGGATAGTAACGCTAATTCGACACGATTCCCTATCGAACGTACAATTTCCACCGACTCCCTCTATTGACAGAGGTTCCGGGTTGTCGCGTGGTGCTATTTGATCAGCTATATGACGCTCGATAAGCGAGATAGAGCTACCACCGTCTAACAAGCAAAATGTCTCTACCGTACCTAGAGGACCGGTCAGTTCCACGGGAACGACTTTTAAATAGGTATTCATTTTATACACGTGATTAACGTTACCCGTCCGCGGCGCCGGCGTCGGCTGTGCTTTGGCGCTCATGCCGTGCAATAAGCGATGATGTCCGGCTTCGCAATTACCTATGCCGCAAGCTACGTATTTACATCTATATCCGCGTCTATGACTCGGCTGTAAGCACCTAAAGCACAACTTGCCATTCTTAACCGCTTCCAACCTCTTTGTTACAGACATTTTATTAAAATCGGAACACTCGCTCACTTTGTGTTCGCCACGGCAAATTACGCACTTGTCTACATAGGTGGAAGTGGTTTGAATAGGTTGCGGGGCCCTTGCGGGCGTATTTTTCGCGGGCGGCGCGGAAAACTTCTTTTCAACGGGTTTACGCTTATCGGTATACCTATTCTGATTTACTTGGGCTACCATCAACGGCCTAGGCTCGTCATAATCTGAATTTGATTGTTCTGAGTCACTGTAATATTCGTCATACTGCGGCGCGCGGCGACCTTTGCGCATGCGCGGCTGGGGGAGGGGCGCGGGGTCATAGTGCGCCTGCGCGGTGTGCACGTTGGCTCGCGTCTTGCGAATTTGAGATTTTCGCGTTGCGCTACTAATCTCGTTTAAAAACTGTGCCATAGCCACTAGACCCGGTGTCCCTTTATTAATTACGCGATATTTATTCCACTCGTATCGAACAATCAGATTCATTTTATCCACGATTTTATTGACGAGTTCGGGCGCGTATAGAAACTCGTTTTGTTTTAACGACTTAATGGTTGCCACGACGTTGGCAACTTGACCGGCAAAGGAAATTATATTGCTATTATCTTCAGCTAATCTGGGCATACGCTTTACGTTATGAATTTCGTTCAATATTATTTCCTCTGGGTCTCCGAAATGTCGTTCTAACGCGCCTATAATTTCAGCCGGAGATATCGCAGTGTACATTATGGACTTAACTGCGATTTTCGCTTCGCCGCGAAGCGCGCGACGTAAACGGCTGATGTTGGACACGTCCGAATGCATAGGTGCACTATCCTCGTACTCGGCCCTAAATGCGATCCATTCCTGAGGCGATCCTTCGAAATGAGGAAGGTCGTAACTTTGCCTCGAGGCCATGGGTGCATTCCTGTTCCTAGTTACCGCGTCTACGACCCTATGCGAGAGTAATTCTAAGTCCCTATTCATAAATTCGCTAGGTCGTTCGGGTTCGTTACGCGGCGGCGTGTACGGAGGTTCTTGCGTGTGTACACCTATCGCGGCTACCTGGCGTTGCTGTTGAGCAACCCAGCCTAATACGCGAGCATCTCTGGCATCGTGACCCGGCGCCGCCATGCTGGATACCTGAGACGCTTCTATCCTAGCTATCTCGAGCCTACTCCTAGCCGCGGCGGACGCGAGCTGTGCCTGCTGCAATTCGGCGTTCCTAACCTCTAATTCAGCCATTAAAACTGATAACTGACTAGCCCTATCATCTTGTACGCCTACCAAAGTCCGCGGATTACTACGTTGCTCGTTCTCCATAGAGTGAACCGATTGTTCATCATCCATGAGCGGCGCGCGGGTCAAAGGGGCGTGGCCCGGCGGCGCGGCGCCGGGAGTGGGGATAGACGGGTCAGAGTGCGCGGGGGGCGCCTCGGCTTCCGAAGCCTTACGGGGAGCGTTATCTTTCGGCATACTGCTACTTTCGTTTGCGCTACTGGTGCCTTTACTCCACGTACTGGTACTCGTCGTTGTCGTTTGACCGGACGACGGAGTTGTTTGGGAACGGGAACGCGATCTTGTAACGCGTTGTTCCTTATGCATAGTACACCGAGGGGGTGGGGGGTCCCTAACACTATCGGGCCCTAACGCGAACGTTACGGAATTGACGTCGCTGTAACGTTCGGGTACCTAACGTCCCTACGGTTTCTTCTTTCTTCTTTCTTGAAGTTTCGCTAAACCGCTCTTGCATTTAACACCGCAAGGTGCAAGATTGGCCGCTCATCAGCTAAAGCTGGCGGAACTGAACCATGTCAGACCAAAAAAGAACCGAAGTCGAAACTTCTAGGTTCCCGGAACTCAGGCTAGGTACTGGGTTTGCACTGTTCCCTGGTTAGAGTTCCTTTTTGAGGCACACACAGACAACTGAAGACGAAGACGAAGACACGAAGACACTAATCCCGAAGGCACGAACAGTTTGGAGCGCGAAGACCCTCTTGCACGGTGGTATTTCTTTTTTCTCAGCGACTCTTGCAGTCTTCTTTTTTCACTGCGTCACCTTGTTTTTTCACTGCGCCACCTTGCTGTCTTCTTTTTTCACTGCGCCACCTTGCTGTTCTTCTTAATTGTGCTGCAGGGGGGTCCGGAAAAGTGGTCACGGACCGGCCCTTCTTCGGTTTTCTGTCTTCACACGGCGGATCCGGAATAGCGGTCACGGATCACTTTCTTCACTTTTTTCGACGTCACGGCGGGTCCGGAATAGCAGTCACGGACCGACAAAATTTCTCATTCGATGAACACGGAGGGCCCGGAAATGCAGTCACGGGCCTTTTCTCGGCGATCTTCTTTCGATGAGTACGGCGTGTCCCGGATTTAAGATCTCACGGGACAATTCGGCGATAATTTTGCTGACGACGATTTTTGAAGGTTTGTGTTTTCGTGCTTCTTTATCTTCTTATTGTTGCTGTGGTGTGTCCATTCTTCTTTGATGCGGCTTCTGAAGGACCATTGTGAGGTCTAAGGGTCTTCGATGTTTAGTGGACTGTATTATAAATGAAAGACTTAATTTTCCATAGTGAGCGCCTACCTCACTTAGGCACTGTTGAAGAGCTGATTATCACTTGATGATAAATGTAAAAGACTGAAGAGAGTAAAATAGAGTGACTTGAAATGGCCGGGAACTGCCATTTTATAAGATTATTTTTGAAGGTGGGAGATTATTCTAAGAATACTCCCGCTAAGCTCGAGTCTTGTTCTGAGAAATGAGCCGAGCTAGTTCTGAGAATCAGCTATTCTTTTTGTGCGTGAGTGGGGGTTTGTTTACTTTATTAAAAAAACACATATAATTTCTCATTACACAGAAATAAAGATTATAGCAATAATTAATTAAATTCTTATAAACGATGGACATTGATAAATCTTAAAATTAGAGTAAAACACAAGTTATTTATGATTGATTGATTAAACAGTAGAATGATTGAGTAACGAAACAATAATAAACAGTAAAAGATTCTAATTAGATTTCAATATGATTTTCTCTCCTACGTGATTGACTTAGCCTATTTGATTGTTACCTTATATATACCTAACTACTAAATATATGTACATAGGCTATTTCCGACAAAATAACTGGCTTCAAACTAGTCTATTAATTAACAAATGCAAGAGTTAATATTAAATAACCAAATTAATACAGGGATGCCTATAATATTTGAAGAGAAGAGATGATTCCTCGAAAATCCCATCATCAGACCTAGTTTCAAAAGTCAAAGTCAAAGTCAAAGTGTTTTATTTGTGAAACATAGGTAAATCTGAAAACTTACAGAGCTGTTAAAAATATGTATGAACCGCTATGTTTTGCCGATGGGCGTACAAAAACGTTACATTTTAGCCGAAGCCATTTAATAGAGTGCTTATATATACATGAAAATATTAATATCTTTATACTCAAGTGTTGGAAATCCAACATTTCGATATAGAGTTAAAATTTAACACTGATCTGCCAATAATAATTATTATTTCCTTGTATTTGGTTGTGAGTTTTCCTTTATGTCAGTTTAACAAGTTTTGTTAAAGTTTTGCATTAGTACCGGTCACAGTCAATAACTCCATTCCTTTGTTCTGCTAGGTGGCGTGGATCCACATCGACCGGCAGATGATCCTGACCATCCACCGGCACGTGATCACGCGGCTGGCGCGCTTCTCCGTCTCCCACGACAACGCCATGACTTGGCTGCTCCACGTCAGCCAAGTCCAGCAGGAGGACCGCGGTTACTACATGTGCCAAGTCAACACCAACCCGATGATCAGCCAAGTCGGATACCTGCAGGTTGTTGGTGAGTACGCTATCTGATTGATTCCGTGATACGTCATGTCTTTGACGTGGTATTTATTCTTATACGACAACGCAAAGACTTCACTGCTCCACGTCAGCCAAGTCCAGCAGGAGGACCGTGGCTACTACATGTGCCAAGTCAACACCAACCCCATGATCAGCCAAGTTGGATACTTGCAGGTTGTTGGTGAGTACGCTGCCTGATTGGTTCCGTGATAAGTCTTTGACGTGGTAAATGGTCGTATACGATAACGCCGAAACTTGGCTAATCCGCGTTAGCCACGTCCAGCAGAAGGACCGCGGCTACTACATGTGCCAGGTCGGTGAGTACGCTGCCTAATTGGTTACATGACACGCCAAGTATCTTTGACGGGGTGTTTTGTTTTATACGACGACGCCATAACTTGGCTGCTCCACGTCAGCCAAATCTAGCAGGAGGACCGCGGCTACTATGTGTGCCAAGTCAACACCAACCCTATGATCAGCCAAGTTGGATACCTGCAGGTTGTTGGTGAGTAGGTACGCCTCATTGGTTCCATGACATGTCAAGTATCATTGACGTGGTGTTTAATCTCATACGAATACTTCACGACTGTGCTATTTAATGTGAGCCAATTTCTTTGTATTACCACCCTAGTTGGGTAATGTACTATTACCACCCTATAGTTGTGTAATGTACTATAATGCAATAGTATGTAAAATCATTTTGTATATTTGAAATAGTAATGTTTTTCGTACACTACAACGAAACTACTATTGAGAGCTCACAGGATTCGTTGTCCGTTTGTTCGTATCATTCCTGCTCTAATAGTGGGATCTGAATTTTAGTTTACACAACTGAACCAGAACGTACAAATCGCATAGTAGACAAAAGGCGTAACTGATGAGATTTCACTAGTATCATACACTCTTATGTGCAAACGGTAGATTAGGATCTCTAACTATCTAAAGTGCTTTCCAAGTCTAGACTGTAGTTTCTGTACCGCATTTTCCATCGCGGTTACAGGTACAGTAATTTATTCCACCGAATTTAGAATCTAATCCCAATCCTGCCCCAGTGCGGAAATCCTTTTGCATAAATGATTATCTTTCAACGATCCCCGCTCGAAGACAAAGCAATGTTTTTGGGATTAAAATTATAACGGAAACTCGAACTGTAGTTTACCAATATTCTGCGAATTATGATTGTTATATAATCAACTAGCATTTGCTTTAGCGTTGCACGCGTTATTCTTGTTATTATTATATGCGAACTCTTTACTGTGATATGAAGTATCCTAAGTTTTAATTGACGACTTGGTTTACTTATATCCCTTATTTCATCTCGATTCGTTCAGTCGTTACCACGTTATTGAGTAAGACTCATATAAACATTCCAATATTGTCACAAACTTTCACATTTGTCACAAGCTTTCATAAATTATTATAGTATAGGAAGGAGGTCAGCTTATATTGTTATTCGTTGCGTGACAGTTTCTTCAACTCTTTAATTCTAAATTATTAATTACTAATGTTAACCCGTGGGTTTCTCTGCGCTATTCCCGTCATTGTCCTAAGGGACCTCTTTACCGAGATATAAATTATCCTATGTTTCATCTCAGGTAGTAGTAGTTGGCATGCGCCAAATTTCATCGTAACCAATTCAGGTGTTAGCGAGTTATTTAGACACTCATCCAGACAATCTTAACAAACTTACACATATTTAATATTAGTAGTATAGGATAGGATACGATTACCTTTTAACCTTTCAGATGCCAACGACGGATATATCCGCACCACAGGCTCAACGCTAACGACGGCTTATGATGATGTGATGGATACAGAGCGCAGAACAATATAAGTCTACATGCACCACCGTAAAGTTCGATTTCGGTTTTGAACACAAACGTCTGGTTTGCAACTTTTCTGCTTGACGTAGCGTCGATGTTAACGTCGAGGTTATGAAAGATCTTTTGTTTGTGTTTATATTTACTGCAATCCAATAAAATGTTTATATGAACGAGAGCACGCGCAGCCCCACATATATAAGCCTGTTAGAGCTCCTCCACATTTTCAGCATTAAAAATATCTCGAGTTCTTTGTTTACTCACTCGGCCCGGTTTATTACGAACCAACTTTTAATTACTTTTCTTTACATTTTGAGAGGTTTCCATTTTCTTTCTTTGTGAAGTCTAAATATTTTGTGTTTCTTTTGTCGTAAACATTGAGCGGGATTGAAACAGCAGTTTGCTTTAATATTTTAATATTCGGTTTTTGTACGCTCGGAAAATTGGCAACAGGAGATAATTAATTGATCGATGTTCTTGCTTTGTGAAGAAGGGAAATTTTGAGATAATATTTAACCAGGAAAGTTGAAAACTGCAGGCGCTCATTGGCACCACTGTACAGAAAAAGCAAGAACGATTCTGCCCTTTTCCATGCTTTACCGGTTATCACGTACAAACGTTACTTTTAACAATTGAAAATAACAGTATAAAATCAAGTTTATTCTAGGAACTGAAAAGTATTGGAATATTGGAAATATGCAGGTGAACAATTCGATAGTGATTGCAAAAATTCATTTTAATTAATATAATAAATCCTGTTTTGGAATATATTGAGATATTAAATACTTCTGTAAACTAATACTAATACTAACTAATACTTTACTTTATTGTAAATACTTTTAGTTCGTTTATGATCCTAGTCCATCCTAGTTATTCATTTCTGTGAGTTTGTTGTACATTATATAAATATACTAAAAATATATATAAATACAATATATTTTTAAGAAGAAACACTAATTGAGGAAACTTCTCCATGGCGTTTCTTTTCAGGTGTCACTTTCTGCATCGATGGTAGATAGATACTGAACTACTTATAATACTTGGCCTGCGTTTTACAGAATATATACGAGTTAGTTTTTTTAAACAGTTTTATTTTTTTGACTGACGTGAGAAATTCTGCCTTCTTCTGATTTTTACATATTCGGAATCAGTAAATTTTGCTGATTTCGAATATGTATATATAACACAGTGTCGAAAAAAATGTTAGTTATAGTACCCTCTTGCGTTATGGCGGCAGAATTAATTTGATGCTATAGTTTTTTCTTCTGGAGTAAGTACTAACTCTGCTTTTTTGGTAGGTACGTATTTCGTAAGGCCGATTTTGAGCACAGTTACGCTTCCATACTTGTTATATTTCGATGCAGAAAAAGCAAGCACACCAATGTTGCTAGCTTAGACTTATAAAACTGTCCTAACTTGTAGCTTTGTGAAACTGGCCCAGACCTTTGTATAACGAGGGGCCCTTGACAACATACGGAACCCCGGAACGCTCCCCAATGTATAACCACTTAAAAGTTGCCGGAACGGCCGTATAAAGGCTAAGTGCCCCGGAACGATCGCTCCGCCCCCTGCACTACAAACAAATAAGTCATTAAAGCAAATTGCGCTTTTATTTTTATACCTCACCTTCACGGGCCATTTGCATAAAAATGCGCAGGGCAGCGAGTTCCGTTTTGGATATTGCAAGTATGTTATTTTTTAAATAAAGATAAATTAAGATAAAGTAACTGTCCATCCACTCAATTAGGCACTTGTCGTTAATTTTGCATGCTGATCCAGGAGTGATTTTACTGTGAAAAAGATTAAAGTATCTTTGTATATCTTTATTTTCTCAAGTTATGTTTTTTTATGTAAAAATATATACAAAGTTAAAATACTAAATATAAACACATTATAAAAAACCTAGCATATAGTGCCGCTGGCAGCGGGGCGGGACTCAAGATCTTGGTATAATTATTATGTATAGATGTGCTTTAATTTTACAAAGCTACTAATTTGCACTACCGAGGTAATTGCCTACGGCATATAATTTCCAAATATTTGCTTAAATTTAATATGCGTTAGAGATGTATGAAGATGAGCGTACTAAGGTACTTTGTTTTTTGATACGGATAGTATTTTGTACAAATAGGTCTGCCACTTTTCAAATCGCACCCTTAGAGTTATAGTGACTTAACTGATTTTTTTTAAAAGGTCGAAATATAAGGTTTCACAACAAGCTAAACAAAATCCTAATATTTTGGATAATGCACTATAATTATAAAGGTGCAAAATGTTCGGTAGCTAAACAAAGCCAAAATTACGTAATTAATTAACATGGGCTGTCACACGTGTCAGTTCCAATTAGCTGATTAGCGATGAGCCCGTATCGCGTTCCGATTACCATAGAGCGATCGTGCGGCTCCCGTGAGGCCGCAAAAAGCGCGGGACAGCAAAACCTACCCGCCTGCGTTCCCACCAGAGCCACGGTTTTGGTAGTTTTTCTTACTACAAAAGGTACATGGGGAGCGCACATGTGTGCGCGCCGTGTACGGACGCACCACAGGCAAGGATTTGAGCATGCGCGAGCATGCCACAGTATGGCGTTCACTCACACAGACGCGCGTCGTGCGTCTGTGTAAATGCGTGTCGCGCACTCCTAAACGGCCGAAGTCATACTACTTGGTTGTCTTTATACTTTGCCAGAGCTGTGCAAGGCAGCGGAGCGATGTGCGAGGAAAAAATCCACCAATGCCGAGCCGCGCTAGGCAAGGCTAGGCACTTTCATCGGTGGATTTTTTCCTCACAAACCGTTCCGCTATCTCGCACAGCTCTAGTGAAAAACGCAGCCTAAACAGGAGCCCAAGTAGCGCATAAGCCGTACAAAGGAAGCCTAACTAACAATCTGGTCTCAATACTTTGCAACAAAGTTTACATTCGTTTACTAAAGTACAATTAACCCTCTCCGACCGGCTCCTATACAATCGTGCAATAAACTTTGGAACATTCTGTGTGGGTACGCGCAAGTCCTTTTTTTGTGATCGGGACGATATCGATCTATCATATATAAGGTCCTAATTTATTAGTTGCAGATATTTTTACAGCTGATAGTACTCGGTCTCTGGAGTATATTAAAGCATGAAACATTATAGCTTTTACGATGTTTTTTTGGAGAAAAAGGAAAAACAAATTTGCAACGTAATAACACCCTGTTAATGTGATTACTAAATGAAAACTCATTGAACAGATTCTAGTAGCTCTTTTACGTACCACTTAACTGTAACTGGCCACTTCTCGTAGATAAATTAAATTACATTTGCAGTTTTCCCGCCGAACCGACGACATTTACGACAAAAAATTGTTGATATGACAGATAGTGTTATTGTGACATGTGATAATGCACATGATGATTTTTTTTTGGACGAAATTATAATAATTTTTTTTATTAGGTAAATGAAATCAAAAAAGTTATATGAAAAGATTTCTTAATTTCTATATAAAGTTAATTATTTTAATGTAAAGTATAATGTGTTAAAATATCTGCAACTAATAAATTAGGACCTTATATAGAAACTAGCGCCGCGTTCGAATAGTTAACGTTTGCTTTATATTCCGCTTGCTGACTTACCCGCTGATTTCGTGGCCCCGGTCTGGCGCGTACATTACTGCCGCAATAACAATTAGAACAGCTGTTTACATTTCATTACGCCGCGATTAAGATTCGATATCAGTCGGATATCCACCTCTTCCGCCGCCATTATTCAAATTGCCTACTCGAATGGCTTTAATTTCGTTTAGGTTAATTAGAAATTGATATGCTACGAGCTCGTTGAGTTTTATAATTAGGATGATTGGAAATTTGGTTATATTTTATGTTTGTTTAATCGCCTGCTTTCGAGCAGAATTGAATAATAATGAGAATTTAATTATAATGTTATTTTGGATATGTTTAAATGGATTCACACTGCGGCGTAAGTTTTAGTTAGGTATGATGAAACTACTATGAGACATTTTCAAAAAAATTGTACATAGGTAGTTAAGGGCCTTATAAAAACAAAATCACGATCGCTTCCTCTGTGTTACGAAAGTTAGGTATACAAACTATATGGGTAACTTTCGTAACACAAAGGAATAAATTAAGTTTTGTTTTAATTAAATCCCTTAATTGTGTACAATTTTTTTGAAAATGACTCCTATGTGAAACGGATTCTATTGCACGATACAGTTTGTTACATTATTCCTAATGTGGATAAGGAGAAGTTATAGGTATCTACTGGGATCACCCGGTTAGTCATTGTGGAAAGTAAAATATAGGAATACTTGCAGAGCTGAAATACCTAACGAAGCAGCTCCAACGGCATCCAGCAGGCATTAATAATTAAACGCAACAGCAGCGGATTTAAGATTTTCGTTCGGGAGAACCTTGATCCCCGCTGAGAATAGACTTTTATCAAAATAAACATCAAAAAAGAAATGTGTTCGAGCTAATATATTTACTGGAAATATTTAGATTCTTTAGAATTTAATTTGGAAACACCTGAACCCTTATTATTGCCGTCCGATATCTAAAACTGGACTAACCCCTATACAACTCCATAATGGTTAGTCTAGTTTTAGACATAGGACGGCAGATTACAGATATTGATCCAAAAAAAAAAACATACTGGAAAGTTAAACGTGACTGCAGTTAAGGCCGAATGCGAATCAGCGTCTGTGTCTTGCCGGGACAACGTCCTAACTACTATGCTACCTGGCCACTAACCAGCCAAATGATCAGGAGGTGCAATGGTTAGCACATTACATCGGCGAGACAGAAACGCCACGATGAAAAAGTCTTTCTCAGGGCGGAGCTTGAGCTCCATTGTCCCCTTGAATTCTACTTAAATTGAAACGCAAGCTTTACATAAAAGAAGTGTGTGTGTGTTCAAAGCCTCATATCTCATATATTTGTCCCCAGTGCCTCCCAATATCCTGGATGAGGAGAGCACTCAGTCCGCAGTGGCGGTGCGTGAGAACCAAAACATCAGCCTGGTCTGCAAGGCTGACGGCTTCCCGGCGCCCAAGATCATGTGGCGGCGAGAGGATGGCCAGCCCATCTCCGTCGATAAGAGGAAGAAGGGTGAGTGTTGCCGTAGTGTGGGTCACTGAAGCCAGTACTCTCAACATCCTGGACGGGAGAGCATGTAGTCCGCGGTAGCTTTAGAGCGCCCAAGATCATGTGACGGCGCCAGCATGGTCAGCCCATCTTCGTCGATAAGAGGAAGAAGGGTAAGCGTCATGATGGCGGCCATAGAAACCAATGCTCACAAATGCCCGTGTTCTTTCGTTTTCCCAGGATATTAGAGGGTAATAGTATACTAAGTTAGCAAACTTTCTGTACTTTTTTAAGTTCTGAAGGCAGCACAACTTACATTTTCTGATTCTAAGATGTTTTTTCTTATAATCGCATGACCGATAACGCGCTTTCTCGTCTAAAATGGAACGAGAATTGGGATTTTCCTCGTCTATAAAGTAGATGGTCCTCGACTAAACATGTAACATGTCGGTCCGTGTGTGAAGCGATCGTTTTGCAACTAATTCAGGCGGCGTATCGGCCTGTTTAGCATAACAGAGCGCGCGGAATAGCAAACGAGGGGCACGATAACAAACTGCTCGCCTAAATTTAAAACAGTATGGGTCTTCTACCTATCGCACTATTATTTAAAGACTTCGATAGTGTTCACGCGTCTTACCGGTTATTCAAAGCGTAAAATCTGCGTTTAAATCTGACAAGTCTTTTCCAAAACAACCACGCAAATTAAATGTGATGAGACAGTTTTCTTTACAGTATTTATTTATTCAACGTTATTGCATAGTAATAAAAAAAAACACAATCGGCGGACTTTAGGCATTCTCAACCAGTCGACCATTAGGTAAAACAGAAATTTTAGTTGGTGCAAAGTACAGTATGTAGACAAAATCAGACGGATGATGGATTTGGTTTACAACCACACAGTCACAAAATCTGATATTTATTGGCCGAGTGGAAGCGAACGAAGTGTCTTCGCTTCAGCTTAGGCAAAAATGCTATCGTATGTATGACCGGCGGATGTCTGTCTGTTCTCTTCTACAGGTCGCATTTAATAACCGATGCTCGTGAAATTTTGTGAGGAGGTTTGATATTTATGTAGATTTCCAGCAGACCTTTTCCCAGACAAAAATAAATGAATAAATATTAGGGGACAATCATACACAAATCGAACTGGTCCCTCAATAGTAAGCTCAATAAGGCTTGTGTTATGGATACTAGACTACAAATACTTAAATACATAGAAAACATCCAAGACTCAGAAACAAATGTCACACAAATAATGTTTGCTCTTACCGGGATTCGAACCCAGGACCGTCAGCTTCGTAGGCAGAGTCACTAACCACTAGGCTAAACCGGTCGTCCTTACCATAACTAATATGACTTGATCTCTTCAAGTCGAGAGTGAATAGGCACTATCTAGGTAAGCATGCTCCATCATCGACTTCACGTCACTTACCAACAGGTGCTTACCTATCACGAAAAAAAAGAAAAAAGTTGTTACGTTCGTTTTTGAATTTTTTTTTATGGCCGCGCCAGGGGCGTTAACAGAATTACAAGGTCTACGAGTATAGCTGACAGAGCGACTACTTTATTATTATTATTAATCAAGCGTTGTTTTAATCTCTGTAGATTCAGATACGTATATTATTGTGGAAGACACAACCTTCGTGTCATGTTAAATTAGAAGAATTGTGCGATATTCGTCTACTAATAATAGAAATACTAAGGATACTGAAATAAATGAACCTACACAAGTATCAGTATTACTCCTTGATATTCTAGAGAAGTGAAGAAGTGTGAGCAAATATGACTGTTAAAATTTAAATCTTAGTAGCAATAAAATACCAATTTGAATTGTGTATATAGATTAAATAGATATATGCAAAAGTAAAAATCAACGTTATATATTTTTAACTTGGTAGAATTTCCCAACTCTTAACAGCCATTAACCCTTTCAACAACGTATTAAGATAAGTACACACTCGCGAGCACCTCAAAAACCCTCTTCATCAATTCAAACAAATCAGCCTCACCGCCTCAAAATTAGATTCTCACCTAATTCAGTCTCATTAACAAAAATCTGTTCCCAATGCGACCGCAACCACTTTATCCTCAGCTTAAACCTCACAAGAAAAAATCCCGTTAAGGATAATTACTAGGCGCGCCTCAAAGGCAAACGAGTTTAAATTTAAAGAGTGATTTCCTTGTACTGAGGAAATTAACGTGCGGTGTCGAGGGCACTCGTCCCTAATTGTGTGTGCCCCCCTCCCCTGTCAACCCCATCGGGTATGATTATTTGCAAAGGACACTCAACGCAAATGTTTTAATTACGCGTTCGGTGGTATTCGCATTCGTTCGACTCGTGTCGGCTTGGATGTGATCATCTTTTGTTTGTTTTAATTCGATTCCGAGGGTTTTAATTGGTTCAGATTTGTTGGGATTTGAGGTGCGATGTTGGATTAGAATTTATTAAGGTGGATGACTGATTGAACATGGTTCCAGTGGTCCCAACTTTTCCGTACAAATTTTGAATTTCTCAGTTTCGTTACGCATAAACTAAATATAGGGGAAATCTTAACGAAACTGAGATTTTATATTTTTTTTCTCATGCCGATAGTTTAACGAGAAAGTCTGGCTGCATACCTGCATACAAAAATGACTACACATTGAATGTACTCAGTCCCAACTACCGACCTGGAAAATATGCTTGAATTACCTACGCTCTTGCTAAAATACGCTTAAATGAAATGAAATGAAATGAAAATAATTTATTCCAGAGCCAAGCTCCATAGAATTACATTAAGACGCGACACAAACAAAAAACAACAACATAGACAAATATAATTTTTCAAAAAGGGCCCACAGACACCACGGGTAGCGTAGCGTAGGCTTCAAGTTGCAGTTTTCAACATGCGAGAAACTGCGCATGATTGCGTCATGTGATGTGCTCTCGTTTCGAAGGCAAGATCCTTTTTGGGTCTCTGATCCAAAATAGTTGAGTAAGTTGAGTTATAAGGCCAAAAAATTAGCATCACCTAAAATGCATCAGTTTTTAAACAAAACTTATATTTAGGCCAAACTAGATTGTCTTAGGCTTAACTAGTATATCCTGACACGCTCAGGATAAACCGGTTTGGCCTAGGACAGACTAGTTCTGAATGGAAACGGGTTTGGTCGGTAACAAACACATATATGTATTTAAGCAGCACGTACAGTATTTTTACTTAACTTCACCGTTATTTTTCACTCTCAGTCTTACCGAAAAGAAAATATAAAAAATAATAAAAAAATGGAAAAGAAAACTTCTTACCGACTCGATCTATCAATTAATGAAACGAGTATTGTTTCAGTCTGCAGCAAGGAGTTTCCATTTAACCGATGTCTTGATGCGCTTCCGCAGCAAAAATTGTTTTGTATTTACCTACCGTACGTATTTGACGACCGCTTTAGCTTAGTTGGTAGTGACCCTGCCTACGAAGCAGGAGGTCCTGGGTTCAAATCCCGGTAAGGGCATTTATTTGTGTGATGAACACGAATATTTGTTCCTGAGTCATGGATGTTTTCTATGTATTTAAGTATTTGTATCTATTAAATATATCGTCGTCTAGTATCCATAACACAAGCCTTATTGAGCTTACTATGGGACTAGTTCGATTTGTGTCAGATTGTCCCCTAATATTTATTTATTTATTTACCTAAAATGGTGGACAGTAAATTATTTCAAATTTCAAGCGATCCAACGCCGAGAAAATAAGTTCTGAATTAGTCGAGGTACCAACTAACACAAGGTTTAGCTAAAACATATTTGATAGTGCATTCCATGGCTTCGCCTCGACCGAACATGTGATCTGAGGCTTTCTTATTTACGGGCCAAGGTTTGTATACTATTTTTCTGTTCCACGAAGCCAGAAAGCGACATCTTCGTTTAGCGCAGCGGCCGGCAAGGTGACGCTTTCCAGCCGGAGGACAGAAAAATGCATTTTTCATTCCCAGTGTAACCAGGCATCAGAAATTCGAATGCTTATATACCTAAACTTTGCTGTCAGCGTCGATGTTGAATTGTATGGAGGCGGACACAATTTAATTTTATTATTAAATTTCCGTAGATTTCTAAATTAACTTATTTTGCTATGTCTATGTTAGCTACCTATTTAAGTATTTATCATCATTGTCGATGTCGGTTAAAAATAGCCATACGTTAAACATATTTGCGAGATACTATTTTGACGACCGCTTTAGCTTGGGTAAGTAATAAAAGATATAAGAACTAATACTATAATATTCATATTATATACGCTCATATTGTATAAGCTTGTTTTGTATACGGTTCAAGGTGTATAACGAACGTTTTGTATAATATCAAATTATCTATTTTTATTAAGCATAACGTTTGTTAAGTATAATATCATTGTATATAACCATCATTATGCATAACGTTCATAATATCTCAGCTTTATAATGTATATTCTACAATACATCTAACACCATAATGCATAATGCAATTCCAAACCTAACCTAAACCTAACTTAACCTAACCTACTTTTTCTTTTAGCAGTTTATTTTTGTTAGGGGATGCAGTTCAAACCTAACCTAAACCTAACTTAACCTAACCTAGTTTTCAGCCAGCAGTTCGTTTTTGCTGGGGGACGCAGTTTCAAACCTAACCTAAACCTAACCTAACCTAACCTAGTTTTTCTGCCAGCAGTTAGTTATCGTTGGGGGACGCAGTTTCAAACCTAACCTAACCTACTTTTTCTGTCTGCTTTATTCCATGCGGGGGGCTTCGCCCCCCGAGCCCCCCTCGTGGGGGGCTTCGCCCCCCCGTCCCCCCTTTTTAAGCCTTTTCGTAGTTAAGAACTCGTGCATAACTCTAGTTGCGTAAATGTTCTAACCTAATATAAGCCTACCTACTGTTCTGCCAACCTCTTGTTTTCTACAGGAGTAGCAGTTATAACTAATTTTGTATATCATACGCTATTATATTTTATAATCATTATACTAAAAGATAGTATATACTATGATCGATACACGTTATGCATGTTATATAAACTGAATTTAGAGTATTTGAATGTTATATAAAAAAACTTTATACAAAATGAGTATTAGTTTAATTAACTGTTATTCCTAATAAAAATATTGATTTTGATGTTATAGCAAACGTTCATTATATCTTGTGAACGTTATTAATATGAAATTATATATTATGTAGTTATATCTCGTGGGACGCACCCCTTTAGCTTAGTTAGTAGTGACCCTGCCTACGAAGCAGGAGGTCCTGGGTTCGAATCCCGGTAAGGGCATTTATTTGTGTGATGAGCACCAATATTTGTTCCTGAGTCATGGATGCTTTCTACGTATTTAAGTATTTATATCTATTAAATATATCGTCGTCTAGTATCCATAACACAAGCCTTATTGAGCTTACTATGGGGCTAGTTCGATTTGTGTAAGATTGTCTCCTAATTTTTATTATTTATTTATTTATTTATACTACATTACTATGACGTTTTGTATAATCGCGGAATTCGGGAACTTACATTGTTAAAATCAAATTTTTAAGAAGCTGATTCCATATTTGCTTAACTTTTTCCTGAATTTTGCCAACTTTAGGTATAAATCATCCGAATTTCTCATGTCTGGTACCACGGTGATACCACATTAAATCAACTGAAGATTTTAAGACGTTTACCAGTTCCGTTTGCCTGAAGTTCAGCTACTAAAGCATTCCAATGCTAGATAGAAATAGCAAACGTAACTTCTAAACAACTCAATCCATCAGACGGTAGTGTTTGGGACATGGTCGCGAGCTCCTATTGAGCGGCGCCTCACGCGAGCGAAGTTGCGGTTGCGGTCGGTTAGCGCTGATGCATCGCCAGAGTTGGCCGAGTGGATTATATAGCTAATGTGACAAGTTTTAAATACAAATTAAATATATCCGTTTTGTAAGCACATAACAAGTTAACTTTTGTTTAATATTAATTTGACAATTCTCGGTGACATGCAGCAGAATTAGTCAAAAAAGATTTTTTTTAATTTCATAAGGTAGGTTACGTCCGTAAATGTCTTTTTCAGCTAAGGAAAAATCTCAGTATACAGACTAATTAGGAATCAAAATTTGTACAATCCATCGGCTGACAAGACGATAGTGTTTGGGACGTGGTCGCAAGCTCCTATTGAGCGGCGCCTCACGCTCGAAGTTACGGTTGCGGTCGGTTAGCGCTGATGCATCGCCAGAGTTGGTCGCGTCTCCAGCGACAAATGCTTCAAGTTATTAAGCAACTTACTTAATTACTATCATAGCAAACGAAGAATAATGAATGAAAATATCCAAGAATATCGGTTAATAGTCTCTAATCTAGGTTAGCTTTTTCTTTGCCAAAAATCCTGTTATACGCTTGTTTTCAAGCAGGCTGCCGCTGCCTTGATTAGAATAAAACGGAAACATACATGTAATATACTCGTACTTTACCGAAGAAAAGAGAGATGTACCTCATTTCACGAACATTTTCAGAATATTTAAAAAACGTAATAGAAAAAGAGACACCTGAATTAAAAAGGTAAAGTAAACAACAATATTTAGGCGGCTGTGTAAACCTTCACAAAAGCAGATTGCTTTAAAATATAATCAGCGTTTTTAAATAATCATTTCAACCTTTATATGTGTACAAATTTACACTTAGGCAGATTTAGCAAATGTAAAATTACTTTAGTTAAATAAAAGTCGAATTAGAGACAGAAATAATGCAGACCGCAGGCTCGGGTGTCGGCACAACATGGTGGCGCGGTCGCTGCTTGTGTTGGGATTAACTGCCATTATATTCGTTCATGCTGGCTCGAAGCATGGCTGTAGCTGCTCCTAATTTTGTTTCAATATTACCACTTTTAAATAAGAGTAAAGATAAATATTTTTTTAAATATTCTTGTCGGTACAATGGGAAATGTGAAATGTTCCGTGAAACTTATTGAGGTGGTAATACCGTCACATTCCTACCATCAAAATTCAAAATAATTTATCTGCCAGTAGGCCCTCAAGGGCTTGCTTACAAGTTTGATTCTATTCTGTAAGTAAGTAGTAATTTTTCTGTAAAGAGCAAAACGTATACTTTAAAATCTGATATGTTCAAGAGGTGGCTAACGTCCTTTGGTGTCTATTATTTTGGTTGCTAAGGTATTTTTTTGTTACAGTGACGGTATACGAGGGCGACACGCTCAGCCTACAGCGCATCAGTCGCACGGAGATGGGCGCCTACCTCTGCATTGCCACCAACGCGGTGCCCCCATCCGTATCCAAACGGATCATTGTCGATGTCGAGTGTAAGTTCACTTAAACTTGTTAGTGTATGAGTCGACATTCACAGCGCATCAGCTGCATAAAGATAGGTGCCTACCTCTGCATTGCGACCAAACCTGACAAACTCACAACCCACTTCCGAGCATTGTGATTGTCGGGCCGGGTGGTTGGCCGTTGCGGTCACTGGGCTCGAACCAGGTCGCTGGCCAGACCACCCAAGGGCGTCCGAACGTGTGCCTTACACACGGCCGACACGCTCATCGGGCTGGCCGCACAAAGATAGGTGCCTACCTCTGTATTGCGACGAATGCGGTACTCCCTTCCGTATCCAAGTGGATGATCGTCGATATCGAGTGTAAGTTCACTCAGACTTGTTGCGACGATACTCTACAGCACATCAGTCACATGGTCCTCTACATTGCCATCAAAGCGGGGCCCCCTTATAAGTATCCAAGGAGACCATCGTCAACGTCTAGTGTATGTTTGTTTAGGCTAGTTAGTGTACGAGACGATACTACATCTCATCAGTAGTAGATTCTACCTCTTCCTTGCCAGCATTGCCAGCAATACGGTGCTTCCTCCGTGTTCAAGCGCGTCATCATCGTCTTAGTCTATGTTGACTCAAACTTGAAAACCTAAACCATATAACATACTTATGTACGTATTGAGCGGTTCGCGCCTATTTTTAGGATTTAATATCCGACTGATCTGTCGTCCATTCCATTAATATTCAATTCGGATAGGTATTTAAATGATTGTGACTAGAGTTATTTTTGGCAGTAGATATGCAACTGTATACAAAATTATATCACCCATTCCTGGCTTCATGTCAAAGTGGGCCTGTATATGCAAATTTAATTATATCTGGGAGAGCGGAGTAACTGAATGCAGGCCTGCTTACATATATTAATAGCGATTCAATGAACTTTATAGGCAAACTACTCAATGATTTTCTTCAATTCATTATATGCGAAACTATCCCTTATCTTTAAGATTTACTGCCACATTAAAATATTAAGCTGCCTTGTTTATGTGCCTTAATACCTACTTTAATTATTAAGATTTTATGATAACAAACCATTAGCGTGTCCTGTAAAATTCGCGCACTTTCAATTAAATCTCCCTCTTGAATTATACTACCGCTAATAGAACAATGACCAAAACCTTTACTATAACAACCTTGATTAAAAAAAGGTATTCCTTAAAGAGCATTTTGAATTTCCAATTAAAACGCAGCTGGCTAAATACGAGCAAGACGCGATAATTGAAAGATAATATTTTTTCACGGCAGAGTGGTCCCGAGATTGCGACGCCGGGCAGGAAAAACAACGTTCTTTTGTGCTCGTTCAATGAACTGATAGCTATCTGGATATCGTGACGGCAACGTGACAACTTGATGGAGGGTGCCGGGGTTAAAAATTGCTCAAATCTCCCATCAAAACGTCAATAAGGGGATATATTATTGGAGCCCTCAAACGCGTCTCGACGAAATTTTTATAGATATTTTCATAGGCTTAAGTATATTGCAGCTATAAAGTATAGCTACTTAAAGATTAATTTAACAGAACATCAAATTTTATTTACATAAAAGTTCCCTTTCAGCATAAAATAAGATGCACATTATAATTTAAAGCGTATAAAAATCCAAGTGAAAAGCCAGCCATAAACTTGAAGGTACGATGAAAACCGGAATAAAACTCAGACAAGGCGCAGTAAAAAGTGGAATTATAAGTCGAGATAATGAAGTCATCTACACAAGGACAATAAAGAAAGAACTTTATAAATATTTTAAAACGGTGCGGAATATTAAAGCACATCACGATGGAGTAATATTCTTGGGGATTGAGGCCGTAAAGTCAGGCGTGAATTACGGGGAGCGCGCGTGTACGTTATTCGCTAAAATCGAACGTTGCGCGATCCGTGCCGTACGTGTCTACTTAATTCTCTCTCTTTTCATCCTATATCTATCCAATGTTGGGTATAGCCAAAATCATCATCATTTCAATCTTGATACGTCCCCTGCTAAACACAGAGATGGGCATTATTTGAATATTTTTTTATTTGAATGATCATTCGAATAAAAAATAATACACGATATTTTTATCCGCGGATGTTTTATTCGCGAATAAATCATTTGACAACTTTTTAAGTGACGGATGATTTATTGGTTATTTTATTCGAATAAATCCAAGAAAAATATTTAAGGTACAACACGAATAATGTTTAAAATGACTTGTTTTTACTGTACTTATATTGGTTCTACACTTAATGTGTTCCTAAAGGCTCAGGTTTCCTGAAGGCAGTTTATAGTACATTGTGTATCAAGGGCGGTAAGTAAGGAATTACAAACGAGTGTTTGTTACAAGGCCGAGGCGAAGCCGAGGGCTTTAATAACACGAGTTTGTAATTCCCTTACCGCCCGTGGCACACACAATGTTTTTCATCGCACTTGTGAGGAAATCTGATTAAAATAACCTTACTTAACCTAAATAAAATTGTAAAACTGACAGTGACATTAGTGATATATATCGAGACGACAAGTCACGTTCGGAAACCATAGCGGTAAAGACTTAAAATGGTTGATTTTATATTTGCAAAATACTGAAATACACTATTTAAACATTTAATTAATGTTACAGAAATATGTGTTTACATGTATTTGCAATAACAGTTCTCTTTAAATAAATATTTCAGTAATAAAAGTTAAAAAAGTAAGTTGGCGTTTTCTTTGAACATGACAAATAAGAGTAAAACAGAACCAGCGTTTCAAATTTAAAAAGAAAACCATTACGCCCTAGGGCGTAATAGGTCATTTACGGCCCGCAAAACCTACGTGTAATGACACCATTTTCGAGCAAGTGTGATGAAATAGTACATTGTGTATCTAGGGCGGTAAGTAAGGAATTACAAACGAGTGTTTGTTATAAGCCCGAGGTGAAACCGAGGGCTTTAATAACACGAATTTGTAATTCCTTTACCGCTCGTAGCACACACAATGTTTTTCATCTCACTTGTGAGGAAATTTTAATAATATAACCTTACTAATCGACCCAGTATGACAAGAAAATATTAAAACAGAAAGTGACATTAGTGACATATGTCCATAGACAACGCGAATGTCAAGTCACGTTCGGAAACCATAGCGGTAAAGTGAACACCTAAAACGGCCATTAAATATTTCAGTGATAAAAGTTAAAAAAGTAACTTGGCGTTTCCTTTGAAAATGACAAATAACAGTAAAATAGAAACAGCGTTTCAAATTTAAAAACAAAACCATTACGCCCTAGGGCGTTATAGGTCGTAGGCACCTACGTGTAATGACACCATCTTCGAGCAAGTGTGATGAAAAATAATATAAGTATGTTTAATATAAGTAAGGCAAAAATCTTAGTTCGTTCCGTTAATACAAACAACAGTCTCTCAGTTCTGTTTAGTTATTATTTTTTCGAGAAAAGTTAATATGGTATTCCAATAAATAATTATTCGTGGCAATTCATTGGCGAATGAATCATCCGCGAATAAATTATGCCACGAATAATTTATTCGAATAAGAATAATCATCCGGCAATTATATTCGTCACCTGCGAATAATTTTGTTACTCTTATTCGTTATTCATCATTCGAATAAATTTTGCCCATCTCTGGCTGAACATAGGTCTCCTCCAAAGACTTCCACAGCAAACGGTCGCACGCATTCTGGCTCCATGGACTTCCGGCGACCCTGACCAGGTCGTCAGAATATCTTGTGGGGTATCGACCTACCCTTCCGATTCGTGGTCTCCATTCGAGAGCCTTAACGCCCCATCAGCCATCGGTTCAAGCTCCGTATATGCCCAGCCCATTGCCACTTTAACGTGCTAACTGGCTGCTATGTCGGTTACCTTAGTTCTTCTACGAATTTCCTAATTTCTGATTCGATCGCATAAAGAAACTAGCATAGCTCTCTAGCGTAGAGCGACTGTGCGCCGGTTCACAATGCTTACAGTGAAAGACTCCGTGGACAATGTGCAGAGGCGACGAAAATCTAGAAAAACTGACTACATAAAACTTGAGAACACCGAAAGCAAAAGATCGCGCGGTCGTTCACCAACAAGATGGACCGATCAAGTGAAAGACTCGTCGTCCTCCAAATTCTACACGGTTGTAAGAGACGCGCTGGACAGAAACCGGTGGAGGCAGATCATCCGCGCCAGGTGCAACCCTGATGCTGACCACGATCCTCAGACATGAGGGACCGACAGATACAGATACAGATCAGTTATGGTAAAGGCAAATGCATTTTACAAGTCACATTATTAAATTACATTAAATTAAAATACTTACAATTAAAATTTAATTATTATTATATTAAATTGAATTGAAAATACAAAAATAAAACAATCGCAACAAGTCATTTTTGATGGTATTTAAATATTAAATTAATTACACGGTGTCATAATTCATAATTTACGAATTATTAATATAAGAATATGTTTATAAATATATTTTTAGTTATTTTCGACCCCAGAGAGAGAAAAAGACTCCGTATGTCATCACTAGCAATACACACTCGGTTCGAAGGCACATTTTTTATTACGCCATTCTTCTCGGCCTTCTCGGCCTCCTCATCTACTGCTTAGTTACCGTGCGGGAGATGTCATTTGACCATCGAGTTTCGGCGACCTTGGCCACCATCCAGTAACCTTAGTCTGAGAAGTGAGATATCTTATTCATTGCCGACGCTCCAAATTTCTCCTTTCCCCGCAGTGCCGCCGCCTTACATTACAAGCGACGATGGCGCAACCCAGTCGTCATCCCTATTCGCGTCTTCGGCAATTAATGCGTTATATTTTATTATGGAAAATGCTACTTACAGCCTAGGATGACGTAAAATAATTTGACCATATTTCACAGCAAATATACAGCTATTTGTTTCTCAAAGCATCTGGTTAATATCTAGACTCAATAAACTTCTGTTCATTGCAAAACTTGTAAGAAGCCAAACAAAAAAAATAACACTTAATGTACATCCCTGACTATAAAGTGATTTTATAGTACCTATATCCGAAATTTGCAATCATACTGCGGAGCAAGTTTGCCCTTAATGCATCTATACTCTATACTATATCATAGTAGATGAAACTTTCACTAACGTCAAAGTTGATTTAGCATTCAAATACAGTTTTCGAATTTAATTGCTCGATTCTATCGAACTCTCGATCGACACCGAAAGAGGAGGCGTTGCCCTTTCGTTCGAATAATCGTAGGTGTAAGCTGTGGGTGGATAAATACACCTACTCTTTTCGATAAATTTGCTGAATGATTTTGCTTCATTAATTCAATTGATAGGCGTTTGGAACATAAATGGGGCTTTTTTTGTGATTTCATAACGAATCTTAATGGTTTTTTCGAAGTTACCGTTTAGTTTCCTAATGTGTTTTTAACATGTTATAATTTGCAAAATACTAGCTAAAATGCACCTAGTTTGCTCTTGTGTGCAAACGAAAACCAAATATACCTTGGACTACAAAACTATCACATATTTCTATTAGATGGCTGACAAATACAAAAATTATCAATAGTTTTGTCTCGATTGAAGCAGTTTCAAATTTTCTAAGGCCTCTATGACAACGGTTAGCGTTCCAAGGCATTTGTATTCAATTAAGGTTTCATTTACAAAGTTCGAGTATTTTCTTTGTTCTAGGTTGCAATTACTAACCTTCCGTCTCGCACGGCGCTCGCAACGATCCATCATGTTTGAGACTTTATAAATTGCTTCCCCAAGTTTTCAATGTTCTCGCCGTCTATGCGGCCCTAGTACTCGATGGATTGGTTTTGGTCGTGATAATGCAGTTTACTTCTTTATTTTAGTTACAGAAACAATTAGTACGGCTAGAATAGCACTCTTCTGTTATGACTACCTACCATCAAATTAACATGAAATCAACCAAGTGATATCATATCTGATTATTTTTATACATAATCTATAACGTCTTCAAGACTATTAGAATTGACAACATTTCATTTTAAGAACACTTCAAAATGTATATACGAGAGCATTTTGCCTCCTGAGCACTACACTATTTTTATATATCACTTAATATAAAAAATACAAAATAATGAAAAATATATTCTCATTTTACCAGTTCTACGGCACAATAGATAAAATGCCAGTGTCTTTTGCCACAGAAAAAAATAAGCTGTCATAATTTTGAATTTGACATTGTCAATGTATACTATCGATGTTAATGTGTAACTTACCGATGTAAAATTAAACGATTATTTACATTTTAGTAAGTAGGTAGTCCTACTGTGGATAATATAATAATAATAAAATGATCTACACTTGGTAGGTTTGTGCTGTCTGCAGCTCTAAAACCTTCGGGAATCTTCATATCGATAGTCTTTTTGCAACGCCAAATAGTCAATGTTTATTATCGTTAGTCAAATTAGGAGTATCGGTATCCTTTATCACAGCCAAAATCGTCGTAAAAATCTTATCTTTTTGCACAAATATACGTATTATTTTGACGAACAAGATGCACCACGAACCAGTTTAAGACAATGATGACAACGTCAGATGTCAGATCACTTACTTTGTTTTTCGATCGCGATAAGACTAAAGTAATGGTCTATTCTGCCTTAGAACTGTAGTTACGTCCTTTTAGAATAAGTAAAAATTAATATATGTCGTATCGTGGTAAAATAACAACGTTACATTAGCCAGAAATATCTGATTATTGGCTTGGATAAAGTCGCAGAGAGGGCGCTAGTTATGACTGACCATTTAGTATTAGATCCTTTTTGAGTAATGCAGGCAGTTTAGATTAAAAGGAGGAAATATGACGTTGATGGATGAATTGTCAGTCATCTTTAGAGAATGTACGGAATTACGTGGCTCTTTGGGAATTTATCGTGTAACTTCGTTTATTATCACTGCGACATTTAGATTGTGTAAAGAAAGACATAAAGAGCAATACACCAGTACTCAAACTGGTGCGGATACTGGATTATTGGATGATTATTGGACCATACCACTAGGGTGGCCAAAGGTGATCCGGAACCCAAAGGTATGGTTGTAGGCCTTCCTCGTCATCAGAAGTGGGATACGGAGCTACTTGCCCCACATAAATTCGAAGATTTGGTATGTCATAATTTTCATGTAATCTTAAATGCGACGGTCTAGGAAAAGACACTACGTGTCATAGTTTACGAGCACGGAGAACACAGTTTACGAGCCAGGAGAACGCAGACAAGGGTAGCATGTTAAACTAACCCAGCAACGTAGCAAATGTAGAGTAAACGTACCTATGGGAGTCATGTTGTAATTCAATGAGCAATGTCCGTTTCTTTGCGTATCGGAAGCGTATACAGTTTGTACTTAAATAACAAAAAGAACATAGACACGCGTTTGGAGCACCTCGGTGCCATATCCCTCTCCTTCAGAGGATGACAGTGGAGCACCACGGTGCCATATCCCTCTCTTTTAGAGGATGACAGTTGGAGCACTTCGGTGCCATATCCCTCTCTTCAGAGGATGACAGTTGGAGCACCTCGGTGCCATATCCCTCTCTTTCGGAGGATGACGGTTGGAGCACCTCGGTGCCATATCCCTCTCTTTCAGAGGATGACAGTTGGAGCACCTCGGTGCCATATCCCTCTCTTTCGGAGGATGACGGTTGGAGCACCTCGGTGCCATATCCCTCTCTCTCGGAGGATGACGGTTGGAGCACCTCGGTGCCATATCCCTCTATTTCGGAGGATGACGGTTGGAGCACCTCGGTGCCATATCCCTCTATTTCGGAGGATGACGGTTGGAGCACCTCGGTGCCATAACCCTCTATTTTGGAGGATGACGGTTGGAGCACCTCGGTGCCATAACCCTCTATTTTGGAGGATGACGGTTGGAGCACCTCGGTGCCATATCCCTCTATTCAGAGGACGACAATTGGAGCACCTCGGTGCCATAACCCTCTATTTTGGAGGATGACGGTTGGAGCACCTCGGTGCCATATCCCTCTATTCAGAGGATGACAATTGGAGCACCTCGGTGCCATAACCCTCTGCTTATTCCAGAGGACGACGTTCATATCACACTCAGTAGACACAACACATGCCAAACCGTATCTGATTCCGTTTCCTTTTGTTATAATGACAGTAGTGTTGCTAAAGTTTAATTAGTAGTGAAGTACAAATTGTGGTCAGGAAACGGCCGAGTCGGTGAATAAAGGTTCTGTCATGTTACAGAAGAGTCACACTGTCACACGAGGACGTGTGACTGGTCAGGACGGCCGTGTCGTATCGTGGTAAAATAACAACGTTACATTAGCCAGAAATATCTGATTATTGGCTTGGATAAAGTCGCAGAGAGGGCGCTAGTTATGACTGACCATTTAGTATTAGATCCTTTTTGAGTAATGCAGGCAGTTTAGATTAAAAGGAGGAAATATGACGTTGATGGATGAATTGTCAGTCATCTTTAGAGAATGTACGGAATTACGTGGCACTTTGGGAATTTATCGTGTAACTTCGTTTATTATCACTGCGACATTTAGATTGTGTAAAGAAAGACATAAAGAGCAATACACCAGTACTCAAACTGGTGCGGATACTGGATTATTGGATGATTATTGGACCATACCACTAGGGTGGCCAAAGGTGATCCGGAACCCAAAGGTATGGTTGTAGGCCTTCCTCGTCATATATTAATTATGAATTAAATACAAACCCTGGTGAAACAAATAAACTATCAGCGTATTCGTCTTTTCAAACCAAATACAGAGAACCAATAAAATTAAAAGCTCAAAAAAATGAAAGGTTGTCAATTGTAAGATTATGCTCTAATATTATTAAGCGGGTTGACGATCGCAGTTATATAACTGCTGATACTGACTTAGGTACCAGTGGCGTGGCGTAAAAGGTATCCTTGGGCAAGCCGGTGTAGATTTGGCGTTAATTTTCCTTAAGAGCTGTAGAAAAAGGTGGTCAAATGCCTGATATTAGGCAAGCCGGTAGGAATCGAGCTCTTTGGACGCCACGCCACTGGTAGATACCTACATGACAGCCTATGACAATTTAGAATTTAGGTCAATTTTCAGGCTTGATAATATCTATTACAGAGGCATTAATAATGAAGTGGTATACATTTGACAATATCATTAAAATGCACTGTTATCAGTGAAGCAATTTTATAATTGGGGCTTAATAGTACATTGTGTATCAAGGGCGGTAAGTAAGGAATTACAAACGAGTGTTTGTTACAAGGCCGAGGCGAAGCCGAGGGCTTTAATAACACGAGTTTGTAATTCCTTTACCGCCCGTGGCACACACAATGTTTTTCATCACACTTGTGAGGAAATCTGATTAAAATAACCTTACTTAACCTAAATAAAATTGTAAAACTGACAGTGACATTAGTGACATTATCCATAGACAATGCGAAGACAGTCACGTTCGGAAACCTAGCGGTAAAGACTTAAAATGGTTTATTTTATTTTTGCACAATACTGAAATGAACTATTTAAACATTTAATTAATGTTACAGAAATATGTGTTTACATGTATTTGCAATAACAGTTCTCTTTAAATAAATATTTCAGTAATAAAAGTTAAAAACGTACGTTGGCTTTTCCTTTGAACATGACAAATAAGAGTAAAACAGAACCAGCGTTTCAAATTTAAAAAGAAAACCATTACGCCCTAGGGCGTAATAGGTCATTTACGGCCCGCAAAACCTACGTGTAATGACACCATTTTCGAGCAAGTGTGATGAAAATTATTATAAGACTGATTTACTTATCTCCTGGTTGGTACATCAGTTGGTTTAACACAGCACAATTTGCTATTTATAATGTTCACAAAACGTGTTGTTTGTTCCATAAAAGTTCATTATTATGATGAAAAGCATATTTACTTAAAATGAAAGTTATTTGTGTCCCATAATCACTAAGACAAGACTTTTGTAGAACTTTGTAAAGATAATAGACAATAAGTAGACATTAATAACGTCTTTGAGAGCATTTTCGTGTTGTTTATCATTTGGATGATAGCGGATCATCTCGAAGGACAAGTAATCTAAATCACATTTTAAATAAGTAATTTTGTTCGGGGCTTTGGGAGACTTTGGGGCTTTTTATAATAATTAAATTATGAAACATGCATTTAAACTAATCCATACAAATAGTATAAATGCTAAAGTAACTCCAACTGTCTGTCTGTCTGCTGCTTGCTTGAACCACTAGACCGATTGTGATGAAAGATGATATACAGTTTGAGATTCGGGAAAGGATATATTTTATTTTATTTATTTGGAGAACAAACAAAGATACACGTAGGGCACATACAAAAAAACTATGGTAGGTATACATTTTAAAATTAACATGCATCTAACTCCTTAACAGTTTCCACTAAGACATAAGTCATTTTATATACCCTAAAAGTTTCTAAACTAAATCTAGTGAAAACAAACAGAAAACTATATTGGAGCTACATTTTCCATAAAAAGAAGGCAAACCAGGGCAAGGCAGGTCGGAAAGTCGCCAATAATGGACCGGGGTACAAGATCGGAACGTTTCCCAAACGACATAGAACAATTTTTTTAATGCCAGTGCTATAATAAATACTACGCCAAAGAGAATCCTATAGAACATCCCTTAAAAAAATAAGTTAGTAGTGAGCCACTAAAAATGTTCTATTCATTCGTATGACTAAATTGTTGGACGGCAAAACGGTTTCAGAATCAATGCTAATCCTATTATGGGTTTCACTGACGTTGGCTAATATTAACCTGATTTGTGACCTTTTTATGAGGTCGAGTATATGACACATTTAGAAATTACTCCAATAAGTTAACTAGTATTGGTGGCCAGTGATGAAATTATTTGTCAGTTTCTATGTAATATATCCTGAAATTCTTAGGGCACATTACCCTTAGCGATGACTCCATGGATAGATTGGTGGTGCAAGGGGAAGTTGAGGGTAAAAGATCTCGTGGGCGCTCTCCAACACGGCGGACAGACCTCATCAAATCTGAGATACACTGCATAAGTATCAGCTCTCACTCCGTCAGTGGCGTAGCGTCGTAAAACGGCGCCCAGGGCCCGCATCCAAACTGCGTCCCTTTGTTTCTTAGTGACACCCGGGGCGGATAATCCATGTGAAATTGCGGTTTTTGCTTTCAAGACTTATTTCGCCATGTTTGTGAATTTGGGTTGATGGTATTTTAGTATAGGTAGTCAGTAAATTTGGTTTTCGCGCGTACGTCTACATCGGTTCAGGGGCTTAGAAATTATCGTAGAATAAAGAAACCAGCATACATAGATACATACATGAACCCTAAAAACATAACACTCCTTTTTTTGGGCAGTCGTTTAAAAAACAAGATAGTTATCCAAACATCGTTTTTAAGTTTCCTGTAACTAACATTATATGTCATATTGTAAGGTCTGAAATAAATGATTTGTTTTACTTATTTTTTTATAGTTACGATGGTATTTAAAATCAGTGAGGTAAAACACTAAGTGTTTGACACGCTAATGCCCAATAGTTGAGTCCCTTCTGTCACCTCTATTACTGATAGCTTAATATTCAAGATGGCAACTACTGGGACAATGTCAAGCACTCGGACGTCTACCTTAGGCGAAGATAAACACACCCAATACACAGTTTTGTATAGTTGAAATTTGCCCTTTCTTTTGTCGATAGTTTCGCCCATGATCTGGGTGCCCAACCAGCTGGTGGGCGCTCCGGCGGGCACTGACGTCACGGTGGACTGCCATACGGAGGCGCACCCGCGCGCCATCTCGTACTGGGTCTACGACAACGTGATGGTGCTGCCCACAAAGAAGTATGCCATCAATACTGAGGAGAACTCCTACAGGTATGTACGCCTTTTTCATATGGTTCTGAATGCAAAGAAGACAAAGTGCGTGAAATTCTCTTTGCCAAATGTAAGAGAGGTTGACACATCTATATCTTTAAACGGTGAGAAACTTGATCTTGTTAACAATACACTCTTTCTTGGGCTTACCCTGGATCACAACTTGCAATGGGCGCCTCATATATCTACTTTGGCTAACCGGCTGAGCTCTGCCGCTTTTGCTATAAGACGAATAAGGCAATTCACTAACGTGGAAACCGCTCGCCTTGTTTATTTCAGTTACTTCCATAGTATTATGTCTTATGGCATACTGATCTGGGGTAAAGCAGCAGACATAGATACCATCTTTGTTCTACAAAAAAGAGCGATTCGATCCATATATAACTTAGGATCTAGAGATTCGCTAAAAGAACGTTTTAAGGAAATAGAAATCCTCACAGTGGCTTCACAGTACATATTAGACGTGATAATGTATACGCACAAGAATATCAGCTCCTTCAAAAAGCAGTCTGATGTCCACAGTTTAAATACGCGAAACAAACATAAGCTGTTTGTCCCAAAAATCCGTCTACAGAAAGTAAGAAAATCTTTCGTGGGCAACTGTGTTAGATTCTACAATAAGGTACCCCTAGATGCATGGGAACTGCCTTATAGTTCGTTTAAAAATTACATTAAATCTGCGCTTTTGAAGAGAGCTTATTATAAAGTCCAAGATTACTTGGATGACAAAGAACCATGGCCAAAGCATCAGTCGCAGCAGTCGTCGAAATAGGGCAGTGTCCCGGAGAGGTTTAGGTACATGATGCCTACAGATGGCGTCGCTGCTACGGGCTGTATCGTTCCATTGTTACATTTATTTTTATTTTTATTGTAATTTTATTTCATTATTTGCATTTTGACATACTGAATACATACCTGTTATGTATACTGTAGCTAGTTGTAATGACTGTTAGCTTAATAGTCTATTTCTCGACGTGAAACATACGTTTCCCATTTTGTATTTCGACGTTTGGAGTTCCTTTACACCTCCAAAACATAATGTTTTGACAACGGAGACTCCTTACATCTCCATAAATTTTAGTCTATGTTTGCCTATTTTCTATATTTTTTATCGTGTTTAGACGCCTAGAGACCCTTTACATCTCTAAAAATGTAGTTTTAAGTTTTGTAATGTAATGGATCCGGAGATTATATACGTCTCTCGGTAAAATGTAAAAAAAACTGTGCCCAGTTATTTGCTTGTTGCATTTTATAAATATTGTCATCTTATGTAATAATGTCACAATTGTTGTAATGTTGTTTTTAAAAGAGAAACTGGTGAGTTTCTTCAGGCGCTTCTTCTCACCAGAAGGTCATCTACCGAAGCGCCAAAAGAAAAGAATCAGACATGTAAAAGAGCCCTTGAGGCCTACTTACAGAAATAAATGAGTTTGAGTTTGAGTTTGAGTTTCATATACGTGGACTGGTCTCAGACCACACATTGGTTCACTGGTAGCGGCCACAGCCCGGTCACCACAAGCTGCGGGCGAGGTTTTTCAAAATGTTGTATGGCACCGGCGTACACCGGGCATTCGAGTGGCCGCGTTCGGGTCACAAACTGCGGGAGTGGCGCGCGCTCGCTACTGCGGAGCCTCAAGGTGGTTTTCCACCGGCAGGGCGAGACGAGACGAGGATTGAATTGAAATTTTTATCAAGTTGCGGAATGAGCGAGTGGCGATGCGCGAGGAGAGGATTGAAAAGGAGATTGCCGACGCGTCTATGGGGCCTCGTACCAAATCAAAAGTCATTGTGTCAACACGAAACCGACTGTATCTTAAAGAACAAGAAACTGCCTTTCCTAATCACTAAATCCCACTAAAATCGTATTCGGGGATCCATAGGAAATTGAGATTGATTTCCAGATTTCGAAGTGAGTTTTTGCGTAGCAAATCGTCAAAGTATTTGTCAACCGGCCAAATACAAAATCACCTAATAACTTTAATTCCTGACGTTGACGAGACTTCACTTAACTTAGTCGTATGACATGCCATTTCGGATACCTGTTTTAGGTTTTTTATTGTGCCTATTCAGATTGTTAAAATATTATTATAAAAAAAGTTATTTGAAACTATTTTGATACATCGTGAGATAAAAAATATTGTAACATTACATTTACGCTCAATGTCTCGTATAGTGAAGTATCAGCGAAATATTACTAGTTATTTGTACCAAATAAAGAATTTAAAATGATTTACGACCTTCGACACAAAATTGTGAAAAGACGTGTCTTATAAAATACCTTACCTATATTTAAACTTAGAATAAGACAGAATGTCAAGCTGTCAATTTTCGTGCTAAGATCAAGAAAACTACATACATAATTAATTGTATTAAGACGTATCTATGACGTTAGCTTTGTCTTTTACACTCATGTGAGAAGTAGTCTTAAGAAAGAACGAGACAAACATGTTACTTTCCTGGGTATAGGACAGCTGGATGCAGTTCGTATAAGAAAGAACCGCGGAGTTTTATGGAATTAAAATTTTTGTATACATTTGTGTAGACGGTGGTGCCACTGTCATAGGCCTTTTAGATTTTGACCGATTTTGTTTGTCAAATACAGTTTTAAGGAAATCATACATTTTTCATGGTGGCGGCGGAAATCGTACAACACATTCTTTTTTAATTGATCTCAGATTTCCCATTTTAAATTCAGTAATAAAAAAATCCCTCTGGTTAAAAAAATAAAACTAAGTTTTTGGTATCGTTTTGGTTGTGACACAATTTAATGACGATATTGGTACCAAAAGTCGGCAATCTCCTTTCAATTCAATCCTCGTCTCGTCTTGCCCTGCCGGTGAAAACCACCTTTATAGTCGTATTGGCGTTTGCCAGCCGGGCCCTAGTGCGCGAGCCCACACTATGGATACAAGTAGGGACCTATCCCATAGTATCCTACCCTATCTATCTCTATCCCTAGGCTGTAGGTCTTATAATCGTTGTGCCACCTGGGCTCTTCTGGCTCAGTCCAGCCCAAGACGAAGTTGGAACCCAGGACGATATGGCCATTTGACAAGCAACATAATTTAAATAAGCAAAATTAATAATAGAGTAGTATTGTATTATTGGATTGAAATGTAACTTTGTAACTCCGCGATTAAATATTTTTAATTACAAAACACTAACGTTAAGTTTTGAAGAAACATCAAAATAAAGTCTTTGAATTTTGGATATGTTTAATATGAGAAAAGTAGTAATAACTGTAGAGATTAATTAGATGAATTATCTTTATCCATTAGATAAACATTTTAATGCTAAAACTCATTAGCTAAGTTAGTCTAAAGTCGAATGTAAGTCAGTATTTGCTCTTGGAAAATAGAATCTATTGTTAATAAATGAATTGAATTGAATTGAATCAAGGTCCAGGAATCACTTAAGGATCTCGGCATCATAAATTCTATTAGAGAATAGCCACTAACCCGTTATTGGGATTAGTCTGACCAGTAAGCTTATTTTACAACTTAGCTGTCAATCGAGTCTTCATATAAATTGACCCCGAGTATTTTGAAAAGAAAGTGTACATGTGATTTTTTTTCTTAAAATATTGACTTTTTGGATATTTCTTACTACTCAGAATCGTTTGTACTGTCAAACATAGTACAAGAAAAATTGTGTCCCAAAATTTCCATTCCAGATCGTCACATTATAGACGACATAGACCGCATAGACGTGAGTCGTGACGCACTGGAAATATAATTTGGAAAGTAAATTTTTGGTCAGCCGTTATTAAAATTGATCCGCAAAAAAAAATAAGCAGTTAAATCATTTGGGCAGCATACAAAGATTTGGCTGGCAATAAATAAAATTGGGCGGCAACTCTTGTTCAGCAAACAGTTTAAAAACGGTTAGCATTTTAACCAATATTAATCTGCTTTTTTTATCATTTGGCTGCCTAATAAACAGTCGAGCTGCAAAATAATTACTTGGGTAGCAAGATTTTACAATTGGTCAGCAGAGAGTTTAATTGAGATATACAGGGTGTCACTGTGATATATACTGGGTGTCACTGTGATATATACAGGGTGTCACTGTGTTATATACAGGGTGTCGCTGTGATAGATACAGGATGTCACTGGGATATATACAGGGTGTCACTGTGTTATATACAGGGTGTCACTGTAATGTATACAGGGTGTCACTGTGATAGATACAGGATGTCACTGTGATATATACAGGGTGTCACTGTGTTATATGTATACAGGGTGTCACTGTAATGTATACAGGATGTTGCTGTGATATATACAGAATGTCATTGTGATATATACAGGGTGCCATTGTGTTATATACAGGGTGTCACTGTGATAGATACAGGATGTCACTGTCAGCAGAGAAAACATGTCTGTAAGCAGTGTAATTGAAATATACAGGGTGTCACTGTGATATATACTGGGTGTCACTGTGATATATACAGGGTGTCACTATGTTATATACAGGGTGTCCCTGTGATAGATACAGGATGTCACTGTGATATATACAGGGTGTCACTGTGTTATATACAGGGTGTCACTGTAATGTATACAGGGTGTCACTCTAAAACGAAACAGCTCCCAAAAATAGGTAGGTTAGGGTTATTTTTTTTTGATGACCCTAAAACGAAACGGCTCCCAAAAATAGGTAGGTTAGGGTTATTTTTTTGATGACCCTAAAAACGAAACGGCTCCCAAAAATAGGTAGGTTAGGGTTATTTTCTTTTTGATGACCCTAAAAACGAAACGGCTCTCAAAAATAGGTAGGTTAGGGTTATTTTTTTTGCTGACCCTGAAAACGAAACGATACACGTTGTGAATAAATAATATAACTTCTAAACATTATGAGATGTATAAAAAATCGAAATACCAATTTTATATGAGCCCATCACAGTGACACCCTGTATACATTACAGTGACACCCTGTATATAACACAGTGACACTATGTATATATCACAGTGACACCCTGTATATATCACAGTGACATCCTGTCCTGTATCTATCACAGTGACATCCTGTATATATCACAGTATCACTCTGTATCTATCACAGTGACACCCTGTATATATCACAGTATCACTCTGTATCTATCACAGTGACACCCTGTATATATCACAGTATCACTCTGTATCTATCACAGTGACACCCTGTATATATCACAGTTACATTCTGTATCTATCACAGTTACACCCTGTATATAACACAGTGACACCCTGTATATATCACAGTATCACTCTGTATCTATCACAGTGACACCCTGTATATATCACAGTTACATCCTGTATCTATCACAGTTACACCCTTTATATAACACAGTGACACCCTGTATATATCACAGTGACACCTGCTACTTGACAGCTGACAATTACCGAATGACAAAATGCGCACACGATTGGCGGCAGAATAGTTGCGCCCAGTTAGGTTTTATTGCCCCCTTTTTTTTGATGAACAAAATGAAATATTTTGCTTACCTACTGATTGCTTACCAAAATTTGATTTACCGTAGATCGCTTAATGCAGCTCAAATATTTAATTTGCTGACCAAAATAATTTAGAGCAGATCAGTATATCATTAATTGCAGCCTGATTTATAAATGTTTGCTTACCATAAGTTGCTTACCAACTAGCTATTTTGGCTGACCAAATACATATTTCTGCTGACCAAAATATGAATATTTTGCTGATCGATTAAATGATACCCATATAATTTCCATGCAACAATATAGGACAACATTTTTCATGTATTAACTACGTTCAAAAGTACAAACGATTCTGAGCAAGAAAAACCGGAAAAGTAAATATTCTAAGAAAAATAAAACACATGTGTACTTTTGAAAAAGGCTCAAAAATCATTCAGTAATGCGTAATAATAAAAGGTGATCCGTCTTAGCGAAGTATAAAGGGAGCATGATAGCATGTCTGTGTGAGTGCGATCCATACTGGAACATTCTTAAAACGTTGCTTGCAGTGCGTTCGTACACGGCGCGCACACATTCAAGTGCGTGATGTACTTTTGGGCATTTCTCCAGAAATATGTCTGCGGTCACCTCATTCATCTGGCCCTTTTTCATACTAAATGTATGGAAACAGATGAATGAGTCGCAGACATATTTCTGGAGAAATGCCCTTTTTGTTGGAAGAAATTTATCTTATTACAAAAGTTACAAGTCTACGTCGCAGTGACGAGCGGACCGACATTTTGTTTCCAGAATACGAGCTGTTATGACTAGTTAGCGGGTCGAATTATACTAAAGACGAGACTGACAGTAAAGTTGTGAATCTTCTAAAGGCCGGGGATAAGACAAATAAACCAAAATCCTCGCACTTTCAAATATCTTCTATATAGTTCAGTAATTCAGAAATGGAATAACTGTCTGCGAATTTAGTGGGCGTATCTAATGACATAAACTCTTTGTCGCCTAGGTTATTCTTGGAAGATATCATTCTCCTGGCCTCAAACAGTCAGAATATCACCTCTCATTAAAATAGAATTTTCGGTTAATTTGTAGAACTTCTACAGAGTAGCCAAAATGCCATGCTAATGAGACGGGATCTTCAGAGAATTTTCCAAAATGTGCGGGCTGGCGAATGATATTTCGGACGAACAACCCCTAAATTCCTAATTAATTCCTATTTAGATTGTTTACTAAAAAAACTACATTACACCGGTTATTAATTTGATACATTAGTAGGTACATTACACTAATTAATGCATTACGTCAATTGTTTAATATTATCAATACTTATAAATAACATAGCCTCGATTAAATACATTATTAACGCATAAAAAGAAAAGTCATTGTTAAAAGTAACCCGAACGCCCGCCAACTCCTAACTCCAGCCCACTTAAATTCATTAAAACCTTCGATATCAATTTAAAGGCAAGCGGAGATTCGACGGCAGATATACTGAGGCAATTAACTAAACGGTTTAAAATTGAAGCTTAATGTACGTTCCAAGTGCGAATTGACGTTGGGGTTAATTTTATTCGGCGTTTGACCCGCGGTTAGAAGTTAAACATACGTCATTTTAGCGGCACGAATTGAATATGTTTTACTTTCCATAACGTCAATAGGTTATAAGTCATTTGTCATAATCATCCAAAGTTATACCGATTTTTTTTTATACCGGTGCTCCAGATCAAATTATAAAAAGGGCATAAAAACATAAATATAACAATGGTTTTATGCTCTTTTTTAAAATTTGTCTGGAGTACTTATTAGGTTTTGATATGGGGCAGCCGAAATGTGCCAAGCTATAAAACCAACCATGATTGATGTCGTGGAAGCATATGATGCTCTTTTGTGTCGTGAAAGAATATGACATTATGTAATTTTCAATCAGAAATAAATCAAAAATCAGAAATATCAGAAATAAATATATACATTTGAGAGTTTGTGAAGATGTTTGTTATTAAATAACAGGGTAACGGTTATAAAAAGTTAATGTCTCAAAGTAAAAAGGCATTATAACTTTCAATAATGAAGACAAACAATAAATGACTTCTAAATGTTATAAGAGCTAAGCTAGTTCTCTTTTTGTGAAATCGGTTACCAAGTAGGTACTCAAAGTACAGTTGCAAGTACAAACACACGAGGCGGCTTAGCGGCAACTAATCCTACAAATCCGGTCTGGCTTAACGCTTACAACAATTTCATTTTAAGCTTTTACAATTAAAGTCACCAGGCGTCTTAGGTATTAGACGTATTGGCTTTGTCTTAAAATTTTAGTAATTTTACTAAAGCAGAAACTTTTGCAAACATGAAGTAAAACTTAGTGAAAATACCAGGAAATTAAAGCAACTTCATGACTATGGGCCGAGACAGACGGACAGCATTTGAACTGCAACGCAGCTGCAAAATGGCAGTTCAAGTGCAGTTCTGCTGCAGTTGGTGTAACTGGATCCAAACTGCAAACCGACTGTGCAGTCCGCTTGCATTTGCCGTGCAGTCCTGTCAACCGCACACCGACTGCAAGCTGGCTGCACCGTCGTAATGCAGTGGTATTGCAGTTGAAGCAACTGCAATACGACTGCAATAGAACGGCTCATAATGTTTGCAGTGTTTATGATCCGCTCCGCCAGTTAGTCGTGGAAGTGAATAGAGTTCACATGTATTTCAGTATGAGATTTGACGAAATATTATTGCTGCTTCTTTTGCTTCGACGTCGAAATCGTCGAACTCGTAAAGTGAATAGATAACCGGGGTTATGCAAGAGGTGGCATTGCAGTTATAATTCAGTTCTGCTGCAGTCGTTCCAACTGCAATGTAACTGCATTACGACCGTACAGCCAGCTTGCAGTCGGTGTGCGGTTGACAGGACTGCACGGCAAATGCAAGCGGACTGCACAGTCGGTTTGCAGTTTGGATGCAGTTACACCAACTGCAGCAGAACTGCACTTGAACTGCCATTTTGCAGCTGGGTTGCAGTTCAAATGCTGTCCGTCTGTCTCGGCCCTATGATAGTCTCGGTCTTTTTGTTATTGCCTTACACTGGCAAAAAGGCAGACCTGATGGAAAGTGGTTACCGCTCCTGTAGCTATTTTATTTATTTATTATTATTTTATTTTATTTTATTTAACAACAACATTAGATGCGTTAACAGTGCGTTGCCGGTCTCGAAGAAAATTTACACCTTTAAAAAAACATATTTTACATAGAGAATCTTAGCAGGAAGTTCATTTCATTTGGCCTGGTTTTCCCGTCGGTTCAGTCAGCAGTTGCTCCGTAGTAACCTGACCTGCCAAATCTGGGCGCATTGTCAAAGTTACCCCAAAGAAACGGGAAAAAGTGCTCTTTACTTCTCTGTCGTTTCGCTCTTGGCAGAGCGGTCGTGGTCACACTGAAGAGTCCTCATCGGTGGCAGAGGCGGTTATAGCGTTCCGGACGATCTCCCGCCATCTCTGCCTGTCGGCAGACTGTCTGGCAAGTGAAAGCCGCTGTAGGAAACCGCGTATCTGACACGCGGTTTCCTACAGCGGCTTTCACTTGATCAGTCCAGCGCATAGGTGACCTGCCGCGCGATCTAAAAAGCGCTAGGCGGTCATAAATCAAAACATCAGGATATGTTCCAAGCAGGGCTCGAGAAACCGGTATTTGCTCCATACAAAAATACCGGTTTTTTTTCCGTTCTTATCGTTTTTTGGTTTATTATTTCGTTTTTTTAACCAGACAATCTAATAATACGAAATCATGACTTAAATACATTACCGAGTTCTACATAAAAAGCATAAAATAATTCAAAATATTGGGCTATTTCGGGGTTTTTGCAAAATACCGGTTCCGAGGCCTGGTTCCAAGTAGGTATGTTTGTGTAAAAGAGAAGCGTCCACATAGTGGAACACATAGCTATTAGCGTGTACATCTGTATATCCGCGGTTTAACCCGTGGAAATTCAGCGAGCCTGCTCCTGACGCGGCTCGAAAAACTTCCATCAACTGAGTAATAACGCTCCGCTCTGCAAACACGTTTAATTAAAATTATGACTAAGTGTGGTTAAAGTTAACTAATTTTGCTATGCTAGCTAATTAGAATACAAGATGGCTGGTTGTTTATGATAAACATGGTAAAAGTTGATGTTTGAAATACTTTTGTTATTTTATTAGAACTGTTTCGTGTTCGTTATTTGTTAACGGAATATATTATTACAACAAAAGCCTGCTTTTGGTTAATACATATAGAGGAATTATACGTGTAATACAAATTTGAAATTCGTTTTAAAGTACCTAAGCAAAACTCTTTTAACCGACTTTACAAAAGAAGGAGGTTCCGTAGTCGGTCGTATTTTTTCGGGTTTCCTACCCAAGAGGTGCCAACGGAACCCTAATACTAACCTTCCGCTGTCCGTCTGTCCATCAGTCACAGGGCTGTACCTATCTTTTGAACTGTAATAAGTAAAGAATTGACATTTTTACAGAATGTGTGTGTATTGCTACTGCCGCTATACACAAATAAACAAAATAAAAATAAAAGGGGTGCCCCGAACAGTAAACGTGTTTTTGGGCGTTTTTGCTCGAGGGTGGTACGGAACCCTGCGTGTGCAAAATCCGACTCGTATTATATTTTTTTTTGGCCGGTTTTTCATCTAATGTTCGTTACCTCAGAACTCTGTAGTTGAACCGATTTAAAATAGTAAATTGTGTATCTAGGGCGGTAAGTAAGGAATTACAAACGAGTGTCTGTTATAAGCCCGAGCTGAAACCGAGGGCTTTAATAACACGAATTTGTAATTATACTTTACCGCCCGTGGCACACACAATGTTTTTCATCACACTTTTGAGGAAATCTTAATAATAATATTTAATCGTACTAATCGTCCCAGTATGACAATAAAATATTAAAATAGACAGTGACATTAGTGACATATGTCCATAGACAATGCGAATGTCAAGTCACGTTCGGAAAGCATAGCGGTAAAGACCTAAAACAGCCATTTTAGTTGATTTCATATTTGCAAAATACTGAAATACCTACATTATTTAAACATTTAATTAATGTTACCGAAATATGTGTTTACATGTATTTGCAATAACAGTTATCTTTCAATAAATATTTCAGTGATAAAAGTCAAAAAAGCAAGTTGGCGTTTCCTTTGAACATGACAAATAAGAGTAAAACAGAACAAGCGTTTCAAATTTAAAAAGAAAACCTTTACGCCCAAGGTATTAATAGGTCATTTATGGCCCGCAGAACCTACATGTAATGACACCATTTTCGAGCAAGTGTGATGAAAATTCGTTTTTTTGTAAATTATTTTTCATCACACTTGCTCGAAAATGGTGTTAAAAAAAAATTCATTGTTCGGATTAGGTAGTGCCATGTCGGGTGAATGACCTTAAACATTGAACATAACATAGATAAGACTTGGGATTCCGGGACTCGAAAATTTTCACAGTAAATATTATTAACATAATATTTACTGTGCAAAATTTAAAGAAGACGCAAAAATAAACTTTAAACTTTTCATATGAAATCCCGCGGTTAAAAGGTAGATCCTTATTAAGCTTACGCACCGAAGTTCCGCGAAATGGCACTACCTAAACCGGCCACTGATTATTATTACATTAGTTTTTTTGTAAAAATAGTTGTCTGCAGTTACCCTGCGTATCCTAAGTTCTCTCATTTGACGGTATGCGGTTATTTGAGTGTTGTCGTTGTTACAGAGCGCACATGAAGCTGACAGTGCGGAACCTGCAGCTCGGGGACTTCGGGAACTACCGCTGCATCTCCAAGAACTCGCTGGGCGAGACCGAGGGCTCCATCAGGCTTTATGGTATGTAGTACCTTCAACATAACCTAAATTAAAAATTTAAAAAACCCCCGACCAAACTTAACAAACGACCTGATGACCTTGAAGACCTGAACCGGTTTCCACCAAACATAGCTAAGAACACTCTCGACTGATATACCTCAAACAAAAAAAACCGCATTAAAATCGGATCATCCGTTTGAGAGCTACGATGCCACAAGGACATTTACACATTTACACACACAGACACGTCAAACTTATAACACCCCGTCGTTTTTGCGTCGGGGGTAAAAAAGAGCGTACTGTCAAGCGGTGCACGGGGAGTTATACCTATGAAGGAAATTCACTTGTGAATTTAGAATTTTTATTATATTCCGAGATATTTAGGTACATTGTTGTTTCTATGGCGGCGCTCAGATGAGAACTGAATCAATATTTTATACACCGTGAGCCCGAATAACCCAAATAAAAATTAACCACGAATTCCTGACGGTATTAGAAGTGAATAACGTTATATCAACATAGGTCGAATTTTGACATTTTACATTAATAGTCTTATGGAACAAAATAAATCAGTAAATTCAGCCTATCCTTACAAACATGTCCTTAGGAAAACATATCAAAAAGAAAAAAAAAAGCTAAAATGGAAACAAAAGGTTAATTTTTAGGACTCGTAGTCGCTCACCATCACATACTGCGAAGGTTAATTGCTGTTTAGTTAAAAGATAAAAATAGTAGAAGGTATCTTAGTCACATTTACATGTTATAAGCGCTTGTTACACACTTGGGAGTTTTCATTTAAAAAATAATTAATATCTCGGAAAGTAACCGTTTTTCGACTATAAATCATATAACTTTTTTACTCCTAATAGTTTTTAGAATCTAAAGTTAAAGTTTTTCACATTAAAACACAAAAATCAACAACATAAAAATCTTAAAAAGTCAATGTCCATTGTATATCTCTTTACAATGTGATTATATATTTAAAACAGGGATAAAGTTCTCAAAGGGTACTTTAATTTCTTAGTATCTGTGCCTATTAACTTGGGGATCAATAGCCAGAATCTGTCTAGTCCTCAAATAGGTGACATTGTCGTAGTACTTTAATTATTGACTTAGCATTATACAGGGTGTTAGGTAATGAATAGACAACCTGTAAACTGGCGATAGAGGGCACTTAGGTCTATCAAATAAAGCTAATATAAGTTTGTAAGTGTCCCCATTTTTCTTGTTATGGAATAAATTATATCATGTTTATTGTTTTAAAATGTGCATGTACTTTTTTTACACAACACGCGGTCAAATTTGACAATAGTTTCAAAAAATACTCCATTCTCAAGTTATTTAAAAAAACAACGACACAAAATGTCAACGTGTGGTACATAGTTCGACAGCTCTTTTGAAAACATTGGTTCTTAAGTAATGTTTGTGATTAAGTGAATACTTTTGGAAATAATCACTCCGAAAGTTGTGAAAATTGTGTCCCCCCCCTCTATCTTCTAAACCGTGTGTCCGAAAAATATAAAAAAAAATACAAAGATAACGCTCAATTAATAATTTCAACGAAAATTATTTTCAACAAGATCGGATTAACCGTTTTTGAGTTATTGCCGATAAACTGCGCTTCTCAACAAAAGGACGTAATTGCTATGACGATACGCTCTTTTGTTGTTGTACTTTTTTTACATCGTATTTTTTACCTTATAGTTACGGCTAATGGAACCTTTCACTGAGCATGGTCCGACATGCTCTTGGCCAGTTATTGTTTATCTTTTTAGGGTTCCGTAGCCAAAATGGCTAAAAAGGAACCCTTATAGTTTCGTCATGTCCGTCCGTCCGTCCGTCCGTCCGTCCGTCCGTCCGTCCGTCCGTCCGTATGTCACAGGCATTTTACTCAAAAACTACAAGACCTATACTGATGAAATTTGGAATATAGATGTCTTGTAGATGCCGCAACTAAGTTTGGTAGTTAAATAATAAAAATAAAAAAATCTAGGGGGGGCACTCCATACATGTAACAGAAGCTAAAAAAAATTTTTTTTACAAAATGTCAACGTGTGGTACATAGTTCGACAGCTCTTTTGAAAACATTTTAAGGTTCTTAAGTAATGTTTTTGATTAAGTGAATACCTTTGGAAATAATCGCACCGAAAGTTGTGAAAATTGTGTCCCCCCCCCTCTATCTTCTAAACCGTGTGTCCGAAAAATATAAAAAAAATTACAAAAATAACGCTCAATTAATACTTTCAACGAAAATTATTTTCAACAAGATCGGATTAACCGTTTTTGAGTTATTGCCGATAAACTGCGCTTCTCAACAAAAGGACGTAATTGCTATGAAGATACGCTCTTTTGTTGTTGTACTTTTTTTACATCGTATATTTTACCTTATAGTTACGGCTATGGAACCCTAAACTGAGCATGGTCCGACATGCTCTTGGCCAGTTATTTTTTTAAGTACCTAAAAGTACAAAGTATAGATAAAACACTACTGTCATTATAAAAATAATGTCATAATTAAGGCAGCAGTAATCAAAAGTACACATTATGTTTATTTACTCGCAGAAATCCCGATGCCATCAACATCACCCAAAGCCACTGAGATGAAGAGCAACGCGAACAAAGAACGTAAGTATTAAGATGGAACATTTGTTGACGCCACATAGTACATTCTCCGTTTAGGACATTTCATATCAAATATACGGGTATTCATTAAAATGTAATCAGATCGCCTGAGGTTTCGCGGGAAAAACGGTATTCACTAATGTTTGGAAATGAAACCTCATTACAAATCCAAATTAAATTATAGTGCTATTGATTGTACAATTTTAGAAGGAAGCTATTATTATGCCAGCAAGATGTACATTTGGGGTGCATTTTTTCATTACCTAGCCATTTTTAGGGTTCCGTAGCCAAAATAGCCTTCCGTTATAGTTTCATCATGTCCGTGCGTCCGTCTGTCCGTCTGTCCGTATGTCACAGGCATTTTACTCAAAAACTACATGACGGATATTGATGAAATTTGGAATAAAGGTGTCTTGTATGAACCGCTACTTAGTTTCGTAGTTAAATAACTAAAATAAATATTTTTAGGGGGGCCACTCCATACATGTTACACAAGCTAAAAAATTTTTTTTTCAGCAAATATCAACGTGTGGTACATAGTTCGACATCTCTTTAAAAAACACTATAAGGTTTCAAAGTAATGTTTTTGTTTAAGTGAATATATTTGTAAATAATCGCTCCGAAAGTTGTGTAAATTGTGTCCCCCCCCCTCTATCTTCTAAACCGTGTGTCCGAAAAATATGAAAAAAATCACGAAGGTAACGCTTAATTAATACTTTCAACGAAAATTATTTTCAACAAGATCGAATGTACCGTTTTTGAGTTATTGCCGATAAACTGCGCTTCTCAACAAAAGGACGTAATTGCTATGAAGATACGCTCTTTTGTTGTTGTACTTTTTTTACATCGTATTTTTTACCTTATAGTTACGGCTATGGAACCCTACACTGAGCATGGTCCGACATGCTCTTGGCCAGTTATTTATATTAATTCTTGGTCTCAATAGGATTATCATAACTTTTGACGTAATTGACTGTAATCATAATTTCAACTGGTCATAACTGACCATAGTTATGCAGAAAGCGACTAGAGGCAAGTTTCGTATACTTCGATTATGTACTTTCTGCTTAACTGCGTAAAGTCTATAATCCAAGTATACGAAGCTTGCCTCTGGTCTCAACGTTCTAATACATTTCAGACATAGTTTTATTAGCCATTATTGTTTACGTTCTTAATTTATCTTCTCATAAATGAAGAAAGAAAATATTGAAAAGCACTATAATTTTCAGGTTAGTTTGCTACCTTGCATTTTTAGGAGTAGGTACGAAATATATAGAAGCCCCGCGTAGTGGAGCTACATTGACATGTTAACGAATTCATCTGGAGTTGATTGGAATCCCCTTAGGCACACCTCTAATGCATAGCGTAACCGCGCAACAGTTAAGTTATTTATGATCCTTCGGACAAACTACATTAATCTGGATGAAAATAGTTATTACAAGCACAAACTACAACATTTTTTAAGTACTTTTTTTATATCCAACTCAACTCAAATTATCATCAAGAAAAATCGGCTTGTATAAAAGTCCTTTAATACAAAAAATAACTAAAAAACAGCTATAAAAAAATTATGGTCTTGAAAAAAAACGGGTACCTATAAGCAAAGTAACAATACAATAATACTTTATTGCACACCAAAAAAAAAATTACAATACAAACTTATACAAAAACATTGGTAAACAATAGGCGGTCTTATCGCTAAAGAGCGATCTCTTCCAGACAACCTTTGGGTAGCAGAGTTGATAAGTAACGTTATCAGTTTCAGTTTTTTATTGCAGCATTAACGACTGCCAATGAATTCTAAAATTGTAGCCGTAGGAGATGTAGGTTCGAATCCTGCCCGAGACATAATGGGTTATTCTTCAGAAATATGTCTGCGGTCACCTTATTCCTCTGGCCCTATTTCATACTAAATGTACGGAGACAGAGGAATAAGTCGCCGACATAATATTTCTGAAGAATAACCCTAATCAACTTTTCTCTTCTAATAAAATATTTAGAATTCGTTATCACTTTTGCTACATGGTAATATTTTTTTCCCGTCAAAAGAGAAATAACAAGTTAAATATATGACGCTCTCGTCGAGTCATGTCAGTCACTATTGTTAAATGAAATTAGTTCGATGTGTGTATTGAATTTCCGGCATACAATATATTTTGTACAATATATTTATCGCGAAAATAAGCAGTTTTACCCGTATTATTGTTAATTCGTAGAATATCTCATGTTTGCTTTGTATTTGAACTCAAGGACCATAATAGTACATTACCTTACTATGTATTTGACGTCCGAACCGAAGGCAACGGCCATAAATATGCGATCTGGGGCTTTCTTTATTACCACCCGTGATAAGTACAAAATTTTACGTGTACCCCAGGCCATGGATTTTCCGCACGCGTAGCGGGTGGTTATTGCCACTTTACGGCCAGGTGTGACGTAAAATAAATAGCCGGACGGAGCCTCGCCAAGAGAGAACTGAAGCCATTTCTAGTAAGCCGCCTGCTTGTACTTACGAGCAGCACGCACACATCAACTAGTTTTTTCCTACTGCGAGCAGCACGCACACATAGGTAGACGGCGGACTAGACAAGCTTCAGTTCTTTGTTAGCGGATTTCCGTTCGGCTATTAACTTTAAGGTCCTTGAACTGAACAGAATCACACATTACCAACGCTTATACCAACGGGACGCAATCAAAGGTTATTTATTACAACTAAAGAGGACGAATATCTTTACATTTCCAAATTTCCCCTTGACGTCACACTTCCATTTTATACTATTATATGATTTTTTTGAAAACAAGTAGTACAAAAATCGCAGGTATTTGATAACACCCAGGTAACATTTTACCGAAATGACAATTTAGACCACTTTACAATTTTTGAAATGTAGTCAATTAGGATAACAGGCGTGGGATCAAACCGTAGTTCGAAAATATCGAACAGTCATAATTATTCCGAAAGCTATTTGAATAGTTAATTTTATTAGGAATTATTTTGCCGTAGAGTAATAGAAAACATTATTAAGTTAGATTATTGTTATATCCAGATATCGTAGCTTTGGTAACGGTTCATGGTAGAGTGCGAGAGGAGTGAAAGATTTCTATTTAAACCAGGGTTCGGAACCGGTATTTTGCAAAAACCCTGAAAAAGCCCAGTATTTTGAATTATTTAATCCTTCTCATGTAGAGCTCAGTAATGTATTTAAGTCATGATTTCGTATTATTAGATTGTCTGGTTAAAAAACGAAATAATAACTCAAAGAACGATAAAAACGGAAAGAATACCGGTATTTTTGTATGGAGCAAATACCGGTTTCCGAGCCCTGATTTAAACGATTAATTACAGTTGTTGTAAATATTAACTAGGTATAATTAATCATTTTGACTGTAGTTTTTCACTCCTATGGCACTCTGTCATGATGCTTGCACTCATAATTTACAATGTGTGGTTATACATATGCTGAAAAAAAACTTTTAGTGCAATTCTGACTTCGACGAACGGTGCACAATGCTTTCAGAATTTTGTAGTGACAATTAGCGCATGCAATACCGATATTACTTGTATGGACCAATATTGAAATTCCGGTATTAGCCATACAAAAAGGCATGCAATACCGGTATTACTTGTATGGACCAATGCCGAAATCCCGGTATTAGCCATACAAAATGGCGCGCAATAGCGGTATTATTTGTATGGACAAATACCGAAATTCTGGTATTAGTCATACAAAAAGGCATACAATATCGGTATTACTTGTATGGACCTATACCGAAATCCCGGTATTAGCCATACAAAAAGGCGTGCAATACCGGTATTACTTGTATGGACCAATACCGAAATCCCAGTATTAGCCATACAAAAAGGCATGCAATACCAGTATTACTGGTATGGACCAATACCGAAATCCCGGTATACAAGTGAATACAAGTGATACCGGTATTGCATGCCCTAGTAACAATAGACACTGCGCGCATTTTACATTTTGATTTTCCTTCTCGCTTACGCCACAATCCTATTACCGCGGTCGTGCTCCGCTTAGATCGGGTGTTGGGATTTAACTCTCCGATTTGCACCGTCGTAGAATTTCCAGTGACATGCCAGACGGGTGGGTTCCTTTCATTGGGGATGCAGGAATATTTGACACTAGCCAAATAAGTAATCATGTAAAAAACAGAAAGTACTTAAATTTTCTACCTAATGAATAATTATTTGAATAAAGTCTTGTATTTTTTGTTATTGACATTTTCTTCACAAGTTTAAATTAAATTGTATCATAGTATACAATTTGCAGAGAGGTAGTTACTCTGTAGGCATAATATGATGTTTTTTAGACTAACCTATCTGTTTATCTCTACTCTTTCTCAAAATCACCGCGCACCGAAAACCCCGGGGTATGATTATTTGATTGGTAATTCACAAATTGTAGGTACATTTTGAACAAAATAGACAACTCTATGCTGCATCAAAAGGTGAAAGTCAAGAATTTTGCTTCTTGAATCTGATTCCTCTTATGACACCTTGCGTGATCACGACTGTAACCTCCAACCGCTCTGTACTGATTCTTAGATTGACGTTATTCCGTTTGAACAAGGGGTCGGATACCGGTATTTTCTCCAAACAAAAATACAGTTTTTTCCGTTCTTTTCCTTCCTTGGTTTATTATTTCATTTTTTAATTGGACAATCTAATAATACGAAGTCATTACTTAAATACATTTTTCTACTCCTGTACTTTTATCTGTGTTTTACTTGGTCACCAACACTAATATAAGAACATACATAATATGAGTTCAGAAAAGTCTATACTCTATTCCCCATAACAGCACTAGTGTCGTTATAGTCACTTTACGTTATTACTAGCAGCCACAGACTTCTAAATCTAGGTTAAACTTAGGTCAAGGATTAAGCGCTCAATTCTAACTTTACGATAAAAATGCACAACTACCAACTTAACAAATAATTAAATTCCTACGGCTTTTAAGAAAAACAAAACTTTCCGAACTAAATTCATTCAGCCAACATAAAAAGTATTTTTAATATATTCACTGCGTGTCAATTTAAAATTAAAAAAAAAGTTTACCATAGACACATACTGTCAGTCATACGTCATATTTGCCTTGTTTGCAGGTTATGCCTTGTTTGTATTTTATATTTTAAAATACCTAGTCGTAGAAAAAGTATTGTATGCAACGTTGTATAATTAAGTCAAAAAACGCTCTATTTGCGATTTTTTGAACCTTCTTATACAACTGTTGCATAAAATACTATATTGAGCCCTACATAAAAAGCATAAAATGATTCAAAATATCTGCCTACTTCGGGGTCTTTGCAAAATACCGGTTCCGAACCCTGGTTGAACCAGTGTAGATATTTCTTCACTGAGTTGTCCCCGGTGACACACTGAACAATCCACTTCGCGTTTTATATCATTAAGTGCTGACGGGGACGTTAACAGCAATCGACGCCTCGTTGTTTCCTCGTTCGCGACAGCTTTATGCAGTATCCGTAATAGTCCCCCGAATGGAGTTATTCGCAGTTCATAACGACACTTTGAAGACCCTCCACGGCGGGGGTCGATCTCGCCAGGAATTGTTTGGAACTTCGACGGTCCGCGGAATTGAAAACTTGGTCTTGTAGTTTTATCTGAAAGTGCAAGCTATATTGGTCTTTGTGGAGAATAAGAAGGAAAGGCTTAAGATTAGGGACGGGTTTTATTGGTCTTATTTGCGGAGTGGTTAACGCTTATGAAAGTATCAGTATCTTGGTATATTGGGACTGTGGTATTTTGAAAATGCACGCAAATGAAATACAAGTGCTTAAAATAGCTACTCTCCAATTTTTTTTCTACTAAAATTAAATAAACGATAGCGTACGTCCAGTTCATTTACACAAAAATATCTGAACACGCTTTTATGCCCCTGACAATAGGGTCGTGTTCAGATATTTTTGTTCCGTAAGTGTGTAGATGTAAATGAACTCGACGTACCTAATTCTACAAGTGGTCATTGTAGCATCCTACTAATATTATACATGTGAAAGTTTGTGAAGATGTTTAGATGTTTGGAGGTTTAGATGTTTGTTACTAAATAACAGGGTAACAACTGGATGGATTGAGTTGAAATTTGGCATGCAAGTAGACCAAGTCCTGGATTGAAACATAGAATACTTTATATCCCGGTAAAGAGTTCCTTAGGTACAATAACGGTAAAAAAACGGGTGAAGCCGCGGGTAAATGCTACTTACGAATATATTTGAAAATGAAGCCCACAAATTTAAGTTGCAACTATCATTTATTTGAATATAATTACTAGTTTACACTTTCAAGTCCTTCATTACTGTAAATCCTGTATTCAAATTAAACTGTATTTTAATTAGAATTTATAACGAATGTATTATCCCTGGTATTACACGAAATGATTTAACCCATGTCAAAATGTTAAAATCGACTTACCACAGGATAAAACAGCTTTGGGATAAATGCATTTTCGAGTGTAATAATATCATACCTGTAATTTCACTATTAATTAATTTCGGCATGAAACCTTGTTTTCGACACGCGCTAATCGAAATTAAGGCGACAATGGGCCTAATGGCTTTGCAATTTTGTATTTGGACCAAAATTAGTTTTAGTACTTAAAATATGAAGATGAAAATTTATGGACACTTACAAAATTGCAGACGTCTCGTAATATTTTAAGTGCAGTTTGACGTTAGTTCTCACCCAGGCCTCAATGTTTATTACCTATGAATTATTTCGATATTTTGGGCTTATTATAGCAAAAAAGTAAAGGGGTAATAACAGGATGGATCGCGATTGAGAAGCCGTTGACTTTCCAGGATATTTGAAAATGTCAGCCTGTAGTAAAGATTACGTTGTTTTTTAATATACTTATAATAAATCAGTTTAGGAAAACACACACACACACATTGCTCGCACTGTCATGCTGACTTCAATGATTTGATAAGGTTATGTCTTTTGTTTATATAAATCCCAAATTGTTATTATTTTTCTTATGTTAAGTTAATTTCTAAAAATGTAGGTATATTCTAGGCTTTTTAGGAGAAAATTAATTGTAGTTACAAATTCAATACTTCAGCGTAGAAATCTGTAAATTAAGTTACTAGTAATTTTCAAATTGACCCCGCGAGACAGGCCTAGCCGAGTGTGGCGGTCACAGGAAAAACCTTATTTTATGTACACTTTCGGCAAATAAACAATTTTATTTTAATTTTTTAACTTTAATAGCAATCATAATAAGTTAGAAGCTTTATATATAAGATTCAAACTTAAGAGTGCATATAGGCAATAAGTATTACGAATCATGTGCGCGCTCGCTCAATCGTAGACTTAACTTTTTGCATCGTAATATAATGTATGGAACGATAACCCCGAACAAAAATGATGTTGAAATTTGCCTCATAACGCCCATTTTTTAAAAATTAATACGTCTTAAGTGTCAGTGGGGCTGATAACCTACTTAACATTTACTATTTTTAAGTTTGAAGTCATTTATGACAAATATTAGTATTAAGTTTGAGAAAACGCAACGTCAAAGAGTTTGCATATCGTTTAAAAGACAAAAAAAGAGATTGGTTACAACCCTATTGACGTCAGAAATTCTATTAGATGCTATAGTTTTTTCTTCAGTACTAAGTACTAGCTCCACCCATTTGGTACGTATTTCGTGGGGCCGAATTTAAGCATCAGTTACGCTTCCATACTTGTTGTATTTCGATGACTGTTTGCCATGAGGCTTCATTGAAGTCGAGACCAATTCCATTCAGAGGCCTTGGAAAATTTGTAATGACCAAATTATTGAGCCTAATATAAGCCAATAAATTGAAGTATAAGATAATGTTGTATGAGTTCAACTTTGACGGGATTAATATTTAGTTTTACTGTGTTTAATGGAATAAAAGCGCAAGAACGCGATTTCTACTAGAAATTTGGAGTAATGTTTGACATAACACTTTGTGATAAAAACTGCATGCTTTTTATCCACAGCAGTCTAGAATCGTCGAAAATACATCCAATCTCGTTTTGTATTATACACAGAATAGCCTTAATCAAAAAGCATTTCAAACTTCGAAGGCCTCATAAAAAAAAGTAACATTATGATTTAATGCGAGCCAATACGGCCCTGTTTCCATTATGTAACCTAAGGCGTGTTGCAGCGCGCCGGGCGAACGTTACGCGAGCCGTGCAGCGAACAGAAGGCACGGAGCGGCCGAGCGTGGTCCGCGCGCAACTCGACCGCGCGCCCGAGCGCGAGCGAGACGCGCAACACGTCTACCGCGCGCCGCCGCTGCACGTCTCAGGTATTCATCCTTTTGTTTGTCATCATCAGATTCATCAGTGACCGGCATCGGTGCAAAACTTACAAAAAAACTTGTAAAGCTGACATTAAGGAGAACTTACAACCAAGGAAAAAAGAATATTATTGGCAGATCAGTGTTAAATTTAACTCTATATCGAAATCTCGGATGTCCAATACTGAGTATAAAGATATTAGATTTTCATGGTTGTAAGCATTCTGTGTCCGCTTGGCAAGTTTTGTTGAAGTTTTGCACAGGCAGTGCCGACCACTGGTCATCATGTTAGAGACTCCCCATATTAACAACGGGTTATTTACCATGTATGTTAGTTTTTGTGAGGTCCCGACATTTCGGCACTGTTGCAACTACTCAAGTTACTCCGTTACTGTTTACTGAGTACCACCGTTGTCGGTGGCGCTTGCAACAGTGCCGAAATATCGGGAGCTCACAAAAACAAACATACATGATAAATACACCGTTGTTAATAGTAGTTGTTATGTATATGAATATGACCATTATTAACTTGAACTTCGCACATTAGCATCTTCTAAGTGCTCTTTAGCTGCAGAACGTTGCGTGGACGCAGCGTGCGAATATACCAATTCTGTTGCTCAAAAGATGACGCTTTCGTAGCACCGACGTTTCACGAACGACACGTCGACGTTGCGTGGGCGCAGATAAGGTGCTAGTGTAGGAGGTCTCCTACAGTTCAATTTTCCTAAGCAATTAAACATAATATATAAAGAAAATATACCTCAAACCGTCCATTGCAAAACATAGGTCTCCATCACAATTATTTTTTGCTTGGCGATCGTAGTCAGGATTTTTTTGTACTCCGAAAGGACGCTGCTGCCCACCTCCTCCTCCTCGCCTCGTGATTTCCTCAGTTGCCGTTTACGATGCCTACAGGAAAAGAATGACGCTATTCTTAATGATCAACTACCACTTAATTATTATTTAAAACAGCAAAATAAACATCATCATACACTTAAGAGACTTGCTCTTGTCAGTGGAGTAACCGAAATTCCGTTTTCTTTTCTGCTACCATCTTGAGCTCCAGATACGACATCATATTGTTTTTTTTTCTATAGTTTCATAAATGCATACAATCCTATGCTCCAGATGTATGTCTTGATAAAACGCTTTTTTACATTCCGTGAAATTTTTGATTTAAAAAGGTGTTTTTTGGAATGGATAAGATATTTTACAGAATTCGGTCTCAAAACCAATATAGAAAAAACTAAAACGTTACACATCAAAGCGCAATAAAGTAGTACATCCCATACAGTTGAGAAATTCTCCCATTGAACAAGTCAATAGTTTTAAATATTTAGGCAGCTTAACAACCTGTGACTCCATATGCACTTGCGATATAATTGCTGGCATAGCCATGGCCAAGAAAGATTTTATGTAAAGCTAAAAAACACCTTTTAAGTTAATAAAAAGCTTGTATAAATAATCTTCAACTTAACACAAACTCAACTCAATGTTAAAACCCGCTACCATTCTGCACTTTTCTTTGCATCTTTCAAAACCCAGCGATAAATTGCTTTAAAGCCCGCAAAATCCCCGAGTGGCAACCCTAACACAATCCTATAATGTACTCCGCAAACCTTTACTTACGGCGTCTTTGTAACAACTCGCTGCATTATTGAGGAGCACGCTTGTGTCGCGGTTAAAAATAAATGCGGTGGCAGCCCTACGGAGACGCGGTGTGCTATGGATTATTATGGATCTCTATTTAACCGTCACGCGCGGAATAAAACATTTATCTTATAGTCTGCGATTTTTATGCGAATTCTTGCACCTACTTTTTACATTGTAGAAACCTAGTTCAAACGGAAGAGCACCTTAACATATATAATCTGTTTAAATTCGTTTTATAATTAAGTTCACTTCTAAGGACAAGTACTATCAGCTTAACACCTTATATGTTCAGATTGCTCTTTTTGGGTCGCAAGTCAATATGTGACCACAAATATCCTAAAAATGTATGTTTATCCTTTTTGGGAGAATCATTCACCATCTATTAGGACGACTAATTTACCTACAGCACCATTGGAAAGTTAGCGACCTCGAGAACTCAAAATCATGGGTTATCAGTTAGCTGCAACCAAAACAATGGGACGAAACTGAAAATATACCGAATACTTCCAAATTGGTCCCATTTTTTTCAAAATCCAGTTATCATGATGGCATCCTTGGAAATTGAAGGAACTTCAAAATATTAAAGGTATCGCAATTTTACTTTTTTTATAGTATCTCGTGAATAAGCTAGAGCCGTAGATTTAATGTTTAAACGGTTATTTTTACAAGGTTTTATTAACTTGTAACGTTCTACGTACGTGAGTTTGTAAGTAAGTACATTACTCTGAAATATATAAGTTGTGGTTTCAATATTTGCATAGGATTTTTCAGTGGATTCCTGGTATCCGAATGATTTAAAATTTGGCATACTTCTGTACGTTTGCCAAATATAGTGCTATCGAGCTGATCTGATGATGGAGTCGGAAGGCCATAGGATCATCTGAATCACATAAGCTAAATCCACCATGTTTGGATTCATTTCATTAGTCTTGCCATGCAGTTTGCGATTTTACAACAAAAATCGGCAATAAACCCTGTCTCAAACATATTGTTGTTCAACAGAAACCTATTTCCAGAAAAGTTTGTTACCGCATTACCCAGCGACAACGATACACGTCCTTTACGCAAACATAAACCCAGGGACGCACGGAATGCGACAAGTCCGTCAATAGAATTGTCATTGTCACCCTGTCGCTGTCACGTAGGCGCGTTGTTACAATCCCCGATTGGTAAATCCGTTGATATAAATAATAAATGTGACGTTTCCAGCCGAAGGCATTATTTTACCAATAAGAACTGGACTATTTTTAAATTTTTACCATCCGTCTTCTCATTCTTAACGGCTGATTTCTGGGATAAAAGTGATCCTGTTCTCCTAGTTCTCAAACTATGTCCATACTAAATCTGTCGTAAGTTGAGCAAAGCAAAAGGCACGGCCGTACCATCCTTTTCTTGAAGCCATTCAGGCCATTTTCAGCCTCCTGTAATTTTGTGCTGGCTAAAGCTATAACCCTGAATTTTCAGCGATATATAGGTCATAATAAGCCTTAAATATATTTTTCATCACACTTGCTCGAAAATGGTGCATTACACGTAGGTTTTGCGGGCCGTAAATGAGCTATTACGCCCTAGGGCGTAATGGTTTTCTTTTTAAATTTGAAACGCTGGTTCTGTTTTACTCTTATTTGTCATGTTCAAAGGAAACGCCAACTTACTTTTTTAACTTTTATCACTGAAATATTTATTTAAAGAGAACTGGTATTGCAAATACATGTAAACACATATTTCTGTAACATTAATTAAATGTTTCAATAGTGTATTTCAGTATTTTGCAATTATAAAATCAACCGTTTTAGGTCTGTACCGCTATGGTTTCCGAACGTTGCGCATTGTCTATGGATATGTCACTAATGTCACTGTCAGTTTTACAATTTTATTTAGGTTAAGTAAGGTTAATTTTAATTAGATTTCCTCACAAGTGTGATGAAAAACATTGTGTGTGCCACGGGCGGTAAAGGAATTACAAACTCGTGTTATTAAAGCCCTCGGCTTCGCCTCGGCCTTGTAACAAACACTCGTTTGTAATTCCTTACCTACCGCCCTTGATACACAATGTACTATTCAATAACATTAAATTTGAACGTGTAGTTTAAGAACTATTGCACGTCAAAATTCCTAAGCTTTGTCACTGACTGACTGACTGATGATCGTCATAATTCTAAGGTACTTCTAGCAGACCCACAAGCTCCAAATTTTAAACGTAATTAGCTGTTAGCCTATCATGTCATGAAAAACCTAAAAATATTGCAATTTCAATACAAACTGCATAAGTAAGTTTGTAATCCTATACAAATACATGCGGTTACAAAGTTACTTTTGTAGTTATAATTGGAAATAGAATTGATTGGAGTTTAATAAGTAAAGGAAGATCAATTACAAAAAGAAATGAGATGCCATCAAAAACATTACATGTAAAAAGATGCAAGTCTCGCAACGCAGTTCTTGTTAAACTAAGTACCGGGGTACCGGGGGGGTGTCCACAGAACTCGATTTCTACCGACTTAAATAATAACAAATAATAAATAAATATTAGGGGACAATCTTACACAAATCGAACTAGTCCCATAGTAAGCTCAATAAGGCTTGTGTTATGGATACTAGACGACGATATATTTAATAGATACATACATACAAATACTTAAATACATAGAAAACATCCATGACTCATGTAGTGGGTAGACTTAATATATCATGTGGGTACTTGAGATTATGCATGAGGGATAATAAATCAGTCGTACGTCATCCGCTGTTTAATTTGGTCATGCTCCTTACTACATGGTGTCAGGTGTGGTCTTAGAAGTGTATAGTGGACAAAAAGTGTGAAAAGTGCGTGTAAATAAGTGATATAGTCAAAATGGCTGATAAAACTGTGATTGTCGGCGGTGTGTACGCTGCGATTCAGCAGCCGGCGCCTTTGCAACAAGAAGGCAATATGGCGACAAATTGGCGAGAATGGCTGACTTCGTTTGAATATTTCTTAATAGCCTCAGATAAAGAGTCCGTTACGAATAAAGAAAAATGCGCACTATTTATGCATGTGATAGGAAAATATGGCCGAGAAATTTATGAGGAATTAGATATTTCCGACGCAGAAAAGTCTGATTATGCAACGTTGTGTAAAAAATATAGTGACTATTGCGATCCACAAAAAAATATCAACTATGAGCGTCACATGTTTTTTGAGACTTATCAGAACGATCTCACTTTTGATAAGTTCTTAGGCGTTTTGAAAATAAGCAGTAAAAGTTGTGGTTTCGGCGGTTTAAAAAATAGTCTCATATTGACGCAGCTCATTAGAGGATTAAAAGATATGCAAATGAGGGAAAAGTTATTAGCTAAATCGTCGCTGAGTTTAGAGGAAGCTGTAACTTGGTGTCGAGCGGCCGAGCGAGCGGGCCGGCAGGCGGCCGGCTGCGGCGCGCAGCATGGCGCGAGCGGCGCCGGGGCCGTGGACCGGTTGTGGCGAGACGGCGCGCGGTCGGCGAGTGCGCCCGCGCCGCGGGGCCGATGGCGTGGCGGCCGCGGCGGCCGCGGTGGGATGGCGCGGCGTGCACCGAGTTCACACCAGGCCGCGCGACAATATTATTCGAATAATCGGTGTAACAGATGCGACGTAAGGCATAGTGCGAGTGATCGTTGTCCGGCCGCGAGTGTTGCGTGTTATCGGTGTGATCAGATCGGGCATTTTGCGAAATGCTGCCGTGCGCGGCCCGTGCAGCCGCAAGCGCGCGAGCTACTCGGCGACGACGGCGATGACGACGACGAGGTGAACGAGGACAATTGTGGTGAGCTTATTTTGTACAATATTAATATTGATGCGTCCGAGAGTACCGAGTCGTGGACGGAGACAATTGGTGTGAATGGTGTGGATATAAAATTTAAATTGGACAGTGGTGCCGAGGCCACAGTGATGTCATTGTGTTCTTATGAAAATGCAGGGTTTGATAAAAATAATCTTTTGAAATGTAATACTGTGCTTAGAGAAATTAGTAAAACAAAATTACCAGTAGTGGGCTATTTTAATGCGACATTGCTCTGTAAAAATATGAGAACGGTGCAAAAAGTATATGTCTTACAAGTTAATTGTAATAATTTGTTAGGATTAAAAGCATGTACGAATTTAAAACTTATAGCTCGAACGAATGGAAATATTAAAACTGATTTGAAAATTAATAAAATCGAGATTGACGAGTCAGTGTTTGTTGGCGTTGGTTGTTTGCCCACTGTGTGTAAAATTGAAATAGATAGATCTGTAGTGCCGGTAGTGAACAGTTCGCGAAAAATACCCCTGAAACTGCGTCCTCGTTTAAAAGAGGAACTCGATAATATGGTCAAGTTGGGGGTGATTGCGCGGGAAGACGGCCCCACGGACTGGGTTTCAAATATTGTAGTGGTTGAAAAACCTGATAACAGATTACGCATATGTTTGGATCCCAGGCATTTGAATAAGGCCGTGAAGCGCAGTCACTTTCTACTTCCTACTCTTGACGAGATCGTTAGTAATCTTGCTGGTGCTAAATTCTTTTCGAAGTGCGACGCGAAAAATGGATTTTGGATGCTGCGCTTAGATGAAGAAAGTTCAAAACTGTGCACTTTTTCCACGCCAGAGGGCAGGTTTCGATTTTTAAGGATGCCGTTCGGAATAAATTACGCGCCTGAAATTTTTCATAATGAAATGCATAAAATTTTTAAAATGGAGGGTGTAGAAGTTTACTGTGATGATTTATTGATATGGGGAAAAACAGAAAAAGAACATGATGATAGACTAAAAGAGGTAATGCAAAGGGCTGCACAGAATGGTATTAAGTTTAATAAAAGTAAATGCGTGTTCAAGAAGACCGAAATTACGTTTTTAGGTCACAGGTTTAATGCGAGCGGAATGAAGCCAGATAAAAGTCGGGTTAAAGCAATATTAGATTTGCCAATACCAGTCGAGAAGAAAGAACTTGAACGGTTTTTGGGAGTCACTAACTACCTTTCGAGGTTCATACCGAGCTACTCGGAGCTATCAGCTCCGTTGCGGACTTTGCTTGGAAAAAATATTCAATTTGAGTGGCTTAATATCCATGACAAAGCATTCAATGAGCTTAAATCAAAAATTAGCAGTAGTCCGGTATTGACGTACTACTCGCCGCACGAGCCGGTGTGCGTGTCGGTGGACGCGAGTGCGCGCGGGCTGGGCGCGTGCCTCATGCAGCGCGGGCGCCCCGTGGCCTACGCGGCGCGTACCCTTACACCGGCGGAAACGCGCTGGGCCCAAATAGAGAAGGAATTATTGGCAGTGGTCTTTGGTTGCACGCGGTTTCACCACTATATTTATGGCCATGGAGTGATCACCGTGGAAAGTGATCATAAGCCCCTAGAAGCGATCATGAGAAAGCCGTTGAATGAAACGCCCGCACGTCTTCAACGTATGCTTTTAAAATTACAGCATTACAACATAGATCTTCGCTACAAGCCCGGCAAGGAGATGTTTATCGCGGACACGTTATCGCGGGCGCCGAGCGAGGCGGGCGCTGACAGCGACATCTGTAAGGATGTGGTGGTACACGTTAATATGTTGTATGATAATGTAGACGCGACCCCCGAAATGCTGAGTAAGATAAAAGAAGACATCGCGAAAGACCCCGTCTTGATGGCGGTCAGCGAATATTACCACAGTGGATGGCCTGAAAATAAGAGAGATATAAAAAATGTTGCGAAACCATACTGGGACGTCCGTGGCGAACTTCATGTGATTAAGGGAATATTATTTAGAAACGAGCGAATCGTGATACCGATGTCGTTGCGCAATGAGATGGTGCGCCGCGTCCACGAGGGTCACCTAGGGGTGGACAAGTGCCAGCGACGCGCACGCGGTGTGATGTGGTGGCCGGGGATGGCGCGAGATGTGGAGCGCGCCGTGCTCGCGTGCGAGACGTGCCAGCGGCACCGCGCAGCGCCCGCGCGGGAACCGCTGCAGCCGCATGCGGTGCCCATGCTACCGTGGGAAGTTCTCGCGGGTGATATTTTCGAATTCAGAGGAAAACAATACCTACTCGTGGTAGATTATTTTTCAAAATATGTAGAAATCGGACAGTTAACTAATTTGCAAAGTGGCACTGTCATTGATACGCTTAGACAGATATTTAGTCGTCATGGAAAACCAAAAAAGTTTGTCAGTGATAATGCCACTCAATTTACGTCATCAGAATTTAAGGCATTTAGTAAACAATGGGAATTCGATCATGTCACCAGTTCTCCTTTGTATCCGAGATCTAATGGACTCGCAGAGCGCAACGTGCGTACAATTAAAGGATTAATGCTAAAAGCTTACGAAACCGGTGAAGATTGGTATTTGGCCTTACTAAATTTTAGGAATTCACCTGTCACTGGAGAGGCTTACTCACCAGCCCAGTTGTTAATGAGTCGAAGCTTGAATACGCGATTACCGGCACCTGATAATACCTTGAAACCAAGGACGATTGATCGTCGTGCTTTCAAGGATGCTAGGACTGCGAGAATAAATAAATATAAATTAAATTACGACCGTGGCACTAAAACGCTGCCTATATTAAAACCAAACGAGGGAGTGCGACTTAAGCAAAATAATGAGTGGATTAAATCGCAAATAGTTAGTCAAGCGCAAGACGGTCGCTCATATTGGCTTCGAACAAAAGATGGCGGGCTTTATAGAAGAAACCGCCAGCACATATTAAAGGTTCCAGCGCAGACGCCACAATCAGCCGATAGCAACCAACATCAACATGCAACGGGTCATACGCGCGGGTACTTAGAATGGGACCAGTTTCAGGGTACAGCGGGCGCGGAGCCGGGTGCCGTGGCAGGCAGGGCGGCTGCTCAACCTTCTACTTCGACTAACGGGCATTACGTGACTCGAAGTGGCAGAGTAGTCCAACCGCCTATACGTTATTAACCATATACATAAAGTAAAAAAAAAAAAAAAAAACTGACCCGCCCACGTATACATGACCCGTCAATGACACAAACACGAAGTTGAACTGTATATTTCTTTTAGGTATAGATTAAATTAATAGTATTTAGATGTCTATTACGTGTCAATAGAATGTACCTACTTATGCATGTTAATTATATTCAAGAATTGTACTTAAACAATTTACATGTACATTTGATCGTTAACTTTGCTTATACATATATTAAACTGTACATCATGTAAGCAAAGTTAGCAAAATATATGCTTAAAAAAAATGATTTATTTACAAGTAACTTGATTTTGTCAAGTTGCTTAATAGGCACCTATTTTATTTATTGGTAGTTCTCTAACACTTTGCTAGATTGTAAACTTTCAACAAATATGATTAAGAGGTAAACATATTATAAGTATATAATATAATTACACATAAATTAAACTATTAAGAATGAGGAAGGAAATGTATAAATCTAATACAAACAACATAAATTAATCTAAGAATTATTTATGCCATACTAAAATATCATAATAATTATGTATGTCTGCAAACTTAAATAGAAACGTAAAATTGTATGTTGTTTAGAAAAGAAGGGAGATGTAGTGGGTAGACTTAATATATCATGTGGGTACTTGAGATTATGCATGAGGGATAATAAATCAGTCGTACGTCATCCGCTGTTTAATTTGGTCATGCTCCTTACTACAACTCAGGAACAAATATTCGTGCTCATCACACAAATAAATGCCCTTACCGGGATTCGAACCCAGGACCTCTTGCATCATAGGCAGGGTCACTACCAATTAAGCTAAAGCGGTCGATTTGCCTATTATTTAACCGGAGGGAGGAACACATTTTATAGTTCTCAGACAAAAAATCCTCCACGGGTCAGGACATCAAAGTGGTCAAGCGTAAAAATGTAACAGACAGACTTAAGTATAAAGGTATCCCACTAATGCTAGTTATAATATAAAATATGGATGACTAGCATTTTCCCGCGGCTTCGCCCGCGTTGTTCCCGTTATTGTCCCAAAGGAACTCTTTACTGGGATATAATGTATCCTATGTTTCAATCCAGGACTTGGTCTTCTTGCATGCCAAATTTCAGCTTGATCCATCCAGTTGTTACCCCGTTATAAGGTAACAAACATCCAAACATCCAAACATCTTCACAAACTTTCGCATTTATAATATTAGTGGAATTTTGGTGACTGTAAAAGTCCTCTTGAAATAAACACGAAGTCTCGCATATAACATAAAACAATTAGGCAAAGACACGTCACTCCTGAACATTTTGCAGAGTAGACGAAGATCTGTCTACTCTGCAAAATGTTAACCGGAACCTAACGAGATCGTTAGGCTATAATTGAAGCATAATATGGAAATGTATGGAAATTCGCCATCAAATATTACTTTTAACTATTTCAAATAGTCTCATACCGCTGAAAATGGTTAAAAAGGCGTTTTAGCTGTATTTATTTATTAAAACTTTATTGCACAATACAAGACAGTACAAATTGCAGACTTAAGGCATTCTCTAACAGTCAACCAATTAACTAAACAGGAACATAAACTTGCATTGTACACTTCTAGAGTCTGGCTAATGAAAAATGAGACTGAGATTTATTCAAAACTTTTTAAATGGCGACATTATACAAACGTCAAATGTGTCAAACGTCATTAGATTTCTGAGGATAGTATGCCGTGGTGATTTTGATACTCAATATGCAACATAAGAAAGTAACAGTTGCCGAAAACACTTACTGAATTGTTTTTGCTTTTCTCTCCGCGGCTAATGTGGGGAGTGAATATATCATAAATAAACACTAACACTTTAATAAGCACTATGTACTTACCAATTTCCACTAAAATCGGAAGAATAAAAAATGTGACAACCGTTTTTGTCACCCTATAAACAGTGTTGCAACCCGTTGTTTTTTTAAATTTGCCGCAGACTCTAGCCTCAACCACCATCTATCCTTCTTCTTTTTTGTAATTACATTCTTGGCAGAGTGGTCGTGGTCGCCACGTCTTGAGTGGCAAGCTTAACCTCACTATTCCTTACTCTATTATTTATGACAAATATGATTGTTAGTTTATTGTTATTTCCTTTTTAACACGTTCCCCGGTGGTACCCAAATTATGGAATGTACTAGAATGACAGTAAAATTTCGCCATACAATACCTATAATCTTATAGAACGATAGGGTGTTAAAACAAAAAACAATTTTACATCAATTTATGTCTACACTTGGGCAGAAAGCGGCGTTTTCCGTAAGCGTGCGGTTAAGGCGCGGTAGGACCTGACTCGCATTTCACATACAAACTAGGGTCGGGCGGAATGCAGATTATTGCAGATTATCTTCGATTTCTAACATAAAAGTATACGTTATCAACCCAAACATGAGAGGATGCCCTGCATGACTGTGAATTCATGATTGTCAGGTATTAATTTTGTCAGAAAAGGTAACTGGTGATGAACAAAATTAAAAAAAATACTTTATTTTATAGTGTTTTCGCGCTACTTTTCTATCGAGCGAAGTGTTCGCTATCGTGTTCTAAGTGAGAGGAAGCCCTAGATACAGTTCTGAATATTATTATATATGTTTTACAGTGACCTAAGAGTCAAATAAGTGCTCTAAAAATGATTTGGAAACTAGGCTTCCGTGCCCGATTCTGGTCTCACCTCGCCTTAAAGCCACTTTCTGGCCAGGTGTGGCATAAAGGTTTTTCAATTCCGTTTATCGTTCACTACTCTCTGGTTTACATTTCACAGTTAGCAGGTTCAAGCACAACATTTCACGATCATGCAACTATAACCAGATACTAGTATAAACTCCAACCGCACATACTTCCCGAAAGCAACGCGCTCTAAAATCTGATTGTCATTAAATTCTCTTGGCAAAACGGTCCCCGTTGTGAGCAACCTTGTTGCATTCTTGTACAAACAGCAACACACTTAACTGCCCATTAAAGACAGAGCAGAGAGAAAATGATAACGATTGAAAGAGATATATATATTTGTATTATGTCAACTTCAAATCAAATAACGTTTGCGCATGTGTAATGTGCCTTTGAGCTTTGTCATTGTAGTTGTTTGGGCAAAGTTTTTTTTTCCATACTGTAAATAAAGGTTTTATTTCAACAAGAGAGGTGAATTTGTCAAAATTATGATTTAGCTTACAGACGAACGTTGGGATGAAATAAACTAATTATATTGCTAATGCTTTGATTGGTGCTTCATATTTTTGATATGATGCACCAATATAATGTAATTTATTATTCATTCATTATTTTTCATGAATTCAATAATATGGCATTAATGTCAATAATGACGTTGGATCAGCCATAAAAGAAAAATTATTGTTTCAAAACTCTTTTGAATAATAGCCAATTTATACTCATAAACACACGCACACATGCATAACACGACGCCTTCAAGTGTGATTCTCTTTCTTGCAGTATTTCCCATTTTTGAAGTGTATAGTTAAGTGTGTTGCTGTTTGTATGCATTAAGCGCATTGTAAACCGTTGTGCAATTATTATCCTTATTACAGACCCTTAGAGTCCTGTTTTAAGTAACTTGGTACCAAAATGATCAATACGGGAAATTTTAGAAATTGTTCTATTTATTCGTTCATTTATTATGCATATTAGACATTTTGTGCGTATAGTTCCTTTATTTACCCGAATTATTTTAAATTGTAACCAATTAAGGTCTATGTTTAACTTTTCCTTTATTTGCCTCGAATAAGAAAAGCTGCATTTTAATAATAATTACGTAAGTAAGGGTTAAGTACGGGTTAGTAAGATTTGATATAACTTATAATCAAAGTTAAGTCTATTGAATTCAATTTAATTAATTTAACTAATAATTTCTATTTATAATAGCAAAACAGGACTTAATTGCGTAAAACCATGATATTACCCCGACGTTTCGGACGTGCAGTCCCTTCGCGACCATGGACGCCACGGCTCGTCCGAAACGTCGAGGTAATATCATGTTTTTACGCGATAAGTCCCATTTGGTTATAACAATGAGTGAAAATCGTGAAAATTTCAACCAATATTTTAATACACATATATTTTAAAGTTTTTTAATTTACTTCCCTCAGCTTTTGAAATTCTTTCTTTTCACTCTCTTTCGTTCTAATCACTCCAACACCACCTATATAGCTTATCTCTCCTTTTGTATGCCCTTTTCAAAGCTTCCTTAACATTAAAAAGCTACGAAAACTATAAACTACCTTTAAATAAATACCAAACATTTCAACTCTTGACTCCAAAAATCGATTCCACTTTAAGCCCTGCAACTCCCCGCATGAACCTCACCTTTCTCACTTTAAAATTGTATGCCCTCACTACCCCGAAATTGGCAAGTACGTCTTCGAGTGATACCCGCAGATTAAAGATTCAGTGAGTTCGCATACACACTTTGCCTTCATAAATATTCAGCGGAGACCTCCCACAATCAATTCTTACCGGAGCAAAGGAAAAAGTGTTTGAACAGCCGAATAATACGATATCTAGTTGAGCAGCGAGCGTTTGAATAAATATCGGGGGATCTATCGAGGAAATTATATTTGATCGTGCGTCTATAAGTTTGCAGTCGGAGGGTAAGCCAACGCTTAGGGGTGAATTTGAGGATGCTTTCTGAGTTCTGATGTAGTTTGTCTGATTTAAAATTTACGAGTAGTTCATATTTACCTTCAGGAACTATCTATATATAAATTATGCCTGTTTTAGAGAAAAAGCTTGTCTGACGGTTAAAGATAATACTAGAAAAGGGTAAACTTTGAGATAAATAAAATGATAAAGGCAAAATTAACATTTGCCTTTAGTTTATTTATGTTTAGATAGTTCTTAAATGTGAATATTAACAATGGAAATAGGTATTGTGTTTGTATCTTAGATTTAGCTAATCAACCGCCCCCGCGCCGTCCTAGGCCTGCAATGTATTTATTTGTGACACGGCATTACGGCGTTCAGCCATTAAAAAACAATAAACCATGTTTGCTATATTTTGCAGTTTCATTTATATAAAATCGACGTGAACATAACAAATTATAAACAATTTCCAATAATTGTATCTAAATCTTCAGATTCAGACCCAAATTTATTTCGTCATGCGCCAGATAATGACATCCTCATTGATTACGTACGAATTTGCTCCGCTTAGCATGTCGGCAGGTATACCGGGTGTTGCCTGTAACAGGAGCAAAAAATTAAAACGTAGATTCTACTCATCAAACAATAAAACAAGAATAAAATTAGATTTTATATTTTTCATACAAATTAAATAGTATTTTCAATGTACGTTAACATCAGTTTAATTGACGTCGCTTGTCACGCTACATCGCGGCTTCAAATAAACTTTAATGAGTTCTAAAAATGAAAACATAAATTATTTTTAAATGTCGCTGAACAAATGTTGTTCAGTTTGAGGAGTAGGTACCTACAATCTACGTTTTAATTTATTGCTCCTTGTACAGGCAAAACCTACCTATATGACAACTGTCATATAAATTTTTCACGTGCTGAATATCGGACATTATCAAAATCATCGAATCGCCAAAAATAGACGGCGTCATGACAGTTCGCGATAGCTGAGCGTGTGTAAGATTTATCACATCCCTGTGTAACTTTTCCTGGTATTCATATGACCATTTTTACGCATATTTTTATGTTGGCATGAACGCAATCAAGCGGACACAGATACAGAGAACGGAAAGACGTTTCTTGAATACAATGAACACAATGTTAGCGGCTAAATAGGTATATTTTATTTTTAACCTCGTTCTTTGCCATTACTAATTTATATATTTTTTTTGAACTTCACTGAACTGTAAAAAATTGAGTGTTGAATATTTTTATGAATTCATACAATTCTTTATTTAGCGTATAAAGAAACAATAAAGGTTGATTTCGGAGCATTGCGACCGCGACGGTAATTTTCATTCATATTCCAGCGAATATAGCAGCAAGCGGCAGTGATCAGAGTTAACTTTTATTATAAACGATAGGATAGACGGTATCGATACACATAATTTAATCATAAGTTGTCGTCACTCGATAGTCCTTCGCGGTAAAAATCTAGGGACACTACACTAAGGGCTCTTACACACACATATACACGATACGATATCGCGTCGTGCTACGATACGGCATCGTTTCACGATGCGACGTCGTGTCGTGAAAAATATTCAATCGAAATAGTACATTACATAACTAGGGTGGTAATACAAAGAAAGGCCGAGATTGCAGAAGTTTGCGGCCCGAGCTGCAAGCGAGGGACGTAAATATGCAATCGAGGGCTTTCTTTATTACCTCCCGTGCTGTGTACATCATTTTAGAAAGCGGCTTTTTCCGTACGCGCAGCGTGCGGAAAAAGTCACTTTATGGCCAGGTGTGGCATAAAAGAACTTTAATTCAGTGTAGAAAGATTAAGAATTATAATGTACTTTTCCGTTCCGTTTATATGTAAGAGCCCTAATGAAAAAAAAGGTTGGGAAAACAAGAAATAAAAATCTAGAACAAGGCGCCAAAACGGTCACTAACTCCTTATCATTTTGCTACGGCAAGTCGTGAGACTCGTGAGACTGATTTTAAATGGTGCCCTGAAACACAAAACTGACTTAATCTACCTATACACATATTCTATATTATATCATAGTAAGGATTGATTTTCGTTGTTGCAGGAGCGAGAAGCTTACACTGCTGGCGGCAGTCCTTCCTGGCCATTGTCGTGCTGGTGCATGTGGACCTCATAGTCTGACTCAGTTAAGCTGACATCCCCCACCCCGATCGTCGAGGATTAGTCTCGAGACCCCACGACTCCCCGTAACAAATACTTTGAGAATGAGAAACTTGGGTATGAAGATCGACGCTATGTCAGCAGGTCTAAGGTTGCGCTTGCACCAGAGCTGCAAGTAGCGGAGCGGTGTGCAAGGAAACATCCATCAATCCATGTGCCCAGCTTCGCTTGCACGGCACTGGTGGATTTTTTCTTCACACACCGTTCCATACCAAGAACAGCTCTGGCGAAAACCAGCCTGAGAACGTTTCAACCGCTCTCATTTTCCTGGTCGCATTATTAACGTTTCATTATTTGCATTATCAGTATTTTCCTGTATTTTCAAGAGATCCAAGCATATACAACAATCAAAAATAATAATTCGACCTACATAATTCTGGTCGATTTTTGAGAGCAGTTAAAACGCTGTTAGAACTATACTTAGAGATGTGCCGTTCCAGGAATTTGTCAAAAGTTTCCCAAAATTCTTCATGCTATGTGTGTTCTTATACGGCAAATCACTGCGCGCAGTGCCAATATACATGTATTACCCGCTAGATTGCTAAAATATCAGGTTTTAATATTACCTCGCGTTATTCTTAAAAAGAATGTAGCTCCTTTTGCTTGATTTTTAACTTGGTGTATGATAATCGAGAATCTGGTATTTTATGTTGTCTGGTATTTGGAAGTAGCAATTTCGGAAAAGAGCGAATAATATTATAGTTACCTCTATCGATACCTTTAGACTCAAAGAACATAAGCGCCGCAGGTTCTAATGGCGCTTACGCCCTTTGAGTCTAAAGGTATCGCTATTCATTATACGCGCAAAAAACATTCAATCGCTTAGTTCTTTACAGTAATCTGATGGTTTAGAAAATTACATTTAATCACATCTGAACTAAGCTAGAAATATCCTTGTATTCATTTAACTATGTTTAGTATAAAGAAGGATGCAAGTTTAATAATATTGCTCGGGTTTTCTGCGTGTCTATAATAGAGGGTGAGAAATGTAAAAAGCAAAATTCACTATTCGATGATATTTATTCAGCAAATTTATCAAAGGGGGAATTATTGTAAGAACGAAACTTTTCATCTGATTAATCTCTGAATGATTAGACGGCACTTCACTTTGATTTTTTACTTTGTATATCAACAGAAAATGATACAATAGATCTAAATAGCTCTCAAATAGTCCAGTGAAGTGCCATGTTTCTAACTATATAGCCGTTTGATTGTATGAGTATTAAATAGGTCACACAGATTATTTTTTGTATGAATTAGCGTCTTTCCTGTTGACATCTCCAAAGTTACTGCTCTAAAAGCCTAATTTTCTTGTTAGACCCTAAATAATACGAATAATAACCTTGTACAAATACACTACTACTGGCAATTTATGATAAAAGCATTGTAGTATGTCCCCACGCCGTCAACTATGTATATTTATATTAGTATTGTCTACAAGAAAGACGTTATTTTCTGAAAGCTGTTTGACCCAAGTACACATTCCAAGATGTGCGAAATATGAAAAATTGCGTCGTATAAACCGCTTCTTTACAGTTTAACCCAGAGCGGATTACTATTATAATACCGTATGATAGACTATACATTTATTTGAACAGTAACGTTAGTCCGCCCAGATATTAATCTTGTTAAGTAGTTCACGAACGATAGTTAAAATTAACTTTATCCTAAACGTATAATTTTATTAGTTATTAAAAAAATCGTATTTCTTCTCGTCATTTTGAGGTGTCCAAAAAACAATTGTTTATTAATTATATTTAGTGTTGTTGGAATTCAATGCAATTCAAACGAACAAAGAACCTGGGCTAGAGATGTGCTATTTCCGGGAATATTCCCGGGAACGGCACATCTCTAAACTTGGCCTATATTTTCTACATTCGTATCGTGACATCCCTCACGCTCTTTTGCTATAAAATATTTGGGAGAGCGAGACAGCAGGATACAAACTTCGAACGAACACATCCATACCTTTAGACTCAAAGGGCGTAAGCTCCATTAGAACCTACGGCGTTTACGTCCTTTGAGTCTAAAGGTATGTCATGCTAAGTTTAGGCCCAGGTTAATGTAGTTATTGACGGTATCGGTCGTGAACTAATGAACTATGAAATACTCTTTGCTCATAATCTTAATCCTTCCCGATTTTCCACTATCGATAGCAATAGGTGAGGATGGCTCCGGAACCCGAGACAGACCTGAAGGAAACTTCCCTTTTTTAAATATTTCTCTCCAAAATAGAAAATATTTAAGCTTTATCCCTGAATATTAAACAACAGTAACTTTATAGTTACAATACGCCACTTGATAGTTTTTGTGATTGTGACAACCCTGAACGATTAGCTTTAGCTTCATAGTAAACTTTTTAAAGTATCATATCAGTTATACAAATATTACGTCTTTTCACACAATCTACAACGGCGAATAAAATAAAGATTATAAGTGTACCAGCTTTTGTAAATATTTCCCCATTTTTATTGAGAATTACAGTTTATTTTTGTGTTTCATTCGTTTATCCTCTTTATTTTAAGCCGTATTACATAATTATGTTATGTCGTATAATTGGTATAATATGATTATCGTAAAATCATGATCAAAGGGAATATCAGTCCGGGATTAAGAGACCATCCTGTCATTTTCACATCTTTCGTTTAATCGTAATAACCTTTTTAAAGAATGATCCTACAAGAGTTTAATCTTCAAAACATGATTTTGCCAAATTATGTTGAAGTTACCTAACCATATAAGTACCTAATATGTTTACCTATAAGTACATAATAAAATTAAACATATCATCGTAAAGTCCTTGTGTCATATCCTTCGCGTGAAGACAGAGAGTGAGATTTCTATATTTGTATCCATTATTTTAACCCAAAATTACGAGTAGTTGTAAGAATTTGTACTCGAGGCGCGATTTTAAAAACTCCGTTTTATGTTCATGATGAATGGCCCTTTTGAGTGGATTCTAGGGGAGTGGCGGAAAACCAAACTCCTTAGAACTGAATTGCTAGGGTTGCCAGGCAGTAAATTATAACATTACCTATACTTACAGCATAAAAACTTACTTTTGAGTTGTAGATTTTTTAGTATGAGTGTTGTGTTCACGTCTCTTCTGTGGATATGACAAATGTAAGGCCTTTAAAAGGCTATTTTTTTCTGGATCCTTATAGGCACGTGTACTGTAGTACTACTATAGCTTTGTGAAATGAAATGAAATTAAATAAAATGAAATGAAATAATTTATTTGCTTTAGATATGGTTACAAAAGGTGGTAAGAAATGAGTTAGCGTCAAGTCATGATTATACATAGGTGATTAGACATAGTATTACTAGTACACGTACGTATGTACGGGGGCCGTTAACTAGCATTGTTTTGTCGACAGAAAATACGTTTTTTTTAATTCAACGCTTGAATGTGAGCAGATAAGAATGTTTAATTTATGTAAAAAACATTGAACTTGTATGAACGTCTGTACCATTCGGATAAATTAAATACGGTCTAAAATATTTTGTAAAGGTATGCCTCAATTCACGGCATTCGATGTATTTCTATACCCAGGTAACCCACACTCATTATGTCAGTGGTTCCGAACCTGGGAGTAATTACCCCTCCAGGGGTAAAACGAAGTTTTGTCAGGGGTAATACGCATGAATGTTAAGCCGTTTTACTTTGAGCAGTTTCTTATAAGCTTGTACCTATTTTTTGGAGGGGTAATAATACAAATCTCGATGAGAATGTGGGTGATATGATAATAAAGGTTAGGAACCACTGCATTATATAATACAACCATTAAAGGCAAATTTATTTTTAAGGGTATAAAGGCTATATTAAGTATTATTTTTACAGCTTGTGTCCCAAGGTAACAGTTTGTATTTCATGTCAAAGTTAGTTCAATTAGACCAAAGACTTGTTGGTTATTGATACCGTCAGTCTTTTAAATGTCTACCAGAGTCTCAGAAATTTTATTACTTACATTATTACTTTGGTGTTATAATATCTGAACGATTCGAATTCGAAAGTTAAAAATGAATTATTAAAATGAATCATAAATGGATACTAGTGTGTTACGAAATAGAATCTTTCCCTCCCCTAGCAACCCCTCTGTTAATATAGGTAAATACTAGTACAAAAACGTAATATCAAAGTTTTACTCCCATACTCCGATCCGCTTTTAAATTTACCAACACGAACAGCCCCAAATGACTGTATCGTTCCAAATTTACATTTAATTTAAATATTACACACTGTGTAAGTGCATAAGTCTCCGGAGATTATCTAGCGTACATTTACATACAAATTTAACAAATTATATATACGGCGAGCTTCGCATACATATTGTACTATTACCTGCTGGCGTACTGAATGTGCCAAAATATCTTGTAATTTTAACGTTGTATCTTCCATGCGTTCCAACGTTTTAACGTTATTTTATAGTTAGTAATTAATAGTTATTGTTTAACGTACATATTTTATTTAACGTTAATTTTGTTTTTTTTTTGTAGAATTTCTACTTAGTGTTAATTAACCAAGCTTGCCCCTCACGCTTGTCGAAATGTAAATAAAACAAAATTATTGCACAATAAAATATTTAAAAACCTATGTAACGTAATTACTAATTATAATTGTTAATTATTCGAAATAACATAGTTATTAATTTAATGTATAAAAATATATCTTTTATTTTAAATAAGAGATATATCACTAGATAATGTCTACATACCTTTATTGTACAGATTGTGTGATTTTGACGATGTATATACCTAAAGATATTAAATAAATTAGTATAAAATGTGTGGTGTTTAATTTCAGCCCTGTCTGGTAATCTTTGAAATTAAAAAGATATTGGGTTGAGGCGATATCGAGGGCCGACAGTATCGCTCGAGAATCGATGGTCCTCTTTAATTGATTCCCCATTTTCGACGTTTCCACAATCGGGTTCTTTGTCTTTTTCTAATCGAAATTCAGCTGGAGCGCTCGCTAACGAATTTTTCTTTTTAGTAAAATGCCGTTTTAAGCGGAACGAGGCCAGATAAGGAGATGAAGGATGCCGATATAGTAGCGGTTCTGTTTTATTTATAAGCCAGTTGAGATACGTAATGTAACATTACATATCCTTTTCGGGTGGTCCAGTAATATTAATGTTAAAGCAAGAGTTTTGGAGTAACTTTTATCCGAGAAAAAGACCGGGGACGTTGATGAAGTATTAGATCATATCTTTACAAAAAATGTAATGTAGGTACTTAGATAGGTACTATGTATTGTAAAGAGGTTAAAACCTTATCACGCTTGAGATTTATGAGCGAGCTGCGGTCGACTTAGAATCGAAGTTCCATACAAATGTCTACTGGTTTTGTGTGGAAACTCGCCCGTAAATCAAAGTCTCTGCCCACTATACCGTATCAAACCATGACCGTACTATGAACGTGTAAGGCAAAATAAATATTCTTTGTATTGAACAGTATGAGACCATGCCCACTAGCACGTTCCGTCACCGACCAGCATTTGTCATACCGTGTCTGACACGTTCATAGACGGTCATGGTATGATACGGTGTATAGTGGGCAGATACTTTAAAATTACAATATCGAGCATGAATTTTGGTAGATATACGGTATATTTTCTAGTACATATTTTTACCGCCAACTTCTGCCTGCCCGCCGAACTTTTCCATGATCCTTGAGTCCAACATTCAGTAGGGTAATTCAAAACTTCGCCGTCAAATTGGCCTCTAATATATTTGATCCGTGAACTTTTAATAACAGTCTGTTGTCGGGGTCAAAATATGTCTTTCAGTTCGACGCTTTGACTTTGACGGACCACTGGAGTAGGTATAAAATACAAAAATACCCGTATTTTCTCCGTTCTTTGGTTTATTATTTCATTTTTTAATTGGACAATCTAATAATACGTCATTATTTAAATACATTACTTAATTACATAAAATAATTATGCATAAAATAATTTAAAATATTGGGTTATTTCGGTGTGTTTGCAAAATATCGGCCCTGACTTAGGCACCTGTTTTTACCCGACTACGGTGAAGCTAAAAGGAGGGTTATGATTTTAACTCTGTAAATATACTTTGGCATAACCTTCGATTACGAACTATTATTAACAAGTTCATGGCTCAAATAACACTACGGGCGATTGACGGCAAAGTTATGAATACTCAACATAAAGTTCTGGACCTATGTAAATCATAATCGAATTTTGAACACTGGGCCTTTATCATGAATTCATAGTAATATGTGGTAAAGTTTTTCTCGATTGGGCTGGAGTTTTTGCGTTTAGTTTTTTAAAGTTAACGAGCTTGTAAGCCCTTGTATATTGAATTTTGATTTCGAATGAAATGTTTTGACTAGGGTTTTTTTAGGTATAATAAATGGGCTTGCTCTTGCCTCTGATCTTGCCTGGTGATAAGCATTGATGGAGCCTTTGATGGAACGTGGGCTCGTCCCAGAAGCCAGAAGCCATTACCTATAGGAAGCTATAGTTAACACAAGGCCACTGACATACGCCACCTTGAACCAGGAATGCCAGAGCCTTACGCCGTTCTATTTCCTGATAGGATCATCCTCAAAGCAACAACTACGACTACGCCTTGATGATGGTGTATTTTCATTATGATTTATTTTTTGAATGATGGTCAAGTTGGCCTTCATATCCTATTCAAATTTTATGCATATCACGTGAAAGCTAGTTACATAAGCTTAATTATTTTTTATTTTTATTTAAAACGCCAAAAGCCCCGGAAAAGGGAGTTATCAGCCTTCAAATACTGGGTGTTAAGAGTTAATTGATTTAGTTGATACTTAAGAATCAATTAGGAGATTTTTTAGTGGTCTTAGTGACTACTGCCGCCTTAAGGAAAAAAACCTTAAGTGACAATTTTTGCGAAATTGAGTTATTGACACCCTCGAAATCAGGAAAAAAAATGTGATTTTTCTATTCAACAGTCATTTCTGTATATCAAACAGATCATGATTTAGACAAGCATAACTACACGGCATTTTGGTAAAATGACTTCCTGTCAGAGAAAGAAAAAGCATAAGTAGCTATTCCTAGATAGAAAAGTTCTTAACTGACGCCTTGTGTCTTTATATTTAGTCTTGAATTTGAGCCAAACATTTATTTCATAAGATGAAAAACCATTTAATGACATTTCTATGAAAAATAACCTTAATTTCACTAAAAAGTCCATTCTTGTTAGTATAAAACAATTATTTAGTCGTAACACTCGAAGGTTGAAAACACATAAGTTGTCAGTTATGTTTTTTCTATCTTGTACGACTCTTACTTATGCTTTTTCTGCTTAGTGTCGGTTTCAATAAAGTGTAGTTGTGGTTTATTTCGTAAAAATTGCTGTCAGTTATGCTTTATCATGCTAGTAGATAGCCCCCCTCCACCCCTCAAGGACAGGTTCACTCGGCGCACGCGGCTCCATCGGTTACTTGCCTTTGGGAGAGCTGCGCGTACGACACACGTAATTAATGTACCTACTCTGCTGCTTACGTTTAAAATACGACAAGTGGTTAACGTGTATATGGTGACTGTTATAAAGTGTCAAAAACTATTCGTAAGTATACTTATATACTACGTTTCTAACCTTTCACTTTTGAATAACTGTATACCAATTCGTCGCGGTTAATCTTTTACTTGCAATTTGGCTTGGCGCGCGTATTCAAATGTGTACTTATACGTTCCTGAAATTAACATTACCTACTTATTATATTGGTTATTCTGGTGTTTAGTTACGCATCTAGGTACTGAAGTTGGTGTTAATTATCTACACCCCAGGCCAAACGTATGAAAACAAGTTTAAAATAGGTACTTACCTAAAAAAAATCTCTGATGTTTAGTTAAAAAAGTGTTTTTTTCGACAGTAACATACGTATTTATTATTTCTATTAATATCCCTATCGACTACATTATGTTTTTCTACCGATAATAAGTAAACTTGTGTTCATAGTTTTGTCCTGAGGTGTACCTATTCTATATACTTATATACCTACTCGTAACTTAACCACGATACTTTGGGTGTTAAATAGCTGATGCGTTTAATGGGATTCAACATACAATGTTTTAACATAACGTGGCTTTGGTGCCAGCGAATTTTATGTCGCTAAACACGCACAGAAAAATAATGAGCACAGTAAAGTTGGTTTTACATCGGTACGTGGCACGATGCACCGGGCGGGCGTCATCTTGCCGCGTGCAAAGTCATGCTTTTTTATAAAATAAAACAGAGTTTTCCTAACTCCTTATTTTCATAACGCTTATTACATTCTATCGCTGTGTTGTTATTTTTATGGTTGCATGATTTTTTTAAGTTTTGATTTTTTTGAGTGATTGAGCTATAACTAAAACTACCTAACTACATTCTACCTCACTATAACTCAAAGGCCGTGTGTGTGTTTCCTTCTTGGCTGTGGGTATACGTTTTTGTTTTTGTTTTGGTTATCAGATAAATAACAATGCGGCAGTCATCCAGGAGCAGACGGTTGCTTCTAATCGCGAGAGGTGAAATGCAAGAAAATAATGACGAGCCACAAACATCAGCAGCAGTTTTTTCTTGAATTTCATGTACGGGTATACCGCAATTAATAATTGATTAACAATTAGGTGGTACTCATAGTAATTTCATTGTGGTTAAGTTTAGTTTTATGTTACCTACATTATTTCTCAAAGATCTGTAAAAGTATCTCATTTGTTTTTTTAAATAAATAATTATGATTCTTAGTTGTATTTTTATGAATTCCTTTAAAGAGATAAATTATAATTTTACTATCTTAACTAAGTAAAAAAACCACAAGTACGCAATTGTGCTTTTTCGGCTTCTAGATTGTTTAGTAACATAAGCATAACTGTGTACATGTGTTTTTCTTTCTTAGTCATCGTAATGCAATACTGTCACAAAAAACATAAGTACGCACTTATGATATTTCTTATTAGAAACGATATATTATTTTTATTTATTCTAAGAGGCAGTAACTGTTTTTTATAAATAACTTATTAAAATAAATAGATAATCGAATAATTTACATTGTATAAAAATTCTACAGTGTTATTTTATTCATAAACAAAAGTTTCAACTTTGTACTTTGAATTAATCCTATTTTAGCAGGAGTGCAAAGTTTTTCGGCTTTTTCTCGAAACATACTTTTTGTCACTTAAGGTTTTTTTCCTTAAGGCGGCAGACTAGTGGTCTTAATAATAATTATAGCAAATACTGTTGTCAATAAATCTACATCCGTTATAATTGTATTGGTGATGAGGCTGGGTGCCGTAGGTACATTTCTACCCATCATTCCTGATTTGCATGACTTGAGGTACATCTAAGAAAAGTTCAGTCAACGAAGTGTATTTCTTAGTTTCTTAAACTTGTACGTAGCAGGCTATTCATCATTCTTTATTTAAAAGTTGGACTCTTCGGTGCGGTAATCCAGCCGTTTCTCCTTAGTGCATTTTATGATTTCTCGGTAAGTACAATGTTTATTAGTACCATGTTTGTGCGCGCAGCACGCAAAAACTACTGGTTCAATAATTAATTGAATCAGGGGTTACTTTGCGGAAATCCGTGTTAATTAAAACAGAAATATTGCTTTGCTAATCCTTTGCTAATTATTTCTAACTGTTCTACACAAAGTGAAGTGGTACAGAGCTACATCTATCTTGGTTCCATTATTTCCAACACAAGTGGCTGTGAACAGGAGATCAGAAGACGCTGTGCCATCACGAGGTCCGCTGTTGAGAAGCTGGGCAAGATGGAAAGACATACGAATAGCCAAATCAACTAAGGGTCGACTGATGAAATGTCTCGTCTTTCCTATACTTCTTTATGGATCTGAAACCTGGTTGCTTAGATTACAGGACCGCTGTAAGATCGACACCCTAGAGATCTGGTGCTGGCGACGACTCGTAAAGATCCCTTGGACAGCTTTCCGGACCAATATTTCTATCTTAAAAGAGCTTAAGATCAAAGAACGGCTTTCCTCAACTGTGCAATTACGAATTCTCAAGTTCTTTGGCCACATCTCCAGAAATGAGGGATCGATAGAGCGGCTTGTAGTACAAGGTCAGGTAGAAGGGAAAAGATCTAGAGGACGATCTCCTACCCGATAGACATACCTACTAAAGACCAAATCATCCGTGATTGAGTGCCCTCGCAACACTTTCAACCGCCAGAAATGGAGAGAGACATTGCGAAGGAAAGTTTGGAAGTCCACCAACAAGAAACCGGAAGTCAAGATACATCGTCCGAACAGCCACGACCAGTCTGACAAGAGTGTACAACTAAGAAGTTCTACACAAAACACTCAAGCGCAACCCTTTTTCGCAAACATTTAAAATACTAAAAAAATATCCTCAGGCAGAGTATGGCCACTATCTATTAATTGTTTTGCGGATATTAAATACAAAACACGTGTCGAGTTTTGTGTTTTTGGTGGTGGTTCGTTATATTATTTTTTTTTAATGTGCAGGTAGCACTAATTGATTATCGCGGTTTAGCAAAGCAATATTATTGTAAATAAATAAATAAAATAATTTATTTCTGCAAGAAGCCCTCAAGGGCTCTTTTACAAGTCTGATTCTATTCTTTTCTTTTGGCGCTTTGGGTAATGACCTTCTTTCTGGTGAGAAGAAGCGCCGGAAGAAACTCACCAGTTTCTCTTTTCAAACACTCTTTACAAATATTACAATAATATGACTTTGTTTGAATTACCGGATCAATTTTCATAAAATTTGGTAAAGATTATAAGTTCTCCTTTTTTAAACACCTTTTTCCTCAACAACGGCGAAGTCACTTAACTTATTACACCTCCGCGAAGAAAGTTGCAGACATCCTCTAGACTCGTTGTTTCGTTTGCTTTGCTTAGTTGGTATTATTTACAAGCACGAAATGTACACTGTTATTCTCCTAGATTTACCCTCCAAGTTATATAATTATGCATATACAGCTGAACCCCGTCGCAGGCGTTTAATTGACAGAAGAAACCGCACGGCGCCGGCTGGAGCCGGATTAGACTGGTTAACAGTGGATTGACAAAAGGATAGATTCGAAATAGATCTTAGCTTATGGTAGCTGGAATAACTAGATAAACTGTCTCCGTTTTAGTGTATCTATTTTATGATAATGGTGAAGTAGAAATTATTCTTTTCGCGATAATTACCGTCGACTTATTATAATACTTGATAGATCTTCATTAATACACTGGACACTTACTTGCAAGGAGTTATAAATTAGACACGATTTGGTACGGTCTAATACAGAAACATGTATCGAATAAATCGTTTCATAGATATGGTAATTGCCTCTGGAGATTGTGTATACGGACATTAATATTTTTGAGTATTTTAATACGCGTGATCATTGGCTGTTATCAGTCGCGAAACGCAAAACATTCTATGTTGACGTACAGTACAGGCAGTGACGCAGCGAGGGTGGTGGAGGCAGGGCACGTGCCCTGGGCGCTAACAAGGAGGGGGGGGGGGGGGGCAACAACCAAATTTACTAACTACCTACACAAAAATACCATTAACCCAAATTCACACACATGGCGAAATAAGTCTTGAATCAAAAACCGCAATTTCACATGGATTATCCGCCCCGGGTGTCACTAAGAGGGCATTTCTCCAGAAATATGTCTGTGGTCACCTCATTCATCTGGCCCTTTTTCATACTAAATGTATGACAGATGAATGAGTCGCAGACATATTTCTGGAGAAATGCCCAAGAAACAAAGGGGCGCAGTTTGAATGCGGGCCCTGGGTGCCGTTTTACGTCGCTACGCCACTGAGTACAGGTGATAATGAGGTCAGTTGTTTACCTACCTATACATAAAAGAGCTTTCCTTTTGATCCTGCAAACTCTCAAAATAAGTAGGTACACAAAATTTTCCAAAAGAATTAATCCTTACGACAATATCACCACGTCCCATTTCTCCGGCGCTCCGCTCTGTAACCTAACGACCACTTAAGGGGACCGGCGACACTTGCTGAATTTCGCGCCTCGCTGCCCACCTTATCTCCTTAAGAGGATATATGGGGATCATGTGAGACCAGTAAAATATTTTTATGACAGGGTCTCAGTTTTTGTGATTCAATTTTGCTCGATTTGTCTAGAGACTGGTTTGCGAGGAGTTTTACTGTTTGAGTGCTTTTGAATGGATATTACGGCTATGCGCGGAAAATTTTGTAAATATTTATTGATCAAAATCAGCCAATTTATTTTCAGATTTCTATAAATTTACCAATGATTTCAAAAGTAAGGATATCCGAACAGTTCCCTTTCCCCGTAACAAAAAATGTAGCTATAAAGACCAGCTGCGCAGTGCACGCGCCGCGTGTCGCACTGAAGACTGGCACTGATTTGGCGGTATTTTTACCGCCTAAGCGTTGGAATCGTCTGCGCGCTGGCTAAGCCCTGTCATTTGTATACGTCAATGAAAATTACAGTATTTCTAAATACAATACCTTTATTTTATTACCTACCCTAAAATAATATTACCCATGTCATTTCGTTTATTGCAAGGAAAACTGTCTTGAAACCGAATAATATAAGTTGGGGTGTTTTTGCAATAAGTGAACTTTGTTTAATTCAATTGTTATTGTTTAAGATTCATTTCTTCAAATTAACACGGCAATAAAAAAACAATGTAATAATATTAAACCGACCTGTAAGAAGACAAGAAAGAAATAAAAATTGCGCCTTAAAAAAAATCTAAATTAAATACGTTAATATTTTTTCTGAGGTCGATGCCATGCCACACAAGCTTAGAAGCTGGTATGGATTAACGTCTACATTAATCCATACTGTATAAAGATTGAGCGTTTCGGACAATATTACACACGTATATGTGTGTAATATTGTCCGAAACGCTGAATCGAATTTATAGCCTCCTTTTTTGAAGCCGGTCAAGAATAACGGGTGATCCCGTGTGATTTTTTCAGAATCCTTTTAAGCGTTAATAGTAAGGCAGTAGACACTTCTGTTGTATGCAGTCGTGCTGAAGATGATGGGTCCAGGTCCAGGTCAATTCCTAAATAACAGCACTCTGCGGAGTAAATAGAACTGTTTAGGAATTCGCTGTCAATCTTTCCCCTATTATAAATTATTTGCGCAAAACATCATAAGTCTCAAAAAGCAAAAAAAAGTAGTTTCAAATGATGCTTCAGTCGTTAGCGCACTTTTTCATTTTGATGGAGAATTGAGCGGGTGTGTAATGATCGATATAAAAATATTTAATATATTTTCTATCGATATATCAACATTTGATATAATTTCAAAGGGTATAATCACTCATTGTGTATAATAAACGTTTGGTATAATTTTAAAATATATACATTTATTTCGTATATTTAACGTTCGGTATAACGCTTATTTCTTATAACGATTATATGGTATAACGCTCATTTTATATACAAATCATAATATATAACAATCAAGAGGTATAATAGGTATATAAATCTTTATTACCATTTATATATTTGAAATTGTAACGCCTGTGACCTAAACCTAACCTAACCTACTTTTTGATAGCAGTTCGTTTTTGTTGGGGGACGCAGTTCGAACCCTAACCTAACCTAACTTAATTGAACTTATGGTTTGAGTTTTTTTTAATGCGGGGGGCTTCGCCCCCCCGTCCCCCCTTTTTCTTCTGTGCCCTTATAATTTACTAACCTAACCTACTTTTTGATAGCAGTTCGTTTTTGTTGGGGGACGCAGTTCAAACATAACCTAACCTACTTTTTGATAGCAGTTCGTTTTTGTTGGGGGACGCAGTTCGAACCCTTTTTTTTTTTTTTTTTTGTTGACCCAGGAGAAATCCGTAACGGATCCCACCCAGCTCGGGAGAAGCTGGGAGGGTATGTCCGACTTCCACGGACTAAAACTCCTGGGGTGTTCTGCCACTCGCTGTTGGACGGGGTTCCGGGAACGCTTTCGCTCTCCACCAGTTCCCCGTCAGCGTTGCCCTTTCGGGCCCGACTTCAGGCGATGTTAGCCTTCTCCGCTTCAGGCACCCCGGAACACTGGGGGCCTTTCAGCTCACGACCTCTTGGTGCAGGTGATGGTACTCCCGACCCATCACCCGCAGGTCCTCGTTAAGGCGGCAGCATGCGGCCTGCAAAGGCCCGGCGCCGCCTGCCTGGTCTTCTCCGACGTTGTGGAGGGGCCGTAGCGTCATCCTCACGCTCCCGCTCCGCCACCTCCTTACGCGACATAACGATGTCACTGAAGACCGTGGCTGCCGCCCAGGCCTCCTCACTGCCGGCCATTCTGCAGATTAAGGTCGGCAGCGAGAGGTCCCCTCCAACGGCTGTGGACAAGGCTGCGCGTGGCTCCGCCCAAGCAGGGCACTCAGCGCGTGTGTGTTGAGCCGTGTCCACAGCTCGGCCACAGTGGTGGCACGTTGCCGTCAACTCCCTACCCACCACCTCACACAGGTACCTGCCAAAGCAGCCGTGCCCAGTAAGGAGCTGTGTGAGGCGGAAGGTGGGTGCGCCGTGTTTTCGTTCGACCCACTCTTTAAGAATGGGGCGAACAGCGGCCACCAGTTCCCGGCTAGCTCCCGGGATATCCAGTCTCTCCGACCACTTCCGGAAGAGACCGTCACGAGCCTCTTCTCGCCATTGCCGGACCTCAAGCGGATGAGGGTAGTTGTCTGCTGTTCTTGCTGCCACCAGCCGCCAATACACCACTGAGTGGATCTCGGCTTCGAGATCCCATGGTGGGCTGCCGGCCAGCAGACAGGCTGCTACATATGAGACGGTACGGTACGCTCGAGCCGCTCTGAGCGCCATAGCCCGCTGCGGACGCCGCAGCAGGGCCACGTTACGAGTGCCCAGAGAGTCCGCCCATATTGGCGCCCCATATAGCGCCATTGAGCGCACCACCCCCATATACAGGCGTCGACACACCCCGCCCGGTCCTCCTATGTTGGGAAGGATTCGCCCAAACGCTCCGGCTGCAGCCACCAGTTTTGGGGCCAAGCGCCGGAAGTGCTCCTCAAACTTCCATCTGCCGTCGAGGACGAGTCCTAGGTACTTCATCGTCGACCCGACGGCGATGTTAGCTCCGCCCACCGTGATGCTTGTTCCCGGAGGTGGCGCATTTCGAGCCCCATGAAAGACTAGGGCCTCGGATTTGTGTAGGGCCACCTCCAGGCCCAATGCCCGGATCCGGTGCACCACATGTGCCACGCCCGCAGTGGCGAGGTAGGCCGCCTCCCGATGCGTACTGCCACGGGCCAATACGAGGGTGTCGTCGGCGTAACACGTAACGCTGACCCCTCGCAGCGTGGCCCCGCGCAACACCCAGTCGTAACCAATGTTCCACAGGAGTGGCCCTAACACAGAACCCTGTGGAACACCGCACGACATTGCCCGCCTGCGCCAACCCTCTTTTGTCGGATAGGCGACGTCTCTTCCCGCAAAGTAGTCTGCGATGGTGTTCTGCAGGTACTCGGGCACGTTATGATACCGCAGTGCCGCCTTTATGGTCTCCCAGGGCAGGGTGTTAAAGGCATTGGAGATATCTAACGATACTGCCAACACCACCCCACCCCGGGAGGTCTCCTCCTCCGCGAGATCCCTTACTTGGGCAATCGCATCCAGCGTAGAGCGCCCAGGCCTAAACCCATATTGGCATTCGCTCAAGCCCGGCTCCATGCTCCTGACGAGACGGGCAGCGAGCACACGCTCAAAAAGCTTGCTAGTCTCGTCGAGGAGCACAATGGGACGGTAAGCCGACGGCTGATCGGGCGGACGCCCCTCCTTCCGGAGGAGCACAAGCTTGCCCGTTTTCCACCGTTGCGGGAACCGCCCTTGACTCAGGCACGCGGTGAAGAGGGCTAGGGCTTGGTCTCCAAGCTCCCCCAGCGCAATTGCCAATATGCGCCCCGGTATACCATCCAGCCCAGGGGCTGTCTTCTTTCTCCGTAATTTAAAGACAGCCGCGCCAAGTTCCGCCTCAGTTACCGGAGGCACCTCAGTTTCATCCTGGGGTCGCTCGAGACCGACCGCCATTGGGGGCGGCACAAATTCTTCCCGATCGGGAAACAGTGCTCCCACCACTCGTTCCAGGAGCTCTGGTTGGAGACTGCTAGTCAGCGGGGGGGACCAGGGTCGGAGTTTTTGTCTCACAACACGATACGGTCTTCCCCACGGATCTCTGTCGAGAGTCTCCAGCCATTCCGTCCACGCCTCTTCTTTAGCCTGCGCTATGGCTGTCTGCAGTGTTTTGCAGGCGGTTCTGTAGGTGGCGTAGAGGGCGTCCTCTTCAGCTCTATCTCGAACTTGTCTCCTCCTGCACCTTGTGTACCGGCGGCGCGCAGCCACACATTCTTTCCGCAACTGGCGGAGTTCCGGGCGCCACCAGTACACTTGGCGCTTGGGCGAAGGGAGTTTGGCCCTCGGCATTGCTGCGTCGCACACGCGCGTCAGTGAGGCGGCAAGATGTTCAGCCTCATGGTCGATACGGGCCACGCAGTTCGAACCCTAACCTAACCTAATTGAACTTATGGTTTGAGTTTTTTTTAATGCGGGGGGCTTCGCCCCCCGAGCCCCCCTTGTGGGGGGCTTCGCCCCCCCGTCCCCCCTTTTTCTTCTGTGCCCTTATAATTTACTAACCTAACCTACTTTTTGATAGCAGTTCGTTTTTGTTGGGGGACGCAGTTCAAACCTAACCTGACCTACTTTTTGATAGCCATTCGTTTTGGTAGGGGACGCAGTTCTAACCTAACCTACTTTTTGATAGCAGTTCGTTTTTGTTGGGAGACGCAGTTCAAACCTAACCTAACCTACTTTTTGATACATTATATCAATAATGGTTATGCCAATTGTATTTTATATGAAAATAACGTTATACCATAAGTTCATTATAGGAAATAAGCATTATACTTAAAGAATACTATATTAAATGTTATTCTATCAAATGATCATTATAAGAAATAATAATTATGTCATATGTAAATATATTAAGTGTTGTTATATGATTTAATAATTATATCAAATGAGCGTTATTGCGACTAATATTATACCAAAAATTTTTATAGCCATCGTTACGCACCCGAATTGAGCGACTCGAACCACCTTAGTTTACCACTTGAGATGTCCTCACTTTTCGCTGTATATCGGTTCAACTAAAGCATTATCTAATACTGACGGTACCAGGGTAGGAGAAGTGTGAGCAAGTTTAATTAAGGCGCGGTAGGACCTGGCTCGCATTTCACATACAAACTAGGGTCGGGCGGAATGCAGATTATTGCAGATTATCTTCGATTTCTAACATAAAAGTTTCGGTTATCAACCCAAACATGAGAGGATGCACTGCATGACTGTGAAATCATGATTGTCAGGTATTAATTTTGTCAGAAAAGGTAACTGGTGATGAACAAAATGAAAAAAAATGAAAAAAATACTTTATTTTATAGTGTTTTCGCGCTACTTTTCTATCGAGCGAAGTGTTCGCTATCGTGTTCTAAGTGAGAGGAAGCCCTAGATACAGTTCTGAATATTATTATATATGTTTTACAGTGACCTAAGAGTCAAATAAGTGCTCTAAAAATGATTTGGAAACTAGGCTTCCGTGCCCGATTCTGGTCTCACCTCGCCTTAACCGAAGCAAGCGTCGACTCCGCGCCCGCTTGGAGCCCGCGACCGCAAGGGCACTACTGTATGTACACAGCATGCTCCAGTCCGATCCACTCAGGGTGGGCCGGCTAGCGACCTGGTTCGACCCCAGGGAACGCCACGGCCGACCACCCGGTCATAGGATCGCTATGCCCAATAAGGGTTAGTCAGTTCTCAAAGTGTTGGAGCGCGACGTGTTTGCACTTCACTTACTTGTGCGGTTGATTAAAAGTAAGCCTTGTTTTTATACAAGATGAAGAAAATCTTAGAGCAACACGGTAAGGAGTCGACTTAGTGTATTTTATATTTCTATGTAAAGCACTGTCTAACACCGACGGTACCAGGGTAGGAGAAGTGTGAGCAAGTTTAATTAACCGAAGCAAGCGTCGACTCCGCGCCCGCTCGGAGCCCGCGACCGCAAGGGCACTGCTGTACGTACACAGTATGCTTGCTGGTTCGAGACGTGTTTGCACACCACTTGTGCGGTTGATTAAAAGTAAGCCTTGCTTTATAACAAGATGAAGTAAATCTTAGAGGAACACGGAGGGGAATCACCTCAGCATTTTCGGATACAGAATAGTTTCCCGGTTCGCTGCCTTTTCGCCAAATTACTTTTTCCATATGTTTCATTTTCCAACACACGATTTTCTCTGAAAACATATTTTTTTAGGATCCGTTGGCACCCTTTGGGTACGGAACCCTAAAAAGAACGCCTACGCGTGCCCCTAGTGTGCTCATAGATCATAGACCCCGCTCGTTCAACAGTTATCTTTAACCATGCCATTACAGCCATTTTACATTACCATGGGGTCCATATCAGGTCGGATGAATTTGAAAGCCATAATTCATCATTTGGCATAATGCCTTTTTTCTGAATACGTAAACTTTTCATGATTATTATAACACAAACCTAACCTAACCTATTTAACAGGTCCATGAATGGTCGGCTATAAGCCATTGAATCTTCGCTGTCCATTACTGGGCACTATTGTGCTTAACATATCCATGATCGGTGCCATCGCCTATATTTGGCTAGTTAGGTACAAACCTCACAACATAATTAAAAAACACATATTTCATAATCCATTAACCTTTTCCTTTTATAAACACCGGGTGTGTTCTCAAAACACTGTATTAAACAGCCCTCACATCCCACTATAAATAAAGATTAAAAACCGTGACTAGAATTTGCTAGCGAAAAAATAAAAATAACCCGAAGGGAAAAATACGATATTGCTTTTAAATATGAAATATTACGCCGAAAGTGTACCGGTATATGAAGAAAAAGGGTTCACCCTCGTCAGATAACGCGATGCGTCTTCATTGGGGAAACAATGAAATGGTATTAGGCGCGCACTTTGTTACATTGTGTTTTTGACCGGGTATGAAGAGATACGACCCTGGGTCGGCCCGGTGAGACGGGCTCAACGCTGACATTTAGTGTCCGACCGAAACTAGTTTGTACGGCCGAAACCGAAACCGAATTTCGGCTTCGGTCTTAGCTTCGGCCGAAACCGAAATTGAAACTTCCAATAATACAGGGTGATTACGGGGTCGTGGAGCAAGAAAGAAGCATTTAACTTACTTTCTCCTAAGGATCACGATAGGTTAGGACACCAGTCATTTTAGTCAGCAAGAAAACCTCCAATAAGTCGAGATCATGGTCACCCTACTATTTCCCAAGAAAACTTAAATGTCAAGTGCATGGACTTAACAATCGTTGCAGTAAGGTTGTTATGACGATAGGGTTAAAAGTAGGGTGACCACGCATTTTGAGTCAATAACAATTTTTAAATAAAAATACGTAAATAACGAATCATCTTTGTTTCAATTAAAATAAATACAGGTAGCATCGCAATCATTTACTGAGTCAGAAAAAAATGGTTGGGATCACGACCCCGAAATCACCCTGTGGATTGAATCGGGCGTTACTTTGCGGAAGTCCATGTTAAATAAAAACAAAAATATTGCTTTGCTAATCCGCGATATGATAACGTGTTAGATAATTAGTGCTAGTCCGTTATAAATACTTGCGTATTTCTTCATGCACTTACATACAAATAAATATAACAAACCACCACCAAAAATACAGAACTCGAGACGTGTTTTGCCTCTCTACTTCCATATAAGGCAGAGTTTTTAAACTGTGGTCCATGGACCCCTTAAGGGCCAATACAGACGGACTGCAACCTAACTGCAACTCCCTATGATTTGTATGGGAACTGCATCACAACTGCACGCTGACTGCGCAGTTGTGATGCAGTTCCCATACAAATCGTAGGGAGTTGCAGTTGGGTTGCAGTCAGTGAGTTTCTTAATATTTTTTTGGTCAAGGACGCTGATTATATTCGGAAAGGGTCTGTACGGTTTTTGAAACGTAGGGGTTTCAAAAACCGTAGGTACAGACTTTTCCGAATATAATCAGAGATAAAGAAAATCAAGGGCACTTGAGAGTTTGAGTTGTATGCATAGCCACGGACTCCCGGCTCCCGTATCACGAACTCTTAGGGCCGACACAGACGGACTGCAACCCAACTGCAACTCCATACGATTTGTATGGGAACTGCATCACAACTGCGCAGTCAGCGTGCAACTCAAACTTTCAAGTGCCCTTGATTTTCTTTATCTCTGATTATATTCGGAAAAGTCTGTACCTACGGTTTTTGAAACCCCTACGTTTCAAAAACCGTACAGACCCTTTCCGAAAATAATCAGCGTCCTTCACCAAAAAAATATTAAGAAACTCTGATTATAAGGTAATGTTTTCGTGCAAAGAAACAAAATCATAACAATCAGTCTTTATCTTTAAACAAAATACTAATCATTTAGTTTCTGATGTTTAAAGTAATAAATTACGTTAACGGATATCATATGATCACTTATTATTTTAAATAAATGATTGTGCTTTTTGAATAAAGACTGTCCGATCGCAGTGCGAAACTTCTCGAATTCAGTTTCGGTTACGGCCTCGTTTCTGCTAAAAAATGGTTTCGGTTGCCGCAACCGAAACCATTTTTTAGCAGAAACGAGGCCGGAACCGAAACCGAAATTTTGGTCGGACTCTACTGAGAACTCCTCAGCAATGAATACAGAAGCATGTTTTCTTAACTGATCAGCGATGGATATCAGAGTAACTGACTCAGTACCACTAACAGTTAAATGGTAAACTTTGTGACATTGTGTTTTTGACCGTGTGTTAAGAGATACGACCTGTTAGCTTGGTGAAACGGACTAAGCGCTGACATACAAACGAAGACACAGTTAAGTGACCATGAGTAGACCTTAATACATCGTAATAAGGGTGAAAAGTGGTCAGTTAGCAGTGTCTTCGATTGCACCTCGGCAATTAATATTTAAGTGTTTTTTTTTTACTTACTGATTCAGAACTATTCGGACCAGTATTAAATAAATAAAACCGACTGCGTATAAAAACTAGGTAGCAACCAAGGCCCTTAAAATAAATAGCCGGACGGAGCCTCGTTAGCAAAGAACTGAAGCATGTCTAGTCCGTCGACTGTGAACGTGTGCGTGCTGCTCGCAGTAGGAAAAAGCTAGTCGATGTGTGCGTACGGCTCGTAAGTACAAGCATCCGGCGGTAAAAAGTGGCTTCAGTTCTTTTTTGGCGAGGCTCCGTCCAGCTATTTATTTTAAGAACCTTGTTAAGTTTTTAGGGTTCCGTACCAAAATGATAAAAAAGGAACCCTTACTCTGTCTGTCCGTCTGTCCATCTGTCTATCTGTCTGTGTGCCCGTCTGTCACAGTCAGATATCTCGGGAACTACTGCTGCTATCGAATTGAAATTTGGAATAGTTTTAAAATTCGCTAACCCAAGCCTAATAGATAAAAAAAAAGTCTTATATCTTTTTTACTTTTCTTTAAAGGGGGCCGAAATGGGAGGTCTAATCAGTAATCATTTATTTATTCTATGCGCAGCAACTGGTCGCAGAAGCCGACCAAGCTACTGGAAAATCTAAAAAAAAAAAAAAAAAAAAAAAAAAAAAAAAAAAAAAAAAAAAAAAAAAAAAAAAAAAAAAAGTAATCAATTTTAAGTTGTGCTATTATATCAAATGAAAGGCTTATTTTGTAAATTCCAAAAGCATTTTTAGTTTTTTCTTGATCATGTAGGTACTTTTTGTTTAGGACGAAAAACGTTAAAAAAATACCATTCCCCTCCATTATCTTCGAAGTTACTGAACAGAAAAATCTATTATCATCCTATCATCCTAAATATTACAGGAAAAATATAACGGTTTCCCTAACTGGCACCGTTTTTTTAGAAATTTGCAAAAATCGCAAAACAAACTTATTTGCTCCTACTAAACTATCCGCCATACAGTTTTTTTGTACTATTCACGTATCTACTTACGAGTTTGTACGGAACCTTCGGTGCGCGATTCCGACTCGCACATGACCGGTTTTTTTACCAATTCTAAACCGTTACAGTTACAGTTGCCTCTTCAAAAGTGTTCAAAATTGATAAACCAACATTTCAGCCATTTTGTTTATAATGTGATAACATGATAAGGCATTCGTAAAATTCATAATCCAATTTCAAATTGTTTTTAATCGGTCTGATTTCAATTTCAGTATACGCGGCTAATCAAATCATGGCGAGAGACACTTGTGACCCGGCCCGCTCGCAAACTGCACGGCAACATGTTTGCCGGTCTACTGTTTTTTGCCTTCTTCGTTATGCTTGTTGCTGCAAAACCTATAGAAAAAGCTTTATTGCCGAGTGGAGTTTCAGAGATTTGCGATGTCGACCCTGTACACCCTTCCCAAGTAAGTACTTCAACCACAGAAATACATCGAGGTCGAAAAAGATAATGTACCTGGCGTACTAAAAAGAAGTGGCGGCGGCGTCCTTTGCACGCCGTCAACTTCAGTTTCCTTCAATATTATCATCAGATTTGAAAACGACTGTCGTTAGGTGGCCGTGTCGCCACACACTTGTGTGGTTTTATGAAAGCCGAAGGCTTAAATATGTACCGTAAAATGGGAGGAGGTTGGGACAAAACAGACATTTAAACCTCGATAAAAGTTTTACATGTGCCAGCTTGATATTTATATATGAAAAATATTCCAGCCGTATCAGTTTTAGTTTTTTAGATATTAAACTGTCGTTCGGGTCCAACCACCGGACGGAACGCACCGCATCCGACGGTCTCTCTCTACCTATCGCATACGTACTAACCCGTGCTTATTCTGGTCGCTGGCTAAGGCACCCCTTTTTTGCGGTGGGAAAATGCATTACGCATACCCACCCGGGCCTAGGGAGGCCAGATGTTAGTTGGGGGGTTATGTGGGGCTCTCTCCTCTCGCGCTGGCTAAGCCCCCTACAAGAGGGCTGAAAGCCACGCGCTGAAATCGCGGAGTGAGTCGCTCCTGGTGTTGCTCTAAGGCAGGACTTTCCAACCAAGGGGGCACGCCCCCCTTGGGGGAGTAGAGAAATCTCAGGGGGGCGTAATAGGTACGCTGTTCCGAATTGCCATTCAAGTCGTCGCTGCTATACAAGTTTCGACAAGTTATAGTGTCATAATGTGTGTTTCTTATTTTTGTTGAAACTTAAGGGTGGCATGAAAATATTATACACCGTTGGTACGAGTAACCCGACAAACTTTAACTATAGATTCTAACAACTATTAGGAGTAAAAAATTATGTGATGTATAGTCGAAAAACGCTTACTTTCAGAGATATTCATTATTTTTTAAATGAAAACTCTCAAGTGTGTAACAAGCCGTAATAAATGTGACTAAGATAGTTTTACTATTTTTTTAAAATCCTTTAACTAACCAGCAATTAACCTTCGCAGTATGTGATGGTAAGCGACTACGAGGCCAAAAAATTGACCTTTCGTTTCCATTTTAGCTTTTTTTTTCTTTTTGATAACTTTTCCTCCAGTAAGGTCATGTTTATAACGAGGAGCTGAATTTACTGATTTATTTTGTTCCATAAGACTATTAAAGTAAAATGACAATATTCGACCCATGTTGATATAACATTATTTACTCGTCACACCACCAGGAATTCATGGCTAAAGTATGTCGGTATAGTCCCTCCCACCCTGTATAGTTGGTTCGGGGAGGCTCGGCGAAATAAAGGTTGGGAAACCCCGCTCTAAGGTTTGAGGCAAGTAATTTGTTTTTCAGACAACTTGTCTGCCGATACACAACTTTGAGAGGCGGAGGAACCAGGAAAAGACGAGGAGTACCTCATTTACTTTGCGCGCCGCCGACTCCGACTCCGATGAGCAGCCGAAGGGAACAACACGGTGTGGTGGGAAGGCCATATGCAGGACTGTAGATTTTAAAATTTAGAATTTTAGTATGAAATTTTTTTCACCGTCCAAATTTTGACAGTGGATTCCTTAGCGAAAATAGAAAATACGCGTTTTTTTCAGTCAGTTTCTATCAGTACTAAAATATTGAGAAACAACAGCTGAAAGATATCCTTTAAATTACGTTTGTGGATAGTGCGGTAGCGCACTGTGCGGGAGCCGGCAACGGGCCCCTCCCCGCTCCCGCGTTGAGTCGCCCAGGCAACTTACGCCTCGATACGCTTAATCCTCCCGTTAGTAATTATTTTTCGGACAGCACATTTTATGGTGAAAATTTTATCTACACGTTTTTCTTCAGAAGTGGCATCTTTTTAATTAATGTCTAGGAAAAAATTGGACGGTCAATAAAATTTCACCCTGTATGATCGTTTTAAATAAAACCGATATTCATTTACGTTATTTTACTTAAAAGCGTATTATTTTAGAAGAAAACTGGTTTTACACATCAAATCTACGACACTAGGAAATGGACGAGATACTACATGTTTAAACATCATCATCATCAGCCTATATGTATACGTCCCACTGCTGGGAACAGGCGTACTCTCATAGGCCCATACTACACGGGCGGTTCTCCCGCCGCGGGAAACCGCTTCTGAACCGCACTGGACACAATTTAATATGAAGTTGTATGCTGCATACTACACTGCGCGGTTTTCCGCCGCGGTTCACAGGCGGGAGAAATACGACCGCCGCATGCAGCGTCAACAGTGTTGCCAACTCCGAATTTCATTCAATGCTAAAATTTTGCTGAAATTCTGCTAAAATTATCCTAAAACTTTATAAATTCTGCTAAAAAATATGCTAAATAAAAAAAAGCATTATTCCTTCAAATTTAATGTATTGTGATTATTACAGCTTTACAGTAATCCTTTTTGTGGCCCATACTAAACTTTCAGCAAAAAAATTGCTAAAGATACCTAAGTAAATTAAGAATGTCAATGTATTAATCGACATTTTTTTTTATATTGCAATCAAAGTAACTTTTTTACTACAGCATACAAACATCATCATCATCAACTGTTCAAAGGTTAACTGAAAGAGATCCCTTAAAGAGATAAGTTTACCTTAGTACATATACCTTTATTTTGCAACCCTGTTCTGTACTTTGTTTTATTTTATACAATAAAGTGTTTACATAAATACTTACAATTATAATGTCAACAGAGATATAGTGTACTATAAAATTTCTAAATGTAAAAAATTATGCCAAAAATTATGCTAAATGCTAAATGTAAAATAATTCTGCTAAACCAGTCCAAATTATGCTAAATTTAGCACTGAATCTGCTAAATTGGCAACACTGGCGTCAAACCGCCGCTGATATCCGACGCTTTGAACTACACGGGCGGTTTCCCGCTATTATTACGTCATTCTGCGCGGGACCTTGGCGCGCTCGTCGTTCGTGCGCTTGCGTGGCTAGTGTCGAAATGAACAAAAGACAGCGATAAACCGCGTCCCGTGTAGTTTGATGGTCTGCGGCAGGTTTGTCGAGCGGTTTCCCCGCGGCGGGAGAACCGCCCGTGTAGTATGGGCCATAGACGAGAGTGAACGGGCTGTAGTCCCCACGCTAGGTAGCCTACTGTAGATTGGGGACTTTATATTAACTTTTGAATCTTTTCGCGGATGTACGCAGGTTTCCTCACGCTGTTTTTAGGGTTCCGTACCTCAAAAGGAAAAAACGGAACCCTTATAGGATCTCTTGTCTGTCTGTCTGTCTGTCACAGCCGATTTGCTCCGAAAGTACTGAACCGATTGAGTTGAAATTTGGTACATAAAATAAGGGTAATGATAAGTACAAACACGGACGTGTCACGGAAATATCAACTAGAAAATTTAAAAAAAAAAAGTTAGCAAACTATATCGTGTGACACATCAAAATGAACTCAATGTGAGAACTTCAAATATTTTTTTTATAATTTTTAAATTAATAGTTTTGAAGTTATATGTATAAGCAAGTAGGCAATGAATTAAAAAAAAACAATGAAAAATAGTCCTGTACCTACAGATTACGGGAAAATTATAAGAAGTCTGTGCAGTAAAGTATAATTGTGTTATATTGTTTTGAACTTACGGAACCCTCTCCACGCGAGTCTAACTCGCACTTGTCCAGTTTGTCATGATCAGGACTATATCGATCGAGTTAAATGTTTTCAACGGGCGATGTGAGCTTTCACAATAGTCTGAATCACCGAAAAACAGGTTTCTTGTGTGGGTACCCCCTTTTATTTTATTATTTGTTATTATAGTGGCAATAATTAGAAATACACATTCTGTGAAAATTTTAAGCCTCTATCTAGGTTCAAAAGGTACAGCCCTGTGACTGACGGACAGACGGACAGCGGAGTCTTAGTAATAGGGTCCCGATGGCATCCGTTGGGTACGGAACCCAAAAATCCGCCATTTTGTTTATTTTAACGAACTTCATACCCAGTGACACTTGCGCCATCAAGACGAATCTAATGATGTATCATTTATCAAAATCGGTTGTGCCTTTGTGTAGTTACGAGCGGACATAGGAACGGACATACATACATAAATACATACATACAGGTTAACACATAACCCTCCTTTGGGCTTCGCCGCAGTCGGGTATAAAGATACAATCGACTAGATCTACTATGTCCGTTCCTATGTCCGCTCGTAACTACTCAATGGCACAACTGATTTTGAAAAATGATACATCATTAGGTTCGTCGTGATGGTGTTCGCGCCATCAAGACGATTAAAATGGCGGATTTTATGCACTTTTATGCCACACCTGTCCATAAAGTGGCTTTTTCCGCACGCTACGCGTTCGGAAAAGTCACTTTCTGACCAAGTGTAGACATAAAATGATGTACACAACACGGGAGGTAATAAAGAAAGCCCTCGATCGCATATATACGTCCCTCGCCTGCGGCTCGGGCCACAAACATCTGCGATCTCGGCCATTCTTTATATTACCACTCTAGTTGTGTATACTATTAAAGGGCACCGCGGTCGGGTATTAAGGTAAAAATGTGGTTATTGATAGTGCGTATACAATAGCTGTTATAAACGTTATAAAATAAATAAACATCGGGGGACAATCTTACACAAATCGAGCTATTCCCAAATTACGCAATGCTTGTACTATGGGTACTAGACGACGGTTTACATACTTATATTGATAAATACATACTTAAATAGATAGAAACCATCCATGACTCAGGAACAAATACTCGTGCTCACCACACAAATATTTGCCCCTACCAAGACTTGAACCCGCGACCTCTTGCGTCGTAGGCGGTGGCACTCCCACTGAGCCAAACGTGTCGTCCCAACAACACGATAATATTTACTAACATATCATAAAACTCATAGTAATTAGGTATGACGTGTTCGATAACAAATGTTCACGAACACTAATATAAGAACATACATAATATGAGTTCAGAGAAGTCTATACTCTATTCCCCATAACAGCACTAGTGTCGTTATAGTCACTTTACGTTATTGCTAGCAGCCACAGACTTCTAAATCTAGGTTAAACTTAGGTCGAGGATTAAGCGCTCAATTTTAACTTTACGGTAAAAATGCACAACTACCAACTTAACAAACAATTAAATTCCTACGGTTTTTAAGAAAAACAAGACTTTCCGAACTAAATTCATTGATGCCAACATAAAAAAGTATTTTTGATTTGAGTACCTATATTTTAAATAAAAAAAAAGTTTACCATAGACACATACTGTCAGTCAAACGTCATATTTGCCTTGTGTCCAGGTTATGATTAATTTTGTATTTTATAATTTAAAACCTAGTCGTAGAAAAAGTATTGTATGCAACGTTGTATAATTAAGTCTCTATTTGCAATACTCGCCGCGTTCGCGGCTCGTATCGCAACTCACGCAATTCGCATTTTTTGAACCCACTGCAACCAATACTATTATATAACATTTATAACCGCTAGCGTGGAAGCACCATCAGACAAAACTTTTAGTATCGATAAGTACATACAGACTCTCATTTTGATGATAAATTTAGATTAGTGGGAGTTACACTGCCTTCGAAGCTAGAGGTCCCGGATTCAAATCCTGGTAAAAGCAAATATTTCTGTGATGAGCACGAATATTTGTTCCTGAGTTGTGGATGTTTTCTAGCTATTTAAGTATGTATTTCTCTATATAAGTATCAGTGGCGTGGCGTAAAAGGTATGGGCAAGCCGATGAAGATTTAGTGCACATTTTCCTTAAGAGCTGACAATAAGGTGCACAATTGCCTGATATTAGGCAAGCCGGTGGGAATCGAGTTCTTTGGACGCCCCGCTACTGATAAGTATGTTTGCTTAGTTTGGGATTAGCTAGATTTTTGTAAGATTGTCCCCCGATATTTATTTATTATTTTTTATCCTTTGAATTGGAGTTTTCAGTAGGTAAAAACAAGAATCCCCAGCATAACGAGACGTGGGAGAGACATTGAGAGATTCGCAGTCGCGCGTAGCTAACTGTCACTCCGCGTAAACTTCGTGTCATATCACTGGCTCAAATTACGACACAAAAGAAAAAATTCGCTCTTCATTTAGAGTTAGGACATAAAATGAACACCCTGTATACATTGCGAAGATATCATGTTATTCATTCTGTATTCTGTTACTCGGAAAATAATAACGTAGTTATTTTATTTCACAAGGTACTACGGAGATACCATATGACAGAAACACGATGTTTCTTTATTAGTTTTTTAATGCGGGTAAATTACATTTTTAGGGTTCCGTACCAAAATGGTAAAAAAGGAACCCTTATGGTGCGTTCAAAAAAATACCATTCCCCCCTATTATCTTCGAAGTTACTGAACAGAAAATACTGTAATAATTACCAATTATTAATATCATCCTAAAGATTACAGGAAAAATAAAACGGTTTTCCTAAATTGCATCGTTTTTTAGAAAATTTCAAAAATCGTACACATACTTATTTGCTCCTACTAAGCTAACCGCCATACAGTTTTTCATGAACGATTCACGTATCTACTTACGAGTTTGTGCGGGACCCTCGGTGCGCGAGTCCGACTCGCACTTGACCGGTTTTTATGTAACGTATACCCGCTCCGCTGGGTGCTCCGGTGGTCGAAGGGTAAAGACGCTGGGCTGGAAATCCAGGGGTTCGATTCCTGGTCTGTACCATAGATGAGCGCCATTTAACTTTTCTACGCACTTTGGTTTCTTGTATCTATATAATTATGTATGTAAGTTACTACATATAGATTTATTTGTTGGGCTAGACAGGTGTTGACTTGATAGTTGTGACATGTATACTTGTCATTCTCCAATAGTACTGATGTCATGATGACATCGACGACATTGTCATCTAAAGTGTTAGACAAAAGGGAAAAAATGAGAAGTAAGATATTCATGAACGAAGAGCCACAATGAAATCTGGGGGCACGGCAGTGCCCCCGCCAAGTCGAGCTGAACGAAGGGACGGCCGTACCATCCTTTTCGCGAAGCGATTCAGGCCATTTTCAGCCTCCCGTAATTTTGTTTTGGCTAAAGCTGGAGCCCTGAATTTTCAAGGATATAAAGGGCATAATAAGGCTTGAATATATTCTCAATAACATTTAATCTGAATTTGCAGTTTAAGAACTATTGCACGTCAAAGTTCCTTAGTTTTATCACTGACTGACTGAGTGATTATCATAATTCTAAGGTACTTCTAGCAGACCCACAAGCTTCAAATTTTAAGCATAATTTGTTTTTAGCCTGTCAAGTCATGCAAAATCTATGCAGGAACGCAGTTTTTTTTTTAATAAATGTATTTCTTCTTTAAAATGAGCTAAGTTAAGGATTAAAGGCAGTTTCCCTCCAGGGCCTGTAAAATTTTTACAGCCTGTCTGAGTTATTACATATTCGGAATCAGCGAAATTTACTGATTCCGAATACCTATGTAAACATCTTAGTGTCGAAAAAAAAAAGTTAGACGTGCCCTTTTGCGTTATGGCGGCAGAAAAAAGGATCAATAAAACGATATTAAACATGTTACATCTGGCGGCCGTCTAAGCGTTCTCGGCTGTCAGTAAATATTGTCCACATTTGGCACGTGCGCGTATGTATTTATTTGTGAGGACAGACAAAAACCGACGTTCGGACGGGGCATGAAGAAAGGGGATTAACCCTCGTCAAGCGGGCGGCCGTTATAACTGACGGGAAAACAACTCGGCACGATGGACCTTGAGGTGCAGCTAATGTGCTAGGAAACCTACCAGTGCACGTGGGTGAATCAACTTTTCTTTGCCACCAAAATTTCACCTTCTCCGACTAAAATTGAAAAGAAATCTTTATTCGGATATTTTTTGAATAAAGTGTCTGCTCATTTTAAAGACAGATAATAAAGCTACGTAATGCAAATATTTTTTATTACAATTTGTTTATTATAACTTGTTTATAAGCAGTGACCCAGCGGACACAGCTGTCCCCCACTTTTGTATGAAAATAAGGGTTCGTTCGCTGGGTCACCCCCTATTTATTCGTTAACGAGTTTTATTTTTATTTTTACCTAATCTATCTCTAGATGTAAGATCTTGTTACATTTAAGTTATGTTAAAATATGCAAAAGGTGACCAAATAAGGAGAAAGTGCAAAATGTGTAAATTTATAAGCTGGAGTAGAACAAATCATAAACTGCACGACCATACAACGTCTCCCATATTGTTTAAAAGTCATACTGTATTGTTAGTCATAATTATCGAATGTCATACAACTTATTTTCTACAAAACCGTCATGTTTTCAGAATTGTTTTAACAAACGTAACCTAACGTTTTGTTTTCTATATGCTAATTGCTAACGTTTTTAAGTTTCCTAAAAATATTACAGTCTTACTGAAACATTATGATTGTCCCCTAATATTTATTATTATTATATTTATTTATTATACTTTATGACTTTCGACAATTATAACTAACAATACACTATGAGTTATAACTTTATGGGAAACAAGGGATCCCGTTTAGGTTTACATCAAGGACCTTAAAATGAATAGCCGGACGTAGCCTGGCTAACAGCTAACTGAAGCACCTCTAGTGAGCCGGTCGCTCAACGCTGGTTGATGTGTGCGTGGTACACATAGTAAGCCTACTATGTGCACCACGCACTACACTGGTTACTGCACAACACGGGAGGTAATAAAGAAAGCCCTTGATCGCATATTTACGTCCCTCGCTTGCAGCTCGGGCTCTTGCATCTGCGATCTCAGCCTATCTTTGTTTTACCACCCTAATTGTGTAATGTACTATAATTTCAGTACCAATAGGTACTTTTCTTTTTCCATATTGCAGTTTTCTAGACCCGGAGTATCTGAGTCAAGCCGTGGACGAGCGGACAGACCGCTCAGAGGATTTCGTCCACAATCCTACTTCGTTACCTTCTTAACTTGTCCTCTTTGTCATTTGGTCCACTGTTATGTTCGTCAACATTCCTATATCGTCACGTTACATTATACGGTCCACAGTGCTAACTCGTCCACATTCCATTGGCGATTGATGTGTTGATGTTTCGTGTCATTGACATGTAATTTGTTTTATATTTAAATACCATTATTGTAAAATTACATTGATAAATTGATGTAAATACTATGCTAGAAATGTTAAAATTATGACTTGTAAAATGCATTTACTTTTATCAATAAATGATCTGTATCTGTATTCCTGTATCGACCAAAGTGCCAACTCGTTAATGTTCTTCATATATTCTCGGGATCATCCAAATTGTTTTATAAATTAGGCTCGGGTATTTATGCCAAGATCCAAACGTTTGATAAGATTAATGTGGACGAGTTGCGACTGTGGATCAAATAGCACTGTCGTTGATAAACGAAACTGGACGAATTAGCGCTGTGAACCGTATAGGAATGTGAACGAGTTAGCACTGTAGCACGCAATGTAGACAAAATGAAATATCGACGATATAAGAATGCGGACGAGTTAGGAAGGTGACAATTAAGGAATTGCATACTGACGACATGGCATTGCGTAAGATTTAATAAGGTAACGAAATAGGATTGTGGACGAAGCCGCCCTGAGCCGGCCAGACTAGCGGACGAGGTGAAACTTGAAGCTTTCCTTGTAGACTAGGTACGGAGCCCTAAAAATACCGTTAAATATGAAAGAAAATAATTTTCTGAAGTATAATTATGATTATTTAAAGTAGGCCGGGAGATGGATTTATTAAATTTCATTTTCTACCTAGTTCCTTTATCAAGTTCTATTCATAGATATTTAATTTTTGAGCGCCTTCTTAATAATAATTACATTTTTTTTTGTTGAAAATATTAAAACTAAAATTGGTTTTATTTTTATCTCATTTTGGTTGATACCACTGATTCAAAGACGAAGAGAGAGTGGCAGAACAAATCTTTTCAACTGCTGAAAAATTATCAAATGCTTTGAGATAATTTAGAACACAATACCCAAGTAGCACACAAGCTGTATAAAAGCTTATACAGCTCTTATAGCGCCTAAACTGGAGGTATAATAGCAGTATAAGCTTTTATACAGCTTGTGTGCTACTTGGGTAGTACATTACACGGTTAGGGTGATAAAACAAAGAAAGACCGAGATCTCAGATGTTTGCGGCCCGATCTGCAAGCGAGGGACGTAAATATGCGATCGAGGGCTTACTTTATTACCGGCCGTGTTGTGTAGGTACATATTTTATGTCCACACTTGGCCAAAAAGCCGCTTTATGGCCAGGTGTGGCATAAAGACTATTTTGGTGCCCAGCTCTTATGCCTGCAATAAATATTATACATTTAATGAAACTGCATTGCGGAAAACTTACCATGAAATTTTAATATTAATTTAATTACTCGCTTCGAGCATGGGTAACGGAACGTAAACACATTTATATGGTTCTGCAGGCTTACTAGCAAAGCAGCAGCAGTAGGGTTAGCAGGTTTAGTAGCAATTCATTTATTGTTTTAATTCTCTCGGACGAAACCCTTACCCACTGTATACTTCAGAAGCCATAGAAATGAATTAGAAAATCTAATAATAATGGGATAATGAATTGTTCTAATACCACCAAGTGAAATGGAAAATTTATGTTTTCCATTACTAAATTACACTTTTGGCGTCAAACGCTATTATCGAGATAGTAGGAAACAGTGTGTCGATTTGTATGGGAACCAAGCGTGTAACGTTTTTCGCTTGGCGTTTGATGCCAAAAGTGTCATTTAGTGATGGAAAATATAAATTTTCCATTTCACTTGGTGGTATTTGAACAATTCATTATCTGATTATTATTAGATTTTCAAATCTGATAATAATATTGACGGAAACTGAAGTCGACGGCGTGCAAAGGAGGTCGTCGTCGCTTCTTTTTAGCACGCGAGGTACATACACTTTTTCGTTCTACCTCTATATATTTCTGTGGTGAATGCTCTTGATGTAACAAAACGTATAAAACCCACAAAACTGCTGTAAAAATACACATACACATACAATTATTGCATTACAAAAATCGCAAAAAGCGTATCAGGCTACACGAATTATTACTTTTGTTAACCTGACACGCTTAAGTAAGACACGCTGGCTCAATTTACCGTAAAAAAAACAAATAATTATCATACATACACAAAGGTCAGGGCTTAACCCGCGTCACGGGACGGACGGACGGATTACAACGGGCTGAATTGATCAATAGCAGTTATTACAATGATAGAGTACGAAAAGAGTTGGGTTGGATTGTTGAAGGCAATTTCTTGTAAGATAAGGGTATTCTGTATAAGCGTTTGAATAGGCCCCGGCTTGGCCTAAAGATTTTGAGGTTGCTTTGTAAATGGATGAAATATTGTACGTTTTGCTTGAATCTAGCTGACTTAAATCGTTTATTATGAACCTATTTATATGGGTATGTGTGAATCGTCATCATCATTTCAGCCAAAAGACGTCCACTGCCGGACATAGGCCTTCCCCAAGGATCTCCACGATTGTCAGCTTTGTGCTGCTATTATCCAGCGGCTTCCCGCGCTTTTCACCAGATCGTCGTTCCACCTTGTCAAGCCTATTGTCAAGAACCGTTAACTCATTATTGGACATTTACATCAATTGCTCCAGGAACGAACGAAACGGGTAGCGCACCTCAAATGGAAGTGGTCTGGACAAGTGGCTCGAAATGAGGTGTCTTGCTTGGTGAAAGCGTATCCTGGAATGGAAACCGTGGCGAGAAAAGCCTCAAAGACGACTACATATGCACTGGAAAGATTACGTGAGAGTAGTCGCTGGCTCGAATCGGGTACGAAGGGCGCAACACAGAGAGGAATGAAGAAATTTGAAGGAGGCCTAAACCATAATGGCTATCTATAATTGCGACACCATGTTTGTTGGTTTGTCTGTCTATTGTTAAATTGTACATTTTCCATTTTTCTGACAATTCCTCTGTCGTTCAGAGCGGCAGGACCTTAAAACATCTTGCAATACCTATACAATAATAGTAATGAATATTTTTTTTTGTTTAAGTAACTTTTCAGCTACTTGATACAGATATTTGAGATTAACAAAATTAACCCGGAGGCCTTGTAACATGAGACATATAAATCATTAATGGAAAATCTCAAAGTGCAAACTTTAGCAGTTGCAAACTGCGGCCGCGCACGCCCGAACTTCGCCGAAGTTGCCCGAACTCGCACGAACTTATGACGCCTAACTAACCACTCTATAATTGACTGCCAAATGTTAGTCGCTTCCGAGAGATTTCTGTTTACCAACTTCGTATTTATTGTGAGTGTATTAGCGAAGTATTAAGGAGCTGGCGTTGCTTTGTCGCGGATACGTAACAGTTTGCATTGAACTTTATACACGGGAAGATAAACCATAAAAAAGTTCTTTTAACACTGTTTTCGGATGATGCCCTCATAGTTTTATGATTTAATTACAAATGTTTCAGATGTTTCCCTATACTTGTAGTATAAGACAGTATTACATTTATTCTTTCGAAATATGTCTGCGGTCACCTTATTCCTCTGGCCCATTTTCATACTAAATGTATGGAGACAGAGGAATAAGTCGCAGACATATTTCTGAAGAATAACCCATTACTTGCCAAATTTCATAGTTCTAGATCAACGGAAAGTAGGTACCCTTTGGGACAACAAAGTGTTCCGTTTTTTTCCTTTTGAATACGGAACCCTAAAAATAAGTATAAAATGGATTTACCCTACTACAACCCGGATAAAATGTCAACTTCTTAGTAGTCAAAGATATTTACTTATTTTCCTGACATCGTGATCCGTTTACGTAAGGAATCGTAACAACGGTATGATTCGTTTTCGTCACCTAAATTATATTAAAGCTAGATCAATCAAAGTTCCCCAGGGCTCAATTAATCAAAATATCATAAAGCACCTCAATTTTGAATGTAAAATAAGCTTGATAATTGAGGAAATAGCCGTCTTTTTAGGGTTCCGGGCCAAAGAAACGGAAGTAAAACTGTTATAATACCACTTTGTTAGTTTTCATGATGTTCTCTGCTCACTGTAGTTCACCCCTAAATACTTTTACAAAGAATGATCGCCCGGTTTTTGCCTTCAATGAAATATATAAACGTTAAATTCATTCATTGGTTTTAGAACATGTGCAAAAATAAACTATAGTACATTACTTATCTAGGGCGGTAAAATAAAGAATGTCTCAGATCGCAGGTATTTGACACCCGAGCCGAAGGCGTCTGTTAGCATGTCTTTGCTTAGATCTTTTCGCTGTAAATGACTAAATAACGCAATACGCGTACAACTTAATCTTAAAAACCTTGTCAATGCCCAAAACCAGTGGCAAATATTGACAGCCAGCGCCATTGCTCTCGCTCCGTGTTTGTGTAATGAGGCCCTCCCGTTCAGCCCACAGTCCAAGCACTGACAGTTGCTCAACGCCCAGGATGCGTCCAAAAAAAACTTACTCGGTGGAGTCCGACCGAAATTTCGGTTTCGATTTCGGCCTAGTTTCGGCAAAATAACCGATTTCGGCATAGTTTGAGGTTCGGATGCCATCCGAGGCTCCGTGCGGCTATTTATTTTCAGGTAAGGACCTGAGGCTACTAGTATTCCTCGCTCATGCCCAAAATACCTCATTCTCGATATATCAGATTCTCCGTATACCAGATTCCCAAAATAATACATCCAACAAAATCATTTAGATCCTTGAGTAACCTGTGATTTTATAATCTAGTGTAACGGGAATGTGGTAAGACAGGAATCTGGTAAATCGAGAATCTGGTATTTTGGAAATGCGGTATTTTGGGCATGAGCGACACAGACGCGCCGCTAGCCTGTCGCACCGTTAGAATGAAAGCGACCTAATTCAAAAATTTTGATAATTTAATTTCAATCTTAAAATTACCTAATACGGTTTTAACTCAGTTGTAAAAAAATGGATTAGGCCGCTTTCATTCTAACGGTGCTCTGTGTCGAGCCGCGACGTTGTCGTTCCGATGCCGAAAAGTGTGCATTACAGTTTACAGTATGGAGTTTCTTAATAAGCGGCTCGAGTTGAGCCACCGCCCCGTTCCGCTGCCGAGCTGTATCTATGTGTGCTATAACCTAATATGTTTTCGCCGGCCGACTGTAAGCGTTTAGACTGTGCTCACCTCCGTTCAACCACACAAAGAAACGCAGCTAAGCCTTTCAGGGAAATGAACAAGGGAACTTTGTAATTAACAAGTCATTTGCATAAGATTTGAGTTGACTAATTGCTGGAATTTGGGGAAAATAAAACAGCGAGCAGTGGCGGAGATAAATTGAGGGCTTTGCGAGGAACGCCGAATAAATAAATAGGTAACAAGACGAACTGGGGCAAGCGGCTGGTAAAATAATTGTTAGGTTTTTTAGGGTTCCGTATATCAAAAGGAGAAAACGGAACCCTTATAGGATCACTTTGCTGTCTGTCCGTCCGTCCGTCTGTCTGTCCTGTCAAAACCCTTTATCTCGGGAACGCGTGGAGGTATCGAGTTGAAAATTAAACCATATAGGGGAGACCGGGTATGGTTGTCTCACGGGTTGTTTGTCACAGCAGCCATTAAATAATACGAAACGAAAGAATAAGTGCATCGATTGGTGAAGTAGGGAAGGAGGTGAAGCTCTTGTGATCTTTTAACACTGATTTAGCGCCTGATGGGAAGCGATTACAAGACCAAAGCTGAGCATTTCTAAATATTTTACCCATTTTTTTATTGTGTACCTAATTTTCTGTGTCTTAGGGCACGGCAGTGCCCCTGCCAAGTCAAGCAATATAAAGGCACGGCCGTACCATCCTTTTCTCGAAGCCATTCAGCCCATTTTCAACGTCCTGTAATTTTGTGCGGGCTAAAGCTAGAACCCTGAAATTTCAGGGATATATAGGGCACAATAAGACTTAAGTATATTCTCCATAACATTCAATTTGAACTTGTAACTTAAAAACTATTGCACGTCAAATTTCCTTAGTTTTGTCATTGACTCACTGACTCACTGACTGACTGACTGATGATCATCATAACCGTGGAGGAACATTAAATACTTCTCAAATAAAGAATCCTCCCTCCACGGGTAAATAATAGGCAAGTCGGTGGGAATCACGTTCTGTGGACACCCCCCACCACGCTAACAGTCGTAAAAATAATATAAATTCGATTCCCATAGTGCAATCCATTCCGTGCAAAATAATCTTAATCAAAAACAAATGAAACGATTCAGAAAACTTTGTCAGCCTTCAATAATAAATTAGAATCGCATAATAAAATACACTTGAAGACAAACAAAACGATTCTAAGGAATCTTTAACGTATAATTTATAAGTTTAGATAATAAACTATACAATTATAAAACAAGTAGGTACTTTTAAGAATTTTGACACCTTTTTTATACAACGTAAACAAGCATAGGCGGGTCATACAGAAAATCGATAAAAAAAGTGTTCATGTTGCATTAAAATTCAGTTTTGACCAATTCAAAGTTTAATGTTTTTTTTATTGAATATTTCTCTTCAAGACAATTCATTTTTGAATATTTTAATAGCAACAACATATGATAACATAAGATAAATATTAATTATTTTGCAAAAAGTCTCCTTCTGTGGACTGTTATACGGTGAGGTATTTTTCTTTAAGTACTCATTAAAATTATGTAATCGTCATTTATTCTTTTTGCTTTGCATGGATTGCGATGAACAATCCATTCAGTTAGCCACTACTGGTATTAGAAAAAAATATATATGTCTACGTTCTTTAAAAAAGTTAATACTTTACCTGTTATACACTTTTGAATCTTTTCTGTGGGCAAAATAAATCTGTTACAAAAGTCAGACGTGTGATCCTATCCGTATTTTTTTTTGCATTGGCAACACCAGCAGTCTTGTTGATACTTTCCCATAGTTTGTTGGATGTGAACACGCATAATACGTTGAAAAAAAGTTTTTTTTAATTTGAAAATAGTGATGTAAAAGATCGGTGCGTCTTTCCTGTTCATCGTATATATCGGTAAATGGTAAAATGAAAAATTACTTATGCACTGGCCCTTAAATATCATAGGGAGTATTTATTGCATATCTAACTAAACTAAATCTAACCTAAAATTTGATCGAGATAAAATTAATTTTTGAATGTACCGTCTCTTCTGTGGCCATCTTTCCTGTGTCCAATAAGTCCACAGAAGAGATTAATGTCCACAGAAGTGACATATTTATATTTATTTATACTCTTTAGATCAATTTTAGATAAGGGACAAATCATGTGATCATTCTAAAGTATTTCAACTCAACACTCCCAAAGTAAAAGCTATCCTACTACTTTAATAATTGTTTTTGTTATCTTCTGTGGTCAATATGATCTCTTCTATGGTATGTCCACAGAAGAAGATGTCACATCTGTGTAAGATTTAGAATATTGTTCTTTTTTCTTAAAATATGTAATTTTTTGACAGAATATTGATAAGGGACAAATCATGTGATCATTTTAAAGTATTTCAACTCGACACTCCCAAAGTAAAAGCTATCCTACTACTTTAATAATTGTTTTTGTTATCTTCTGTGGCCAATATGATCTCTTGTATGGTATGTCCACAGAAGAAGATGTCACATCTGTGTAAGTTTAAGAATTTTATTTATGTTTTTATAAATACTATACTTACAGTTATATAATTGTAATGGGATACATAATGATACACAAAACAATCACTTTATCCCAAATGTTTCAGATTTAGTGTAACGAGCTACATTTGATAGCAACATTTGCTATCTTATATGGACAAATTTGATCTCTCCTGTAGTACGACCACAGATCAAGACGTCAATTCTGTGTACATTTAAGAATTATTTTTTTATTCCTTATTCACTCAAATTAAGCAAAATATATTATTATTATAACAACCAGCATACACTTAAGAAGTATTTCAATCATATTGACTTAACATACATCGTCCTCTACTATATAAGTGAGTTACTTTAGTGATCTTCTGTAGCCATGCTTAATCTCTGCTGTGGACGTACAAGAACAAAAATACCACTTTTCACCTTTAAATTTAGAGACTGATCTGTGTCTTTATTTTTACTGAACAGTTTTGAACATAAGTAATAAATAAAATAAGTTTGATTAAGATCTGAGTGCTTTTCATTTTTTCAAGTTTCATTTTTCTTATTTCTGTATGACCCAGGCACGGCCTGCCTGATTGTAAGCAGTAACCGCAGCCTATGGACCCTTGCAACACCAGGGGCATAACGTGCGTGTTGGCGACCCTTTAATAAGTTTATTGTGTATCAAGGGCGGTAATTCCTTTACCGCCCGTGGCACACACGATATTTTTCATCACACTTGTGAGGAAATCTAATTAAAATAACCTTACTTAACCTAAATAAAATTGTAAAACAGAAAGTGACATTAAATTAGTGACATACGAGTACATCCATAGACAATGCGAATGTCAAGTCACGTTCGGAAACTATAGCGGTAAAGACCTAAAACGGTTGATTTTATATTATTTGCAATAACAGTTCTCTTTAAATAAATATTTCAGTGATAAATGTTAAAAAAGTAAGTTGGCGTTTCCTTTGAAGATGACAAATAAGAGTAAAACAGGACCAACGTATTCAAATAAAAAAAAAAAAACATTACGCCCTAGGGCGTAACAGGTCATTTACGGCCCCAAAACCTACGTGTTACAACACCATTTCCGAGCAAGTGTGATGAAAAATCCATACTGTAGTCTTCCGGGAAAACCGCGGTGGAATGCCACATTCAGATTGTGCGCGGTAGGAAATTCCTTTGGAACCGCACGGTGCGCGGCCATTTTGGTTTCAACGTGTGATTTCATATATTAAAAGGATTTTGATAACTTATTGTTCTATATTTAATATAGAACTAATGGTTTAAATAATAGGGGTACAAACAAAGGCATTCCGTTAAATTTATAGCAATGTAAAACCTAAACTAAATCAGCCTGTTTGTAGGTTGACGTCATTTAGCGGTCATCGGCACCAAAAGTACACTGTTAAAAATTTCCGGAATTTTACATAAAAAAAATTACAGAAACCTGTGAAATTCCCTAAAAACTGGGAAAAGTACGAAAATTTTGGTAATTTTCCTTAATTTTTGGTAATTTTCCATAATTTTTGGTAATTTTAAATATCTTCTGTAGATTCACTGATTTTTATGTCTTATTACATAAAAAATATGTAATAATCAATAAAATGTGTACGATTACATAAAATCTGTAAAATTACATATAGCGTCTGGGACAAATACATTTCAATATGTATTTATAAGGCTTCAAACTGTAATATTACAGACAAAATTCTTAATTTTACATATCTTGTAAAAAAACAAATTTTTATGTAAGTTTACTTAAGTCTTTTGTAATATTCATAACAATATCAGTAAAATTACGTACAATATTATGTAAATTTACAGTTTTTATTTATGTTTCAAGAAATCATGTAATTTTCAAGTATATTCTGCGATTTTACATAAAAAATGAGTAATAATCGTAAAAAAATGTATATTTACATCAATTCTGTATAATTACATGGAATGTCTGGGAAAAGTACATTAAGACATGTATTTATAACGATTGAAACGGTAAATATACATAACAAATCTCGTTAATTTACATAACTTTCTGAAAAACGCATTTTTATGTAAATTTACTTGAGGCTTTTGTAATTTTCACAAAAGTATCAGTTAGATCACATACAATATTACGTAATTATACTGTTTTTTTTTTTATTTTTCAATATATAGTGTAATTTTTAATAATAGCGTGTGTTTTTAAATAAAAGGTATGTAAAAATCACTAAAAACTTGGACGATTACATAATCTCTGTAAAATTACATGTAGCGTCTGAGACAAATACATATCAATATGTATTTATAATGCTTCAAACGGTAATATTACAGACAAAACTCTTGATTTTACATATCTTGTGAAAAAACATATTTTTTATGTAAGTTTACTTAAGTCTTTTGTAATATTCATTAAAATATCAGTAAGATTACGTTTAATATTATGTAAATTTACAGTTTTTATTTATGTTTCAAAAAATCGTGTAATTTTCAAGTATATTCTGCGATTTTACATAAATAATCAGTAATAATCGTAAAAATTAGGTCAACTAGATGGCGCTAGTAGTTATGTTAGAAGTAAGCAAATTTCACCTTTCTCGTTGTTTTGAAAGTACGAAACCTCGTGTTTTATGTTGCTTAGATTTTTAGAAAACCATAACGTATTTGTAAATTCAGATTAGTGAATTACCAGTTAAACCAAATGTTTAGTTCATCCGTATGCACATAGATGGCATTAGTAGTCTCTGTAAAACTATCTTTCTGAAGCCTGTAAAGTTTCAGTACATATGGTAGCCAACTACTAAAAATATATGGAATGTAACCTAATCGTTAAACATGTATAAAACGACTATGTTAGTGCAATAACGAGTTTACAAAATACTCAAGAGATGGCGCTGTACCGAGCAGCTTGTAATTGTAGATCGCGATGTTAAGATTTTTCCTGATTTAATGACCCTATGTAAGGAGTATCGATTTGTTGAGTTTCCGCTGATCCGCTGCTCACTTAGAGCAATCGACGAAAAGTCAAGGTGGACCGGGACAAGCGCCCTGGTTCGACCCCAGGCGCCCCCGGCACCCACCCAGTCCGATTCACTCGGGTAGGTCTGGCTAGCGACCTGGTTCGACCCCAGGGAACGCCACGGCCGACCACCCGGTCAGATAATCGCTATGCCCAGTAGGGTTGCGAGTTAGTCAGGCTTCAAAAAGTAGGAGTTATATGCGCACACTCAGTGAACCGTACAGGACCTTAATGGACCAATATTACTGAATATATGTGAAAATACAAAACATATCAGTAAATAAACACATAGTATTTCAGTAATATTACTGAATATATGTGAAAATACAAAAAAATATCTGTAAAAAACACATAGTACTTCAGAGATATTACAAAAAAAAATTTAAAAATAATTAACATCTATCGTAGAATTACACGAAAAGGTATGTAAAATTACAGAAAATATTATTTTACATAATCTGACATGTGTCAGATATGTAAAATGACATAACATGTAATTTTACATATCTGAGAAATATGTAAAATTTGCTTTATGTAATTTTACATATTTGATAAATCGTTGATTATGTAAAATTACATAGCCCTGTAAAATTACATAATTATGTAAAAACACAAAAAAGTTATGGCAACGAAAGTTGCCATAAATTTATGTAAAATTCCAGGAGAATTTTTAACAGTGTAAGTTCCTTGCTAATACTAAATAGTTGACACCCTACTGTCATCTCTTTTGCTAATGACTTTACATTCAAGATGGCATCTACTTAGTGTCAAGTACAACGTCTACCTTATTATCACTTTAAGACCAAAAGATGTAGTTTTCTTTGCCCGCGAGTGCAAAGATAGTTCGGCCTGAAATTAAAGAGGAAAATTAGTAGCGCGGGTTGCAACTCGAACCCGGCACGCCACTCGAACAGCGCTGCAACTTTTATTGGAAAACTTCACCGAATTTACATATCCTGCGCATTATTAAAAACGCTTGTAAAGTTAAAGGCATTTGCCGAGTTAATGGGCCGTCTGACTTTGACTCTATTGTAAGGGCATAAAGATTAATATCCAACGCCGCGGCGCAAAGTTCAGAGGGGATTTGTTTCAGATTCCTGTTTGAATTTTAAATATGGGATTAAAGAGTTAACGGACGTGTTTTACCTGGATGTTAATAACGGTTAAGCGGGCGATAGGTGTAATTCAACGGATAGAGGTCATGCTTGAGCCTTTATGATATTTATTGCAATTGCGTGGTAGCTTTTGAAATATGTATACGAAATCAAAATAATCAAATTAACAGGTTCACCAGCGGTAACGGGTATAACCGTAAAATGTGAACCCCGCTATAATGACGGCACGGCTAACGCAGTATTTATTCGCGATTGCCTATAAGTCAGTACGGTGCTTGCCGATCAAAACTCATACCATTATTACGGAGCAAATTTTGACTGTTATGTGGGGCACAACTACGATGACACTACCGTCGAAACAGAGTGCAATCTCAAACTCGAGTTTGACCCTGACTCACAAAGATGCAACGGATCTGTGTAAGTCAATATACACACGCAGTACGGCACTTGCCGCTGTCGTTTTATAAGATCATAGGTATTGTATGGAGAAATTTTACTGTCATTCTAGTACAACCAATATTCTGGGTACTACCGGTGAACGTGTTAAGTGGTTTAGTTAGTTTGACTTTAATCTGTTGTTAGTACCATAAATTCATTACAAGCTGCATGAAGTTTACTGCTAGATATAGGTCTCAATTAAAGAATGACCGGTTCTGTGCCGTTTGCACCCATTGACTTCCTGCGACCACCACCTACCAGGTCATCAGTCCACCTGATGAGCCCGAGTTATCCACGAACTGGTATGACATAATGCATCGAGCCTTTTTGCCGTGGGAAAAACAGCAACAGGTACCCAGCCTTCATAAAAAGTTGGGTTACGTGATATTTCTAGCCACTAAAAACTCTACGGTGACTGCATCCTGCGTGATTCCAGGATCTTAGAATAAATAAACTGGGGTCCTCTTTCACTCGGTAGGGCGCGTCTGTTCGTGGGATGACATGTGTCGCCACTTTCCCTGGGGTCTTGCAACCCCGACATTCCCTTACCCCATACGTATACCCTTTTAGACACCTTTTCCGACAGGAATAGGATAACGTAGACTTATCCTTGAACGCTTTGTACCGTTACGTATTGGCAACAATACGCACTTTTTGAGCAGGCTCTTAGAAGTGTAAAGGCGCGTCTTTCAACTTTATCTTTTCAGGATTCATTGGCTATCAATCAACAAACCACTTAAACACACCTCATTCTTTTAGAAAGCATCAAACAAAGATTGTAGCAATAGTAAACCTACGCTAATTGCCATCGTGCAAAGGGCTTTCGGTTGTACTTCACAAACTATGCAAGTAATAATTCGGTAGCTGCACGGTCCCTCTATTTGCCCAATTAGGGAGGTGCGAACTCGCTCCAAGTTGCGCTAGTCTAGCATCGGCGCAAAAGCACAGGAGACGCGTTTCGCTACGTACAAACAGCAACACAGTTAACTATACACTTCAAAAATGGGAAATACTGCAAGAAAGAGAATCACACTTGAAGGCGTCGCGTTATGCATGTGTGCGTGTGTTTATGAGTATAAATTGGCTATTATTCAAAAGAGTTTTGAAACAATAATTTTTCTTTTATGGCTGATCCAACGTTATTATTGACATTAATGCCATATTATTGAATTCGTGGAAAAGAATGAATGAATAATAAATATAAATTACATTATATTGGTGCATCATATCAAAAATATGAAGCACCAATAAAAGCATTAGCAATATAATTAGTTTATTTCATCCCAACGTTCGTCTGAAAACTAAATCATAATTTTGACAAATTCACCTGTCTTGTTGAAATAAAACCTTTATTTACAGTATGGAAAAAAAACTTTGCCCAAACAACTACAATGACAAAGCTCAAAGGCACATTATACATACGCAAACGTTATTTGATTTGAAGTTGACATAATACAAATATATATATCTCTTTCAATCGTTATCATTTTCTCTCTGCTCTGTCTTTAATGGGCAGTTAAGTGTGTTGCTGTTTGTACTATAGACGCTTGCAACGCCAGAAGCATTAAGTGTGTTGTCGACCATTTAAACATCTTTAATCTTTAAAATGCTTGCCTTTGCAACCTAGAACGGGTCTTGACCGCCCATACGAGACCGTTTCAGCTATCTCCTGTCGTTCTTTACTTACCTCTTACCAAATTAATAAAATTAAGCATGGCATTCTAAAACCTCCTATTGGGGTGTTTCCGTTGAGCGGTGACATACGGTGAAGCTAGTGAAAAAGGCACTTAGAGGGTAACGTGCTGCATTATATCCATCTCCCTCGGTTTATGATTTCAGCTAGGTTCCCATTTTTTCTAAGGCAGGATGTGCATTTCGTTAAGAATAGCGGGAAAATATGCCCATAAAAACAAGTGACAAAAAGGGCAAACTGTGTACAAAAATACTGTCTACTTCAGTAGTGGGCCAACTGTATTCATGTGGAGGCCAGAAAATTTATATTTCAGAGAACGCCCAGAACTATAGCAAAAATAAATTTTGTTTTAAAATCTTCACACCGCTGGACCGTAATCACGTCATCATATTTTATCACGGGCCATTTACTACTTATTTCACAGGACCGTCTGCGGGTCTAAACTCTTCCACGGGTCATACTTCACTTCACCCACCATTGGTTTACCTGCCCCTTTCCGGACGGGAACTTTGTTTTATGAAAAATTCTGACTGTTGTGAAAGCTCAGATCACGCGTTAAAAACATTTAACTCGATCGATATAGTCCTGATCATGAAAAAAGGACTTGCGCGTACACAGAATTGGAACATTTTATAGTTTATTGGGGTAATTCCATGAAAATATAACAAAAGTTAAAATTTTATCGCGTTTCTTAATTTATGAAGCAAATGTAAGTGGTAGGTAATTTTGCTCTAGATAAGAATTACTTTGATCCCTAGATATATTGACTTAAATTAACTTAAATTGAAATAATAAAATAAGCGAAATATTGGTAACTTACGTAAATTCTGGCATGGAATTGCCCATTGCACGATTGTATAGGGAACGAAGGTGCTGCCAACTGGTGCCACCAATCGAAATCATCTACCCTCTCATGCTGGGGCGACATTGACGAAAACGTCGCTAATTTATCGCGATGCAGGACGATTAACGTCAGTGTAGCTACAACTTACTATATTTGACATTGACACTTAGATATTGTCATTGACATTGACAGCTCTATTTGACAGGGGTGATAGTTTCCCTTATTGTCCGCCCGTGTGTCTTTTGTCGTTTAGTGCTGCCACCAATAGTTCGTGCACGTTCCCTATATAACAGGCCGGAAAGGGCCCGCTGGACTGTCAGTGCCCGCTTTCCGTTCGTGGCTTGCGCCGCGCTCGGTTGGAAGCAAGTTTTATTGCAAGTCAACTGCGCTGGATCGCATACGTGCGCGAAGTTCCACGGGCACAAGTAAACCCATAAATATACGCTAATGCCGGCCCACTAACACGTACCACGCAATCTGAAGCTTATGGCTGCTGAACAGCTATTTCATACAATACATTTGGTGTAACATCTTTTGTTACACTAATTGTCTATCGCGAATTGAGTAAATTACATGTTTGTTCCTCTCCATTAATTCGTATAAATCGAATCGCTTTATTGTTTTATAAGTCACACCTGGCCATAAAGTGGCAATAACCGCCCACTACGCGTGCGGAAAATCACACTTTATGGCCTGGGGGAGACGTAACATTTTGTACTTACCACAGACGGTAATAAAGAAAGACTCAGATTGCATATGTTTGGCCCTCGCCTTCGGCTCGGGCGTCAAATGCCGGAATTCTCTCCGTTCATTCGTGTTTTCTGGTAAATATACCTCAGAACTTTAAGGCAAGAGTGAATAGGTACGTTTGTTTGTCAGCAAGTAGTTGTTTATTTAGTCGTCTATACATTATTAATCTCACAAGATATTACAATACAATACAATACAAATATTCTTTATTGCACACCAGAAAAACATATTATAAGGGTACATTACATAATTAACATAACTTAAAGGTAGACAACAGGCGGTCTTATCGCTAAAAAGCGATCTCTTCCAGACAACCTTTGGGTGGCGGAATTGACGCAAAATTAAACCAGAAAGTAGGTGGTGCGAAGGGTAACGAAGCGAGAGCTAATTTAGTATCAAAAGTAAATACCCGTGAGGGCAAACATAAACATACATAAATAAATAGATAGATAAACCTACATATACATACATAAATACAAATAAATAAATAGAGGGTAATATTAACCGCAAAACAGACAGCAGACATTTTAAAGAAACAGTTTGGAGAAGTACACAATTTAAATTATGGGAGGGATAGGTAATGCTCTTTAATTTTGGTTTTAAAAATGGGAAGGGATTCAGCACATCTTAACTTAAGAGGTAACGAGTTCCATAATCTTACGGCCTGGAATGTAAAAGAATTCGAATAGAATTTTGATTGAGAAGAAGGAACATTTAAGAGAAGGTTTTTAGCGGATCTTGCTGACGAAAGATAACTGAAGCGCTCTTTAAGATAGCGGGGAGTTGCGGGAGTGAAAAGAATGCTATAAAGGAGAGAAAGAGTGTGAGAGTTACGTCGAAAACGGATAGGGAGCCACTTGAGTTGGGATCGAAAACTGGAGACATGATCATATTTGCGTAACCCAAATATGAATCTGATGCAGATATTTTGAATGCGCTCAAGCTTATTAAGTTGCTCCTCAGAAAGATCGATGTAGGAAATGTCAGCATAGTCAAGAATAGGGAGAAGTAGTGATTGAGCAAGCGCAATCTTAGTAGCGATGGGAAGGAAATTGCGAAGCCTTCTTAGAGAGCCGACAGCGGCAAACATCTTCCTGCTCACTTCATTCACTTGGGGCCCCCAAGAAAGAGTGCGATCCAAGATAACGCCCAAGTTCTTTACTTGGTGAGAGAAAGGAATCGAGACGCCGTTGAAAGAGATACGAGGAAGGGTTACAAGGTCGACTCTTGGGACTAACTTTGCACTGCCAATGATGATAGCTTGTGTTTTGGCTGGGTTCACGGTTAGGCCATAATGATTGCTCCACTCTGAGATACGCTCCAAATCTGAGTTTGTAGAGGAAATTACAGATGGGAGATCTTCGAGTGAACCTTGAGAATAGATTTGAAGATCGTCGGCATAAAGGTGATAATGTGAAGATAAGCTATGTGTAATGGAATTAATAAAAATAGAGAATAACAGAGGAGATAGCACACCGCCCTGCGGAACGCCGGCTAGCGTGTTACACCACGAAGAACGAGAAGCATCCACCTTTATACGCTGCCGACGACCGGTCAGATAACTACGAAACCAGTCAATAACCGCAGGAGATATGTTAAGAGAACGTAGTATCGCCAGCATGATATCGAAATCCACTGTATTAAACGCATTGCTAAAATCTAGCAATGTCAAAACAGTCAACTTGCGATCGTTCATGCCCGCCCGAATGTCGTCTGTAATTTTCACGAGTGCCGTAGTCGTGCTGTGGCCAGCACGGAAACCAGACTGATAAGGATTAAGGAGATCATTTCTGTTTAAAAAAGATAGGAGTTGCTGGGAAACTAGGCGCTCTAAGACTTTGGATAGAAAGGGAAGAATTGAAATAGGACGATAATCCGAGAAGGAGGATGGGTTGGCTTTCTTAGGTAATGGGATAATATCAGCATCCTTCCAAATTGAAGGAAAAACACCAAATGAAATTGAGGAATTAAGGATGCTGGTAATTATAGGAGCAAGAAGATCAAGGAGAGGAAGGATCATGCTACGACTCACGCTGTCAACACCGACGGCATTAGAGGAAATGGATACTACGTTCTTTTTAACATCACTGACAGAAAATTGAGCAAGAGAGAAGGGATCAGAGTCTGGAGTTGGGAGAGATGAAAGATATTCAAGCGTCCCGCTTTTAGTGGGGCCACTAAACGTAGCAGAAGACGAGAAATGCAGATTTAACTGTTCAAGATTGACATCTTTGGAACAGGAGTTCTGTTGAGATTTCCCAACTCCAAGCGACTTTAAAAATTTCCAAACTTTAGCCGGATCACCGTTTTCGACAGACTTGTGGATATGGCGTCTTTGAGCATCTCGACAAACAGTGCTGCACCGATTCCTTAAAGCGTGGTATCGAGCTTTATTCTTATCCGAAGAGTCGGCTTTGTATCTAGATTTGGCAAGATTCTTTTTCTCGATGAGCGATCGTATCTCCTTTGTAAGCCAGGGAGCAGGAAGATGCTTTACCTTTATCGCTCGAATCGGGGCGTGAACGTCATACAACTGTGTGAGAAGGGAGTTAAAAATTGTGATTTGTTCATCTACCGACTCGGCTTCAAAAATAGTATCCCAATCAAGCTTAAGTGCATCCTCGCGGAGCTTTTCAGCATCTATTCTACTAAAATTGCGCTGAAAGAGAATTTTGGCTTTAGGTTTTGGAGGTCGAATCTTATAAGAAAGATATAATAAATCATGATATGAAAAGGCATCCGCAGAGAATTGTCCATATTTAGCAACATGAGACTTAGAAGAAATCAAAGTGATATCCAAAAGAGACGGAGAACAGTTCGGGAAGTGATGCGTGGATTTTGAGGGAAGAATATGCATGTTACAGGCCTCTGCAACAGATTTTAAGGACTTTGTCCGGTGGTTATCTTTTAGAAGGCACGTATTAAAGTCACCCATGACGATATGATGATTGAATGATGGCATGAGATTTTCCAAGAGCCTCTCGAATGAAGCGAAATAATTGACGTTGAGGGAAGGAGAGTAAAATACGCCTAAAAGGAGTTTGGTGTGAGAGAAAATTATATCAAGAAATAAGTACTCTGCGGAGTCAGAAGAAGGAGACTGTGCTGACATGCTGATGATAGAAAAGGGAATATGAGAACGAAGATAGATGGCAACTCCACCGCCGCCCTTTAACGTGCGATCATTCCGGATCAACACGAAACCGGGCAACGAGTAAGAAGTAGACGGAAGACAGGGTTTGAGCCAGGATTCCGAGACGAGTATTGCATGTACATTTTGCAAATTAAAAGTAACACTTAAATCTATAAAGTGAGCGGGGATGCTCTGTGCATTTATATGTACTATATTAAAGTTTTTAGAAACATCATTAAATTGTGCATCTAATTGATCATGAAGTGATGGGGGAATGCTGTGAAAACTGTCATCACTAGATGAAAAGGAAAGGAAGTGATCACTATGGTCATCATCTGGGCTGCTGCTGAGTTGAGTCATATTTGTAATAAAATAATAATATATAAATAAATAAATAAAGTTAACCTATATATAAATAAAATGTAATTACAAGAATAAAAACCGTCCACTACTTCCCGCCAGCAGTAAAGAAAAATCAATTTAGAAAATTATACAATATCAAAGTTACAAACAAAAAAATTAAATATAAGAAAACAAATGTAGCAGGAACAAAACGCTTACACGAAAAGTGGCAACATTAAGTTGCTCCCAGCTGTCAGTGTCAAGTGTCAGCTGTCAGCGGACACATGGCACTGGCAGGACAATTGTCATTAGCAGTCATATCTTATGATTAAGAATATTATTAAAATTAACAAAACGGAAAGAGGGTACACAAAACATATTACACGACCGAATAAAAATGGAGCAACTACATACACTACGCTGCGAAATAAAGAGAGCATCTAAAATAAAAATTAAGATTGCGGCTTTGGGACCCGCTTCGACCTCTTAACCGGTGGTTTCTCCTCCTGCGGGACCTCCTCAGCGGCGGAGGTCGAGGTCGCCGCCGGCTCCGGCAGTGGCGCGGGCGCCGCTGAGGGCACCGACAAGGTCTGCAAATGCGCGTGGCTCGTTACTCGATGTCGCTCACCTTCCGCATCAAGAACAAATACATCTCCACTCCAAGACCAGCAGTTCCGCACTCCGAAGCGCTCCCGGGCTGCCACGAATAGTTCGTGTCGGGGCTTAGTTAAGAATTCGCCCAAAGTGATGCCGGAGCCCTTTAGTGCAACCTTGCCGAACCAGATCTCGTCTCGGACGGATACATCCCGGAACTTGACAAGAATGGGTCGTGGTTTCTTGCCACGAAGCTTACCCAAGCGGTGGCAACGCCTGATATCCGGTGCTGAGATATCTGTTCTGATAGTTTTGAGTTTGTCGATCACAAGACTCATCGTATTTTCTCTGTCCGATTCTGACTCCGAAGTCTTGACACCGTGGACCACCAACATTTTCCGGCGAGAGCGCATCTCCATGTCGTCGACTTGCTGAGTAACAAGCTCCACTTGCTGCTGCAGGGTATCTAGTGTTTTCATAATGAAATTCTTGAAAGCACCAAACTCAGCTGCCACCGAAGAAGCGGAAGGGTTGCTCGGCTCTGCCTTGTCGAGGTTTTTCTGCATTTCTGCCATCCGTGTGTGGAAGACTTCAGCCAGCTCCGCAATGGACTCTCTGATAGAGCTCGTTTTCGCCATTTTGTGACTTTGTGAAGTGGTAACCAGAAAAAACTATGAAATTATAACTTGAGTGGAAAAGTGCAAGGAAACTGCTGGTAGGTGATTTTAACTATTTAGACATAAATAATTGGGTGATTTTGTCTTTGAAAATGCACTTTTTCCTATTTTAATAATTAGAGCTCTTTACAATGATGTTGTTAGTTTTTCTTCACCTACCCGAAAAACATGACACAGATATTCTGATGACCTTTTCTTAAGATCGCTGAAATGATGTGTGTTCAAAATTAGGTTACTGACTAAAATTAAAAAAAGACGAATATCCTTAAAGAGAAAAGTAGCAATTGATCACTCCTAAACGGGGAAAAAAGCTTTTCCCACGAATGGCACCATTTTCAGACATATATTTTTAACAAGCACCCTCGATACAATAGTAGATTCATTCAATACACGAACAAAAGTACATTACGAGGCGTGTAATTCGGAAACAATTCGGAAGTGCGATAAGGGCAAACGAGTGAACAAACAACATAAGCCGCCCATCGCGGCCCGGGCGCGGGCATGGTGCGGTGGAAAAGTGGGGTGGAATTTCTAGAAATCAGAAATGAGTCATACAGATTTCGAAAAAACGTCTTTCCTGTGGACAAAACAATGATAGTTAACGACCCGAATGCACATCACTATGTTTATATCATATAGGCCTAGAAGTAAAAGAGTAGGGTTATTTGCCTATAGGGATCCAACTAGGAAATTAGGCTTTTAAAGCCCCTAATTTTGTGATATCTACATGAAAGACGCGAACACTTAACTCATACTACAAAATCTGTATGACCCAAATATTTATTGGCATAGACACAGTAGGTATCGGGATGTTACAATGCATTATGCCATGTTTCTTGTATCTAGCTTGCGTGCAAGCGTGCAATCTATTTATCCTTGATACCTACCCAATTAACAAATTGAAGGGATGTTTACAAAAACAACATAACTGACTAAGCTGGTTGACACCTACTGTTATTAAAAATGTTCCTGCATAGGTATCAACCAGTCAGTTATGTTGTTTTTGTAAGCATCGCTTCAATTGTTCGCATGGAGATATTTCTTTCCTTTTAGTTATGCACTTTTCAATTCTTAAAATAAAAAAAATAGTAATAAACAATACAAGCCTAAGAATATTAACTAAAAGTTAAGACTTGTACTCTTTGTCTTTGGTAAGTTTTTTTTAAGCATTGAAAAAGCGCAACCAAAAGGACAAAAAACTCCACGCTAATAATGCGGTCATTGATGAAAAAAATAAAAAGATTAGTGCGATTTGTGTTCCTCGGTTCTCTATACAAACAAAAACCATCTTTCAACGACATCAAATTTGATAACTTTATACGTTTTGTCTGCGCAAAACAAAATTAGAAGTTTCAAAAAACCACAATAACACATAATCGACCAATGATTTTTGAAACTTCTAACTAAACTAAAATGATGTACACAACACGGGAGGTAATAAAGAAAGCCCTCGATCGCATACTTACGTCCCTCGCTTGCAGTTCGGGCCGCAAACTTCTGCAATCTCGGCCTTTCTTTGTATTACCTTACCACCCTAGTGGTGTAATGTACTATAAAGTACTCAGTTTGCGTTGTTTTACGTATACAAAACGTATCAAGGTATGAAATAAAAACAATACTGAATGAAAATTGATGTCGTGAAGTGAAATTTATACCAGGACCAAAAGGTCACAACTCTATAGTATGACTTAAGATCTTTTGCTCCTAGGTTAAATGTGACTTTTCACTAGACCCACAGATTTGTATGTAGATAGAGTAGCTCGGACTCGAATCACCTAGTTTTTTTCAATACAAACGAAAAGGAATTAAAATAAAGATTACTGCAAAAAAGGTGTCTTCACCTGCCATCACCTTTAAAGTTAACTAGGTGATGACAGGTGAGGTGTTTAAGAGCACTGTCAATTGTCAAACTATGGATCATATACTGGCTAGCCGATAAGAACATACCAAACATATAACTAAGTATATGTTGTTTATCTCCAGAGCTGTGCGTTTACAATTGAAGATAAGCAACGGTCATAGGCATTATAATTCGGCGCGAGGCCTTGCCATTCCGCTTCCGCCCCCGCTGCTCCCATGCACTGTGCCCCGCCCTAAGACAATAAATGAGTGGCAATCGCGAAGCCGTTCCGGCAATTGAGTGAAGTTCAGCGCTTAGTCGGCGCTGCGTCGGCGGTGTGCGGCCGCCCTTAGCGGCTGACTAATGTAGCCGCTTGTGTGTAAGTGGCCTTAGAGATTTCGGAACCACTGCCGTGCAAAGGTGTCTTGTAAGTGACTTTGTATTGTAGTAAGAATCCGAGTAACAATTTATTTGTTGACTACATTGTCATAATTGGGTCATTCTCAAAAAAAAGATGCCGTTAAGGAATTAACAAATCTCAATCTTGTTCCTTTGTGTAACGAAAGTTACCATACAGTTTATATGCATAACTTTCGTTACACAGAGGAACAAGATTAACTTTTGTTCAATTAACATTTAACTACGACATCTTTTTTGAAAACGACCCAATTATGCCTACCGAAGCTATACCCGAGTGGTTCATGACATGTGCCTTTCAAACGGAGGTCGTCGGTTCGATGCCTGGTTCGTACCAATAAGTGAACCATACCATTTTTAACCAATCCGAAAAAATCTTCAGCTCTGCTAAAAGTGACAAACGCGTAAATAATCCAAGCGTCCACTACTCACGACAACTTGACAATGCGTTTCTTGACGATTATTGTCACAATTGTCACCCCACTCAAGCCCGGCTTACAGCGCAGCTGGACCATCATACCCCGCTAATCTGTCCGTCTGTCTGTCGGCCGTAACATGGGTTGTATGAAATTGCCTATTTTTCGGCCGACAATGGCGCTCCCTTAATTCTTTATGTTGTTATTTATGAACGCTGGACAATATTAGTTTTTTGCGTACATGCTAGGCTTAACTTGTTTCATAATATCATGCTCCTCTAGTAGGTTTTTGATAGATTTTTTTCAATATTACACAAAAATTGGATATGGGTCGTTTGTTACTCGTGGAACGTCTGTGTATTTACCTACCAGTGTATGTTATTCAATTCTAGTTTTAAGCTGAATAGTACTAGTAGTTCGGTTGAGTATTCTCCTTTGTATGAAAATTAGTACGACTTGAATCACCTGAAGTGAGTATAACACATTTATAATTTGAGTTTAAATGAACAGTTGAAGTTTCTCATCTACAATGCTAAAGCAATTTCGTTTCATCTTACCTGAATTACCCCGCACCCGTGAAACTTAAAACTAATTTATTTTAACGTGTTTGCTCTAAATATCGTCATAATCGTAACGATGGAGTTAAACTTCATTTTATATGGCCGTTATGTTAATTCGAGCACTAGATAGATGTTAAATGAAGTAGGTCGTTCAGATGTAATAAGTTAATACAGGTACTATGACGTTTTAGGGAACTATAACGTACAAAATACATTAAAAAAAAAACGATTATGAAACTACCTTGAAAAGAAAACTAAACACGTGCATCTTTGAGTATCTTAAAAAGAAAAAATAGTCAGGTTACACAAGTTAGTGGGACTTAACTATTCTTGTATCCCAACCTCATATAAATCCAAAAGAGAGGATCAATATTTAGAAGAAACTTGAATTTACAACAGCAGGCAGATTTAAGTTTAAATGTTTTTTTTATTTTTTTATTTAAAAAGAACATACTACTATCTTTACAGTTATCTTACAAGATGTAAGTTATAACTTATTCAAATAGAACTATGACGACCGATTTAGCCTAGTGGTTAGTGGCTCTGCCTATAAAGCTGACGGTCCCGGGTTCGAATCCCGGTAAGAGCAAATATTATTTGTGTGATGATATTTGTTTCTGAGTGTTGGATGTTTTCTATGTATTTAAGTATTTGTATTTATTAAATATATCGTCGTCTAGTATCCATAACACAAGCCTTATTGAGCTTACTATGGGACTAGTTCGATTTGTGTAAGATTGTCCCCTAATATTTATTTATTATAACTATTGGAATCGCATCAAATGCATATTTTTATTTAATAGTGAAAATTCCCGTTGTCATTGAAGAACATTTTCACGAATCACATTACAGCCTGCTGCTTCGTTCTAGGGTTATTCTTTTCAGTCATTCATTTCATAGCATAGCCTATAAACTGCATTTTACATTGAAATGACAAGTATTGGAGCGGCCCAAAATTGGGACAAGTAGCGAGCGCGCGCCACTCCCCGCAACTTGTGGCCCAAACGCGGCCCCTTCGGCCGTGTAGGAAACCGGCGGTTCGTAACCAGTTACGTTCGAAGTCCTTCTACGAAACCAGTTGCGACCCAGGATTTTTTTTTCTTATAGGAAACCCCTAGCGATCGCAAAACACTAGGTAGGTTCGGTTCGTTAGATAGCTTCAGATGCCCGAAGAGCAAACCGCCTAGAAATAGGAGCCCCGCGCACCGGGGCTCTTTCGAAACCGCCAAATTACGAAAAAAAATGGTTGGACAAGGGCAAAAAGTCTGCGATCGTAACTGGTTACGAACCACCGGTTTCGTACACGGCCGAAGGGAACGCGGCCACTCGAACGCCCGGTGTGCGCCGATGCCGCACAAAAAGTAGGTTTAAAAAAACTCGCCCGAAACTTGTGGCGGTCATCACTGGCCGAGCTGTGGCCAGCACTAGTGACCCCAACGTACGGAGGTTCTTAAAAAGCTAAAAGCGATACCTTAGCCGCATACGCCGCAACCCGTCACCAGAACCAGTAAATTCATTCATATTCCCCGCGTGCAAGTTTCTCGGCATCCTATTTTCCTTCCAAGTTTAATATGAATATTAATCTCAAAGTTAAAATTAAATTTCTACGCTGTGGAGTAGAAACACCTTGTACTTTGTACTTGAACCTTGAGTGGTACTCTAATTTTGTTAGGTGCACGAGGCGTAGTTTTGCGATACACTACGTACCTACCTTCGAGGTTTGCGGTGAACTTCGTGACGAGTTCAAAAAGTTTCTGATGTCGGTTTATACGCGTCTGACTTCGGAAACAATTAGGAAAATTAGTCGAATGTCTTTGATATAAATAATTTCGAAAGTGTGACAACTTGATTCGGATTTAAAAGGTGCGATTTGTATCTTTTCTTTCAGATTCAGTTGTAAAATCGTAATTTTTAGTTCGTCTGCTCGACAACTGTAACAGATGGCGCTAGTAGTAGTACTTTCTAAAGTTGATATTATGGTTAAGTCTTTGTAATTTATTTAACTAATTAATTGATAACAGGTAAGCATCAACGGGTGAACGAAACGTGGGAGTTAATCTGTCAATCCTTATTTTGTCAACATTAAATAAATTTTTCGATTATAATTCAGTTGTAAAATCGTGCGTTACACGTCATGTGATTTCAGGGAAAACAATTCTTAAACAGGAAAATATGTATTTTATTTATCGTATGGCGTAGTCACCGGATGTATAGTAGGTTCTAAAATGTTGCTCGTTTCAGGTAGGCCACCGCATTGTCGGTAAGGTCCATGAGGTCTTCTATATGGCCTGTGTATCTTGTAAGGGGGCACTCCAGAACCACATGCTCGATGGTCTGGTCTGGATGTCCGCAGTCACAAGTAGGAGACATACTCCACCCCCATTTATGCCAGTCATGGGCGCAGTTTCCAATCCCTGTTCTTAGGCGGTTGAGGGCGGTCCAGGGTCGGCGAGGATGTTTGAAGCCAGGAGGCGGTTTTGTGGGATTGAATGTGAAGAACGGGTTAGTGGTGTCCTTACGGGATTCCCATTCCTGAAGCCATTTCTCCTCCAGGCTCCAAAAGATATCCTGTTTAGGCATTAGCAGAGCAGGAGGGTTCCTGGATTTTAACCTTTTGAGCCCGAAGTCAGCAAGGTCTTCATGAATAGGTAGGGTGTGTCCACGGGATATTTTTCTGGCTTCTCGGAGGAAAATATGTATTGTGCTATCTTTAAAACGTAATAAGTTAAATTAGTACAGTAATTACAAAATAACCTTCTGATATGAAGAAACGTGGACGAAAATTACATTCTAATCTGAAACAAAATGATGAAATGCGGTGTACTTTTCATTTACTTATATTAAAGGCGTTTATGGAGCTCGATTCCCACTAACCTCGCACTAACTGGAAGTCTCGAAGAAATAGTAAACCAACTTTGCATTGGCTTAACCACGGTTAAGTCCGACGGCACGCCACTTCCCACATCACGATAGGTATATGCATAATTAAAGGCAGATGAATGCAGCGCAGCCACGGTGCATTCGACGCGGGATGTATGCAAAGCGAACGATTTGCGCGCCCCGATGTATGAGCAATGTGCACGCTGAATACGAATGCGGGGCGCGCGTCACACCCAACAGTGGCAATGTATAGTGCAGTTGCAGTGCGTTTGGATAGGAATGCGTATAGCGAACGATTTGCGAGCCCCGATGTATATGCAATGTGCACGCTGAATATGAATGTCGGACGCGCGTCACACCCAACAGTGGTAATGTATTGTGCAGTTGCGGTGCGTTCGGCTAGGAATAAAAGTATAGCAAACGACTTGCGCGCCCCGATGTGTAAGCAATGTGCTCGCTGAATTAGTTGCAGTGCGTTCGTGTAGGAATAAGTATAGCGAACGCTTTGCGCGCCCCGATGGTTCCGGACCGTTCTGTCAGTTTCCTAAAACACCCGTTCAAAAACAACAATTTCCTAAATCAGCCGTATGCCAAAAGACCCGTTTATCATAGCGTCTGTATACCAAAACAACCACTTCTCGTTGCATCCGGATGCTAAAAGATCCGTTTCTCAGGTTCACCCTGTTGTGGCATAATTTTGTAAGTACTAATTCTTTGTGGCATAATGTATATAGCCATATTAGGCTTTGTTCATAAACTGTTATCGCAGAATCTATATTCGCATAATTTTATTACGCAGAATTACGTTAGTCCGAATATTATTTGGTCCTACTTTTCATGTTTTGAATCATATTTACACATAAATTAAATGATTATAAAATTATAACACCGAATACTATCGTGGCAGAAAGATGTTTTGTCATAATATAACTTTTAACTGTATTGTCGACGACAATAAATGGTTTTGTAACCTAATCTACTTTTTCTTCCCGCAGTTCGTTTTTGTTTGGTGATGCAGTTCAAACCTAACCTATACCTAACTTAACCTAACCTACTTTTTCTGCCAGCAGTTCGTTTTTGTTAGGGGATGCAGTTCAAACCTAACCTATACCTAACTTAACCTAACCTACTTTTTCTGTCTAATCTTTTTTTTCTTGCGGGGGGCTTCGTCCCCCGAGCCCCCCTTGAGGGGGGCTTCGCCTCCCGTCCCCCCTTTTTTGGCCTTTCCATAGCTATGAACTCGTGCAAAACTAACTTAACCTAACCTACTTTTTCTGCCAGCAGTTCGTTTTTGTTAGGGGATGCAGTTCAAACCTAACCTATACCTAACTTAACCTAACCTACTTTTTCTGCCAGCAGTTCGTTTTTGTTGGGGGACGCAGTTCGAACCTAACCTAACCTACTTTTTCTGCCAGCAGTTCGTTTTTGTTGGGGGACGCAGTTCGAACCTAACCTAACCTACTTTTTCTGTCTAATCTTTTTTTTCTTGCGGGGGGCTTCGCCCCCCGTCCCCCTTTTTTTTGCCTTTCCATAGCTATGAACTCGTGCAAAATTCTAGTTGCTTGAATGTTTTAACCTAATCTAAGCCCCTTTTCTATCAATTGTTTATTTTGTAAGGACACAGTTCTAAATCTAACCTAACGTTTTTAGCAACAGTTCTTTATTATGAGATTTGTGAGGGATCAAAGTTCTAGCCTAACCTACTAAGTTAGGTTAGAATTGCTAGATGTTAAATGTTATTAGTTCATCGTTATACTGAATGAACAAGATGTCCAATGGAATTATATCACTTGATTATTATAATAACTTACCTCTCCTAAACCTAACCTATCAATCTCGGACAATCGATAATATGCCGAATAAAATTCTGCACAATAGAATTATGCGTAAAAATAATCGGTCATAATAATAGTATGCGAACTTAATTTCAGACAACTACATATTCGGGATGTAACTAATTATGCTTAATAAGGTTTCTGCCACATTACCATTCGACGAAAACCGATTATGCCACATCTGTTATGCTAAAACAGTTTCGGACAATAAATGTTATGCCACATAGAGGGAACCCCGTTTCTCACTATACTCGTATGCCCAAAAGACCTGTTTCGACCTTAGAATTTTATTCAAGTTAATTTTAACAATAAGTATAGTCGGCATCAGCATATTAAGCCAATCGTACCTATAATTTGTGTAAAATATATCGGGAAACGGACTATTTAGGAAAATATAGTGACGGGAACGAATGTTTTGGGAACGGGTGTTTTGGGAAACAGATATCACGACAAACGTTTATTTTGGATGAAGCACATTTTGGGAAACGGATTATCTAGGAAGTGATTGTGACGGGAACGGTAATTTCGGGATTAGGTCTTTTGGGAAACGGATATAAAGCGAAACGTATCTTTTGGGAGAAGCACATTTTGGGAAACATTCCTATCGGGAAACGGATTATTTAGGAAAAGGTTGTGACGGGTCCGGATGTTTTGGGACCGGATGTTTTGGGAAACTTACAGAACGGTCCGAAACCACCCGATGTATAAGCAACGTTCACACTGAATACGAATGCGCGCGTGTGACCACATGACAACAAATAGTGCTGCAACCATGGTGCCTTTGATTAGGAATGTATATAGCGGACGATTTGCCCAGTCCGATGTATGAGAACTAGATTGCCACCATCTTGATCAGCTTAATTTTCGCTGTAGCGTAATGCTGAGTAGAATTCAACGTAGTTTGAAACGTGTTTCTTATAATTTGTCAAAGATATAGCCCCGCGTCGTCCACGTCGCTCCACCCAGCTCAGTGTATTTATTACAGTGCAGAGGCGTAGCGACGTAAAATAGCGCCCAGGGCACGCATCCAAACTGCGCCCCTTTGTTTCTTAGTGACACCCGGCGCGGATAATCCATGTTAAATGCATTCAAGACTAAAGATTTCGATGTTGCGAATTTGGATTGGTATTTTTTTTGTATACCTAGGTGTAGTTAATAAATTTTGTTTTTTGTGCCCCCCCCCCCGTGTTGGCGCCCAGGGCACGTGCCCTGCCTGCACCACCCTAGGCTACGGCACTGTTACAGTGCGGTGTAACCGCCGGTCCGTCAAGTGTACTCAGCGAACTAATTACACCGGCTGCTCAGTTTGTCTATCGCGCCGTCTCCGCGCACGCTAATTATTTAACTTCATTTCTCACTCGTGCGAGTGAGCGAGTTACGGCGGTACCGCCGCGAATTACTTTAATTGAGTGAGCTACTGTTTGCTTATAACGTTCTTTTTTACACTTGAGTTGTCGCCGTTTTACTGTAAAATGTGATGCTTGCACTTTTTTGCATACACAGTATAAAACATGGCACTTTTATTAAAACAAACATTATGGCAACAAGCCGCAGGAGTACAGTCGGTGCATAAGTCTACTAAAACGCTGATAACTACACTATGCGTTTACCTACTGCGATTTTGATCGAGACAAATGTGAATCGAACGAAACAAGTAAAGTCGCCCAATGCGCACTTTAGGCGTCCTAATCTGAACTTTTGAGATTTTTCTGGCTTAGCATTGTTAGTCAAAATACTTTATTCTTCAATTTAGGCATATTAAAATGCACCTATGAATGTCAAGATTTACCAGCGGTTCTAGTGTGAAACCTTTGAGAAGAACCGGCTAAGAAACTCGGCGAGGTATATTTTTTTTCATCACACTTGCTCGAAAATGGTGTCATTACACGTAGGTTCTGCGGGCCGTAAATTACCTATTATGCCCTAGGGCGTAATGGTTTTCTTTTTAAATTTGAAACGATGGTTTTGTTTTACTCTTATTTGTCGTGTTCAAAGGATATGCCAATTTACGTTTTTAACTTTTATCACTGAACTATTTATTTAAAGTGAACTGTTATTGCAAATACATATAAACACATATTTCTGTAACATTAATTTAATGTTTAAATAGTGTATTTCAGTACTTTGCAAATATAAAATCAACCATTTTAGGTCTTTACCGTTATGGTTTCCGAACGTGACTTGACATTCGCATTGCCTATGGATATGTCACTAATGTCACTGTCAGTTTAACAATTTTATTTAGGTTATGTAAGGTTATTTTAATTAGATTTCCTCACAAGTGTGATGTAAAACATTGTGTGTGCCACTGGCGGTAAAGGAATTACAAACTCGTGTTATTAAAGCCCTCGGCTACGCCTTGGCCTTGTAACAAACACTCGTTTGTAATTCCTTACTTACCGCCCTTGATACACAATTAATAAAACTATTCAAAACAGTCTTACAATATTAACTTACATCATAACTTAATGACTACTACACAGTTTTTATCGCACAGTAGGTTACTTTAGATTAAATATGAATGATTACTCATGCAGCACGTTATCATTTCCGAATATCCCTGTCCATGACATAGTCTTTTATTTTATAGTATGCCCGAGCAATTAGTTTTTCTTTTACGACAGATCTAAATTTAGTGTCTGTGAGTTCTGCAATTGTTTTTGGAATTTTATTATAGAATTTAACACAATTTCCCAGGAATGAGTTTGTTGTTTTTTGTTAGATATCATTAAATATTTTTCGACTACGAAACTTTCACACTACTAATAACAAAGGTACAAAAAGGTGACGTAATGGATTTTAAAATTTTGGACACAATTTTTCTCGTATAAGGTTCGGAAGTATAAACGATTCTGAGCCAGAAAATACTTCAAAAGTTCATTTTCAGAAAAAGTTGCTACCTCGGAATTTTTTTCGTGCCCACGGTTAGGTTATGTGAAGATCAAATCAAGGCTACCCCGAATGTTGAATACCAGGTTCGCAGCTTTTCTTGACAAAAAGAGCAACTGAATAAAGGAGATTGCCGACTTTTGGTACCAATATCGTTATTAATTGTGTCACAACGAAAACGATACCAAAAACTTAGTTTTATTTTTTAAACCAGAGGGATTTTTTTATTACTGAATTTAAAATGGGAAATCTGAGATCAATTAAAAAATAATTTTGCTGTACGATTTCCGCCGCCACCATGAAAGATGTATGAATTCCTTAGAACTGTATTTGACAGACAAAATCGGTCAAAATCTAAAAGGCCTATGACAGTGGCACCACCGTCTACGCGAATGTATACAAAAATATTAATTCCATAAAACTCCGCGGTTCTTTCTAATACGAACTGCATGATCTTAGCAAGAAAGTTGACAGCTTGACATTCTGTCTTATTCTAAGTTTAAATATTAGGCACTTTATAAGACACGTCTTTTCACAATTTTTTGTCGAAGGACGTAAATCATTTTAAATTCTTTATTTGGTACAAATAACTCGTGATATCTCGCTGATACTTCACTATACGAGACATTGCGCGTAAATGTAATGTTACAATATTTTTTATCTCACGATGTATCAAAATAGTTTCAAAGAACTTTTTTTATAATAACATTTTAACAATCTGAATAGGCACAATAAAAAACCTAACACAGGTATCTGAAATGACATGTCATACGACTAAGTTAAGTGAAGTCTCGACAACGTCAGGAATTAAAGTTATTAGGTGATTTTGTATTTGGCCGGTTGACAAATATTTAGACGGTTTGCTACGCAAAAACTAACTTCGAAATCAGGAAATCAATCTCAATTTCCTATTGATCTCCGAATACAATTTTAATGGGATTTAGTGATTCGGAAAGGCAGTTTCTTGTTCTCTAAGATACAGTCGGTTTCGTGTTGACACAATGACTTTTGATTTGGTACGAGGCCCCATAGACGCGTCGGCAATCTCCTTTGATCTATCTATCAGCCGACTTGGACACATTTCGCAAGGAGTGGCGGGAGGATATACTGAATAGGGACGGCTGGCGGAAAAGAGGGGAGGCCTTTGCCCAGCAGTGGGACACCGACACGGGCTATATAAAAAAAATCTATCAGCCGCGTACGCCTACTGCTGGACATAGGCCTCCCCCATGGAGCTAATGGAGCTATGGGGGAAGCCTGTCCTGAGTAGATCGCATCCACCGACTCTCCGCTACTCTCACGAGGTCGACTGTCTACCGAATCTGGAGCCGTCCTGGCCAGCCTGGGGCTGTGCTTATCTACGCGTGGCCGCCACCAAAGTATAAAGACGAACAAGTAGTCCAACTTCGGCCATTTAGGGCCTGATTACACTGGCAATTTGCAAGCGAGTTGCTAGCGTGTTTTCATACAAAACTTGTCGCGACGAGCGATCGAAATTTGTATAAAAAAAGTTATCAACTCGCTCGCAAATCACTAGTGTGATAAGGCCCTTAGGAGCGCGCGACACGCATTCCCGCAGACGCGCGACAGCACGTCTGTGTGAGTGCGATCCACTGAAGTATTCTTATTTCATTGCTTGTAGTGCGTTCGTACACGGCGCGCACACATTCAAACGCGCGATGTACCTTTTGTTGGAAGAAAAATTACTGCTATTATACTGAGCTGTCACTAGAGATGTGCCATTCCCGGGAATATTCCCCGTTTGTATGGGGAATATTCCCACCGCGGGAATATTCCCCATACAAGTGGGGAATATTCCTGGGAACGGCACATCTCTAGCTGTCACTTGGACATTACTTTTCAACAGTTACCCGAGCGCCGCGGGTGTTCGCCGAGCTACTTATATGGCATGTCCGCTGCCACTTCAACCGAGCAAATGTAAAATAAATTAATTTCTCCTCAATGTATAACTTTGTCTTTAACTTTATCACTTTCCACCCTTGCCGCGCTGGCTAGTTGCTTAGTTTATACACATTGTTAATACATAATGAAACTTGCTAAGTTCGCTTAGTTACTTTTGAAATGACGCGCCCATCCGTAAATTAAACGTTGCCTCGCCTACAACGTGTCCTGTTTTAGACGAAAAGCTAGGTAAGCGTAAATAGAAGTCTGAAATTGAATACACGACATTATGTGGCAGAAACTCTAAATATAGCAACAATATACTTTCGGGGTGTCCTGTAATTACATATTTGGGCTCAACAAACTATTTAGACGGCCATTCTCACGAAGTACGACTGCGTCTAATTACCGCGTCTCCATACATTTAGTATGAAAACAGCGTCGCGGTAATTAGGTGACCGCAGACATACTTCGTGAGAATGGCCGTAGAATATCTTATTCTACCATCCTAGTAATATTAGGCTGTGCGAAGATAAAATCCACCAATCAACGTGTCGACCCTCGTTTGGCGCGGCCCAGCATTGGTGGATTTTTTCCTCGCACTCCGCTCCGTTACCTCGCACAGCTCTGGTGAAAATTTTAAGAATTTTAGTATACAACAAAACAGTGGCGTGGCGTCCATAGAACTCGATACCCATCGGATTGCCTAATATTAGGCAGTTCAGCACTTAATTCTAGTGCTCTTAAAGAAAATTGAAGCCAAAGCTGCTCCGGCTTGCCTATGGATTCCTTCAACGCCACGCCACTGCAACAAAACCAAGTCCTGGATTAGAATATATTTATTCTTTATATCCCGGTGAGAAATTACCTTGAAATAATAACATGTATAGTGATATGATATGGGTATTTCTTAAAGTCAATTGTCGAAATTATTTTTTCACGCGTATTCCACGCAGTTTTTGCTCTTGTATTCACAAAATAAAGCCAAATATCAACCCACCTACCTTTTAAAGGTCATAAGATAGACGCCCGAGTGGTCGACACGGTCCCAGTTGTCGCCATCTTGAACGTTAAATCATTAGCAATAGGCCTGTGACGTCTGTCACAGGAAGCTGTAGACTATTGGGAATAAGCGTGTCAATCCCTGGGATGTTTATTTTACACAACCATGATATTCTTCAATTGCAAATTTATAAATATCTCTTAAAATTATCTTATTCTAGTCAAAAAAAAGTAAGTAGTCAAAAAACCCGTCTAAAATTCAAAAATGTAACCGAACTGGTAACAGAGCGAGTATTCAAATCCAGCGTTATACCTAGAGTTGCCATAATATCCCGTTTTGAACGGGACGTGCCGATTGTCAGGGGTCTGTGGACATGTTCCAATTAACCTTTGAGACGCTCAATGTTCCGCTTTTCAGACGGCTCTTATAATATCTGTGAAAAGTACTGGGAAGTAAAGGCCAGAAGAATTCAAGTCACAGACAACCTCAATCACACGAATCTCTAGCGTTGTTGGTGCGAGTAGTCACAAATATAGAATAGACGGTCCCTTATTCAATAGGGATGACGACTGGATTAAAAAAATATCATTCTAGTCCGTCAGTTAGATTATGGAAAAATATGGCACCCGTATTTTTTGCTTTTTGGTTTATCAAATCATTAAAAATCGACAAAGGTAGAGATCATCAAACTTCCGGAGTGAGGCCTAGTGACGTCGCTTTTAGGTGAAAATTGTACCAAAGAGTGACGTCACACGAAACTTCTAAGCACTGTATCCTCGTCATTTTTTGTTTTTCAAACAAAAGAAAAAATACGTGCACAATATTTTTTAATAATCTAACTGACAGACTAAACAGTTTTTGTCTGTTTTAGTCGTCTAGCCTATTGTATGTTTGTTATTACCTATTACCTACTAGAAGACGGTTCAAACGATCTGGAAAATTATATTTTTGTTTGAAAGTCCTGTTGGTCCCATCGCAACCAGGTCAAAATGATAAAATCTTAAAGAAATCGAAGGTACTAGTCGAATACTGTAGGCATATAATAAAAGTACAGCGATTTAGGTATTTTTTTATAGCAACTTGTGATTTTGTTGTCAAATAACGTTATTTGAAGTTGTTCATATTAAAATTTCAAGCTTCACATCTTCAATATGCTGTTCCGATTTTTATTGCACAAAGTCCAGATTTTCGTAAGCTATGTCTGGCAACACTACCGGTACCCTACCGCGGGTACCGTGTACCCAGTAATCCCGGGGCACCCTTATTGGGTTACCCGGAGAAATATCATTTGTAGCACCCTGTCGCGCGCCTCTTATAAAATGTGGCATTTTCCTTCATGCGCCCGAGCGGTAGATGCGGCACAATTGCGCCAATTTTAAATCGATTTGGAGTTCTACAATTGACTTTTTGATGCCAGTTTCTGTCTTCACGGGTCAGTACAAACCCGCGACGTTAGCAAAGTATAAAACCGGTCAAGTGCGAGTCGGACTCGCGCACCGAGGGTTCCGTACAAACTCGTCAGTAGATACGTGAATGATTCAAGAAAAACTGTATGGTGGGACAAACTTAACTTTGCTCTTGTAAAACTGTCGTCCCCATACATCGACATATGGCGCCGTTAGTTTAATAGGTGCAAATAAGGTTGTCTTACGATTTTTGAGAATTTCTAAAAAACGCTGCAAGTTAGGAAAACCGTTTTATTTTTCCTGTAATATTTAGGATAATATTAATAATCGGTAGTTATTACAGATTTTTCTGTTCAGTAACTTCGGAGATAATAGGGGGGAATGGTATTTTTTTAAACGTTTTTTGTTTTAAATCAAAAACTACATGTCTAAGAAAAAAAATAAAAACAGTTTTAGAATCTACATATTAAGTTCTTCCATTTGATATTCCACTCGATATATTAGCTCAACTTTTGATTTTCGACATCCCATTTCGGTCCTCTTTAAAAAAAAAGTAAAAAAGGTATAAGTTTTTTTTTTCTATCCCATAGGCTCGGATTAGCGGTTTTTAATACTATTCCAAATTTCAAGTCGATAGCATCAGTAGATCCTGAGATATCTTGCTGTGACAGACGGACAGACAGGCAGACAGACAGACACACAGACAGACAGACAGACAGAGTCGCACCATAAGGGTTCCTTTTTTACCATTTTGGTACGGAACCCTAAAAACGAACAACTAGTCCAACTGCGGCCGTTTAGGAGCGCGCGACACGCATTCTTATTTCTTTGCTTGTAGTGCGTTCGTACACGGCGCGCGCACATTCAAGCGCGATGTACTTTATATAGGAAGTAAAATTACTGCTGTTATATTGTGACGTTAGGCTCGACAGAAAACGATTGTGTCACTTTGACACTATCTTCAATTGAAAGCTTCAATACCTACGTATTGAATTAATTCATTCGGGTATTTTGCAAATATTAGGTCTTAGGGCAGGGTTTCTTAAACTGTGGTCCATGGACCCCTTAGAGGTCCGTGATACGAGAGCCGGGGGTCCGTGGCTATGCATAAAACACAATCTTTCATGTGCCCTTGATTTTCTTTTTTGCTCATTGTATTCGGAAAGGGTCCGTAAGGTTTTCGAAATAGTGTAGGGGGTCCGTGATCAAAAAAAGTTTAAGAACTCTGTCTTAAGGGCTCTTTTACCTACACAGACTGCTTCCGCCTTTAGGGATATCGGCAGACATATCCGTGCGTAATTCGCATCGTGTGTAGCGGTACTCAATGCGTCATCGTCCCCCGCCCCCCGCGCGGACCATGGGAGTGTCACCAACAAATTTGACAAGCTATTGTATTTGTCGCACGACTGCTTCTGGTCTTGGACTGTCGCGCGACAAATGACATCGCGGCCAGTTGTGCTATTGCTACTGATGGGATAAAAAATATTAAATTGCTTAGAACAGCCAGACTATGACAAGTTACTAAATTAATAGATAAACTAGTTGGATGTAAGAATACTTCCAGGTCTTTAAGCTGATATTATTTTCTTTTTCTACTCCTGTACTTTTATCTGTCTTTTACTTGGTCACGAACACTAATATAAGAACATACATAATATGAGTTCAGAGAAGTCTATACTCTATTCCCCATAACAGCACTAGTGTCGTTATAGTCACATTACGATACTGCTAGCAGCCACATACTTCTAAATCTAGGTTAAACTTAGGTCAAGGATTAAGCGCTCAATTCTAACTTTACAATAAAAATGCACAACTACCAACTTAACAAACAATAAAATTTCTACGGTTTTTAAGAAAAACAAAACTTTCCGAACTAAATTCATTGCTGCCAACATAAAAAAAAATATTTTGATTTATAGTCACTGCGTGTCACAAGCGAGTATATTTCAAATTAAAAAAAAAAGTTTACCATAGGACACATACTTTTAGTCATACGTCATATTTGCCTTGTTTGCAAGTTATGCTTAATTTTGTATTTTTTATTTTAAATAACTGGCCAAGAGCATGTCGGACCATGCTCAGTGCAGGGTTCCATAGCCGTAACTATAAGGTAAAAAATACGATGTAAAAAAAGTACAACAACAAAAGAGCGTATATTCATAGCAATTACGTCCTTTTGTTGAGAAGCGCAGCTTATCGGCAATAACTCAAAAACAGTTAATTCGATCTTGTTGAAAATAATTTTCGTTGAAAGTATTAATTAAGCGTTACCTTCGTGATTTTTTTCATATTTTTCGGACGCACGGTTTAGAAAATAGAGGGGGGGGGGGGACACAATTTACACAACTTTCGGAGCGATTATTTTCTAATACATTCACTTAATCAAAAACATTACTTAGGAACCTTATAATTTTTTTTAAAGAGCTGTCGAACTATCTTATCTTATCTTGGTATTAGGGGTCCTTTCGGATACACTTCGACCCAATGGGATCTTTTGTGTAATTACCCCATACCGCATCTACGCAATGGCTTGCTCCACCACCTCCATAAATCGGGTGATGGAACCCAGTGGTAGTGCCTGGAATTCATTTGGCTCCGGATAGCCCGTGCCAAATTCATTCATTCTTTGTCTGGCGAGAGCATGACATTCACACAATATGTGTTTCATTGTCTCTGCCTCCTCGCCACACAGTCTACAATCTGTGTTGTCAAAAAGTCCCAACTTGGCCAGGAGTCCTTTGACCCCGAAGTGACCTGTGAACACCCCAGTTATGAGCTTGAGTTGCCTTCTGCTGTACTTCCACATTTTGTTGGACCAGCTTGAGTTGACTCTTTCCATGAAGAGTTTCGAATGCCTCAGGCCCGCAATGCCATTCCATTCCTGTTGGTGCTGGTGTTTGGCATGGTCCTTGATGGCAGTTGTTATGGTGCCCTGTGAGAGTCCCACACATGGTTCCGGCCCTACGAAATTATTTTCCGAGCCCTTTCGTGCCAGCTCATCTGCATTTTCATTGCCGACGAAGCCTTCGTGCCCTGGGATCCATATCAGTTGCACCTTGTTGTCCCTTCCAAGCTTATTTAAAACTTGGATGCCATTGTACACCAGTCTGGAGTCCACTTTTGGCGCCGTCAGCGCTTTAAGTGCCGCTTGACTGTCGCTGAGTATATAGATGTGCTTCCCCTTGGTTTGCCTGTCTATATTCTCCTGGGCACAAGCGATTATGGCAAATGTTTCCGCTTGGAAGACAGTTGCATAACCCCCCATGCTGATGCTGAGACTAAAGTCCTGGGCATGAATGCCTGCTCCCGTACCGGATCCCATTTTGGATCCGTCTGTGTACCATATGCTGTCTTTACCATCCGAGATTGGTGGTTCACGACCTTCGGCCCATTCGGCCCTTGTGGGAACTTCAACCTTGAAGTTCTTTTGGAATACGTACCTTGGCTGCATTTTGTCGCAGCTCATGGCCGTTACTCGGTCAAGGAAATTGTTTATTTCCATGCTTGTGTGTATAGTCTTAGGCGCCGCATAGCTCCACAGACCCATTGTTTTTAGTCTATGCAACGATTTGCGCGCTTCTGACTGTATCACTATGTGCAGCGGGGGTAGGTCTAGAAGTACCTCCAATGCTGCCGTTGGCGTGGTTCGAAACGCCCCTGTTATAGCCATGCATGATGTTCTTTGTACTTTCGCCAAAGCATCTTTGCATGTGCTTTTCAATGTCCTTGGCCACCAGACCAGGCTGCCGTACAGAATGATAGGTCTCACCATCATGGTATAGATCCATCGTAGTACCTTGGGATTTAGGCCCCACGTTTTACCGTATGTTGATCTGCACATCCCAAACACTCGCAGAGCTTTGGTTGTGGTATTGTCAACATGTTTTTTCCAATTTAGTTCCTTATCTAGCGTGACCCCTAGATATTTCACGTCATTGGACATTTCGAGCACCTTCCCATACAGCTACTATGTCGAACTATGTACCACACGTTGATATTTGCTGAAAAAAAAATTTTTTACTGTCTTTAACATGTATGGAGTGCCCCCCCTAAAAATATTTATTTTAATTATGTATATACTAAACTAAGTAGCGGCTCATAAAAGACACCTATATTCCAAATTTCATCAATATCCATTATGTAGTTTTTGAGTAAAATGCCTGTGACATACGGACAGACAGACGGACGGACATGACGAAACTATAAGGGTTCCGTTTTTGCCATTTTGGCTACGGAACCCTAAAAATAGTCGTAGAATAAGTATTGTATGCAACGTTGTATAATTAAGTCAAAAGAACGCTCATGGCGCGTCTATTTGTGATAGTCGCCGCCAAGGCGGCTCGTATCGCAACTCGGGCAATTCGCATTTTTTGAGCCTACTTAAAAAACTGTTGCATAAAATACTATATCGGCAACCTAAAAAAATTCAAACGGTTTCATAAAAAAGAAACGAATCTACCCAATAAATTTCATCATATTGTGAAGTCGGTTCCGATTTCACGCCCTTAAAAAACTCGCACCTACACGAAATAATATTTGTTTCCGAGGATTTATTGTCTCCCAATTGAACACAAAATATACGACTTTCGCACACGTGCGATGATAATGTTGTATTTTATGACACCAGAGGAAATAAGTTGTATTTTATTGTGTGTATTACGTGGAGAATACAAATATAACTTACATACATCTATGGTTAGTACATTCAATTGCAATTTGCAATGAAATGAGCTTGAAACTTAATATAAAACATACATTTTAAGATAGCTGACTTAAGACAACCCTAATTAACACGCTCGAGTTACTACACCCAATAAATATCCAAATTGTTACAGACGTGCTTATAATATTTAAATAGTAATGCACCCTCGAAAAAAATACACAGGTTAAATCTAAATATCGTCAAATGGAGGACTTAAATTAGACAGTTAAAATACTGCCCAATTTGAGAAATATCGCTATAGATACTGTAAACAACATCATAAATGTAAATAGGTACTTTAAAAAGGCGACAAAAATATATGTACACTCTTACGCCCCTGGTCCCTGACATGTACTTGTCAATTTAGAAAAAGTTGTCAATTCTGCGGTATAGATATTTTAGGTATACCTTAGTTATCGAACTCAAACCCTCAACATATTTCCTTATATGCTTATTTTAACAGGATCATGTTTATTTTTAACAAATTTCGGGTACAGTAAAATAGCCTAAATATTTATAATACAATAACTGAAGAGTAACATCAACACAACTATTTATATCTTTTAATGAAAAAAACATCGCATGTCATATCTAAATTGAACGAGCATGTTGAATGAAAACAATAAACAATCAGAGGTGATCAAATTGCAATAATTGAAGTTTAATTGTGTACAGTAATTGCTTTCAGAATCGGCACGCGCGTAAATTGACTGTGCGTGGGGCGACAGCCTGCTGCAGTTTTCACGTTTTACAGGGTTTTTGTTATCTTAAAATGTACCTTATGTCTGGACGCTGAAGATGCGAAACCACCACAAAATTGTCGCCCTGAAAACGTGATGCTGGAGACGCATGCTCAGAATCCCATGGACCGCGCACCAAACCAACGCTTCGATCCAGAAAGAACTAAACGATAAAGAGAGATTATCGTCGTTTGTGCAAATACAAATCCTCCAGTTCTTTAGGTATGTCACCCGTAACGACGACTCCATGGAACGATTGGTGGTGCAAGGGAAAGTCGACGGCAAAAGATCCCATAGGCGCTGGACACGGTGGACAGACTTCATCAAATATGTGACATATTCCAACATAAATATTTACTCTCACTCCGCCACTCAGATACATAGCGTCGCATCACAAGAGAAGCGGTGGCGCAAGACTCGACCGAGACATGACCACCACTCTGCCAAGAGTGCACGACTAAAAGAGACCTTATGTCTGTTCACACGCATAGGCAAGCGCAGCGTCGGACGGTCCCAAACTCTGTGCGATCTGCACAGGGTGGCACTCTGCGGTGACCTATAGGGGAGGCCTATGTTCATTGCAAGTATAAAACAAGGCTCTGGGCAACTGACGTCGATCTATGGTAATTGGTGTAGAGGGACGTTTTATTTGTTTTATTAGGGATAACACCTATCAAAGGTTTAATTCTATAAAGAGAGCCTTAGAGCAACACAGAAGGGAGTCGCCATGTCGTTTCGCCCCTCACCCCTGTCTGTTTCCACTGGAAGACGAGCGCAGGCTCCTAGGCCGACATGTTTGTGGCAGCGCTCAACTGTTACTTAATATTTTTTTTATTACTGTATTTTCATTTTGCCCTGTCATGAAATATATTTTCTATTTTACTTCATCATTTGAGCCGTAGGACGTCCACTGCTGGACACAGGCCTCCTCATTAGATTTCCAAATGGCCTGGATAGAAGCGACCCGCATCCAGGGAGACTCCGCATCCCTAACCAGGTTATCCGACCACCGACAGGTGGCCGTCCCACGCTGCGCTTGCCAGTACGTGGTCTCCACTCGAGGACCTTTCTGCCCCAACGGCCATCGGTTCTTCGATCTATGTGCCCTGCCCATTGCTTCTTCGGTTTGCTTGCCCAGTTTGCTATGCCGGTGACCGTGGTACATTTTTACTTACAGTAATATAACTTTTCGCGTGCTTTGAGACATTCTACATCTCAGATGTTAGTATACTCACAGCGGAGACTTCTTTGAGACTTCATATTTAATGAAGCATCCCTCTGTCACAAAATATTGCTTACGTTAAATCCCTCGTCTCGGTTTCGCTCGTTAGTGTGACGTGTTCCCGTGCATGAATTTGTTTCGCGACTCTTAATTAAAGCTACAAAAAATTCTAGTCTGAACAATATTGAAGGTTACCGCGTCAGCACAGCATAAATCGATCGCGCGTTATTCACTATAAAATCCGCGCGGCTCAGTTTCTATGTGGCCTAAAGGTAGCTAAAAATGTAACTACAAATCAAGAACCCAAAAAATGCCGTAAGGGTTATAATCTTGAACAAAGTAGATGGATCACGCCGATAATGTGTTGTTGGTTTTTCGTATTTCGGTTCTCTTGACATGTTTTGTCATTGGTAAGGTTTTATACTAAAATTCAGTTTAATCATAAAATTACTTGGCATCTGTCCCTTTTATCAGACAAAAATCGCCGGGGTTTCAATATCCTGTTGGTCACTGGATACAATCACATAAAATCATCAAAATAAATCGTATTAAATTTTAGACACTCGACTGTCTCACAAAATAATTAGGTAAATAATTCACCTGTCACTTTAACCTGTTACATGAGTTCGTAATACTAGTTTGGCCGACGCGTTATACTTCTAAACGTGTTAAGGCAAAAGTGAATAGGCATCTTCTGGGTAAGCGTGCTCCATCTTAGATCTTGTTTTTACTTTCTATCAGATGAAACCAAGATCAAACGCAAACTCATCATCCAAAATAAAATGCGGGCTATATCTCACGGGCAGCGTCTACCTGCCCTCTCATTACAGCCGTCGCTAGTTCACCTGATATTAATTCCCCGACGGGGGCATTAGCCAGTTTGTCAGCGTCTCCATATCCGTTTTTGTTGATAATTTTCCACGTGTCACTTTAAGTGGTTTTGGTTTTAATTATCTACCGTATGACATTTTAGCCACTGAATACGTATATAAACCATCAAAAATAGTCCCACATATCTCTATAAAAATAATTCACCAGTCACACGAGCTGTAATTATAGTTCAGCCGACGCATTATACTTCCAAATGTGGGCTATATCTTACGGGAAGAGTCTTACTACTCTCTCGTTACAGCCGCCGCTAGTTGACCTGATATTAATTTCCCAATAAGACAGCTCGTCATCGTCACCATAGTCGTGTTTGTCGATAATTTTTCGCATGTCACTGTGAATTTATATATGTACCGTATGACATTTCAACCACTGAATATACTTACGTAAACTATCAAAAATAGTCCAATAAATCTCTATAAAAATAATTCACCTGTCACACGAGCCGTAATACTAGTTCGGCCGAGGCGTTATACTTCCAAATGTGGGCCATATCTCACGGGCAGCGTCTAACTACCCTCTCATTACAGCCGTCGCTAGTTCACCTGATATTAATTTCCCGGCGGGGGTATAAATTTTGTCCGCGACACACTGGCTGCCGCGGGATAGAACTTTGTTGGCGTTTTAGCTAAAGGGTTTACACCTCGTTACGTTGGTTTAATGTTGGGAAATTAAAAGATAACGTCATGGCAAACTTTTATACATTTTGCTTTTAATAACCGTAAAAATCATTTATACTCTACCTCATTGTTTGTTAATTTCATAAAAAGCATGCCGAATTATAAGACGATTAGACAATTCAAAGAAAGTTACATATCGCACCGAATATTCAAACAGGTAAAATTAAGGCGAGGTGAGACCAGAATCGGGCACGGAAGCCTAGTTTCCAAATCATTTTTAGAGCACTTATTTGACTCTTAGGTCACTGTAAAACATATATAATAATATTCAGAACTGTATCTAGGGCTTCCTCTCACTTAGAACACGATAGCGAACACTTCGCTCGATAGAAAAGTAGCGCGAAAACACTATAAAATAAAGTATTTTTATCATTTTTTTTCATTTTGTTCATCACCAGTTACCTTTTCTGACAAAATTAATACCTGACAATCATGATTTCACAGTCATGCAGGGCATCCTCTCATGTTTGGGTTGATAACGTATACTTTTATGTTAGAAATCGAAGATAATCTGCAATAATCTGCATTCCGCCCGACCCTAGTTTGTATGTGAAATGCGAGCCAGGTCCTACCGCGCCTTAAATGTGGGAAAATTAACACGTTTTATTCAAATAAATCTACTTTTTAGTATTAAGAATGTTTGGAAGGATGTAACGTTAAATTTTATTCGATATCGTATTCATAGAGATATGAAAATAAATCTCATATTTATAAAACTGTATTTATGTAAAATATTTTATAGTGTTAAAGTTTAGAATATTAATAACACTAAACTAAATATGTAAACAGCTGAGATATGCATGTGCTCGGCATACGAGATTTATTGTACGTAATTTTTTCTCATGTAAGTGAATTCCCTTATTCTTATGAGAAATAAATATTCTTTAAACCTAAAATCTGTTTAGTTCAGGCCATCTATATTTAAAAAAAGTTGAATGCCGATATTTTACTTTCAGCACTTTTTTCGAGTCGGCGAAATCTTCACTACTATTAATTTCGAAAGCCGACAGTTGATAGATGGGTTTTATAAATCACTATTGGCAATTGACGATCGATCGATAGATAAGAGACATTCATGCGCCTTATCAGATCGACTTTCCAGACATGTCTGATTACGTTTACATTTGATTGCTTAGATTTAATTATAGGAGTTTATGTAACTTTGACTTTGAACTTGTCTCTTTTAAAAAGTTTCAAATGCGAGCTGAATAATTTAAGCAGGTTCGATATATCAGATACATTACAGACTTTATTAAGGGTGGCATTACAGGTATATCAATATTAAAAACTTACTGATCAGTCCGCACGCTACATGTACGGAAAAAGCCGCTTTCTGGCCAAATGTAGACATAAAATAGTATGTATAGAATTTGTTGTTTCAATATTTATGCAAACGATTTTTCGACTACTTCCGTTTGCGTATATACAACCAGTCTCTATCAATTACGGTTTAAAATATTCAGTCACGTGACAGACGGACACACAAACGGACAAAACAATACTAGCACCCATTACCACTTATTCGAAACAATATAATAATCCAAAACTAAGCTTCAGACAGTTCCCTCTGCACTCCGGCATCAATGCGGAGGACGTGACCGGGGCACAGATTATATAGAGTATTATGGCTCGCGATTTTTTCCCCGTTACGTGTGTAATCTCCGCGCTGATTGTCTGGAGACGCGATGACAGTAAGATAAGGAATGGTTATTTTAATCCGGCCCCTTAAAAATGTTATCTTTTTGTCGAGAGTTTTTGGCCCATGGAACCTGTGGCATAGTAAATAGGACAAGTAACGGCATTAGGACCCGTTAGGAGACTTAATTGCTGACTTATAGTTCTATCCATCAAAATATAGAATTGGCCATTTTTTAGATGTTTTAATAGTTATTCTGTTATTAAGGGCAGGGACAAACCAAAAAAAAACAAAGATAATAAAAATCGGTCTACCCGTTCTTGAGTTATAAATGGTGTAACTAACCCGAGTTTGTTTTATACATGTATGTAGATATAGATATGATATTTAGTACAGATGAAACTAACTGCAGCAAGGTGACTAATCCATCGATTTTTTTAAGAAATTTATTTTAAATAGTTGGTTATTAGCATGTGTGGCTCTCTCATAAGATGTGGTGGCTCTTTCAATGTCCACACACTATGAAAGAGCCGTTTTCGCTGTTTTTTTAACCTTCTGCGACTGAGGTGGTAGTCTGTCAGACACCGCCAAACACATTTCAAATTGCCGTTCAGCTGCTTGGCGTGATATAACTCTGTCTCGCTCAGTACCTTCCTAGAACCATACGCGGCATTGAACAATGACCCCCGAACGGCGATGCGGTGCACACTTTTGGAGTTATGAGCTGCGGGTGTCCCACAGACGTAAGTACAGCAATTTAAGTTGATTCTGACAGACGTCATCTCATAAAAATCATGTATAGTTCTATAGTGTCTGTGAGTCGTCACCTCACAAAAATATTTTTATTTCTAGTGTCTATCAGACGTAACCACATAAATAATATTTATTTTAGATCAATCGTCAAGGCATGAGGAAGGTAAAACCATTAAAACGTAGTCACATTGGGCTACCCATGACCACTGCATAACAAATCAGTGAATGGCTGGAAGAATTACACGAAGAAGATCATTTCAGTGACGTTGATGACTTGTTTGAAGACTTAATTAGTGTCAACATTAACACTGATTTGTGCCTAAACCTATCTACAGAAGTTTTTGATTATTTTTTCATGTTCACAGTTTATGTTCATAAGATGAAAAAATAGTCAAGTTTTAAAAAGTTGTTGTTAATTTTTTTTCCATAAATAAGTAAAGTAAGATAGGTAAAAAAGGTTAAAAATTTGATCACATTAAAGTTTATCTTCTATTTCATATTTGTTTTAGTTAAAACCAAGTCTTAATACCTAATTAGATAAATTATGTGTTTAATCATTATTTTAACACAATATAGTTTATCATTTACATAATAATTAAAAATGTTATGTCCCAGTAAAAATGACGTCTGGCAGACTCCACGTCAGTAGGATGTTACCAATAAAGTCACCTCAGTCGCAGAGGGTTAAAGGTAATTTTTAATATTAAAATATATCTTTAAGGAATTATTGATGATTGATGAAGAGCAATAAACAAATTTCTAATTTAAACATAAACTAAGTAGTTTTATTGTGTTTTAGATACAAAATGAAAACTAAGTAGTTTTATTGTGTGATACAAAATGAAACTGACTCTTTAGTGCACACCTCCCCCTATTATTTTCGCATGTTTTAGATGAATATTAAGAAACGGATTATACCATTGTAGTTAAAAATATTTTGGGTTATCCCCCCACCACAAGTGCAGGAAACGATTTAATTTTACATAGCCTTTTTTAATTTAAGCTTATCAGGATCCTTTGGGTCACAGTGTCCACCGTACCAAGACTTTCTCTGTGTCAGAACGTCCACTGTGTATATGAACTAGTGTACAACCGAAATTAGTTTTCATCGCCGAAACCGAATTTTGGCTTTGATCTTGGTTTCGGCCGAAACCAGAACCGAAACCGAAACTTCCATATAAGGTCATGTTTTCGTGGGAAGTTAAAAAAAATTACAATCATAATCAGTCAGTCTTCATTTTCCCTGCCCCTGCCCTGTCCCTGCCTGCGAAGCAAGAGGTCCTGGGTTCGAATCCCGGTAAGGGCATTTATTTGTGTGATGAGCACGAATATTTGTTCCTGAGTCATGGATGTTTTCTATGTATTTAAGTATTTGTATCTATTAAATAATATATCGTCGTCTAGTATCCATAACACAAGCCTTATTGAGCTTACTATGGGGCTAGTTCGATTTGTGTAAGATTGTCCCCTAATATTTATTTATTATTTATTTAAATAACATATTAATCATTTAGTCTCTGAAAAATATGAATATATTACATAACATAAACTTCTTATTTTTAATAAATTATCTGTGCTCTTAAAAATAATAACTATCCGATCGCAGTACGAAACCCCTCAAATTCAGTTTCGGTTTTGGCCGTAGTTTCGGCCGGGGGGCATCCGAAACCGAAACTATGCCAAAATCCGTTATTTTGACGAAACTAGGCCAACATCGAAACTGAAATTTCGGTCGGACGCAACAATGAATCATTCACTGTGTCAAGACCTTCACTGTATCCAAACGTCTACTGTCTCAAAACGTCCACTTTAAAATGTCCACTCTATCAACCCCAGGCAGGGAACCTACCTAATAATGCAGTTCAGCAATAATCTAGTAATATTTATAAAAAAATCGCACTGGAGTTCGTTTCGTTAAATTAGAGCGCCGAAAAAGGGTTTTTGAAAATTTACCCTTAACTGGTAATATAAGAGAAGAAAGACATTTTCATGGATGCAAACTCCGTTATTGGTCTGCAAGTCGTTTCTCTGGCCCCAAGTAAACAAGTTTGTAATATGATCATTGTTCCTGCGAGTCTCGCGGGCCCTTCATTTGAATACCCCTCCATCGTGCGATCGGCAATCTTCGGCTCACCTTCGGGAATGTCCGGAGCTCGTTCTTACCTATGATACACAAAGTACAACCAGTAATATTTCATCTTAAAAAATTTCTATCAAAAAATGTATTTTTGAGACAAGTTTTTATTGACGATAGTACTTTTTTGCATAATCGCAAACTGCAAATACAAATTAATCAAATGAGCCCAAACACGATGGATTTATCTGATGAGATGATCCTATTAGCAATCGTCCTGCTTCATAATTAGATCAGCTGCTTGTCATAGTAATCATATTGCATTATCATCTGATTGACGTATCATTGCAAAAACTGAGTTTAAAACATCATATGAATGTAAAGAGATTGTTACTAAATGGCTAACGGACCTTAATTACAGTGAAACCGAAGACTTACTTTATTTGGGCTGTTAACACAATTGAACTGTATTAATAATTTTAATTTTTAAGTGTTAAGTTTGTATAAAACATAACTCGAAACCAGATGGTAAGTCCTTAGACCGGCCTTCCATCATGTAGCTAAAGATATATGTGTAAATAATCATTTACAATAATAATATTTGACTATTATTATAACTTAAAAAGTTTCATTTCAAATAACTCAATGGCGTGATCGTCTTAGTAATAAATGTAGGACAAGTTGTGAATGTAGTAACCCTTGATCCCTAGGGTGTAATGCGTATCAAATTAAGACTCTAATTTACATAGTTATAGTCTAACATAATCTTGGAACACATGTAACTATTAATAATACATAAAATACTTGGCAGACTTCTCCGGGAATCTTATAATCACACTTCAATTCATATTTATACTGTGTTGCTCTGACTTACTGACAATTATACAATTCCTCCTCTCTCTTAGCACTCTTTACATCATAAAAAACATAAACGTGACTACAAGTTAAATTTAGAATTAATTATAGTAAACAATCTTAAGTTGTACAATTTAGGTATCCTAGTATAAAATTGTAAAGTGTAGTGAAGGAGTAGGTATGTGTAATGTACTTTACTAAAGGGTTGTTTGGAGAGGAAAAACGAGAGCCCCTTAACCCTCGCCCTCGTTACGTCTAGCTCAGCCATTTCCAACACCTAGCTAGTCCGTGACAGATAGGATTTGGCTAAGCAAATACAAATCTTCCTACATTCAAAATCAGAATGTAGTACTTTATAAAATAACTGATTACGCACTAACAGCCACTAGATTATTTTTATACTATGTACAAAGTGTCCCACTCCATATCTGGATGTGACTCATTATGTTCAAGGGTTTCCTGGGAGCTAAAATGGATATATATATAAGTTGTCAATACTTATAAAAGTATAATCATTTCCAAATCGGCTCAGAGTCTTCCATATATAGGACAGACATTAGGAAAGACCTTGTTCATATTAGTACTTAGTATTAGTAAGCATGCATAAGCGTGGCATTTGTAGTTAGGAACCAGTAATTTTAATATAAATAAAATATTGAGTTTACTATGAAGTATAAAATTAGCCATTCGAGGAATGGAGATGACTAGGATAGGAAGGGTTACCACTTAAACCAATTACCTTTTTAAGACCAGTTCTTAATGAGAATATTTCCAAATTGGATCGTTTATAGAATATAGAACGCAAATTAAATACTAGGCAATATTTTATTACCTAGCATTTGTTGTGCAATCCCAGACCTTTTTAAGGCTAGCCAGCCTACAAAGGAATCTGTCAAACTGATAAGCCTCATAATCATCAACCTCGTCCCAAAGGGAGTCGTTAGTTATATGATAATTTAGCACAGAGAGACAGAACTCCCGGATCCTGATTTTCAGGAATCATAAGAGAATTTATAGTAGTTCTTCGATTTGTTTCCAATTCTGTTGTGGTTCCAGAAAACCAGTACTATTGTATAACAATAAGAGCTTTGCAACCCTAATGTTACATCAGATTATCCCAAATGTAGGTTTAGGTCTTTGGTTACACTGAAACCCTATATTAAAACTCATGGAAATTTCACCAATTTGGAAAATCCCAGGACTTTATATACCTTGAAGGAATTATACCTTTACCTATCATGTGAGACCTATTACAGACAAAATTTGGTCCGAATAAGTTTCACTAAGATTTTACCATATCATTTGAATTACCTGTGTAAGTAAGGGTGTGTGCAGTGTGAAATTAAACAGATAATAGAGTTCCTGTCATATGAATGTAATTATTTTAGGAAAATAAAGATAACTAATGTAATAATCCTTAATAATGAATACAACCATACCTACAGTACCAATTAGATGCTTTTACTGTACTCATGTATGCTACATATATTAGCACTGTTCAATACAGTTTCTTTATAATATCACCACAGAACGCCGTCCTGGTAACGAGTACACTATATAGTAAGGAATGGAAATGGACATCTCAATCATATAGATATAAATATCTACTTAACTTCCCTAGCTCAACCGGAGACCTAGATTTCCCTAACATCCTAAGTATATGAACATGCAACTCACCGGGCTTACAATAAGGTTTTATTGTAAAAAAGCAATCCAATTCAACCAACAATCACTGCACTTTCAACATCACTTCACAACACCACTCACTCACTGCTATACACACTGATAATCCTAATTTCTATCAATCACACGCGACGTATAAGCTATTAACTGACCTCCACAACATAATACTGGCATAATTTTATCAGCTGACTGATGCCCAGGGGCGGCCGTGGGCCGCCACGGCCGCTTGGCTATCAGCTGTTCAGGTATGACCAGTCAACAGTCCAGCGAGCCCGGGCACCCATCAGCTGGTCGGGGTCATTGACCTCGTCAGCTGGTCCAGCAGAATAACAATGTGGAGACCAATTATTAAAGCCCTTACCAGTAGTGCAGCAGACTTCAGCACCTTCTGAGCTCGGCAGCGGAAAAGACCCTTTTCTACCAGCCTCGTCTGATTATATACTCTTTTCCTCGCCCCCTGATCCCCGCACATCGAAAGTTCTAGAATTTAGTGATGTCCAACTTCCGTGACCAAAACATAACCGTTAATTCGACCTATTTCCCCAATTAGGACGTTTTCTTATAAGGATTTCTACCTGAGCGATGCACTTTATTGCATTAAAGAATACTTTCTCATTTTTGAACTCTTACTAAGTCTATTTTATGCTAAAATCTCTCTAAAGAAGGAAACAGAGCTTCCCAGAAGTATCAGATACCAATATTTCTCAGCCCTTTTGGCCTTCATATAGTACCGCTACTCACCACCAGAGGTCGTTTTCGGCTTATATACTTATCAGTATTGTTTTTGATTTCATCCTTAAGTCTGCTATCCTAAGGACGCTTTTTGCTTGACACAATCCGAAACCTTCCAAACACTCTGATTTCTAGAATATTCGGTAATATCAAGGTTAAATCTTACCAAAACTGCATCATCTTGTAATTTGGTTCTTTGTGACAGAAATCCTTTAATAATTTTAAACATCTTATCAGCACTCCAATCCTAAAAGTTATACATTCATACTTACCATTATCACAGTGGACACTGTTCTCAAACATGTCCACTATGTCTCCATCAATCAGCAATTTTATCAATACAATGTCATACTACGATAATAGATAATTACACTGTAATAAAAGTAAAGCTTCATATTATTTCTATATTTACTTACCTGTTATATACAATCCAACTGATTTCAGCGCCCTCTCTCGACATTTCACTTAACCTTTACGCCTAGTAGGTATCTGACTGGTATTAAATATCTCAGCCATACCCTATTGATCTTTCTTCATCGTATAATCGTCATCCACTAGATGTCGGTAAAACATATGTATATAATTTTATATACATTGTTTATTTCACAAACCATCATATAATAAAAGATCAAGAGTCACGCACTCTAGGAAATTCATTCCTGAAAGAAATCTCTTGTAGCCATCGCTTCAATAAAGATCGAATAACTAACAGAAATGACTTGATTCTGTTACAAGTTACATAAGTCTTATTCTAGTTTTTCATTTGTCACTATAGTGGATAAGAAACCATCTATGTTCTGGAAGAGCGAGTCCTCCTGACACAGGAACGTTATGTACCTACTAGGAGGTCTCAACCTGACCTATTTAAAACACCACTGTTAAAAGGAAATAAACTTTATTTTATTTTATTTATTTTTTATTTTAAAACAGAAACCGGAAAGTGGGTCAAATTTAACTTGCAAGATTTAGGTAACGTTTGAGATGAAATTCTGAAATTTTGCTAGATTATATCTATAGATTAGATATCAATGAAATATTACTATGACATGAAGCTGATCTGATGATGAAACCGGATGGTAGCAATAGGATTATCTTAATTACACAAGGAAAATTCCCGTGTTTGGGCTCATTTTGATCAGTTTTGAAGTGCACTGTGCGATTATACAAAAAAACACATGACAGAAACTTATTGCATCTCAAGTTAGAATTTGCGTCCACGGACCGGTCCAGGACATAGCACACCTCAGTTAAAGTTAACCGTTCGGCCGCCGCCGGTCATTTCCATGCCGGCAGCTCATGCAATATTAATAGCGGGGTATCTGCCGGGATGCTAATGGCGCCCGGGTCGGCTGACGCTGGGAACGGGCACACACTTGCTGCGCCATTGTGAAAGGGTTAAACAACATTTTCTGTCCATCTTATGTCTATAACGGTTTATGCACGGTTGCACTCGTTTTTAGGGTTTCGTCCCTCAAAAAGAAAAAACGGAACCCTTATAGGATCACTTTGTTGTCCGTCTGTCTGTCAAGTCAAGACCCTTTATCTCGGGAACGCGTGGAGGTTTCGAGATGAATTTAATATACTCAGGTCTACAGTCCCTAGAAGCTGTGAAAAAATTAAATTTCTAGGTTAACGTAAAAAAGATACGGCCGTTTATGCCGCGAAAAACGTAAATTTCGACACTCAAGGAAACCAAAATGTATATGATAGGTACTTTTCGTTGACCTAGAACTATGAAATTTGGCTAGTAATACCGTCTTATACTACAAGTATAGGGAAAGGTCTGAAAACTATACATTATAAATAAAATCATAAAAAAAGACTAAGGAAAACAACATTTATAGGGTACTTTATTAAATGTATCTACATAATAGGGTACTTGACAGTGTGAAAAATAATGGAAGAATTATGGATATATGTATTAATTATAAGTATTAAAACCAATTTACGTCAATATTACTAAAAATAAATGGATAATTTATTTATAAAACTCGGATGAAAATTGATTATTTTTTATCTGTCGCCATTTTATCGAAAACGGTTTGGATTGGCCGATGACGTCACACCATAGTAAACAGCATCGACAGCATCTATCAATCCTATTTTTAAAGGTAGAACGTTATGCGATCCTCGTTGACATTTGTCGGTTTACTATCATGTGTCGTCATAGACGCCATATTGTCCGAGAAACCGTTTTGGCGGCTAATTTTAAAAGTGCATTTTTATTTGCTTTTTTCGGAAAAAATACACAAAAGAATTAAAAATTACCACTTTCTGAGTGCTCAATAGACATCATTAAACAATCGGATTGACTTTTCAGAAACCTGTCAAGTAGCCTATTGTACGGAACCCTCGGTGGGCGAGTCAAACTCGCACTTGTCCAGTTTTTTATTTTACTTAGCGCGACCTTATTTGTTCGTAATCGAGCTTTGTATTCTGTATTCACCTCTGCTGGCGGTGAAAACACACAAATACTAAGATACATCCATCCTAGTCCGTAGGACTACGAAGGCGTCTGGGCCTAGTTTCAGTTGTTCGGTGATTTTAGTCCGGTTCATATATATTTGTTTGAACCGGACTAAAATCACCGAACTCTTGAGGAATTCATTATGTGGCTGTCTTCGCCTATTTTTATGGATGCATACGGCATACATGACCTGCCAAGTCCCATTTAAGTTTGGCGATCCAGTCAGGGCACAACAAGTGGCGCGACAAGCAAAGGCGGAGAGCTAAAAAGAAGAAGTTAATTCCTCATGGATCCCAATATTAGAATTGGATTTAGAAAAAACACGCGAACAATCTGGAAGTATTTTACTTAATTTAAAAAGGTCAAATCGGTTTTTAAATGGCGTTAGCTTAGTTTTGAGGTAAAAGACATTAAAATGAATAAAAAATACTACAAAATCCTCTCCTTTTTGTGAAGTCAGTCTAAGAAGGTAGGCAAACGAGACCATATCTGTTGAGAATTGTGGAATGTATCTTGATGTCTCCCGGGACAGCTTGGAAGAGCCCGAGCCGCGACAGTGCTCACAGCGGACATTTGCATGACAAGCGATAGTAACCATCTTCTAACAGGTTGACTGCAAGTGTCGAGGTCTCAAATGCCAGGCAAGCCACGAATGCCTTAAGGCTCGAATGGGGAAACTATTTAGGGGCAATGTTGAAATGCTCAATTTGTGGAGAGGGCATTTAAACGTCTTATAGAACATACGAGGCCATATCTGCTTAATTTGTGAAAAGTGCATCTAGAAGTCTCCCGGGACACCTTTGGAGAGCTCGAGCAACGGTGTCAGCGGACATTTGCATGAGAAGCAATGGTAACTATCCGCTAACAGGTTGACCGCAAGTATCAAAGCCTCTTGTAAAGGTACAAATTGGGAAACTTAAAACTTTGTGTTAAAATTGTTATCTAGAACAAAGTGGATGGAGCCATATTTGTTTAATTCATGAAAAGTGCATCTTGGTGTCCCCCGGGACAGGTTGGGAGGGCCCGATCAACGGTGTTAGAGGACATTTAACGTGACGTGACGTGACGTGAGAAGCGACGGTACCCATCCCTCAACAGGTTGACTGCAAGTGTCAAAGTCTCTTGTAAAGGCTCAACTGGGGAAACATGGGAATCTCTTTTAAAATTGTGATCAAACAAGGTACACGAGGCCATAGCTGCTTAATTTGTGGAAAATGCATCTAGAAGTCTCACGTGATACCTTTGGAGAGCCCAACCAACGGTTTCAGCGGTCATTTACATTAGCAACGGTAATTATTCCTTCGAAGTTTCTTGTAAAAATTGAAACTAGAGACGAATTCATATATCTGATTAAATCGTGGAAAGTGCATTTACAAGTCTCCTGGGTCACCTGGGACGCCCGAACAGCGACGGTGCCTACAGCGGACATTTGCATGAGAATCAACGTTAACCAACCTCCAACAGGTTGACTGTAAGTGGTTGTCGGAGGTACAGACATATTATGACCCCCGATTACGAACTGTTATTACTAGCGTACGGATATGCAGTTGCGGAAAAGTTAAACAAAGAGGAAAATGGAGTCGTGATTATCAATTTTTTTTTTATAATTGAATGAATAAATTATTTTATATGACACTTATAAAATCAAATTCTATGTCGGAAATGTTACGTTACATATGCTATTCAATTTCTTTTACAATTCTCACAATTAATTGATATAGACACAGATTTAATGTAAACGATGAGGACGTGATGATGAATACTTTAGTTCACCCGAAGTCCTTCCTTTTTTTCTGCACTAGACGATTGGCTGAAATTTTCAACTTTTTATTGCTCTGCTTTTGACCTAATTAAATTGAGAAATAATATGAAAAATAATTCAATAATTATCATTCTAACATTGGCACTATTTTAAATAAAAAGTGTATGTCAATAAGTGTATGTCAATCATTTAATCGTTATTCATTCAATCATAAAATATACCCAGGCGACTCCATTTTCCTCTCTGTTCTACTTTTGCCACCACACCTCCGTACGCGAGTTATTACTAGTAGTGGTTCCTAGAAGAACTAAGGGTAACCGACATGGTGACATACCACAATTAGCAAGTTGAAGTGGTAATGGGGCGTATGGCCCGAAGAACCAATGCCGTAAAGGTTCTCGAATGGAGACTACAAACCGGATGACGCAGCGCAGGTCGGCCCCTAGATGGTCTGACAACCTGTACGTCTAGCATAACTAGCCGCGACTTTGTTTCTCGCGCGACAGAGAATCACCTGTCACTGTCACACCATATTGAGTGGAAAGAGATAGGTAGCATTTGTCGCGCGACTAAGAGTCGCGTGTCACAGATGTGCTAGAGGTATCTCCGGAAGTTGATGGAGGCAGGCGGCGTGCGACCGTTCGTTGTGAAAGCCTTTGGGGGAGACGTTCAGCAGTTAACGTAACAAGGTCGAAATGATGATGATTACTAGTACGCAACGCATAGGCCAATTTATATTAGCAACGAGACTGACGTCGAACATCTAAATTATCGTATCGATTAAAAGGGGTATATGGGAGTTAGTTATTAAAAAATCCTACTAGTAGATTTATATGAATCTTTACTTTTAGTCAAATTAAAATAAACATACATTTTAATAATATTGTAATTTTTGTTGCGCTTGGAAAAAAACATGTCGAACCCGGCAGTTAAGTTCATTAATCTGCTGAATATATTAATTATACTTAAGTATTGAGTTAATGAGCTTTTATTCGTTCGGCACTGACCATGGAACTGACAAAATACTGCTGCAAGGTGAACAATTATTATAGAAAAAATAGTATTTAGAATTAGCCTTTTTACCCGCGGCTTCGCCTATGCTCGTCCTGTTTTTATTCCAAGGGATTCTTTCTAAAATATAAGGTATCCTATGCTTCAATCCTGGACTTGGTTTACTTGTATGCCAAAGTTCATCTTAATTGATACCAAGTTATTAAGTAACAAATATCCAAATTTCTAAACATTCAACTATCTTCACAAAATGTTATATGTATCTATAATATTAATGAGATACTCTAGCTTCATCTAATATCCTACTATTATTATAAATACAAAATTGGCACATTGAAAAAAGGGAAATGGAACTCTCATCTACAATTTTAAACTAAAGCCAAACTTTACTAAAGCTGACATGAATAGAAATAAAATAACATTTATTACCATCTCTTCAACTGTTCACATTTTCCGAAATCCACTAAACATTTTTAAACATTATCCCGTTTTCTGCACTCCATTCCCGGAGTGCAGTAAATAATCTTATCAGCTAACTTTGAAGGAGTTAGGAAACGTTTGAAGTTCTGAAAAGAAAATCGTCAAAGCTTTATATTGCCTAGCTAATGCAACGGCCACAAGACCAGCGGGGCGACCGCTAATACACGGTGGGAATGAGTAACCCGACAAACTTTAACTAAAGATTCTAACGACTATTATGAGTACATTGTATATCTAGGGCGGTAAGTAAGGAATTACAAACGAGTGTTTGTGACAAGCGCGAGACGAAGCCGAGGGCTTAATAACACGAGTTTGTAATTCCTTTACCGCCCGTGGCACACACAATGTTTTTCATCACACCTGTGAGGAAGTCTTAATAAATAACCTTACTAACCCACCCAGTATGAAAACAATAATTTTAAAACAGAAAGTGACATTAGTGACATTTATCCATAGATAATGCGAATGTCAAGTCACGTTCGGAAACCATAGCGGTAAGTTGATTTTATATTTGCAAAATACTGAAATACACTATTTAAACATTTAATGAATGTTACCTAAATATGTGTTTACATGTATTTGCAATAACAGTTCTATTTAAATAAATATTTCAGTGATAAAAGTTAAAAAAGTACCATGAAAAATAAGAATAAAACAGAACCAGCATATTTAAATAAAAAAAACCATTACGTCCTAGGGCGTAATAGGTCATTTACGGCCCGCAGAACCTACGTCTAACAACACAATTTTCGAGCAAGTGTGATGAAAAAAAAGTTATATGATGTATAGTCGAAAAACGCTTACTTTCCAAGACATTTATAAAATGAGAACTCCCAAGTGTGTAACAACTAACAAGCCCTTATAAATGTGACTAAAATACTTTTACTATAATTTTTATTCCGCTAGCTAAACAGCAATTAACCTTTCGTAGTAGTTATTTGATGGTAAGGAAATACTAGGCCAAAAAAATTGATCTTTTGTTTCCATTTTATTTATTTTTCCTTTTTGATATCTTTTCCTCCAGTAAAGACATGTTTACAAGGAGAGGCTGAATTTACTGTTTTATTTTGTTCCAAAAAACTAGTAATGTAATATGACAAATTTCTTATATGAAAAAATATGACAGAACTTTTAAACTACCATCGTCATAAATAACCTTCTGTAGCCATGATTATGGACATCATTTTAATGTTATGTATGCTCTTCAGATAGCTTTTGTTTCCGAATAAAAAAGTTCAATAAAGATTTGAGTTGATTTCATGGCCCCGCAGAAAGTGTACGGGCGACGTATGAGTACATGTTTTATGCATTACGTACTGTTTGCGTCTAAACGGGCGGTTGAAGCATCCCAAATTAAATTTGGCATGCAAACGTCATGAGCGGTTTATCCGCAGAGTGATGCCTCTACCAGGCAGTGCGCTGTACTTATTATATGCTATTTTGAGTTAAGAGGTGGTGCGTGGATAAGATGAAAATGTTGACACATATTCCAGGTAGAATAAAAAAAAAGTTTTATCGAGCTGCACATTGTATACCGTTGCTTAAAAATGAAATTTATATACAAAATAAGCTTCACGAAGTTACAAAAAAATCTTTAACACTATTTACTGCTATCGCAATTAACACACAAAAAAATACGTTAAATTGAGAAAACTCCGCTTTAAATGAAAGTGCTTTGAACACACATGGAACATCTGTCAGTCATCCGCGACCACAGCATATGCAACTATGTCAAAACGGAGTAGAAAAGAAGCAGGAAGATTACTGTCAGTCTAGCAATTCCAAGTGAAAAGTTATCTTGAGAAAGCCAAGAGTTACACGCACTTTAAGCATTAATGCAAATTAAAATGTAATATTTCATGCGATCGACAATGATAGTAAATGGAAAAAAAAAAGAATATTTTTGAGCCTACAGTCCGTCCGTCGGCCGTTAATCCCTGTGAATTACAGTAGCAGCCCGCGAATAAATCGTTGATGCGCCAAAGCCCGGTCCAATACGTTAAAGATAACCGAACGAATAATCGACGAGCGCACCACTCGCCGACCTGACAGTATGACTACTGGGGGCTTCGGCATTTCATAAGTTATAAGCAGTGGTCGGTATTATCAGTGCAAAACTTCAACAAAACTTGCTAAGCGGACATAGCAGAGTGCTTAGAGCCATGAAAATATTAATATCTGTATACTCATCTATTGGAAATCCGAGATTTCGATATAGAGTTTAATTTAACACTGATCTGCCAATAATATTGTTATTTCCTTGGTTGTAAGTTCTCCTTTATGTCAGCTTTAGGGCGATACAAACGGGCTGCAACCCAACTGCAACTCCCTACGATTTGTATGGGAACTGCGTCACAACTGCACGCCGACTGCGCAGTTGTGATGCAGTTCCCATACAAATCGTAGGGAGTTGCAGTTGGGTTGCAGTCTGTCTGTATCGGCCCTTACAAGTTTTGTTAAAGTTTTGCACCGATAGTGCCTATCACTGGTCATAAGGTAAACGTCCTAGAGCTCTCACTATCAAATAGACCTACTCATTTATTTTTTGTTAACTTTGCGTCGACTCCTAACCTAAACTAATCTATTGTAAGTAAGTGACTTGCACAAAAGATTCCGATAGAAAGAAGAGTGTTTTGTTTAGCTGGAGGAAAATTATGTTAATTAATGATTCGGACAAATAAAATTATGCCAAACGGGGCGGGAACCCATATTATAATCATACCTATTTGTAGCGTTTTTATACCGTGGCAGTGCAGTGCTGCTGGTGCAATCATGATTTCTAAAAACCCTTATGACTACTAGTATGCATGTATGTAAGCACTGTGTTGTACATAAAATCATACAGAAACAGTACAAAAATCAATGGTTACCTACAATGGCGAACTTATCCCTGTAACCCTTTCCGGCCGGGAAATTTGTTGTATGAAAACGTCTGGCTGTTGTGACAGCTCATAAAGTCAAAGCCAAAGTTATTTATTTGCAGAAAATAGTGTACAGTAGGTTGGTAGGTACAATAAACAAATATGATCAACTATTTTACCACGCCGTGGCATGCAAATAATTTATACATAATTACAGTTGGCTGTTACTCGTACATGACAGGAAGTCTTTAATAGTATAAAATATTTTTTGTAACAGCCTGTTATATAATACTTTAACAAATTCATTATAAGGCAAACTACTATAGCACCCGTCCAAGTAAAAAAAAAACCCGGTCAAGTGCGAGTTGGACTCGCTCACCGAGGGTTCCGTACAAACTCGTAAGTAAATACGTGAATAGTTCAACAAAAACTGTATGGCCGTTAGCTTAGTAGGAGCAAATAAGTATGTGTACGATTTTTGAAAATTTCTAAAAAACGATGCAATTTAGGAAAACCGTTTTATTTTCCCTGTAATATTTAGGATGATATTAATAATTGGTAATTATTACAGATTTTTCTGATCAGTAACTTCGAAGATAATAGGGGGGGGGGGGGGGGATGGTATTTTTTTGAACGTTTTTGGTCATAAATCAAAAAGTACAAAATAAAGAAAAAAAACAAAAATTGTTTTGGAATCTACAAATTAAGCCCTTTCATTTGATATCCCACTCGATATAATAGATCTACTTTTGTTTTTCCACATCCCATTTCGGACCCCTTTAAAAAAAAGTAAAAAAGGTATAAGATATTTTTTCTATCCAATAGGCTCAAATCAGCGACTTTTAACACTATTCCAAGTTTCAAGTTGATAGCATCAGTAGATCCTGAGATATCTTGCTGTGACAGACGGACAGACAGACAGACAGACAGACAGACAGACAGACAGACAGAGTCGCACCATAAGGGTTCCTTTTTTACCATTCTGGTACGGAACCCTAAAAACCTCTAGCTATTCGAGCGTGGCGCTAGTGTCTGCGCGATAGATCCATAATGGTCCCGATCAGGAAAAAAGGACTTGCGCGTACACAGAATGTTTCAAAGTTTATTGCACGATTTCGAGCTTCGGCCGGAAAGGGTTTAGGGATCTCTTCCAGCTAACCCTAGTAATGACTAGTAGTCATAAGGGTCTTTAGAAGTCAATGTCTAGCCAATGGGCTAGTCCTTGACCGGTTTGTTATACTGTTTGCATGGCGACACTGCGGCGGCGGTGGCAGCGCGGACATTTGCATTTATAAATGATTCATGCGAGTCGCGTCCGTTCTGCAGAGAAAACATTACGCTTCATCGTTTGTTCGCGAATTTTGACGATCGCCAGCCCTGATCTGGTTAGGGCATGGTGATTAGATGAGCGGAGTGTACAACCGACGTACAACTTATGAGAGCCCATGCAAAGCGTTCGGGAGTAAGATCGGTAATTCTCACAAAAAGCGTCTCAGCCTAAGCTCCGTTTTCAATTTCATAAACTTCAGACTATAATTGTGACAAAATTTGAATAAACATGTCTCAAGGTTTATTTCTGTACTTAGATACTTTTAAGGGGTCTATATTAAAACGCATACAGTAAATATTCCTATTTTGACCGCATACCGTTGTTACGCATAATTGTATATTCGCATAATTTTAAAATGTATATTTTAAAACGCATATTTTAATTCACATACCATAGCAATAGGCTATTTTATAAATTTTGTAAAAGATTGTTCTATTAATGCTTGTGGCCACTGAAATATATCGAGATAGAAATAAATAGTTAATCGATGTGTAATGGAACCAGGTGTGTAAGAAATTGCGGTAGACATTTGACGTCAACAGTGTAATTTAGTGATGAAAAACATAAATATTCCATTTTATTCGGTGGTTTTCTCTGTTTTGGCATAATTTTATTTATCAGAATGCATTGGTCGTCCGAATACCTACCCTTTTTGTATAATATTTAGCTTATAGCATTGAATTTTCAAAAACTTAACCTAAACTAATCTATTGTAATTTGTATTTGGTGTTTGAACAAATAATTATATACCATTACTATCAGATTTTTCAAATGGATTCAGCTCCAGTATGAATCGCACTCACACTGACGTGCTGTCGCGTGTCTGTGTGAATATGTGTACGCGTTCCTAAACGGCCGTTGTTGGACTACTTGTTCATCTTTATACTTTGACGATACTAGGTAATAGGCGCACGATATAGGTCGCAGGTGCCAGCCGTGCTGATGATGGTTGCTGGTGCTGGAGATGTATGCGAGCGGCACATGACCCGTCACAGTGGCTTTCTTTGGAGGAGGCCTATGTTCAGCAGTCCTTGATGAATAAAAAATTGCTTTACATAATTAATTGTGTTTAATAATATAAGCTCAATATTAACATTAAATGAACTGAAAACCCGAAGCCAACCGAATAATTACGAGTACAACCCAAATAATTCAGTTCGTTGCGTATTTTTGTAATTATGATATTTAATAATTACTTACTGGCGTAATATATTTACAGAGAAAGTACCTTTTCATATTTACTCCGCACTGATAATTAATGTCTATATCAGATTATCTACTGGTTATATAAAATATTTATCCGTTTGGTACGAATTGCAATCATATTGTTACGTTCGTGGGGTAGGTAACGTGATAGAAAATACACCAATTAACCACTAATTAAAAATGCAAACTTTATTACTAATTAACAAGGCTTATTTACTTAATAAATCACTTCACTATAACGCACTTCTTCACTTTTCACGTTGTTCGAGACTCGCACTGTATCGCTGTTTAGTTCAAACTGACTACCAGGCCACACCGCGCGGCTTATATTTATTTATTTATTTTTATTTTATTTTACCTATACATCCGGAGACCTTTACTCTAGAACATTCCGGAGAAATCTCGAATAATCGGTCCCAATCCAGGAATCCCCACTTCTCGGTACTTGACGCATCGCGAGTGTTCTAGACCGTCTAGATAGTTCGATGCTCGCTCGACCCGACTGGAACATTCCCGACTATGCTTCCCTTTCTTGTTCTGCCTCTTTCACACACGTCTCGAACCTTATCAATATACCTGTCTCTCTCTTATAGTGCTGTCTCTTTCACTCCTTCGAGAAATTTCGCCATATACTGAAGTGTACTTCAAAAGCCCATAAGGGGTCCTGAAAACGCTTGAAAGCGGGTTTTCAGGTTATTGCGCCATCTGATAGAGGGTGTCCTGAAACGGACTGAAAACATGTTTCAGACACCTGAAAACAACGGCAACTAGGGTGAATTTTCGATCTTCTATTATGTGAAAGAGCCACCTCTGAAACGGAATGAAATCACTTTTCAGCTTGCTGAAAACGCTTCTAAAGCACGGAAAATCACGCTTGAAGCTTTGACTTATACCATCGGCGCAACAATATGATCTTACCTTCCATCCGATCTTACCCGGGTAAAAATGGGGTAAACCAAACATTTTTTTATTGACAAGCAGCGGCAATTGTAATTTTTATGCAAATGACAACCTTATGATGAATTGAACTAATTTTATTCAAGCCATTATTCGGCTGTTCAAACAAGCAACAAGAGAGTTAACGGACATTAACGGTCAAAGGTCGCTGCCCACTACACCGTAAAATGATAGGCCACCTGGTTCGACACGATACCTATGTTCTTTAAGACAATCCTAGAAGGAACATTTTAAGGAAAGAGAGGGAGAGGCAGACCTCGGAGAAACTTTGTGCAACTCAAAGGAAAGGTCAATGTCGTGTCGTACCAGGACCTAAAATTCATGGCTGAGGACCGCACAACTCCACGGTGAGGCGTGAGGTGAGGCGTCTACTCCACCGACAAGAGCAAAGCTCTTAAGGCCCGGTAGGACCTGGCTCGCATTTCACATACAACTAGGGTCAGGCGGAATGCAGATTATTGCAGATTATCTTCGATTTCTAACATAAAAGTATACGTTATCAACCCAAACATGAGAGGATGCCCTGCATGACTGTGAAATCATGATTGTCAGGTATTAATTTTGTCAGAAAAGGTAACTGGTAATGAACAAAATGAAAAAAATACTTTATTTAATAGTGTTTTCGCGCTACATTTCTATCGAGCGAAGTATTCGCTATCATGTTCTAGGTGAGAGGAAGCCCTAGATACAGTTCTGAATATTATTATATATGTTTTACAGTGACCTACGAGTCAAATAAGTGCTCTAAAAATGATTTGGAAACTAGGCTTCCGCGCCCGATTCTCGTCTTACCTCGCCTTAAATTATGAAGATCAGTGTGCAGCAGTAGCGTGGCGTCCAAAAAACTCGATTTCTACCGGCTTGCCTAATATCAGGCATTTGAGCAACTTATTCTACAGCTCTTAAGGAAAATGTACGCCGAATCTGCACCGGCTTGCCCAAGGATATATTTTACGTTACGCCACTGGTGGGCAGATACCTTAAACGTCCTAGTGTTCGTCATGCTAATGCCCAAAAGTCGACACTCCACCGTCTGTATTGCTAATGACTTTACATTCAAGATGGCGACAACTGGGACGGTGTCGAGCACTCGGGAGTCTACCTTAACCATGTCAGTGCCGGTGACGCACCAGGCGCGTCAAATAACTTTTTGAAAAAAGAAGTTGACAGCAAATTGGTTAATTACTTAAAAATATAATTCTTGGATGTTGGAGACTTCTTATGTTGTTTTTGGCAGATATGTAGCAAGTTATAAAATAAAGCAGATTTCAACTAACATAGATGTCATTTATTGCCCAATCCTATTTATGTTTGTATGGAGGTCTGACTTGTTTCTGATTCTGTATGTAATAAAATTAATTTAAATTATCAGTCTACCCGTGACCACAAGTACACTTGTGTGAATAACTTGAAACAAGGTAATGTAAAATTAAACAACAGCGATTCGGAATTAAAATCGTTTCTGTAAACAAGTATGTTATACTTAAATGCGAAAGCCATTTATGAATAAATCAATTTTCATACAGTGAGTTAATAGAAGCGGGGTCAAACATTAAAAAAACACGTAGAAAATTATGTCACCGTATTTTATCACGTGTGACTTTCCACTTAGTTCGCTGAAGTTACAAAGGCGACCCGCTAACTCCTATGACCAAAACAACAGCCCAAACAAACAGAATCCCAATGTTTCCGACAACACGCAAACTAAAATATTGTGCTAGTGCCGATAACGCGCTGCGGACTTCATAATGATTCCAATAATAGATAATGTTCGCGGAACAAAGGATACACGAGTGAATTTAGTTTGCGGAGGGTTTAAAGTAAATAATGTTTACTCGCGTATGCGTATCTGCTAAAATAGCAAGAATTTCGACCCAGACGCAAGTGTAGATACATTTTTACTTATATTCTATAGGTACCTAAGTACGTAATTATATTCTAAGATCATAGTACTTACCCGTACACGTTTTAGTCCTCTTCTTACGGACACTTGTGTACCTATAATTACTAATGGTGCCCCGTGTAGGAGTTAATAATTACTTGCTACATTTTATTATCGTAGGCCTAAGAGTTTTAAGAAACCAATACTATTAATTTTATAATTCACCGTTGTAATCAAATTATACACCGTTGTAATTAAACTATAATTTATGTCAGTTTTTATTTAAATCACAAAACATGAAAAGCGATTTATGTAAGTACAAAATATGTATGGTACCTTATTTCAAAATTTACCTATTAATAAAATGTATCATTTCGTAGTACATACATTAACCACCGCCTCTATCACCGAAATGTTATTGCTCCACCCATTATAGGACATCCTGTATTGTTCGTGGACAAGCAAAAATATTACAAGAAGTCTATAATATATCGGAAACAATTCAAAACGGTAGATAAGAAATAGTTTTATCGGTAAATAATGATCTTTTCCAGCCTCAATGGACATGCAAATACGTATGATAATATTAAACTATGACCTGTATATTATTATGTAACCTAATGTTATCAATACATTTTTGATTTTCATTATCTTATGTATATGTATATAAATGTTGCAGAATAGATTTATTCTGCAACCATTCTACACCGAAATCAGCTAGCTAATCGTAGCTACTGTTTTTTAACACCTTTCTTTTAACACTCTTGTTAGTACATTTCCAATCCAATAACGGGTTAACGTCAAAGAACTAAAAAACAGTTTTTTGTTCAACAGCAATTTTTAGTTTTATCGAGTAAGCCGTTTTCTATCTAAATTTATTTTACAACGCCGCCAATGCAGAATCGCTATTATTCGGTGCGCTTTTTTGGTTCGTTGTAATTTTCCATTCATCGACCGTCCGAATCGTTCATTCATTCGTTCTTCCGTTCATTGCGACAACGGATCGACTGGCTAACTTATATTGGAAAACTTTAACAGAGCATCCATACAATTTCAGAGCACATAATTGTGTACGAAATTGATTTTTTCAATCAATCTCGAGACTTTTTTTCATATCGTGACGGTTTTGGTTAGGTTTCATACAACGCTAAAATATTATTTGTAACTGAATTCAGACTAAGAGCAGGTTCTCAGCTAGTTGTTTTTAAGGTTGCGTACCATAAAAGGAAAAAAAACTGGAACCCTTATAAAATCACTTTGTTGTCCGTCTGTCCGTCCGTGTGTCTGTCTGTCCGAGACCAAGACCCTTTATCTCAGGAACGTGTAGAGGTATCCAGTTGAACCATATGATCAATGTTAAACCATATACTCAGGTCTACGGTCTCTTAAAGCTGTAAAAAAATAAACTTCTAAGTTAACGTGAAAAAAAGATACGGCCGTTTAAGCCGCAAAAAACGTAAATTTCGCCACTCTCAAGGAGGCACTTACCGTTGAATTAGAACTATCAAAGGCAAGTAATACCATCTTATACTACAAATATAGGGAAAAATCTGAAAACTGTACATTTTTAATCAAATCATATAAAATAGAGGTCTGTATATTCCCCGATTATTTGAAGCAAGCTGGCCTTCACAAAATTATTTTTTATTTGAAAGGATTTACCACCCAATCATGGTAAACATGCTCCATCATCGATTTTATCTTCACTTACCAACAGGTGAGATCAAAGTCAAATGCTTACCTATCGTGAATAAAAAAAAAAAAAAAAATCAGTCGCACTGACACCAAAATCAGGATGTAATTATGGGATCTTGGGGAAATCGAGACAATTTCTTTATCATTTATTTATCGCGTGACAAAGCGTAGCATCATACGCCTACTGAAGTAGTTATCTTTAAAATGTTTAAATAATTTATATTACCTATTTAATCTGATGGATATTCAACTTGTGACGCAACGCATCCCAATAAAACAAAAGCCGATCAGTCTAGAGCAGCGCCCACTAAACAGAAATGATCCCCACTATATTTTATTAGGGTATGACAGAAGTGAGAAGGGATGTTTTTGCAATATCGCTCAATGGAGGCTCGGCCATTTCTTTTATGGCATTTTGAGCGCTCGCCCTTTGCCTAAACGGGTTGTCATAAATCAACATTTTTATACCCGCCGTGTTTAGGTTGGCGTCACTATATTTTTATTTGTGGTAATTTACAGGGATGTCTTGTCCTGTTTATGGCTTTATAGCATTATTTATAATTTTGTTCGCGGCGTTATGGATGGTTTACAGGATTTTTATATGTGCGGGATTATCCCGTGGGATTTCTGGGTAAGTTTTTTAATATTGCGGTTTTTTGGATTCGCTTCGATCCTTAAGTCAGTTATCATCATGGTTCCCTTCACTGAAAAGATAATGGTAAATATCTAATAATATTTCATACATAAGTTCCGAAAAACCCATTGGTACTTACGAGCCAGGATTCGTACCAACAGGACTGAAAGGTGTATGTCTCAACCACTCAGCTATCATAGCTTGGCTTATTGTCAGTAGAAACCACAATATTATCATTAAAATTATTTAAATTTTAATTAGATAGGACATTTTAAAAGTACATAAGCATCAATAACCTAATACAAAATAAAACCCTTAAAGAACATTAGAATGGAAGCATAGTTCAAATTAAATGTACTAAAAACTAAAACTAATTTAAAATTAAAAAAGCTAAAACTAAAATAGATCTAAAAATGGCCCCTGCGGCATGGTGCCGAAGATGCTGTATAATTATCATTAAAATATACTTATATTCTTGTATGGATGCGAGGCTTGGATGTTGACGCTTAAGGAAGAGAATAAGCTTTTGGCTACGGAGAGAATTTTTCTGAAGATTTTGGGGCCGATCTCGGAGAACGGTATCTGGAGGCGAAGAAAAAATGCCGAAATAGAAAACCTTGTGGCTGAGCTCAACATAATTGGTGAGACCAAATCGGCCAGACTGCGCTAGCTGGGTCACGTGGTAAGGATGGGTGAGGATCGAGCTGTAAAGAGTGCGTATACCGGACGGCCTCGATACCGTTGGGGTGACCAAGTCATGAAAGACTTGACTGAACTTCAGCGACCGGAATGGCGGAAGGACGCTCAAGGCAGAAGAAAATGGCGCTCTCTGGTGTCGGCGGCCAGGATCCACTTCGGGACGTTGAGTCAACGTAGTAAGTAAAGTAAGTAAGCACTATTCTTACTCATATTAGGTATTAAACGTGAAAGCTTCTTACTAAATAAAGCGGGTAAACATTTTCGGCAGGCGCAAAAAAATTAAAGGGTCATTCTTGAAAATTATCATTCCCCTATGCACAGAATCATATTAGCGAATATTTAAAAGATCCGCCTCTTTAGAATGGCATTTTCGGTTTATGTAGTTTTAAGCCAAGCTCTAAAAATTAACTAATAAGGTGGAATCTTCTCAATATTAGTTGCCAGGAAAATGGTGTCCTGCTAGAACTACCGTCATGTTACAATATTCTGGAGTGTAATTTTGGTTACTTATTCACAAAATGTGGTCTATGACTATCAACGTCACTAAATAACAAAAAAAAATGTTATTCATGTATGTTCATACATTTTCATTGTATGATGGGTTCCCATCAATACAAAATTAAATATTTACAGATACTTATGAAATTAAATTAAATCACAATAAGTGAAATTAAATTACAATCACAATAAATGAAAATAAATGAAATTAAATCAATTAGATTTAGTTAATAGTCGATTTGACTAATTGTGATAATATATTTATACAAAATACAGAGCCAACCTCACTAATATAATATGACTTTGTATTAATATAAAGACCAAAATACTGTACTAAAGAGTAAAGTACTGTAAACGTTTTGTATCAATAAAAGAGTATTGCTATAGCATGGCAACTTCGTTGGTGACACTCCCATGTGTGCTTTTTGTTATGTGCAGCCGTAAATACTTACACAAGTTACTGCCAACACGAACGGGGGCTTCCGGAGGCTGCCTCCGTCGGTCGCCGTTCGTGTTAGCGGTAACTTGTGTAAGTAGTTACGGCTGCACAGAACAAAAAGCACACATGGGAGTGTCACCAACGAAGTTGCCAAGCTATAGTTGTTCGCATTCAAAATATCAGCAACATTTCCGTTTCTTGGTGCCAGTTTACCTGCGACATTTCCGTTTGGTCTTATTTTTTTTTTTCTGTCGGATTGTTCGTCTAGTAATCTAATGCCTTATACAAGATCCATTTCGTTGTTGGGTACCAACACACGCTTCCCAAACAAGCTTCCCAGCGCTTTCCTAAATCCCGTCGGGAAGCGTGTGTATCCCGCGAACAATATCCCGTTTCCCGGTGTGGGCGCAACTTCGCGGCACCTGCTATTAATTCCCCGATGCGGTGGCTGATAAAATTTCCCCGTTGAACCAACAACCACAGAGTGGTGCCGACAGCTATCACAAAACAAAACTCCAGTTTAATTTTAAGGGACGCTGCAAATCTCGTCTGTGACGTAAAATTCAATAGGTAACACTTCCTAAAAAGCAGACCCGGAACTGCAAAACACATGACGTATTTTTTTCAAGTTCATGTAAAATTTTTGTTCAGTTAGCTTGTGTACTGTCTCACTACTGCGCAGAGGTCTCTTCCTGAGATTTCCGCAACTCCCTATTCGATCTTTAATACTTAGTCTCGTAAAATTGCTTAAGTTTTGTGGAGGTCTTAAATTTATTATCTATCCAAATGCCATTGCTTGGCATGTTATTCCTTTCTGTATTGTATTGGTAGCTGAATACGTTCATTTGAGTTAAGAGCCATCATCAGAACAAGTAATAACTATGTACATAAATACACTACTGTATTCCACACAATCACACACTTGTACACCGTGCCCACGAATAACCCGAAATTTTTTAACCACGTGTTCCTAATGGTATTACAAGTAAATAACGTTATATCAACATAGGTCGAATTTTGTCATTTTACATTTATAGTCTTATGGAACAAAATAAATCAGTAAATTGAGCTCCTCCTTATAAACATGTCCTTACTTGAGGATAAGATATCAAAAAGAAAAAAAAAGCTAAAATGGAAACAAAAGGTCATTTTTTTGGACTCGTAGTCGCTTACCGTCAAATACTGCGAAGGTTAATTGCTGTTTAGTTAAAAATTAAAAAAAAAAAATTGTAAACGTACCTTAGTCACATAAGGGCTTGTTACACACTTGGGAGCTTTTATTTAAAAAATAATGAATATCTCGGAATGTTACCGTTTTTCGACTATACATCACATAACTTTTTTACTCTAAATAGTTGTTAGAATCTATAGTTACAGTTTTTCAGGTTACTCGGGGGCACGGTGTATACATAATTGTATACAAAACTCGCACGAGCACTGACGAGTAAGTACCTATGTGCTTACATTACACAGCACGCTGCTTTGTACAATATTAGTATTTTGGCCTGGATCAACGGGAAATTACCGTCACCTCACTTACAAGCGTTGTGATTGTGAATGGTATACATTTTTGCAACCATGTTGCCATTTTTAAGTAATTTAATTTTCTGCCCTCCGGCCGGAAAATGTCACCTTGCCGGCCGCTGCGCTAAACGAAGACGCTTTCTGGCTCCGTCGACCAGAAAAATAGTACACAAACTATACACTATATACTACTGTCGTTTAATTTCAGAAACCTGGCGGATTATTACGAAACGATTTGTCTGTATATATCAAACTGTGGCCGGAAAGACGGACAAATTAACAAGCAAGGTTAGGAAGCCACTTTAACTGGATACTTCGCGTTTGAGCTGATACAATAACGTGGTGCCGTGTGCCCGTAATTAACCAGGTTAACTCGTCCTTTGAGTAGCTTCAGGCACGAGAAAACGGGGTCGTCCGTCAAATTAATTATTTGAAAAATGATTTGGGCCATGCCCTGAGGGATTCCAAAGCTGGCGTATACTTCTTACGCAGAATTGTCCTTGCAATTCAGAGAGGTAGAATATGCTGATACAATAACCTGGTGGCGTGTGCAGGTTAACTCGTCCTTTGAGTACCTTTAGGTACGAGAAAACGGGGAGGTCGTCCGTCAAATTAATTATTTGAAAAATGATTTGGGCCGTGCCCTAAGGAATTCCAAAGCTGGCGTATACGTCTTACGCAGAATTGTCCTTGCAATTCAGAGAGGTAAAATATGCTGATACAATAACCTGGTGGCGTGTGCAGGTTAACTCGTCCTTTGAGTACCTTTAGGCACGAGAAAACGGGGAGGTCGTCCGTCATATTAATTATTTGAAAAATGATTTGGGCCATGCCCTGAGGAATTCCAAAGCTGGCGTATACTTCTTACGCAGAATTGTCCTTGCAATTCAGAGAGATTAATATGCTGATACAATAACCTGGTGGCGTGTGCCCGTAATTAACCAGGTTAACTCGTCCTTTGAGTAGCTTTAGGCACGAGAAAACGGGGAGGTCGTCCGTCAAATTAATTATTTGAAAAATGATTTGGCCCATGCCCTAAGAGATTCCAAAGCTGGCGTATACTTCTTACGCAGAATTGTCCTTGCAATTCAGAGAGGTTAAGCAACTGTATCTATAACTCTGCATTGGAGCTGATACAATAACATGTAGGCTTATGATGATTGTGATGCTACACTTTAGTAATATAGTATTATAGATAAAGTAGTAGTAGTATTTGTTAGTAGCTCTTTATAGTAAACAAAAACTAAAAACATTAATGGAACTAATTGTGACGGGTAATATTTTTAAGATTAAGAATGGCATTCTTACTAGAATATTCAATGATCTAAGGAAATTATTGCAAGGGGCGATACAACAATGTTTTATCGGTAATTAGGTCCTATATACTCGTTTCTTTTTACATGAGGAAAATCGTGCGTCATGCGATTTCAAATAAAACAAAATTGAAACTAAAAATGTGAGTCATGCTGGCTTTGAAATGTGATATGATAGATAAATTCGCGCGTAAATGCTACTATCTACTAATTCTACATTCCAATACTAATTCAACATCGCACATCGTTACTGAAACGGCGACAGTTGTAATTTCAGAGCGTTTAACTCCAATGCCTGTGAGCAAATAAAACGTCCCCGCCGGGCCGCGACAAGCTCTCGACATCGTTAAGTGGGCAGTGACTAGTGTTACCAGCTCTAGTTTGCCAAAAATAGTATTTTATGCAACAGTTGTATAAGTGGGTCCAAAAAATGCAAATTGCGTGAGTTGCGATACGAGCCGCGAACGCGGCGAGTATCGCAAATAGAGACGCAATGAGCATTTTTTGACTTAATTATACAACGTTGCATACAATACTTTTTCTACGACGAGGTTTTAAATTATAAAATACAAAATTAATCATAACCTAGAAACAAGGCAAATATGACGTTTGACTGACAGTATGTGTCTATGGTAAACTTTTTTTTTTAATTTAAAATATACTTAAATTAAAAATACTTTTTTTATGTTGGCATCAATGAATTTAGTTCGGAAAGTTTTGTTTTTCTTAAAAACCGTAGGAATTTAATTGTTTGTTAAGTTGGTAGTTGTGCATTTTTACCGTAAAGTTAAAATTGAGCGCTTAATCCTTGACCTAAGTTTAACCTAGATTTAGAAGTCTGTGGCTGCTAGCAATAACGTAAAGTGACTATAACGACACTAGTGCTGTTATGGGGAATAGAGTATAGACTTCTCTGAACTCATATTATGTATGTTCTTATATTAGTGTTCGTGACCAAGTAAAAGACAAATAACAGTACAGGAGTAGAAAAACGTATTAATTATTTAAACTTTATTTCACAAAAAAAGCTTAATGTACAAAAGACGAATAAAATACCGTAGGTAAGACATTCTCCATGAGTTAACCCTAGTGGAGGAGCACATTTTATTGTTCTCAAACACATTATAAAAGCAGTAATTTTTCATCCTGTAAAAGGTACATAGCGCGCTTGAATATGTGCGCGCCGTGTACGAGCGCACTACAAGCAAAGTTTTAAGAATGCTCCAGTATGGATCGCACTCACACAGACGCGCGATAGTGCATACATGTCACGAGCACCTAAATGAAGTTGAACTACTTGTTTGTCTTTATACGTCGTCCCAAATAAAGAATCCTCCACGGGTAAATAATAGGCAAGTCGGTGGAAATCGAGTTCTATGGACACTCCCCCGGTACTGACTTAGTTCAACATTACATCTCAAAACTTTTAAGTTGTAGAAGAACTGCGTTGCGGGACTTGCATCTTTTTACATGTAATGTTTTTGATTGGATGTTGTTTTTGTAAACATCTCGTCAATTCTTATAATAAGTAATACTACATTGTCAAAGAAACGTATGAGTTAGTGTGATTGAAGATGTCTGTGACGTAAATTCCACTGGCCTATTGCTTAGCACATTTTTTGTTTATGAGCTATAAGGGTCATCTGAAAATTGGGACGTTTGGCGTTCCGTTCGAGGGTTAACGGGACGTGTCCACAGACCCCTGAATATCGTGATGTCGCGCTAATATCGAGACAACTAGCAACTCTAGCAGCGTCTGGGAGCCGGCCCCCTGGCGCCTCGAGGGGCCACAGTCACAGGGGCCGACACTGGCCGCTTTAACACGACATCATGGGTGGGCCGTCGCTAAAGTAGCTTGTTTTACATTAGAAGCGGGCTTTAAAGAAGTATATAGGTAAAAAAACTAAAGTAATGCCCTCTTGTATGTAGTAGTAACCTGTCCGTATAGACAGTTTGACGTTCCATTTAAGAAAAAAGACATAAGTTCCATATAAATTCCGTACACTACCTACATGCAACAGGTGCTTCAGTTAAGTTTTTTAGCTATACAAGTATTACAATACTTAGTGGAATATAGATAAAATAACTTAAGGTGATTCGAGTTGGTATCTTTTCCATACAAACATAAAGAGGGTCAGCGCTTGCTTCTACAGCAGCATTACGTTTGAAATTAGTTTTTTTTTAATCTTGATACATTTAGAGGTATTATTTCTCATTGCTTCACTGTCGTCATGAATACTTTTGTATTCTATATTTTAACCGAGGTCATGATAACATACGCCATGTAAAACAATGTGTAGCATTATCAACATAAATTACTAACCGCAGTAAAATTGACTGATCACTGATCCGGCTTACAACACCTGAGAATTAGTTTGGTGAATTATGTATATGAGAAGTTATTGCCGTTGAAGGTACTCGGGGGTCAATAGAGTCTGACAAACATCGGGCAGTTACGTCGGTTAACGCCCCCATTTGGACAAGCACGAGTCGGCCCCCGGGGGGCTATTGCTTAGCTTCGACAAACGGCCGACAGTTACACGGACGTCGAAACTAGAGTAAGTAGAGATTGTCACTAGTAACAGACTACGATAGGTGTTAATAATTATTTTAACTGGCTGTTAAATATTAGCGTTATGCGATAGAGAGAGACGGTCGGATGCGGGTCAACATCTGCTCATCCGACGCGAACGGCAGTTAAGTTAGCGAGAAAGACATCTGTACGTTAGGGCATTTCTCCAGAAATATGTCTGCGATTCATTCATCTGTCTCCATACATTTAGTATGAAAAAAGGCCAGATGAATGAGGTGACCGCAGACATATTTCTGAAGAAATGCCCAGTGCTTACTCTTATTCTGTGCCACACGTCCAGCAATGGGACGTATATAAGAGACATCAGTGGCGTAGCGTAAAATATATCCTTGGGCAAGCCGGTGTAGATTTGGAGTACATTTTCTTTAAGAGAAGTAAAATTAGGTACTTAGATGCCTGATATTAGGCAAGCCGGTGGGAACCGAGTTCTTTGGACAACACGCTACTGATAGACATAGAGGAAAAGACATCTTTTACACCTCCAAAACATAGTATTTTAACAATCTTCCGGCGCTTCTTCTCACCAAAAGGTCATTACCCGAAGCACCAAAAGAAAATAATAGAATCAGATATGTAAAAGAGCCCTCCTTTTTTATAAGTCGGTTAAGAAGCCATTTTCCACCAGTTCCTCCTCAACAAAACGTCCTCTTTCAACAAAAATACCAAAATCATGCTAAATACTAAAACATTGATCAGCACATAAAGCTAGAACGCGTCTCACTGCGCAGTTATCAATAACTGACCCTCTTCAAGAGGACCATCCGCCGTCACTCCTCATCGACGCAACAGTTTATACTGTTTTTATTCCTGTCTCGGCCCAAGTGATGACCGGAAGCGACGTTCAATTATAACCTAAAGAGGGTTTAGACGTTTGAATCGCTCATAGCGTTAGGCTATAGGTTTTGTGGTTTAATAGCATCGTTCACATCTATTTATTTATTTATTTCAACTTTTTTGCAACACGTATCGTACAAAGGGTGATCTTAATGCCATAGGGCATTCTCTACCAGTTAACCTTAAGGCAAAGTATAGCTAGCTTGATATATTTGAAATTGATTTATCACTATATGTTGTTTCAAACATCACTTTAATTGACAAAATCCAAGCTGAAATCACGTATTTTGCTCTTGTATTAAAGTGCATATATCTCGCGGTATGCAAGTGTAGTGGTGAGCAAAATATAGAGAGGATCTGCGCACTACGATAGCTTATATTATTGCTTCTCTTCTGTAGTTTATCCCCAAATCGTTTGCATAGAGAACAAAGCGACTCGAATCATCTTAACCACTGATCTTTTTCCGTCGCTTAAACAGATAGATCACTAATTCATGAGAAAATAACAGTGCAAATTTGGTGCACAAAGTGAGAAGTATTCTCGTCATGACCATTAAATTAAAATACAAAACCTTATAACTTGAACCACACTCGCGAGTACCCTTAGGCCTCGCCTCGCTCGCCGTCGCTTCGCCGTCTCCAGCCATTATCCCCCACTCAATAACCCCCAAATATTGACGCAATATCCAATTTACTAGTTTTACAGTCGAGGGAAATCTTATTGTACTATTAATCCCTAGACGGCTCGGTGAGTCTCCAAACGAAACTGAATATTTAAACCCGGAGACAAGATCTTCAAATAGAATATCCAATATTATCTAATAATTTTCATCGTCATGTTTAGTTCCCATATTTAATAAACAGTTATTTTTTCAGACATACATATACTAAAGTATTCTAATTTTACCGCAGATAACTTATTAATAACATTTGCAAAAAAATAATTCTTTTGATTCTTTCTTCGGAGAGTCTCACAGGTTTAGATATTTTATTTGTTTGCCTTAATATCGAATATGTAATGGTTTAACTAACAGCTCTAGTTACTACATAATATTTAACTACCCTTACTTAGATTTGTATAATATTTAGCATGAGTATTGTATTTTTTCTACAAAATTATGTTTAAAAATTCAAGTTGTATTTTTTTACTGTAATCAATAATAATTTACATTATAATTATCCTTTCCAGCACAAAATATCTCAGAAAAAAAGCATTTGTTGACCAGTGTAAGTTATAAGTTTACGAAATTTATTCCGACATAGCTCAGTAAATCAGCAACCTGAAGTGGCAGCGGGCTGAGCATATCTGCCGTAGAGCTGACGACCACTGGGGCAACTGAGCTCTAGAGTGGGCCGAGAATCGTAAAACGTAGTGTAGTGTAAAATAAAATAAATAAAAATAAAATAGTTTATTTCTGTAAGTAGGCCCCAACGGCTCTTTTACAAGTCTTGATTCTAAATATGTATTATTTCTTTTGTAGGGCGCCCTGTAACAAGGTGGAGTGACGACATTCGAAGGGCAGAGGTGGTGACTGGAGGAGGAGAGCTGAAAGTCGAGCTCGGTGGCGTGCCATCGGAGAGGCCTATGTCCAGCTGTGGACTGATATAGGCTGATGATGATCAAGTTTACGCGGGCTTAGTACTCCGCAACTCGACGACATCGACAGATAGTCTATTTTGTGTTGCCTCAATCAATAGCCTCGTAATTATTCACTAAAACTAATAATAGTCAACTGCTGTGATGTGCCATTTGTGACAATACAACTCAGCGTTAACAAGTGCCCAAGAGACTAAACAAAATAACAAAACACTAAACAGTTATATAACAAAGGCTGATTGTGATAAATCCATTTTAATTTTAATTCAACGTTCCCGGCGGCGCTGTGCCAATATTTACACGGGCGTATAATGATTATCGGACGGGCTCTGTTTCCATTCATAACCACTAGGAAATACTCCCCTACCACGCACTACCTCCCACCCAACTTAACACTCTATCCCACTATCCACTACCGCTTTGGTATAGAAGAGACTACTCAAAACACCAAGCTGCGAAGCATTCGATAGCGAAGTAGAAAAGAGGACCTGAAAAGAACGTGTTAGCTAGCGTTCAGTGGTAGGCAGAGCCCTATTGAGACGTACAAATGTTTGGGATGGGATTACTTTTCAATTGAAACGTGCCTACGAAGACGACCACGGATCCACTTATTTGAGTTCCAATTATCGACGAGCGCTGTGCAAATACGCGGAATTGAATACGATATGCATATTAGCCAGCGCTTGTGGCTTTTTTGCGATTTCGACGCTTTATAGTCCGCCAGAGATTAAGGAATGGCAAACAATGAAAGTATTCTAAATTGTAGCCGATTTTTCGTAGAACTAGTTCTTCAGTGTTCTCTTTTTAAACAGTATTATTTAGCTTGTCCTCGTATATATATTTTTTTTTATTTCAAGTACTTCTACTAAGCCGATTATTATGAAACTTTGCAAACACATATGAAGTTTCCGTAACAATACAGCAATATGATAATTTGGACTTGCCTGAGGGTCTAATAATGGAATTAGGAGGTGGACAGTCGAGCAACTTATAATGAAAGATAGAACTGTTTAACTTAATTTTTTTTTTAGTTCAGGATCTAAGGTAATCTAAATAAATGCATTTATTATTATTTATTTATTTTTGTATATATTTTCACTTATTTATGCTACTAGTATAAGGAACAACCGATGCAAAGGCATAAGTTATTAATGATGAGACTTGAACTCTTTTGGGTCTTAGTTTATACGTGACTAGATCCCTTTTTACTCGAGGCACTGATATTACAGACAAGATTGACAGCGGCGTTGTGAACGGTCGTTCCGGGAAAGTTGTCCGGCGCCCGGGCGACTCATTGCTGCCGTGGGTGTCTATTGTTTTGTCCGGACTCCCTTATTGTGTCCATATATATTATACTGAAGTAGTTTTGAACAAGATTCGCTGAGCATATTATATATGCGGCATCACGAGGATAATACGTCGTGCTACAATCGACGCTCTTAAAGCATAATATGTCGAGATGTAGTAGGCCCTTTTTTTAGAAGCTGACTAACTCGCGACCCTTATTGGGCATAGCGATCGTTTCCGGGTGGTTGGCCGTGGCATTCCCTGGGGTCGCTGAGTTGATCGGACTGGGTGGGGGCCGGGGGCGCCTGGGGTCGAACCAGGTCGCTTTTCCCGGTCCACCTCGATTTGGTCGAACTAGGTGGGGGCCTGAACGCGTGGGGTCGAACCAGGACGCTTGTAGAAGGCCCTATGAAGATAATCTTCGTAACGGAATATAAAGTACTTTGATAACAAATAAATAAATAATAAATAAGCCTCATACTTCTTACTAAAAAAAACGCACCGCTGAGCGGGGCTTCTAGTTCTACTCTGAGAGACACACGCTGACTAACAAACCTAACCTAAAAAAAAGAAGTTTGTATTGTTCATTTTTTCCATGCACTTTTGGGCCGATACAGACGGACTGCAACCCAACTGCAACTCCCTACGATTTGTATGGGAACTGCATCATAACTGCACGCGGTCGGCGCAGTTGTGATGCAGTTCCCATACAAATCGTAGGGAGTTGCAGTTGGGTTGCAGTCTGTCTGTATCGGCCCTTTGAGCAGCGGTCTGGACGGTAGGTATGCTTTGGTGTGTCAACATCTTTTTAACAGCAATTTGGTCGCAGGCTTAACAGTGTTAATTTAGCGCACCATTTTGTTCACTTAATCTAGGAAATCTACCAAAAATACAACGTAATCAACACGAACGTTACAGCACAAAGTAAACCAGTACATCAGTTTCGTAGCTTAGTGGTTATGTAAATACACCGTTATACGACACCTGGCGCCATTGCCGCTGATTTAGAGCTAACCAGGGGCGGTAAACACTAAATTATACTTAACCGACTGCATTTCGGAATTTTGCGCCGTTGCATTTCCAAACGGGATTGTTAGAGCTTTTAGTGTGACGGGTGTGCAGTAAGCGGTGGTCGATAACTTGTAGACCGAGATGGGACCATCCGTATCCCTACCTTATCTAGCGTTTAAAATTCCGGAAAAAGCAATTTTTTTTCCGGGCTTGAAATAAAATAATTAAATAAAATGTAATGGTCATTAATTAATTCCTTAAGTAAGCATACGGCAATGTGTCAGGGAAGCTCTTAAACGGTAAGACACCCACTGGGGGTAATATTGCACTAATATTTCGGCCCTCTTTCGACCCCTGTAGTTCAATGTTTATTACTTACTTGGTTATATGAATATTTGGGCACTTTCAGGTAGTTTATGAAGATGGTATGATGGTGGTACGTCATGGGATGCGAAAAAAAAGTCAAAAACCATATTTTTCGTTAAACAATAGAAATTTTCGTTGTTTTTCCCCGAAAAAAAACGAGCTGTTTAGGAAAATACGGATTCTTTGCGGGTTTTTTCAACGCTAACCTTATCCAACAGATATATAAATCATCATCATCCGCCTATACTGCCGCCCTAATCTAAAAGGCGACTTTTTACTATGAACTTCTATAGCAAAAAGTCGCCTTTTAGACTAGGACGGCAGTATAGACATCCCACTGTTGGGCACGGGCCTATTCTTATAGATATAAATATGCTTATAAAATAATTTTATGCCACACCTAGCCATAAAGCCGCTTTCTGGCCAAGTGTAGACATAAAATGATGTACACAACACGGGAGGTAATAAAGAAAGCCCTAGTTATGTAATGTACTGTTGTAATAACAATAAGTAATTGAACAAAAAATATTGAAGATTGGTTGCTAGTTTTTGAAAAAATCGTCATATGTGTACTAATACGAACACAAACACACACACACACACACACACACACACACACACACACACGCACGCACGCACGCACGCACGCAAGCACGCGCACACACACACACACACACACACACACACACACACACACACACACACACACACACACACACACACACTGTGTACACTGTTTTTGTATAGGTTTGCATCGTAATTTATCTTTTGGTGTGCTTGTAGTATGATTGTATAACCGCAAGTATGATTGTATTGTAATAGTAAGTACATAGAAAAGTTATATTTTGTAATCGTCCATTTATTTAGCGCGTACCTGCATAAGGCATGTTGTTTTTGGTAGAAGTAGACGCATATACTATATTGTTTTAAAATAAAAGTATTTGTATCAGGATGGTTACCTATTGACGACCCCAAAAATAACTTGGATGTGCTGTAATTACAGTAAACAAAAGTTTGTGACCCAAAAAAATTATAATCGTGACTTCGCAATTAGACTGCATTTCCACCAGAGCTGTGCGAGGTAGCGGAGCGGTGTGCGAGGAAAAAATCCACCAATCAATGAGCGAGGCTTCGCTCAGCGCGGCCCGGTATTGGTGGTTCCTTTCCCCGCACTCCGCTCTGCTACCTCGCACAGCTCTGGTGAAAACGAACCTTTACAATATTTGCCTTAGGTACTTTTGACCCGTACAATATTTGCATAACTTTTTATTAATCCTCTTTCATGTGATGCAATTGTTATCCTCGTATTGGATCAGATAAGGTTACCGACGGCCCAAGCTGGATCTATTGGTAATGAAGTGATTTCATGTTGAAATGTAAATCGTCCAAACGGAAGGCTGAATGATATTATTGAATTATTTAACGGTATAAATGAATTCAGTGGTTTGATAATCAACTTAATTGAATTTTGTAATTATTTCGCCTTGCAGTTATATTTGGGGTTCGATGCTATCTTCGACAAATTCAATGTTGTTGGTAGAAAGTTACATAGATGGTTAACGTTAGGGTGGATAAAAAGTAATGATAATTACTTAATTTAACGTAGTAAAAGTCAAAAAAGTGTACGTATCAAAGGATAAAAAGTTCCACAAACGAGAGCACAGTGACGTTTGTCATTTTACTTCATATTTCTTTGTTGATCTCGACAGTAAAGTTTGTTAGATTTTTTTTTGACAAGCATTCTTTTAAGTCTGCTTGATTTGTAAACTGTGCAATCCTAAATGTCACAGTCTAATCAAACACCGTCATCACTACAAGCGATTTGTTAGTGTTTTACCTCAAAAGCAAAAAAAAACTTGTAGAGTTTCACCTTATCGCATTTCACCTCCATCGCGTATTTAATTTTCGCGTTGTGTCTCAATCGTTTATTTGTTAAGCCAATAATTTGTGTTTAGTCGCATTTCACCTCGATCGTGTTTTTCACTATAGCCTTGTGCCTTAATCGTATATTTTATTATTAGATAATATCTATAGTCGCAGGGTTTTTTTCATTAAAAATATTTATAAACAAATATAAAATATTACACTTAAATTTTGCAATGCCAGAGTATTGTCTATTATTTATTAGTCACAAAAATAATATTTTAACGAGCTTAATAGAGCTTAAGGCATGAAACTACAGCTACAAACGCATAACGTGTCAAATTAAATAGAGTTCCAAACAAACGTCGATCGCGGCGAAATACGTTTAGGGTAAAATACTGCACGGAAACTAAAATGCAATAAATTAATTATACTAATGTAAAAAGCCACGCGAAAAATAGCTTCAAGTAAAAAAATCTATACAGATTTTGTTCCACCGAGATAAAGTGCAATAAGGTGAAAAGCTACAAGATTTTTTGCTTTTGAGGTAAAACACTAACACTTGTAGGATTCTACAAGCAAAGACCGCCTAAGGCGATTTATCTATGTATATTACCTACTCGTATGCAGTTGATTATAAGTACTTCTCTAAGCCGATTCACGAAACAAAAGCAGAAAAGACACAGAAATGTATGTTAATTACAACTTTATTTATAATTATAGTTGTCCTATTGTTCTATTGTCCAGCCTCCTCTTTCAGTCGACAGATTTATCCTTAATTGCGAACTCAAAGCTGAATGCCGGTTGAAAAGGTCGCTCCGTACTTGAATGTGACACAAGTTTAAAAAGGTTGTTTGGTATACTACTAAATATGTATACTAGGAAGAGCAAATCTGTTTGATGCAAAATACAGGGCCTTTTTGGGGTCATGGAGCAGGAGTGAACGGGGTAATTACTTAATCTCCTAATTATGAGTTAATTGATACTTAAGTATCAATTAACTCTTAATTAGGAGATTTTTTTTTCGCGATTTCGTGGTTGTCCCCATAGTGAAAGTTGCTCAGTGTGACCCTCCCCCGTTCACTCCTGCTACATGAAAAACGCCCTGTATAGCTTCCATTCTAAGTACTATTAAAATACCTGGGTTAAAAATGAAGGATTCATTTGAATTCAGTTGAAAAGTGACCTAATTCACGTCTTTCTATTTGCTTATGCGACATTCAGCATTTTACATATTGAAAGGGAGTATACTCATAATTTTTTGTAGAGGCAGCCAGCCTCTCCAAGGCCCTTACCAGAGCCCTTTCCCAGGCCCTCAAAAGGGCCCTTGGGGGAGGTTATGTAAGACTTGCCCCCGCAAAAGGAGCAGGCATGCCTATTAAAACCACACCGGTGGAGTCTGCAGCGGGGCCCGTTGCTGCACGTCGGATGTGGCCGGAACTCCTCAGGAGCTTGCAGCCGGAGTAGATGTAGTGTTTATAGCTGTATGATTCTAAATAAAAAGCCCCCGATTAAACAACTTTAAAAAGTAAAAAATTATGTATGTACTTATCTATTGGCCTTTTATGTTTTAAGATAAGTTGCTGTCGAGGGACCTTCTGTTTAAGTACTGAATGTAATAGGTCCACCGGCAACAACTTATCTTAAAACATTAAAGGCCAATAGAAAGGTAGTAACATATAATTTTTTACTTTATAGAGTTTTTTTAGGGGGTATTTTTACTTTAAGTTTTATTTCATTCTTTTTAAATGTTATTTTTGTAATAAAATTCCATTTAATGCCAAAAATGCCTTACATCATTTTGGAAAAGAGCTGATACTCTTCAAACTGCTGGATCGATTTTTATCAAACATAGCTAAGAACGGGTGTTCTTAGCTATGTTTGGTAAAAATCGATCCAGCAAGAAAACCTGCTTTCACGTAAAAAAACACATCGAAATCAGTCAATCCGTTCGAGAGCTACGATTCCACAGACAGACAAACAAAAATTGGCGTCATACTTATAACACCCCTCATTTTGCATCGGGGGTTAAAAACATACTGATATAATATACCCATGCCGTTATTGCATTTCCACAAAGGCGCTTATTTTCTGAAAACTTTATGACCCAGTTCTTCAGAATCTACTGATGAAAGAGAATTGTTTCCAGAGAAAATTTAGAAAAGTTCCATTTCTCAGTAATAGTACAGTCCGCTGTGTGGCCATAAAGCGCGCGAGTCACGGCACGGATAGCGTGACGAACATCCTAACGAGCGGTTTTCGTTGCTATTGGATGTAATTCAATTTAGTTAAGCGAGGAAAACGGCACCATTTTCAAGACAGATCATGACTTTTCAAGCAGTAAAGTTTGATTAGTGATATTTTGATCTCGCTGTAACATCAATAAAAGCTAAGTTACTGTGTAATGCTGTCGTACTCAAACTAGCCGCTAATTTGTATGAATTTTCAAACTTTCTTTTAGTTTCTGGGCGGCAAAATGATGTTAGGGTCGTTTTCAAAAAAGATGTCCGTAGTTACCATTGTGATTTGTTAGTTTTGAAGTAAGTTTTTCTAAATGTACATAGTTTACTCTTATGAAATATAATAGTTGCGGTAAACAACATGTGGAAGAGCGGTGGCTCTTAACACAAGCATATTCATCATCATCATCATCATTTCAGCCAAAAGACGTCCACTGCTGGACATAGGCCTTCCCTAAGGATCTCCACGATTGTCGGCTTTGTGCTGCTATTATCCAGCGGCTTCCCGCGGCGCCGCGGCCGCGGCTCAACGCATTGCAAACCTTAAATGGCAATGGGCAGGGCACATTGCTCGCAGAACTAATGACCGTTGGGGTGGTAAGGTTCTCGAGTGGCGACCACGTACCGGAAGACGAAGTGTTGGCAGGCCTCCCACAAGGTGGACCGACGATCTGGTGACAAGCATATTGAAATGCCTAAATAGAGCATCCAACTTAGACTTCTGAAAATACTTTTAAGAAAACGAATAAATGATATTTGCATTGATTTTTTTAAAGGGAATAAAAACAAAATTTTAATCTTGTTCTTGTGTAACGAGAGTAACCGTATAATTTATTTACATGGTTAACTTTCGTTATACACAAGTGAATAACCACATTTTTATAAAAAAAACCCGACCGCGGTGCACTTTGAAACTGCATTAAATCCGCCATTTTGTTTATTTTAACGAACTTCATGCCCAGTGACACTTGCACCATCAAGACGAATCTAATGATGTATCATTTATCAAAATCGGATGTATCGTTGAGTAGTTACGAGCGGACACAGAAACGGACATACATACATACATACAGGCCAAACACACAACCCTCTTTTGGGCTTCGCCGCAGTCGGGTAAAAAGATAAACAGTTTGTTAAATGAAGCCCTAAACTATGGACATATTTTTTTAAAACGATCCTATGTAGTATATTACACATCAATGGCGGTAAAATAAAATGAAGATGCGAGTTAGGGCGTTAATGTGGAATGTTGCTAAACGATGACGCTAACGCATCAATAGCCAAAGCTTTTCGGGGTTTATTATATTGTTATTCACTGACAATGTATCAAGATATAATATGAAACAAATTTCAACAAATTCGATGTCGTTACAATATATTTAACCCCCTATTCGTTTTTATAGTGAATTACTACGATAGAAAAAGTATAGGAAATGTCAAACTTACTCCAATGAAATAAGGTTGACATTTCCTACACTTAGCTACTTCTAAACTGCAAATACTGCACGGCAGAGCTGTCATTAAATTTTATCCCCTAGATTCCGAAGTCTGGTTTTAGCCTACTGGATGGCAACCAGTAGACAATTCGATGACAACCGGTTGACAGCTCAATGACGGATGCGGGTAACCCGGCACGTCATTCGTCATGTAGCATGAAGACGTAACAGAGATAATAATTGAAGCAATAAGGCAACTATACAGGCCCATTGCGATCGGTCAGTATGGGAAAGTCTGAAACTATAAGACATACAAAGATCTGTTCTTAGGAACCATGTTATCGATTTTAGGGACAAGAAAAACTGCATACATAGATTTGAAAAAAAAAAACTTGTACTTTAACCGGGAATCTAACCCGGTCGTTTTGGAATAGTTTATGTTTTCCATCACTAAATTACACGTTCGGCGTTAAACACCAAGCAAAAAACGTTACACGCTTAATTCCCATAGAAATCGGCGAAATATTTTCTTCTAGCTCGATATATTTCTGTTGTCGAAGCGACGAGCGGACCGACATTTTGGACAACCGATGACGATGGAATACTTTCCCCTGGCAATAAATACTTGGAAGATTCCTCCTTACTAAAATGGCATTTTTGTTTAATGTGTCAAACCGGCCAAGTTCTACAAAATCCCAAAAAATGCCATTCGGAAGAGGAATGTAAGTATCTGTGTCCAGGGGAAATATTTTCCAAGACTAACGCATCGTTATCGCGTGTCAAGAAATATTCATTCACTCGTCGCGTCGCTTAGACTTTGACAGGGCCACAACGACATTAATATTATTGACGACATTAGCGTGAAAGTTATGAATGCCTCCACAGCACAAAGCTCAGAGCGACACCGCCGCTCGCCAACTTTAGCTGTTTGTCGGGAGTTCCATAATATCCACTTACTGAGATTAAGCGCCTCAAGTTTGCAGCACACCTTGCATAGATACCGAACAGTTCATCCGCTGAGTAACAGTAGCGTGGCATCCAAAGAACTCGATTCCTATCGGCTTGCCTAATATCAGGCATTTTAGCACCTTTTTCTACAGCTCTCAAGGAAAATGTACGCCAAATCTGCACCGGCTTACCCAAGGATATATTTTACGCCACGCCACTGCTGAGTAACTACTATTACTATGTTTGGCGGAGTGAGAGTTAACATTTAAGCTAGAATGTGTCACAGATTTGATGAGGTCTGTCCACCGTGTTGGCGACCACCCCCTAGATCTTTTGCCTTCGACTTTCCCTTGCACCACGAAACGGAAAGTTTAGGAAACACAATTTGATGGTAAGCGTTATTTTTTACAAAAATAAAACCTATGTACTACTGTAAACTTTTCTTAAAGTAGTATAAAAATAGTCTAATCTCGTACACAACTGTAAAGTGTCGCTCAGGATCGCTCCAAGTTTCCGAGTGTCGCTCGATTTTTATCGCTAAAAGCCGAGTCAGTCGCCAGTTGGATGGAAAAGTAGCTGTCAAACTTGGGCACTAGAATAGTTACATCTTGCTGGCTAAGTGGATTTATTCTACGTGTACATCTTTCACTATTCGTAAAAACAATTAAAGTTAAAAACAATTTTAAGACCGTTATATCGCGGAATTTTAAGATTTATACATTTTAAGTTAACGAATCCGGAGTGGAATCTGTCATTTGAACAAATACGAGTACTACAAACATATTGATTGAGAGTGTCGAGATTGAAAGTGTCGAAATATACGTTTTTTGTAGTACAAACGGCCGTATCGGGCACCCTTATACAGCTTGTGTGCTACTTGGAAGCTAGCAATCATCTTGCAATAGTTTTATTTGTAAGGAAACTATATCGTGCCGCTCACATGATGAGATGGCTCAGAAACGTCTAATATTATTTGAATTTATGGGAAAACGTCTCGACGTCCCGAAAATTCCCAACAATATCAAGGGCGGAGACTAGTACGAATATAATTTTACATGTAGGCTATGTAAAACCTATTTTTGTCTTTCGAAATGTCTTGGTACGGAAGTAGACATCAAACCCTAAGCTCCTAAGGCCAAAGTAGGAATAATTAACATTGTTATTCAGATCCAGCTCCTTCAACTGTTGGGTAGTCATAGCGTACCATGGTCCTACCATTAGGAATTTTATTGAATATAATCCAAGACTTATAGAAAGTCCATGGTATTCTCTGTAGCACTTATTCAAATAAAATTAATTTCCTAAAAAGCTATCACACATTCCTATATACATTGATTACAAACACGCTCAAAAAGTATTGGTACTATACATATAAATAATATACCTAATATTTAAAAAAGTGTCTTAAATGCTTGGGTCTGAATTAGGGTTGCTAGATTGAATTATCCTATTATCGGGAGCAGGAAACAATATGTCGGGATTTTGAGACTTTGGTCGGGAGATGCCCTGCGCGCTTTACGCGCGACCTTTTTTTTCAGCCTGAAATAGCAGAAATTTTCTTTGGCAGGACCACCTTGAGTGGATCGGACTAAGTTTTAAAATGAAGTCGTTTGTCGGGAGATTTTCTTCTTTGTCGGGAGTCGGTAGGACATACAAAAAATCGGGAGAATCCCGCCAATTCCCGACCATCTGGCAACCCTAGCTGAATTAGTATAAAACAATAGTACCATTTACTTATTTTTCTTTGGGCTAAATAGGTGTCGTTAGAGATGCGATATATGAATAATGTATAGAAATCAGATAGAAATACTTATATGTATCTATACAATGTTTGTATCTATGTTAGTCTGAGGATAAAATTCGAACCATCATTTCAACTTGCCAGCCACTGTACACTTTATAAGACTGCCATAGATTAGATTAGATTTATTTATTTCATAATATAAAAATACAGTATAAGTTACACATTGTCAATTTACAAGAAAAAAATTATAATATAAGTAATCACAACAAGATATGATATACACCGTGGGTACGAGTAACCCGACAAACTTTAACTATAGATTCTAACAAGCCCTAATAAATGTGACTAAGATCGTTTTACTATTTTTTTTAAATCTTTTAACAAAACAGCAATTAACCTTCGCAGTATTTGATGGTAAGCGACTACGAGGCCAAAAAATTGACCGTACGTTTCCATTTTAGCTTTTTTTTTTTTGATAACTTTTCCTCCAGTAAGGACATGTTTATAACGAGGGGCTGAATTTACTGATTTATTTATCCTTTACAGCAATTAACCTTTGCAGTATTTGATGGTAAGCAACGACGAGGCCAAAAAATTGACCTTTCGTTTCCATTTTAGCTTTTTTTTTCTTTCTGATAACTTTTCCTCCAGTAAGGACCCGAAGGACTGAATTTACTGATTTATTTTGTTCCATAAGACTATTAATTAAAATGACAATATTCGACCCATGTTGATATAACATTATTTACTCGTCACACCACCAGGAATTCATGGCTAAAGTATGGTTTATTGTCTATGTACCTATAACGTTAAACATCCTAGTTACGCCATAATTAACAGACTCATTCAATATAGCATAAATTAAGGCGCATAGTTCTCTAATAAACTTTTCATCGGGATCATGTTCACTACTTAAAGTCGTATGTACCCGCAATACCTATTAACATAAGCCCTTTCATGGTCCAGAGCTAAAATAAGTAGCGAATAAGAAAGTCTCTCTGTCCGTAGTTACAAAAAGAATAATTTTCCTTAAACAATGAACTAAGCAAACTGACTACACGGATCGTACTGTTGAAAGAATCTGAGAGTGCATGCAAATTTAATTACTTAAGAACTAGCTCTGAACTTTTCTTTAATCTTGGTATTAATATTGGATAAGGCAGGCGGACGGCGATGCTTTAATTTTAAGTCGGCATATTGCTACTAGTGGAAAAGAATAAAATGCTGTTCTTAATTGAATATTGGACATTATTTAATGATAATGATATTTTAACCTTGGTATCCAATCATTTCACAAATATATTCCTTTTAAAAACGTTTGGTATATTAACTAATGATAAATTAGTCGATTTGCAAAATCTGGTCCCCACCAAGTCGAGCAAAACAAAGGCACAGCCGTACCATCCTTTTCTCGAAGCCATTCAGGCCATTTTCAACCTCCTATAATTTTGTGCTGGCTAAAGCTAGAACCCTGAATTTTCAGGGATATATAGAGCATAATAAGGGGTTCCCTTTATTTGGCATACGTTTTATTTATCCGAATGTATATATAATATAGGGCTAACAAGCCCGAATTTTATTTCGCATATTTTTTCTCTAGCTTTAACGCAAAATATTTAGCAAAATCTTTTACATCAGCCACTTAGAACATATTAGGTTAGGTTAGGTTACTTTTATAATTATTCTGAAAAGTCAATATTACATATAAAATAACAATTACGTGTAAATAGTATTCGGGCAAATAGAACATTCGGACAAATAAAATTATGCCAAAACAAGGTGAACCCATAATAAGATTTTTTTTTTCATTTCATTTCATTTCATGCAAAACCTTTTTAATTTTAATACTAACTGCATTTGTTGTTATAGCGGCATTAGAAATACACATTTTGTGACATATTTAAAGTCGCTACCTTGTTTTGTGTCATTTTGTAAAAATGATCGTACTGGTTGCGGCCCAATCTGCTTTCATACCTAACCTTAAACCATTGTGTTACCATGTCAATCTAGGCTGTAAAGGGTATTGAACACTGTCCAATTCAAGCCCGTGAACATATGACGCCATCACTATCTAACTGAACGTCCTCTGTGTCCTTTCTGGAAGCCGTATTGGTGCCTAATCAAACACGCCATTGTCCTCCCTAACGAGAATTTGAAACCGTAGGCTTCCGATGACCGGCTGAGTGTCGACAGTATCGAGCGTTTCACAATTTCACAAGCATTATATTAATTGATTGAATCGGGCGTTACTTTGCTGAAATCCATGTTAATTAAAACAAAAATATTTCTTTGCTAATTCAAACGCAGCGCAATGCGTTTTGTCATACGCAAGTAACGGGCTAGCACTCACTGACTAACACACGTTATCATATCGCGAATTTGCAAAGCAATGTTCTCGTTTTAATTAAGCATTATATTGCTCGTGACTTTCAAAGTTTGTATTTATGTTTGTTCAGAATTATATTTCTCGGTTTCTGCAATTATTACTCGTTGTAGTTAAACAATTGTAACGGAAAATCGTGTACATTACCTACTTAATTTTCCAACCCGACGGATTATGTCTTTCTCAGTCTGCCTGTAACCACAAACTCTATATCGATACCTTTAGACTCAAAGGGCGTAAATGCTATTAGAACCTGCGACGTTTACGCCTTTTGAGTCTAAAGGTATCGATAAAGTGTGATAAAACATCGAGTTGTAAAATTATGTTATATTTATATGCGATTTAATCCGTTTAAAATGTCTTATTACAATTAGTAATAATCGGGGGAACCAACGACAATATTAAATACTTTCTAAGTCATGTGTGGATTCAGTTAGCAAATACGCCTTCACATTCCAGCAGTATTTGCGAACACTCCCGACCGGCCGGTGCGCATTCTGCAACCGGCTAGATTCTAGAGACAAAGCATTGTCTTATTTAACGAGGACTGAGCTATGGTTACCTCAATATAGGTACTGTAAACAGCAGCCTTATTCAATAATGCTGGCCTTCAAAAAAAAGAAGTATTATGATTTGGATTTCGACATCTTCGTATTGCAAGAGCAATCTTACAGTTGCAGCAAGAACATCACTGTTGGGCACTGTTTAGAAAAAGTATGCCCTTATGCTATGCGTATTAAATTTTTAATTCGGTTAGAGCAAGAAGAAATAAAATATCAGTTATTTGTTTACTGAAACAGAAAGATTTCAATATTTATTTATATTTTAAAACAATTACTATTAAATTAAAGAAAACATACAAAAAGGAATAAATTTAAAATTAAAACTAAAATTAACTAACTAAACCCTAAACACCTTATTATTAAACAAAAAAAAATACAAAGTCAGACTTATACAACAAAATAAACTTAACTACAAAAAAAAAACAATAAAACAAACTAAAAAAAAAACCTAATCAAAAAGACCCCCCCCGCATTACTCCCGGCGCAAAAGTGCCCATCAGACTCGCGGCGTTCCCGCGCTGACAGCCTCTGCGCCAGGAAGAAACCGGAGCGGGGGTCATGACCCCTCTCACGTAAGCGACGACCCAGCTCCCCAAGGAAGGCCCTAGCTTCCGCACACCAGCAGCCGGACGTCTCCACCGCAAGGGGAACAAACAGATATCCAGACAGGCCCGAGTACTTGACCCTCTTGAGCAACGCCGCTTGCTCAGCGGCCGCCCCTGGTGACCGCACGGTGCGCCCAAGGTGAGCGGCAGGGTGGGAGTTTAAAATAAAATGCGTTTATAAGTATATTTGACTTTTACTCTACAGTGATGAAATTAAAAAAAAACACGTGTAGGGAGGGTAGTTAAATTTTCCTTACAGATAACCGTTAAAAAAACAGTTATCTGTGGGTAAAATAAAATCCCGGAGATAGCTCGGCTGCTCAAAATTAAAAACAAGTAAGAGGGTTTTAGTGAATTTTACAGGAGAGCCAAAAAACGTATTTTAGCTTCAAAAGCGATTTTCTCGAAAAGTACTAGGGATATCCAAAAAATTTTTTTTTCGGCGTATAACTCATATCATTGTATATATTACTTGTTTTTTATATCACTGTAACTGAAGTCGTCGAGGATAGGGAGCTGAAAATCGTTTTTAACTTGGTAATAATTACAAAATGTTAAAAAAAGTCTGTATTAAAAGCAAGTAAGTCTGAGTTACTTGTTTTTAATATAGACGAGTAGTGCTAAAATTTAAAATAGTTGTATACATATTGGAGTAAGGAGGAGACTGGACTAGGTTATATTAAAGCTTCTTAAACCAAAATGTATAAATATTTTTGTATGACATGTTTTTAAAAAGTATATACCGCTAGGTGTTAAAATCTTAGTTATAGGTACATGTTTAAAAAACACACAATGGACTTTTTTATAATTATATTTAACTCCAATTGCCATTCCTATTACTGTCACTATCAAAAAATATTTACTGATCTTCCATCATTACTTCCTCACGAATCAAGTCGCCAACATGGTCACTTTGGGGTAGTTCATTAGAATGTTTAGTTCTTTTAGCCCTTCCCTGAATATTAAAGTGACAGTCGTCGTCACTGTCTTCCACAAAACTCAAAGAATCCTCTTCGTCAACACTGGACGATGCATTATTACTAGGTTCGTTATTATAACCCAAATTTAAATCATAACTATCGTAGAATAGGTCATTATACCCAGTAACAACCTTTGTGTTTCTTGATAGATACTCAGAAAAGAATCACTAACAGGCGGCAAATCAATTTCCAGGTCTTCAATGTTTATGAGTTCACTTGTGCTCATGTTGCATGTAGAAGTAATGTCCTTATTATCAGAAGATCGTGAAATTGATGAGTCACTTGTTCCGATGTCTGGAGACCTGAAAACAAAATAAAAAATATTGATGTAAAACACTAAAATAAGGAAATAATCGACTACATATTTAGACCATCACCGCATACGATGCCATATATGACAGATAATAATTTCGACCATATGCCATGCTTTTTATTTACCTGCTCAATTGCTTACTAAAATTACTAAAAGATTACACATTTTCAGTTTAGTTGCACATCAAGATACCTAATTAAAACAAAAATAAACAACGGAATCCTAAAAATTACGTTTATTTACAACATGGCTAGACCAAAATGTCAGGTAAATTAAACAGTGAAAGGTTCACTTATTTCGTAATTAATGCAATAAAAGGAATAGTTCTACACCCGGTTAAAATATGTACTTACGTTTGGCTTTGTAAACTCATGGCAACCAACTTTCTTCCACGGGTTAATTTCGTCCGGTGCATTGTTGAGTATTCAATTAACGACACACAATCACTTTTCTAATAGGTTTAGGCAACATTAACTTATAATAAAGTAAATATTTTCTGCACTTGTAACGTATTGACATGTAACTGAGATGTAGAATGTCAATGAGGTATGTTGCATATGATCGTTAGAATATGTAGGGTATCTTTAAAACATCAAAATTGATAAGTATAAATTCCACATTAAAAACAAGTATGTCGCCTATCCAAACAAATCGTATTCAAGTAACTGATGAGTTATCTATTCCTCATTAGCGGTCGCACAACAATAAAAACAAGTATCTCGCATAACCAAGTTAAAAACAAGTAAGATGGAATCCATTTACTTGATTTTCACATGGTTTTAGTCGAGATGCTTTATTTTAATGTTGTTTTTTTGGTCAAATTGAGATACTTGAAATTTATTTTTTCAAATAACTGAAAAACTATGAAGAAAAAAAATAAAATAAAAATGCAGAAATATGTATTTTAAGACAAGGAATCGAATGGGCTAAAAAACAGAAAATGACCAAAAATGGACTTACTTGTTTTTAATTTTGAGCAGCCGAGCTACCTAGTTATCTGGAAGGAATAAATTTTCTTTGCAAATAACCGTTAATAAAAACCAGTTATGTGTGGGTAAAATAAAATCGCCGGAGATACCTAGCTAGTTATCTGGAAGGAATACATTTTTTTTGAAAATAACCTTTAAAATAATAGTTAACTGCGGGGAAAATAAAATCCCCGTAGATAGCTAGTTATCTGGAACGAATAGATTTTCTTTCCAGATAACCGTTAAAAAAAACAGTTATCCGTGGGGAAAATATATTCCCCGGAGATAGCTAGTTATACTGGAAGAAAAAAAATCTGCAGTGATTATCAGTTATCTAACCACGGTTATCTGTAAGGAACAAAACACGGCCCGGGCCCCCTGCCTTAGTTTTTCGAATTTTATAATATGTCAATGTGGATTTGGGTTATCTAAAAAAATTATAACAAGTTCTGGTTAAAAATAACGTTTTTTCTACTACGGTACATATGCATACATATCGTGTTAAATATTGAACGTTTCGGCTCTTTACGCGTACTATATTAACAGATGGAAGTTGCAGGAAGTTTTACAGTACCCACATATTTTTTTTCATCACACTTGCTCAAAAATGGTGTCATTACACGTAGGTTTTGCGGGCCGTAAATGACCCTAGGGCGTAATGGTTTTAGTAGTATATTATTGAGAAGTCTCGACCCCATTCATTCGTTCTTCAAGAACTTCATTTCATTCAGTTCTTTCAGAACTTCATTCATGTGATCGAACTTCTCAATAATATATGTGATTGGGTTCAAACCGAAATATTAACAACACTTAATACTCATTTTGCTCTTAGCTTTGATCTAAAATTCTATTTATATCAAGCAAAATAAAAACTTCTATAGCGCGATCTATATCGCGGTATTCTATTGACTAACAGGGTGCTATCAGAACTTCATTCATGTGTTTCAACTTCATAAGAATATATGATTGTGTTTTAAATTTCCAATAATTTTGTGAAGCCTTCGTCTTAGAGAAATTCCAAACAGCAAAAGACACAACATGCGGTTCGAACCGGCCGATTCGGGTTGCATGCAAGGCCCCAGGGAGCTTGATCCCCGGCGTAAGCCTCATAGCGCCCCATCTCCCACAGAGACGGTTAACTATGGCGTTTCCAACACAACTTGTCGGGGGATTGATCAAGTCCCACTGTGACAAGAATGGACCTTCCAACGGAGTTGGTAAGGACGCGTTTCACGTGCTTAGGTATAAATCAATACATCGTACAATACTACACAACAGGGACACCTAGGTTGATCAAGTCCAGGTGTGTGGATTACGTGTTGACTGTACGGTTGACGACAACCCGTCAATACATTGATTTAAATTTTTATTTATATCGAACAAAATAAAAAACTTCTATAGCGCGATCTAGACCGAGGTATTCAATTGGCTAACACGCCCGCCGCACGAATACGTCATATCTCAGTCAGGTAAATATTAAAATAGAAGTATTTAGTCCAAATATGAAACACAATTTGGAACCGTTCGGGAATTAAAAATAAGGTTCATACTAGTATGTTAACTCCATGACTCATATATATTTATATTATTTAGCATACGATGTAAAACTGTTGCTGTAACCTGAGTCACATCAATTCATAGAGCGCTCGAGTATTACATGCATATTAAGGCAACTTGTAGGTATGATTGGTAATAAAGTATAGATATACTCTATATGATACCAATTGTAACAGAACAAATTAGTTCTATGTGAGATAAATTCCGTATATATTCAACCTTAATTAACCAAACTAATATGACCTACTTCCTCGTCAAGAGCAGTAAGACTAACTACGAATTCTTTCAACTTTAAGGATTAAGACAAATTGCTCATTCGTGTTGTTATCAAGATAAAGGTTCGTTGTTTGTTCAAAGATAGGAAGTGTTTGGTATAAACATGTACCTAAACAAATTGGGTTGTTATCAACAAGCTGCGTTCCATACATTTATGTATAACAATGCATTATCTGCTCTTAAGTAACGAATAAGAAGACAGTAATATTAGACCAGCATTATACAAATCGCAACATACATAAATGATCTCCTTTTTGAAGTTAGAAAATTAATTAGGTATTACGCAATTGCGCAACGTGTAGTTCATTGACAAAACAGGACGTTGCACAATGTCATTGACATCGAAACAGCACGCCAACAATAATTATTATGCGAGTGTAGTACTTTCTAAGGGCTGTCAGTTGTCTTTATGAGTACACGAATTAATTTAATTTCCGTCGCGTTAGAAATGCTATTATTTTGCTGTTTTTGGAAAACAAAACATCGTTTAGAATATGAATAAGGTAGATATAAAATAACTGATAATGAGTGCACAATTCTGCTGCTAGATTCTTGGGTATGCTTGGGTCTAAAAATATATTTCTCAATAATCAGAAGTGGAATTAAGAAAATAATTACACATATTTCTTCAATCTGAGGGCTTCCTTTCGAAATCGGTTAAAAGGAATATCACTCAAAGTATCTAAAAATAAAATCAATCTGCACTTGCACTTAATCCATTTAGTGCTTAGGTGTCAACCCTAACGCGTATAACAATATCAGCAGATATTGTCTATTAATTAACCGGTTGTTAAACTTCGCGTTCTTTTTCGACCTCTTTCAACGCAGATTGCTGTTCCGCGCAGTGCTGAATAATTTATTTGCTGACATCAGTTACCACTACCACTTTTAAAATGTTAGTAAGTACAACTTTAATTAAAAATGGAGAACGATTCCATAATTATTTGTTACTAATGAGTATTATTTTCAGGTCTGATAGTGAATTCGAGAGCATCATCGCCGCCCCTCGTAACATTGAGGCTGTTACCTCTAAACCAGGGCAGAAAAGGAAAAAGACGTCTTATAGGTATCTATATTTCTTAAGAGATTTTAATATATTGGTCTTTAAGGTGTTCTGAGTTCATATATAATATTTATATAACGATTTTTTTTATTTGTTTCAGATCTGATTCCGATAACAGTATATATGCAGGAACACAAAACGAGGCTAAAATAAAAAAAACGCAAAAGAAAACCGTGAAACGGTCCCCCGCAAGGTAATTATTCCAAGTATTTTAAATAATTTCAGTACATTCTTCTGATTATTAAGAACACTTTCCTTACTTCCTAGATTTTATTTTTACTTTAACTATTAAAGGTTCTTAATTTTTTTTTTTTATGTTTTACAGAGCTGCTGCACCCAAGAAAAAAAGTGAAAAGGATCCTTTTAATCTCTTTGGGATATTTCCTGAAGACGTTGGCCTTGTTGCTCCGCTCTCGACTTCTCAGCAGCTGGATTCATTGATTATAAATCGATTACCTACTGGGCACACAAAGCGGAGCTGCGATCTGAAGGGCGAATTTTTCCTGGAATTAAAGGTGTCGAAGACTGAGGACATACTTGGTGAGTCACCAGATCAACGATGGAAAAAAGCTCTCGTTTCCGTTAAGGCACAAATCGATGACGATACGCCGCAATGGGAAGTATTGCAAAAATTAATTAAACGTTTGGAAATTCTTTTTGAAGGCGTGGACGCCAAATTTTGTTCTTATAACAAGTAATTTTATCATTTACATTCTTTAACTTTTGTTGTGATTAGTTATTTAAATTAAGTATGCCCTTTTGCTCTAAGTGTTCAATTAGAGTAGAAAGAAACCAGTGGGTGGGACACTTAAAAAGTAATCAACATAAGAATAATTCGGCTGTAGAAATAAATGATAAGGTAATTGAAATTTCGTCTGCTTTTAAGGGTCGCATATCATCGTACAGATTAATTGCAACGGAAGAGTTTAAATTCTGTTTACCTGAAACATATTTAAATGCCTTAAAGTCGAAATGGTTAGTACTTTTGCAAAATTCACTTCAAAAACATAAATGCATAAAAGTTAATTTCGAATATTTCGGTAATTTCCTTTTATTCAAAGATGATAAACAAGAGATCAAATCTTTTGCGACTAAAAATTATTCAGTGCATCAAAATTATGAGTTGGAAAAGCTCTTCCTAACTTTTTTTAATAGTATAAAACAAAAGTTGGAAGAATTTCAGGAACGCGATTCTGGATGGACTTTTTTGTCTAATTTGTATTTAGAAATTAACGTAAATAAGTATGAACCATTAAGAGCGTCTTCTTACGTGGATTTGCCTCCGTTAATCAAAAATAAAAAAGCTTGTATTAATATTCGTAATGATGACGAGTATTGCTTTCTTTGGTGTATCCTCGTGCCGCCCACTGTACAATACATTGTACAAAGTGACATTTAGCATTCCAGCCCAGACTTAAAAAATAAAATTATGACCTAAACACCCCGTGTACAATACGATGTACATAAAAGTTTGGCAGGTGTCATCTTTAAAATTTCGCGCGAAATTGAAATTCGCCTAAACGGTGTGATTGGTCGGTTCAGTGGCAGCCATTTTGACAGCTTTCACTCGAACGATATTCATAGACAAGTATTCAAACTCCGCCATATTTGCAGCCATGCCGCCATCTCGCAAGACACGTGAGTATAAATCGCAATTTATTAATTCAATCTTGGCTTTTTTAGTTTTGAGAAGGATATAAAACGAATCTCAAACGTAGGTTTGAATAGAATTCGTTTTTATTTTTGTTAAAACGCATTTACACATTTTTTATTTTGTGATCAAAAATCTATGTGCAACTCATTGCACATTGGGTGTTACTGACTATAAAATGTCGTAGATGCCTACTAAAACATGTTATTGGTTTTAGGACTACGTGACAAACAAATAGTAGATTTGCTGGCTGAATCAGAGTTGGAAGACTTTTTACCATCGGATGAAGATGTCGGCGACCCTGAGTACCAGCTTCGTGACGAAAATTCACCCGATTTGGAGATTAATTCCAGTGAAAATTCGAGTTCCGATGAAAGTGAAGTTGAAACACAAAATCACACTATACGCGGTTGGGGACGTGGGACCAGACGTGGAAGAGGAAGTGCAAGAAGACGGGGCCGAGGGAGGGGACAAACAAGAGGGCAAGGAAGAGGAAGAGGTAGGGGGCGTGGAAGAAGAATGGAACTGCATCAAGAAATTGAGAGAGAAGACGATCGAGATGAAGAGGACAACAGTGTCGAAGGCTTGGCATCATCTAGCAGAACAGTAGTCTCAGGTAATTGGAGTAATAAGAATACTAAAATTAATAAAAGCTGATCTCAATATTGTATGTTAGTATTATTTATAACATCATCCAAACTCCCAATGTACATCTAAATGAACTAAATCTACGAACTTAAAACTTGCTGTAATTTATTTATTTGCACACAACTGTACCCAGAAAAAAATAAAAAAAATCATACTTGAGGTTTTCATAAAAAAAAATGTTGTCAAGTTGTGGGCAGTTTCAACATAAAAATATATTGGCTAATATATTGCACATTGAGCGTTTAGCTGAAGTTACGTATTTTTTCTTGGGCGGCACGAGGGTATAGTTGCCGCTCTTTACCCAGCTAAACATCATAGCGACCGAGTGTCGTCTTATCCTCATTTCAAAAGAGTTTTGAAAACGGATAATATTAGTTTTCCTGTTACGCTCAGTGATATTAAGATATTTGAACGTAACAATGCAGATATTTGTGTTAATATATATTCTTTAGAAAAGAATCGAACGATTGTAGGTCCTCTTTACAGATCTGTATACAAAAGGAAGCATAGAATTAATTTACTTTTAATCGAGGAAGGTTTTAAGTCGCATTATGTTTTGATTCGTAACTTGTCACGTCTTGTACGTTCTCAAATTACAAAGCACCATGGTAAACTTTTTTTTTGCGAAGACTGTCTTATGTTTTTCGATTCTGAACAAAGTCATGAGAATCATGTTTGTAGTGGAGTTGCCACTGTACTTCCTGGTAAAGGTACATATCTCGAATTTAAACATTTCGAACGTAAACAAGATGTACCGTTTGTGGTATATGCAGACTTTGAAACCATTTTAAAACCATTCCAAGGATGTGAACAGGGTTCTACGAACAGTTTTACTTCTAATAAACAAATTCATATACCTGCAGCTTTTGCTTATCACATTGTATGTTCTTATGACGAGTCCTTAAATCGTTTTGTGCAGTATCGCGGACCCGATTGTGTTTCTAAGTTTTTAAAATACTTGTACAGACATGTGACTGAAATATACGAGATCTTGAATAAAGAAATTCCTATGATTTTTACTGAAGAAGATGCCGTAGCTTTCAAAAATGCTAAAATTTGTCACATTTGTAAAACTTACCTGTTTTTGGATAAAGTAAGGGACCACTGTCATTTAACAGGATTATTTCGTGGCGCCGCTCATCTAACATGTAACCTACGATTTTGCGTGCCGAAACTAATTCCTGTTTTCTTTCACAATTTATCAGGATATGACTGCCACTTATTTATCAATGAACTAGGTAAATGCTCGGGACCTATAAAAGTGATACCTAAAAGCAAAGAATCGTATATTTCATTTACAAAGTTTTTGTTATTACCTAATGATCAGTACGCTCAAATACGATTTGTGGACTCATTCAAGTTCCTAGGAACTAGTTTAGAAAAACTAGCAAAGGGCTTATGTCCATTGGATTTTATTCATCTAGGTAAATTCTTCCCTGAACAACCGAAATTTAATTTATTAACACGCAAAGGGATTTATCCTTACGATTATATAACCGACTGGGATAAATTTACAGAAGATAAGTTACCTGCAAAAAAATTCTTTTTTAACTCGCTTACTTCGGAAAAAATTAGCGAATCAGATTACCAACATGCTCAAAGTGTGTGGGATATGTTTCAATTAAATAACTTGGGTGAATATACTGATCTCTATCTAAAGACGGACGTACTGCTTTTGTCTGATATTTTTGAAAATTTTCGGAAAAACTGCAAGATTTATTATGATTTAGATCCCGCCTTTTACTTGACAGCGCCTAGTTTATCGTTTGATGCTATGTTGTACAAAACTGGTGTTAAATTAGAATTAATATCCGACTTAGAAATAATTCGTCTTATTCAAAAAGGTATTCGAGGTGGCATATGTATGTGTTCAACCAGACACGCTCTTGCTAACAATAGATATATGAAAACTTATGATGTCAATAAACCCGATACGTTCCTCGTCTACATAGATTGTAATAACTTATATGGTTACAGTATGAGTCATTCGTTACCTATATCTAATTTCCGCTTTCTAGAGAATACTGATATACAACGATTAGACGTTATGTCGGTTCCAGACAACGCGGAATTCGGATATATTCTTGAGGTTGATTTGTCTTATCCTAAGGAGTTACATGATTTACATAACGATTATCCTTTTTGCGCGCAAAAATTCGCCGCCCCAGGGGGGAAGACTTGTAAATTAATTCCGAATTTGTACGACAAATATGAGTACGTCATTCATTATGTACATCTAAAAACATGTTTGCAGAATGGGTTGATTCTGAAAAAAATTCATCGTGTAATTACCTTTCGTCAAAGTCCTTTTCTCAAGAAATATATAGATTTAAATACAGAACTTAGAAAAAATGCAAAAACTACGTTCCTTCAGGATCTTTTCAAGTTAATTATTAACTCAGTGTTTGGGAAAACTCTTGAAGACGGTGAAAAACGAGTAGTAGTTAAATTAGTTAATCAGTGGTGCGATGAGAGAAACACAACTAAAAAGTTTACTGGTGCTGGAAAATTAATAGCGCGTCCAAATTTCCATAGCGCTACCGTATTTTCTGATAACTTAGTTGCTGTCCAAATGAAACCAGAAAAAGTTGTTTTAGATAAACCAATATATATAGGATTCGCGATACTCGAGCTTTCTAAAAGTCATATGTACCGATTTCACTACACTGTAATAAAACCTTACTACAATGACCGCATATCGCTTTGTTATACAGACACTGACAGTTTTGTGTATAAAATTGAAACAAATGACTTTTATGATGATTTGAAAAATCATTTTTTAAATTATTTCGATACGAGTAATTATGATATCTCAAACGGATACCAGATACCTCTGAGAAATAAAAAGATACCAGGTCTTTTCAAGGACGAACTACAGGGAAAACTCCTTATAGAATTTGTCGGTTTACGATCCAAACTATACTGCATTAAAAGTGAGGATTCAGTGGTTAAGAAGGCAAAAGGTATAAAAAAACCTGGCGTTCAAGAATTAACGTTAGATAATTATAAAGACGTTCTGTATAATAATAGTATTATTAGAAAAAAGAATATATTGTTTAAATCGATTAAACACCAGATCTTTACGCAAACTGTTAACAAAATTGCATTATCCTGTAAAGATGATAAGCGACTTACATCATCAGACAAAGTAACTACTAAGGCATGGGGGCATAAATCGATACTGTAGTATATATTATTTTACTTCTAGTTCTAAGTCCGTTCTAGTTTTTAATGTAATTAGTGAAATAATTATGTATTTGACTTACTCTATTCTGTGTTTGTAAAATACTATAATTTATAATAATATTATAGATGATTTTTGTTATTTGTGTGAGAAACTTAAATAAAAATAAATATGAAGCATTTTTGTTTTGTTTCAACCTATTCCCTGTATAGGTACCTAATCTTGAGTTAACTGAGTGCATTACCTATAAATTAATGGAGTTAAAGGATGCAGTCTCTTAAGTAAAAATAACTTTAACGTAATTCATAGTTGGTTTCGTTGAAAAACTAAATTTCACATGTTCTTACGTGTTTATTATAACACCAGGTTAATAACCTGCAGCGTCAAGTAAACTTGATCGTGGCGCGTGCGCTGATATATGATCGTGGCGCGTGCTTGCGTAATATTGTTTACCTACACATTAGCTCTATATAAATATGAGTTATTTAATGTAAATATCAATTACTTCTACATTAGCTGTCTTGGATATTACTACAAAGTTTATTTTGAGCCGAATTGCAACAACAGTTTGGTAAGTCATACGCTGTATTATTCTAGCTCTATATATGATGTTATTTGATTTCTCGCTGCATCAACTTGTAGGTATAGACCTATAGGTTATTTTAAGCCTAACTGGTGAAGATTTTTACTGTTTTATACAATAAAATTGTTCATGGTCTTTATGATCCGACGCAAAGAAGTGGTGTTATACATTTGGCGTGTGTATATGGATGTCTGTCTGTGACATCGCAGCTCCCAAACAAATAAACCGAATGAGCTGCGGTTTTATTATTTTGAAAACTGGTTTGAGCGAGAGTGTTCTTAGCTATGTTTAGTTAAAATTGGTTTAGCCATTCAAGAGTTACTAGCATTTTACTTCATCATGCTGAAGGTATTTACCCTACTAGATAGGTGAGGTTATACAGTAATTTATTAAATAATGTTTCTTGTTACAGAAAATGGATAAATTTGAAGACATAACACCACTGTTTTCTCAATACGCGCAGGATCCTCTAGAGGGATTCACCGACGTGGAAGAAGACTGCGAATTAGGCAAAAAAATAAAGAGGGCAATACAACGGCCCAGGCAGAGGAAGCCTGGCAAAGTCATGAATAAAGTCCAGAAGAGAGGCGGACCTAAACAACTACCGTCTTTTGTAATTAATCAAAAGCCTGGGACAGGAACGAGAATGGTGAAGATTGAAATAATAGATTTAAGCGACTCGAGTACTGAAACACATGAAGTTGGAGAAAATGTAATCCTAAGTGCTCAGTATATAGCGGATAATGGATACGACGAGATTGTTGATAGCACAGAAGCTTTAGTCAATAAAATATCAAAAAAAGTGTGCGGATACAGTGCTAGTTTTTAAGGTTATGCAGCTGACTGTAGAATAAGTTGAATAAATTTATTATAAATATTCAGTAGTTTTATTTTGTGTGGAAATTAAAAATACGTCCTAGTTATCTGAAGAGCTAAAATTTATATTTACCAAATTGGTACTTTATCTTTATATACTTAGCGTTCAGGTTTTAGTATGTTTATTAAATAAAACAAAGTTCTGTTGTGAATACGTAATTTTATTTCATTTAAACTAGCAATCTATAACTGACGAATACATGAACATATTATTATCAAAAAACCATTTTTTGATACATATTACATTTTTTAAAGCACACTTATTTTTATGATATACACAGTTATATATCGAGTCATTGGTAGAATATTTTTCGTAAAGAATTTTTAAATTAGGATAACCTTTCCCTTCCAGTTCTATAACAGTACAATCAGGACACAAGTCCTTAAACCAAAGTGCTTTTTCCAAACCTTTTACAAAAACCTTTTTGTCTTGAAAGTGATATACAATTATTCGTTTAAATTCTCGGTAATCAACAAATCCCTCACGCCATAGAAGACCATGATTTTTCTCCACCCATCTCACGTTGCGTTTCTCGCTTTCCGATAAAGTAGAAAATGTATATGGAGGTTTTATTAAAAAGACTTGGGTATATTCATTTGTGCTATATGCAAATTCTTTAACAATAAATTCATTATTAAGCGACTTGAACCCCTGAAGATCGACGAATATGCAATCACTGTTCATGATATTTTCTTTGTTATGTTACTTAATGGTCTGTACTCTATGATACTATCATTCAAAATAAGACAATAAGCAGACGTATGATCAGGTATATCAGCTTCACACTCTATTTCAACACGTACATCAACAACACCTGATTTCAAAGTATCATTTTGTCTAGAACAGTCTAAGAAAAACAAAGGTGCTATATCTTTAAATTCGTGAGGACTCAGCAAAGGTTCCTGATACCGGTTATAGTATGATTTTTGAAATTTGGTATATTGCTCATATAATAAAGCATATTTTCCATCGGAAAAACTAACGTTTAAATTTTCGTATGGGAAATACGTAGAGTTTAAGTAGACTTTAACTTCTCTTAAATTACAGTGATCAAAATATGTCATATCTTTATCGGATGCATTTTTTCTACCAGTTTTTAACCCAATTATAACGTAGCGAGGTTTTTCAATTTGAGACGAGGTTTTAATTGCCCACGAATGTTTTGAAGTTCTTGGTAATAATGGATACTCATAAAGGTCCCAGTTCCTAAATGCAACCTGGATTGCTTGATCTTTTTCCAAATATTTGAGTAAATGTAATTTTTCACGATCTGAGACTTTGATATGAGGCATACGCCATACGACTTTGGTTAAATTAATATTATCTACATATTCGTTTGTATTCAATTTAACACTGTTTAAATTTGTATTAGAGCGTAGAAGAATAAGTTCATGTTTACAATTAATTATAATCTTGTTATAGTCCTCTGCAAAACCCAGAATTTTGTTCAAAGGAACAGATACAGAAAATGTTCCGTTAGTAATTTTATTACCTTTGATATCCCATCCCCATGATTTAGCCATTCTTGCTTCATGGTCATTCATAGATAACAGAGATTTCATTGTTGTTGTAACTCCGGCGTTTTTTATTTTATCTATTTCTATTCCATTCAGCTCATATCGAATATCTTGAAAGAAATGAAGAATTGGGTTGTTTGTGAATTGGATGCTGGGTACATGTGTTTTTGTTTCTCGATTGATCACAGTGATGGAACCCTCTATATGTAATGTACTGGCAGATGGTAGCACATATATATTTTGTTGGTTTATGGGTATACGTATTTCATCGTTTAAGTTAAAACTTGTTACATAAGGTTTGTAAGAATGATACTCATAACTTTCGATCGTGTTATCATAATTAAAAGAATTTGTTACGTTCAGTATGCTCATTTTAGTAAACCGATGGATCTAAGAAAAAATTTATTTTCTGTCGTTAGTTTACTTTTAGGTCTTCTTTTCTTGATAGCACAAAGAGTAGGTACTAATGGGTTTACTGTAGCTCCCTACAGTTTTATTAAAGTCGATCATTTTTTTCTTATATGTAAGTATATCTGGACTTCTTCTCCACGTAAATTGACTAAGTTGTCGTTTGTATCTAATATTCTAATTTTAAGTGAGCTTAAGCTGCTTTGAGTGACCGGAAAATAAATAACGTTTTTAGGTGTTTCAATGATTCGATAGCCAGGTGGCACATTAGGTACAAACTCATGAATTATATGGCTCGGCTTTCCGTTAGTAAATGATCCGCTCACGATATCACATTCAACCCGAACTATAGTTGTTGATAGAATGGATACAGGAAAGGGTGAGTCTCTTAATATATTCGCCTGTACGGTTTCGTTACCAAATCCTAATAATTTTCCAACTGAGTTTTCATTGTTAAAGTACACGTTTTTAGAGCATAGTATAGATGTCTTCAACGTGTTATTATTACATGATAGTTTAAAAGTGCACCCCTGAACATGTTTTTTAATATAGTCATCAAGGTCTTGAAGTTCATATGAGCCTTCCGGTATCTCTAATACCTCATTTTTACCATAATAGAATTTGTTATTTCTATCGTCGATGTTAGGTATTGAATTAAATGTAGATAAATATAGTAGACCACACTCATATTCACCGTTCAATTGAAGGGCGGGTGAGTAATTTGTCGTGAGAGAAGAAGAGGTACCGGTTATGGATAAAGTGAAAGACATGGTGTGAATGATGAATATTTTATTGGGAACACTAATTTAAACGTTCCTTCCAAAATTTCTTCAAATATTTTAAACACAAGTGTCCACAATTGACAGTATCGAATTTTTGGTACGTGTTATAATTATATAAAATATCATATTTTTTTAGATAAGTTATCAATTCTAACGGCGGTTTAATATCGCCAAAGCTATTAAAATATTCACAATAATTTTTATCTTTGACATAGGCTACCCAGTGAGTTCCTTGGTTTGAAAATTTGTCTAAATTAACAATCGCACACTCCTTAACCTTCGGGTGTTTTGGTAAACGGTCCCTCATAAAAACACCTCTGAAATAAGGGATGTCTGAAGCGTGAGTTATGATATCGATATTTGTAAGAGCGCGTCTGGGTAACCTATTACTTAGTTTTTTGTAGTTTTCAAACAAAGACCGTTTCCATTTCTGTACGGTTTTATATGTAATCCCTTACCGAGAGCTATGGATTCCATCATTTTATTATGTCGTTCTGATTCAGAAAATTTATCTCTTGCTGCTTTATAATCACCAACAGCTTTAGCTATCCCAGCAGCTCCACCTGCTAGTGAGCCCAACGCTGATAAACCCGCAAAAATGGGTATCAATGGTAGTATACCTCCAGTTTTAGGGATGGGTATCATACGAGGAATTCGCACTTTACATGAACTAGGAAATAATTTTTTTGCAGCGGCATATGCATTGTCTATAATATTTCCTTTTTTGTTTTTTTTTAATGCCATTTTAATTTTTGATACCAAGTGCTTAAATGATTTTACACCTGCTCCAGCTTTGATTTTAGATTTCATGATTTTACTAACTAACCATGAAGCCAATTTTTCTCCTTTTCCAGCAGTCTTTGCTTTTATTCTTTGCTTAGCCATTTTATAAAGTTCTAAGTCAGCTTTATGACGGTTTTCTAAATTTGAATGTTTATCGTAAGCGATATCGTGTTGCATACACGCTGAATCTAAAGCATTTATTCCTTTATCACCACGGGTTAAGCGTGTTTGTAATTTTGTGCCAGGACCACAATAATTGTAACCAGGAAGATGTAGTTCAAACGGAAGATTATTAATAACACTATTTAAAAGTCCTCTTCCATTCATATCCAATATACTAATGACAGAATAGCATTCAAACAAGGTAATAAGTACGCCTATACAATTGCACTTCTATTGATCCAACTGTTTTCAGTGCTCTTTAGACCTAGCCACTTAACATATAGTTTATTACCTCTTTTTTTTATTATCTTTTCTATTAAGTAAACATCAGGATGTTTTGTTTTTTGAAGTTCCTGTTCATAAAAAGTACCTAAGATAGCATTTTTTCGTTGGTCTTCTAAATGATATGTCACTGGTTGAGTGTTGTTAACTTGTTTTATTGTGAATAGTTCTGTAGACCAATTAGGAGTATAGCCTTTATGAAATACACCTTTGTACTTGCTTATACGAACTCGATCTCCTAAATTAAATTTATTTAATTTTAAACAAGGAACAAACTGTATTTTGTTAATTATCTCTTTCACTTCTAATTCGTTATTAAAATTAACATCAGCAGGTCTAAACCTTATTGTGCGGTGAACTGTGTGATTGTATGCATTGACTATATCGTTTAATGGTTTTCCAACCCATTTATAATTTCCTATGATGCTAAAATATTTATAAAGTTTAGTCTTCAGCGTTTTTATAAGTCTCTCTACTATAGACGCCTTCTTAATTGAAAAAGTTGAATAATGATTTATTTGTAACGATTTAACGTAATGTGTAAATTCATTATTGTAAAACTCTTTACCCAAATCCGTTTGAAGATTACATGGCTTACGTTTTGTAGTATTAATTATCTTCTCAAAAGCAGTTTTAATTTCAAATTTAGTCTTTGATTTAACTGGCATACACCATGCATACTTCGAAAACGCATCAATAACAACCAAAATGTATTTATATCCTTTATTAACTGTTTGAAAGTTCTGTAAATCAATTAAATCAGCCTGCCACAAATCATCAATGCCCTTAAGTAGAACAGAACGACGAAGAAAATTTTTGCGAGCCGACCTATGGATCTCATTTACTATTTGTTCTTTTGACATTTTTTAACGGAGTGAAAATAAGGTCTATTTCCTTCTTTGTATAAAAGTCAGATTTCAACTGATGCAAAATTTGTTGAATTTGTGAATTTATACTTTCTAATACCGAATCCATTTTTTTCTTTTCGTAAGTGTTTTGAATACATTGATCAACGTATTGCTTATTAGCTGCATCTTTGGCAGATATAGGTAACTCAATGCCTTTCAGCCTCGAGGACTGCAAATCAAATTCGCCGTTTTCAGTACGAAGCAGTGCAGTATCATTAAAATCTGATACACGTAACCGTTTGTGAACATGATGACCGAATTTGTCAATATTCATAATTTAAGTGTAATACGTATCTTGTCGGAAATTTGTATAGACTGACTAACAATTTAATTGTATTTGCGTTATATATTGTTTACTATGCCAGACTCCTGCAATTCTTCAATTATAGATATGATTTCGTTGTCTAGT